>CM033473.1:17383941-17895394 GCA_019447015.1 Hymenochirus boettgeri | reverse complement strand
TTGTCCTAAAATACCTAACACATATCCTTATGTTAAGTGTCATCCATGGGGAATCATGGGTGTTGTAGTTCAGCCAAAGCAGCAGCCCACAGGTTGCCGAACTTGTAATTTTTTTCGGCTCGGTTAATCCAGAATGACATAAAAGGACAATCATTTTGGTTACAGCCAACAGGTTCTGTCACATGGAATTCACCATTTACAGGGGGAAAACCTGATCTTCTCTGCAGGCTTCCAGTCGCAAATGAGGTCCGCAATGCACCTGCGGATATGAGCAACAAGCAATTTGTACAGTATGTTGCCTGAGAACAATAACAGAACGTAACCTCCCCCAACCTCTGACCTTCTCCAGTGAACACAAACTAATTATATCTGGGGCTAGAGGAAGAACACGTATTCAGTGAAGAAGAGCCATCATTCATTCATTGTCCAATTCTGTGAAATTTACTGCTTGCGTTCAGAAACACAAGTAGGCCTTCATCAGCTCATAGCCCAGGAATAATGGCTGAATAAACATTTAAAGAAACGCCACAGAAGGCTTAGATTTATTTGGAATAAAATCTCATTGACTGGCCGCTATCAGAAAATAGTTTTGTATTTAGGCCCCGTCCGGCACAAAGAGGCTTATTGTTCACCGTCACTTAGCAGCAATTACAGCCCCGTCAAAACACTTTTTGTTTTAGAACAACGTGTTAATGGGCCCACAGTTGGGTGTGAGAAGTAACCCAAGCCACATGCACAGAAGCGAGGTCAGAGGTTAATTGAGACTCCATAACCACAGTGCATGAGATTTTAGCAACCTTTTGCTGAGGGAGAAAATCTCAAACAAAAAAAAAAGAATATAAATGTGATACAATCGGCTGAAAAGTAGGAAGGTCAACCTTGCACAGATGCAAAGGGAAACTGGCCAAGCGACTAGGGACAGAGCAGCCACCTGGGTAATAGCAAGTGCCAAAAATAGCTGTGGTCATTTGTCTAGTGTACCAGGAACTAGGTGGCAAGTCTTTCCCCACCGTTTTATTCTTTCTGTTTTTCACGCTGGGTGCAAATCGACAAACGACAATAACAAACTCTTAATTTTCATTCCAGATCCCTGATCGCTATCCCCTATGCCCAACTCAACTCAATATAAATCTTTTTGTGGGTCTAGTGCATAACCAGACATTTCTCGTTGACTGCTAAGCCATCTGATAAATTAACTCCTCTTGTTTCAGATTAACAGTAGCTGCAACTTTTTTTTCCATCCTTGAAAATCCATGAATTGAGACTCCATTTTTGCTAATTTAAAGGGCAAATATAATAAAAAATGAATTTGCCTCATCTTTATCTTTAAATCACTACCTGTAAGTAGCTCTTACTCTGAGGTGTGTGTGTTGTTGCATGCTTTCAATCCAGTACTTATTTTGCACACTTAACCAACTCTTCCTTTTATCTGACAGGACTTTCTTTGAAGTCAAGCATGCTTAGTAATCACCATGAAAAGGGAATGTCCCATAATGCAATTCACACATACCAACTGTCTCTGTTCTAGTTACAGCAAAACTACACACAGCAGAATATTTTATGATAATAAGGTAATTGATCGACAGCTGAAATGTGAAGTGGTTAAGATTTGATATCTACAGAAATCAACAAATAAAAGGAACAGTGATAGTTGGGAAGAATTATAGTTTCCAGTAATGGACCTTAATTTTTTTTATGTAAAAAATGTTCCATTCAAAGGCCCTTGGTTTTGTATGGGTTGGCAATACAGTGACTTTATAAACTGGATCGTCTACCAAACATGTAAAACTTATTTATTAGTACAGGAAATAAACAATTTCTAATATTATTATTATTATTATTATTATTATGGATTTATATAGTGGCAACATCTTCCTGTGGAGCTTTACAGTTAAATATAATGTATACATCTAGCTATGGTAAGTGACATCCCTTTATTGCCAAGTGTCGGAGAAACAGGTTGAGGTTGCTTCAGGTGTAAATATAATGTCACTGAAAATATAATGATGTCACTGAAAATATAATGATGTCACTGAAAATAATGGGATCTAACAGAAAGTCAAAAAATGCAACACAAAAAATACCTTTGGAATATAACAAAACAAAAAATATTTCAATAATTAAATAAAAGACACAGGATTGCATTATATCTTTATATATAGAGCGACTAAAATATCAATATTAAAAAGGTCTGCCCTATCCCTGGGGGTGTTCAAATCCAGACACCCACCTGTTAGTGCAGCATTTGCAGACCAGCAGATTGCATCCTCTGTGCCAAAACTTCATGCTTCCATCAATTACTGAACTTTAGGTACTTTTGTGCACCACAAGAGAAAATCGCTATCGAAATGTTATTGTATTGTATTATTATATAGTGGATAATGTACCCCCTACTGTAAATTATAAGGATATTAGAAGTCACCAAGAAGTTCCGTGACCAGGCCGAGTGCTTTTTATACCGGGCACGGAACTCCGAGGTGACTTTTGATATCCTTATAATTTACAATAGGGGGTACAATATCCATTATAACCTACCCCTAATTCAAAGACTGACCTGTGAGCAATGTAATGGGAGAGCCCCCTCCCTCCCCACCTCCAGCCTCACCCCTTAACTCCTGCCCACGACTAACACTTACATTTTTAGATGAAGAGGAAGCCGCCATCACCTTTAGTATATGAACCGGAGTTGAGCTGCACCAGTAACTTTAAATATCCAACCGATAGCCGCATTCTGTCCGTTTCACTCCTCTCGCGCATTAATCTAGTGTGTGATGCGGTCGCGGTCATAGCAGCTGGTGATTAATGCGCGAGAAGAGTGAAACCGGAGAGAATGCGGCTTTCGGTTGGATACTTACAGTTAGTGGTGCAGCTCAACTCCGGTTCATATAGTAAAGGTGATGGCGGCTTCCTCTTCATCTAAAAATGTAATTGTTAGCCATGGGCAGGAGTTAGGGGGTGAAGGGGGGGTGTGTTGTACTGCACTTCCTGGTTATAATCAGCGCGCTACTACGTAGTAGCACGCCGATTATAAGGATATTATCGGCTACTTTGGTCCCATAGGGATACATTAAGGGGGTAGGTTATATTGTATATATTGCATTATTTATACTGGTGCATTACAGAAACAGGGAGAAGTTTACGTTTTACACAAGAGACTACTGTGTAGTCAATACAAGTAACCTTTATTAAAAAGAGCACACTGCATTAAAAAGGCGTATCTGCAGGGGCCTGGGCCCCCTCGCGAGATTGGAGGCCGGTCCACTGTTCCCGTCCTCCCTCCAAGATCTCTTCCGCGACCAGCCATTTTAAACAGCTGATCGCGCATATGAATGAAACATATACATGCGATCAGCTGTTTAAAAGACCGAAAGCAAACTTACGGTTCAGTTCCAGAAGTTCGGGTCCAGTCTTTTAAACATCTGATTACGCGTATGTTTAATTCCTCCGCTCGATCAGCTGTTTAAAATGGCTGATCGCGGAAGAGATCTTGGGCTTGCGGTGAACCCTACTACCGTCATGCTTTTAGCTGCAGTCTATCCAAAGTGACAGCAGTATAAAAAGTGGTGTTTCCTGCTAATTCTGTGATCTGTGACATCATCAGCCCAACTGGTCTGGAGCATGCCCACTGCTTGGACAGAGAATCATCAGCTGTATCACAAGCCCCACCCCCAAACTTCTAAAGTCTGTAACTAGCTTCAAAAAATTCTAAATTTGGGGGGTGGGGCTTCTTACACACATCATGTGACCATCACCAACTCAGACAGTCAGGACAGTGTAACTTTACAAGCCTACAACTTAAGATCCTGAGAACCTAGAGACATCATCCTAGGCTTGTTTGAATAGTATGATATATCTTTAAAATAGAGGACACTTGTATGGAGACCACAATTACCCTCTAAGCCTTTTACAATACCCAGGATGGTGTCGACAGGGCAATGACTACAGAAACAGATGCTTTAATGATCTGCCATTGCCCTCCAATCTTTCCTCATATTGGGTGGAACTGAGATGAAAAGTCACCTGTAAACCATATTGTTTATCAAGCAGAAATCCAATATCTTTCCCTTACAGATTTTAGGACACAATCACAATAACAGGATTAAAGGGCATATCCACCCCTTTTTATAACTTCTTTCTGTAGTGTAGGGCTCCCTCCCCCAACCCCAAACGCCATATTAGTTTCACACAAAACACCCCCAATCTGTACTTACATCACCTCTTTCCCCCGTCGATGGCCCTCTGCTTGCACGAAACTGCAAGCAGGGGGCCGGACCGGCAGCCGCGTCCGTGATTGGCTGAGAGGCAGCCAATCATGGACGTGGCTTCAGGCTGTGCAGATTGACAGGGGAAAGAGGTGATGTAAGTACAAATTGGGGGTGTTTTGTGTGAAACTAATATGGCGTTTGGGGTTGGGGGAGGGAGCCCTACACTACAGAAAAGGGGTTTTGTGCTAGGGGAGGGAGAGAGAAACGGGAGGGAGAGGGAGGGGGAGGGAGGGAGAGGGAGGGGGAGGAGGTCTGTACTGAGCTTCTCCCGGAGGGGAGACAGGAGGCAAAGTCCTATATGGACTCTGCTATCCTCCTGGTGGGCAGTTTTTGGGACTTTTGGGGGGGATTACTGGAGAACCATTTGGAGCTGGGATGAAAGGTAAGGATTTTATTACACTACAGAGTGGGGCCAGTGGTGGGTTAAATTATAGTTTTGGGGGTGACATTTAATGTGTTTTTCATTTTACCAGTTTAATGAAAATAGAGGCATCTTGTAAATAGGGAGATTAGCCCACAGCCGCAACTGCTCCGTACGGGATTTACCATAGGCTGCGCGGCTCTGGGGGAATCTCACCCTGACTTAAGTATTTGATGCCAGCTATTAGTGGCGTTAAATACTTAAGTCTTAAGAGCCGCGCAGCCTCTGGTAATCAGGTTAGCGAGGAAGTTCCTGTTCCGGATCTCACGCAGCCGCCGCAAAGCAAGCCTTAACGTCACGCTAACTGAGCGTAAAGCAGTTAGCACAACGTTAAGAAGGGGCAGGAGCCGGCCTGCAGCGTTCCTGGGTAGATCGCCCCATTAATCCCTTATTGCTGTTGGCCACCATGAAGTTCCATCTAATGTGGGAAACACGTTTATTTCTATTTACTGGGAAAATAAACTTCATATCGTCAAAAAACATTATCCGATTCAATAAACCCAGTTAATACACCGACTGATCGCATTAGATTCCAGAACAACGAAACCCAACTTAAGCTGGATACACACAATCGTTACAAAATGGCAGACAGAATCTGCAATGATTGAGCTACTCACAGTCCTGAGTGTTCTCCCTATGTAAAGCATAGCGGCATAGAGAGATTTCCCCCAGCTGCGGCCGATTACCTATACTTTACGTACAAGGAGACAACCTCCAAATTCCAGGGCATTCCTGATCAATCCCGAGGCCGACAAATGTTCATCGTGGACCTCTGGATCGTTTGGGAATGCCCTAAAATTTCCCTTGGCGGCGGTCGTCTACTGTACTCAGAAATGCGCTACACACACAGTAACGAAAAAGGGATGATACCGCCAGTGCCCAGGACATTGTCCCTTTCTCACTAACGATTGGTCTCCTAATGTGAAAAAAATGATTGTGCTTTTGGTTGAATCATTTTATTCCCTTTAAAATCACATTAATGTGTTGGATTTCTAAGAAGCGAACTGTGTTCCTGCATTGGCCTTTTATCATGGAGTCAGTGAAATGCATTTCCATCTGGCTCTACAATGTTGCTGTTAAATACATAAAACTCCCAGGGTAACCGGATTTTATCTCTACGTCCTGAACCGCTCGGAGGTAATTCATTCAAATCATGTTTTCATTCACATACAATATGTATATTTTTTTTTAACCTATTTTTGCAGTGATCACGGGAATAATCCAATAGTAATACATTGACAGATCAGTGTGTGGTAGTTAAGAATTTAAACCCAATTATCAAAACAACTACATGCAATGACAATACATATGAGGGGTGACGATTTGGTTCTGGCCACAATGGCAGATACGGTATATTATTATTATAGATTATTTATATAGCGCCAGCATATTCCATAGCGTTTTATGATTACATGTATACATTCACATCAGGTCCTGCCCCAAAGAGCTTACAATCTAAGCACATTTACAACCTGACATGCAACCTATCAGTATGTCTTTATGATTGTGGGGGAAACCGGAGTGCCCGGTGGAAACCCATGCAAGCACAGGGAGAACATACAAACTCCTTGCAGATGTGTCCAAGGGTGGAATCGAACTCAGGACTTCAGTGCTGCAAGGTATCAGTGCTAACCACTGAGCTGGTCTGATACCTTGTGAAGGAATAAATCTTGTTTCACAGATTTCATTGGAATCTGATGACAATATGTGGTGGAAATTACATACACAAAGCCATCCAAACTCCCATACAATGGTGATTGGCTACCCCATTCACATAGGGCCTCATTTAACCGCTCCAGGTTAATGTCCCTACATAGAAACAGTGGCACAGGGGTGTCCAGACAGTAAGAGGGCCTGCCAAAACCTCCACACTCAGCTGTTTTTAAATAGCTGATCACATGTATGAAGGAAACATATGCGTGATCAGCTGTTTAAAAGACCGGACCCAAACTTCTGGTTTTGTTCCAGAATTTCGGGTTCGTTCTTTTAAACAGCTGATCATGGACCTTTGGGGAGGGGGTGGGTGGGTCAGGGGCCTGGCCTCCAATCTCGGTTGGGGGGCCCTATAGTTATGCCCCTGCCTACATCACTTTAATATCTCGTTAGCGCTCCTGAAAGGGTTTTACTAACTGCGTGACTTTAACGCCAGCTATTTATTTTATTATTATTATTGTGTATTTATATAGCGCCAACATCTTCCGTAGCACTTTACAATTACACTGATACACACATATCAGGTCCTGCCCCGAGGAGCTTACAATCTAAGCACATTTATTTGACACATACAACCTATCAGTATGTATTTATGATTGTGGGGGAAACCGGAGTGCCCAGAGGAAACAGACACAAGCACAGGGAGAACATACAAACTCCTTGCGATATGTCCAAGGGTGGAATCGAACTCAGGACTTCAGCGTGGCAAGGTATCAGTACTAACCACTGAGCCAGCTATTTGCGATTATTAAATCACGAGAGCAGGCTGCCCGGTGCAAAAACCGCCAACAGAACGGAACGGAATCATGTGTGAATGATATTGGGAAATCCTATGGGGTTTTACTGTCTCTACGTTTTTTTATAACGCACCTGCGTTAGGAAACTGGATACAAACTGATGTAGTGTGAATGAGCCCTCTGACAAACAGTCTGTATAGGGATCATTAGGTAAATCCCATTTGCAGTGATTGGCTAATGATCACTCAAAAACTATTTAATGTGCGTATGAGTTATAGTTCGTCTGCATCGGAAACGGTCATTTCCGGGTGTGCACACATTAGCAATATCAGCCCATCAGCCCTACATCGATAATGTGTGTACCGCCAGGCGGATCAAAGAACGACCCCCAACCGAAGGCACACAAATGTTCGGTCGGGGGTCGTTCGCCAATCCGCCAGGTAGATCAACGAACGACCCCTGACTGTACGCATACACACGGACGATTCTCGCCCAGAACGGCCATTCATACCGTGTAGTGCTCGGCCGTCAGGGGTCGTTCCTCCTTCACAGATTGAGCGTGTGTACGAACCGTAAGCCACAGAATATAATTGGATTAGGGAAAATTAGAAGGTAAGGGGAAGTCTGTTTATTGGGCTAATAAACTATAGAATGACACAAACAATTGAGATATGATGTCCACGTAATAGTCCCCAGTTTAGCCTCATACAACCGGCGAATGACCCCCCAAACACAAGACATGGCTGTTCTTTGCGTGGCTGTCTTATGCTCAGGGGATATTGTCGGATGTGTGTACGGACCATTAGAAGAGCCAGTTCAGTGTATTGCCAAAAGTGAATAAAATGAATGGCCCTTGCAATAAAATATTTAACACAGCAGATTCAGCAATTTGAAAGGGTTTTCTTTGTGTCGGACTATTTGGTCTTTTTCTTACACTAATATAGGGAGTTTCATCTAAAGAAGACAATATGTTTCCTCTTTGATGAATATTTTTTTCCCGAGACGTTATTTCTAATAACGTTTTGTGTTTTCCTATTCCAGACATCAAACGTGTTATTCAAACTACTTGAAATTCCATCGCATGGCCAAATTTCCAGCGAGGAAAACTATACAAGTCGGCTGGGCATTTCTCTCTGGTAAACTGCTTGTTTAAATGACTTTATTCCGAGACATTTACCTAGGAGTTGTAAGTCTACGTACAAATATAATACTGCTAGTTTATTGTAGAAAAAATGCATGGATCAATGTTATTGGGCGATCACGGGAAATAATATCAATCTCACTAAATCATAGAACAATTATCAGCCAATAATATCGCTACGTCTATAGGGATATAAAATCAGGTAGCTGGATGGACTAGAACTCAAACTCAAACCCAAGTTCAAGCCGAACTTAAAGAGTTCGGACTTCTAAACCTATCCCGGACCAGGATTTCTCGAACTTTCCGGACTTTCGATAATTATTGACCGTTTGTCACTGCTGTTTCAAGAATTATCGAATTAAGGAGCCGTTTGCTAACCCTTGAATGTATCGTTTGCTAACCCTTGAAAGTGTTGTTCATTTTCGCTAACCCTCGAGAGTATGGTTCGATTTCAGTAACCCTGGAATTTATGGTCCTGTTTGCTCTAACCCTCGAAAGTATGGTTCGGTAACACTCGAATTGGTCGTAACCCTCGAATGTAGCTTGCGCAAAACCCCAAGTTCTGGTGACAGTGACAGACCTTTTTCCAGGTGCTACAGCCATTTACAGTAAGTTACCATTGTTAGTTTACCTGTAAATCATCCGGACTTTTCGAACTATCACTCAATGGGTCCGAATTCGAACTTTCGAACTTTTACTGATGTTCAAAAACGGACCAAACTTTATGAAGTTCGTCCATCTCTAGTACCCACAGGCTTCTATGACAAACTACATTATTGACCCTGCAAAGGTGTCTCTTTGCTTAGAAATCAAGTAGTAAGTCATTTTTATGGCAATAAAAGAAAAAAAATGCATTTTAGCTTCTCTTTTAATCGCCTTACGTGGGAAAATACTAGTAAAAACCAATGTGTGCGTTAAATTTAATTCTAGTGGATAATACTCCCAATGCTTCCATCTCAGAGGTGGTGAAAAATCCTCTACACATTCCCCAGAATGTTGACTGTAGCCTCAAGTGGTTTGAATCACATTAGCTCCTTTTGTCAGAATGTTCAGTAAAAGTGTCGTATGCTAAAGGAGTGCACAGAGTTCAGACCGTCTAGGTGAAGCCAGCTGCTTCCATTTATCGGGCTAAGACACTACTAGCAACTAAGGGGTCAGCGTTGGTCTAGCACAGTATTTGAAAGTTGTGTCAGTGCTACATGTGTGAATAATTTTCAGGGAGGTATTGACATTTCCCATTCACAGAGGGGGCTAGCACACTCACTGAGCCCAAGCCAAGCTTTATTTAAACAGCAGCCAGTGAAACTGAGAGGGCGAGATTAGGTTGCTATTAGGCGTAGCATGTTTGTTAATCTTAGCATTGATGTGGAACAGTTTGTCACGCTCTCTAACATCACTTTGTATCAGAGCAAGTCAGGCAAGTTTTCAGGCCTCATCACCTGCTACTTGGTTTCTACAAGTGGAGTAAGACTGGAGATTCGTTATTTAGGATGTGTATGGAAATGGAATGTGCAAGCCAAGAAATATTTTTTAATTAGCTGAGCTTGGGAATCTGATGAAAAACAGGACCACCTTAAACACGGACCACATAAAACATTAAAACATGGACCACCTAAAACATAGACCTCCAAAATATAGCCCACCTAAAATATAGACCCTACTAAAATTAGACCACCTAAAATATAGCCCACCTAAAACATACACCACCTAAAACATGGACCACCTAAAACATAGACCTCCAAAATATAGCCCACCTAAAATATAGACCCTACTAAAAATAGCCCACCTAAAATATAGACCCTACTAAAAATAGACCACCTAAAATATAGCCCACCTAAAACATACACCACCTAAAACATAGACCTCCTAAAACATGGACCACTTAAAACATAGACCTCCAAAATATAGCCCACCTAAAATATAGATCCTACTAAAAATAGACCACCTAAAATATAGACCTCCTAAAACATACACCACCTAAAACATACACAACCTAAAACATAGACCTCCTAAAACATAGACCACCAAAAACATACACCACCTAAAACATAGACCACCTAAAACATACACCACCAAAAACATAGACCTCCTAAAATATAGCCCCTACTAAGAACAGACAACCTAAAATATAGCCCACCTAAAACATACACCACCTAAAATATAGACCTCCTAAAACATAGACCACCTAAAACATAGACCACCTAAAACATAGACCTTTCTAAAATATAGACCATCTAAAACATATACCACGTGAAATATAGACCTCCTAAAACATAGACCTTTCTTTATTTTCTTAGTAAAGTAAGTAAAAACAGTTAACTGTTAGACGGACATTATGGGTAGGATATAAAGGTTGGACTAGATGTGAGTATGTCTTTATACAACCTCCAATACTATGTTACTATGTAACTGTTAGACAGACATTATGGGTAGGATATAAAGGTTGGGCTAGATGTGCTTTATACAACCTCCAATACTATGTTACTATGTAACTGTTAGAAAAATATTTTGGGAAGGGTATAAAGGTCGGACTAGATGGACGTATGTCTTAATACAACCTCCAATACTATGTTACTATGGAACAGTTAGACATATATTATGGGTAGGGTATAAAGGTTGGACTAGATGGACGTATGTCTTTAGAGGATTTCTCTTATTTCGTAAATACACTATTTTCCATCCTGAGCGGACCAGATTTTGTGAAGTTCGGACATCTCGGACATCTCTAATTAATGTATCCCGATCCCCCCCCACCAACAGTTATCTAATTACAAAGCACACTCAGGGAAAGAAAGTAGAAATGTGTGGTAGAGAATGTTCGAACTGTTTGATTTTCATTCCGTTTTTCAAATTTTCAGAGAGTTCAAAATGTTCGAAAATTCGAGTTTCGATTTCTAAAATCGTTTCTACTTTCTATTTTCGATAATCGTCTACTTTCGATTTTCGGATAATCGTCTACTTTCGATTTTCAATAATGGTCCTACTTTTGATTTTAGATAAAATAAGAAATTCGATCAATCCGGGTTTCATGAAATTCGGGGTTCTGAAAGTTGTTGGTCGGACTTCGAACCTCAGATTCGTTCGAAACTGCGCCGAGGTCATTCGCAACCCCCCACCACCTTAATTACATGCCTAAGGCCAGTCTATGTACACCTTCTGGGTTGTGTTCTTATCATCCTTCTGGTAAGAAATATTAAAGTTGTGGCTGTCACCCGTAGAGATGCGACGATACTTTCGAAAGGTCGGGTCGTTTTTCATCTAGATGGAAAGTTCAGACAAAGTTCGATAACGTACCATTAAAGTCAATGAGGTTCAAATAGTTTGAAAAGTTGTAAATGAAATACCAATTATACATCAAATGGTAACCTTAAGGTAAATGGTAGTTGGGACTGAGGAAATGGTCGGGGGAACATGTTCGTAATATCCAGGACTTTCTACAAAATCGATTTACGCTCACCGCCTACTTTCAAAGTCTCCTCGCGTTTGACATATTCGATATATCCATGTATGAACTTGGGTATTAGAGGAGTATATTTGATATTTACCTCGCGTTATTGGTCGAATAGACCTTTGAATCGCATATCGTTAATTCCGATATTTACTCGCGTATTGGTGTAAGCTAGACATTTTACCTCGCATATTCGTTAAGTTCGATTTACTCGCGTAATTGGTTATATGACATTTTACTCGCATATTCGTTAATTCGATATTTACTACTCCTTAATGGAATAATAGACATTTTACTCGATATTCGTTTAATTTCAATATTTGACTGTGCGTATTGGTTATATCTAGACATTTTCGATCATCATATTGTTTATTTTCAGATATTTACTTACTTGCGATTATTGCTATAATAGACATTTAGCTTGCATATTCATTCATTTTTTGATATTTACTCGCTTATTGGTGTAATAGACATTTCTCACATATTCGTTTATTTGATATTTACTCGCGTATGGTATAATAGACATTTATCACATATTCGTTTATTCGATATTTTACTCGCGTATTGGTTATAATAGACCTATTTTACTCACATATTCGTTTATTCGATATTTACTCGCGTATTGGTATAATAGACATTTTACTCAATATCTTTGTGTTATTCGATATGTTATTCGCGTATTGGTCATAATAGACCTTTTATCACATATTCGTTTTATTGATATTTACTCGCGTATTGCTATAATAGACATTTTACTCACATATTCGTTTATTCGTTATTTATTCGCGTATTGGTATAATAGACATTTTACTCACTATTCGTTTATTCGATATTTCTCGCGTATGGATAATAGACATTTTACTACATCTTAGTTTATTCGATATTTGCTCAGCGTTATTGGTATAATAGACATTTTACTCGCATATTCATTAATTCATATTTACTCGTGTATTGGTATATAGACATTTTACTCGCCTCACATTCATTAATTTCGATATTTTACTCGCTTATTGCTATAGAGACATTTTACTCGCATATTCATACATTCGATATTTACTCGCGTATTGGTATAATAGAAAATTTTACTCGCGTTATTGCTATAATGACTTACTCGCATATTTACTTCGATTTTACTCGCGTATTGGTATAATAGATATTTATGCTATTCATTAATTCGATATTTACTCGCTTTTGGCTATAATAGAAATTTTACTGTATGTTAAAGATTTACTCGATATTTAATTCGATATACTCGCGTATTGGTATAATAGACTTTACTCGCATATTCATTAATTCGATATTTACTCGCGTATTGTATAATAGATATTTTACTCGCATATTCATTAATTCGATATTACTCACGTATTGGTATAATAGACATTTTACTCGCATATTCATTAAGTCGATATTTACTACGCGTATTGGTATAATAGACATTTACTCGCATATTCATTAATTCGATATTTACTCGCGTATTGCTATAATAGACATTTTACCTCAATATTCATTAAATTTGATATTTACTCGCGTATTGGTATAAAGCCATTTTACTCGCATACTCGTTAATTCGATATTTACTCGGTATTGGTATAATTAGACATTTTACTCACTCATATTCGTTTAATTCGTTTTACTCGCGTATTGCTATAAGTATACATTTTACTCGCATATTCGTTTATTCGATATTTACTCGCTATTGGTATAATAGACTGTTTACTCGGCAATTCGTTTATTCGATATTTACTCGCGTATTGGTATAAATAGACATTTTACTTCACATATTCGTTAATTCGATATTTACTCGCGTATTGGTGTAATAGACATTTTACTCGCATATTCGTTAATTCGATAATAACTCGCGTATTGGTAATATTAGACATTTTACTCACATTTCATTATTCGATATTTACTCCCGTATTGTATAACTAGACTTTTACTCACATATTCATAATTCTATTTACTCTGGTATTGGTATAATAGACATTTTACTCGCATATTCATTATTACGATATTTACTTGCGTATTGTATAATAGCCATTTTACTCACAATTCATTAATTCGATATTTACTCCGTATGGTATAATATATATTTACTCGCATATTCATTAATTCGATATTTACTTGCGATTAGGTATAATAGCCATTTTACTCACATATTCATTATCGATATTTACTCGGTATTGGGTATAATAGATATTTTACTGACATATTCATTAATTCGATATTTACTTGCGTATTGGTATAATAGCCATTTTACTCACATATTCATTAATTCGATATTTACTGCGTATTGGTATAATAGATATTTTACTCGCATATCATTCATTCGATATTTATCGCGTTTGGTATAATAGACATTTTAACTTGCATATTCATTAATTCGATATTACTCGCGTATTGGTATAATATACATTTTACTTGCATATGTCATTAATTCGATATTTACTCGCGTATTGGTATAATAGACATTTTACTTGCATATTCGATATTCGATATTTACTCGCGTATTGGTATATAGACTTTTACTCGCATATTCGATATTCGATATTTACTCACGTATTGTATAATAGACATTTTACTCACATATTCATTAATTCGATATTTACTCGCGTATTGGTATATAGACATTTTACTTGCATATTCATTATTCGTATTTCCTCGCGTTTGGTATAATAGACATTTTACTTGCATATTCGATATTCGATATTTACTCGGTATTGGTATAAAAGACATTTCACTCACATTTACGTTATTAATTCGATATTTTACTCGCGTATAGGTATAATAGACATTTTAACTCACATATTCGTTAATTCGATATTTACTTGCGTATGGGTATAATAGACATTTTCACATATTCCGTTAAATTTCGATATTTACTCGCGTATTGGTATAATAGACATTTTACTCGCATATTCATTAATTCGATATTTACTTGCGTATTGTTGCAGGTTACTGCCATGCACTGTAGGTTAAACAATCAGCTGATTAAGATGGAAAGCTGTCATCAACTTTATCCATTACAGGATACAATATTGCTATTTGCTACATTAGGATGAGAATTTAAGTAATGTTATAGATAGTGCTTTTAGCTCCAATGTTGTTCTTCCTGAGTTTAGTGCAATATGAACAGTCTTTAAAGGAACACTAAACTCATATTAAATAAAAAAACAACTAAGTGCCATCCATTTCTATTATTCACAGGGAGGTGGAACGCTTATTCTCACCTCCCTGTGAATAATAGGACGATCGTGGGACGGAACTTACCTTACACACGCCGCTCCATCTCGCAGCCGCTCCTGCCTAACACGCCTCTGTCCCGACCACGCGCCCTATCTTGTGCGCATGCACGCCAATTCAAAGAAGATGGGCGCGCGATTGGGACAGAACAGCTGTTAGAGGAGAGCGGGCTGCGAGTGGAGCGGCGTGTAAGGTAAGTTCCAGGTCCCAACGATCGTCTATTATTCACAGGGAGGTGAGAATAAGCGTTCTCACCTCCCTGTGAATAATAGAAACGGATGCCACTTAGTTAATTTTTTAGGTTTAGTGTTCCTTTAACATTAGATCCCAGAATGAGATCAAGTTAAAAATAAAGAATCAAAGGAAACTTTCATAGTAATTGAGGTTTTATAAAGACATACGTGTATCTAGTCCAACCTTTATACCCTACCCATAGGTCTAACAGTTACATAGTAACAGTATTGGAGTTGTATAAAGACATACGTCCATCTAGTCCACCTTTATACCCTACCCATAATGTCTGTATAACAGACATAGTAACATAAGTATTGGGGGTGTATAGACAGAACGTCCATCTAGTCCAACCTTTATACACTACCCAATGTCTGTATAACAGTTACTATAACACAGTATTGGAGGTTGTATAAAGACATACGTCCATCTAGTCCAACCTTTAATCCTACCATAATGTCTGTCTAACAGTTACATAGTAACATAGTATGGAGGTTGATAAAGACAAACTCACATCGTCCAACCTTTATATCCTACCCATAATGTCTGTCTAACAGTACATAGTAACATAGTATTGGAGGTTGTATAAAGACATACGTCATCTAGTCCAACCTTTATACCCTACCCATAATGTCTGTCTCTAACAGTACCATAGAACATAGTATTGGAGGTTGTATAAAGACATATGACCATCTAGTCCAACCTTTATACCCTACCCATAAGTCGGTCTAACTGTACCATAGTAACATAGTATTGGAGTGTATAAAGACATACGACCATCTAGTCCCAACCTTATATACCTACCCATAATGTCTGTCAAACAGTACCATAGTAACATAGTATTGGAGGTGTATAAAGACATACGACCATCTAGTCCAACCTTTATACCCTACCCATAATGTCTGTCTAACAGTTACATAGTACATAGTATTGGAGGTTGTATAAAGACATAACATCCATCTAGTCCAACCTTTATACCCTACCTATAATGTCTGTATAACAGTTACATAGTGACATCGTATTGAGGGTCGTATAAGACATACCTATCTATTTCATCTTTCTATCCTGCCCATAATGTCTGTAGAACAGTTACATAGTAAATAGTATTGGAGGTTGATAAAGACATACATCTATCTATTCCAATCTTATCACCCTACCCTAATGTCTGTATAACAGTTACATAGTACCAATATTGAAGGTGTATGTAAAGACATACGTCCATCTAGTCCAACCTGTATACTATCCCATAATGTCTGTATAACAGTTACATAGAACATAGTATTGGAGGTTGTATAAAAACACAATGTCCATCTAGTCCAACATTTATACCCTACCCATAAGTCCTGTCTAACAGTTACATATTAACATTATATTGGAGGTTGTTATAAAGACATACGTCCATCTAGTCCAAACCTTTATACCCTACCCATATCTGTATAACAGTTACATAGTAACATAGTATTAGAGGTTGTATAAAGACATACGTTCCATCTAGTCCCAACCTTTAACACCCTACCCATAATGTCGTAGAACAGTTACATAGTAACATAGTATTGGAGGCTGTATAAAGAATATGTCCATCTAGTCCAACCTTATACCATTATATAGAATTTATTGAACATGCTACTCAATAGTAACATACCCTTAAAAAATAACATAAATAAAATTCATTACAAAACATACTTTATCATACATTAGTTTACAAAATTTACTGTTTCCAAATAGTATATACAATTATATACACACATACAGGGAGATTCAATAAAGTTCTATCGTTTAAAATGGCGCTAATTTTGCCCCAACCAATCAGAACTTATTACATTTGAAAGAACTTACATCTGATTGGTTGGGGCAAAATTAGCAGCATTTTAAATGATACAAACTTTTATTGAATACCCTGATAGTATTTACACATACCTAAACCTAACAAAAAGATGATGAGGGAAGGACAGAGCATTTATCCATCAGCAAACATAACTTTACAAAACAAAACAAATGTTATCAATGTTTTAGGGGAAAACAAATAAAATAAAGAAAAAAAGTCAGTATTAAACAACATTATAATGCAAGCAAACTCAGCCATACAACAACATTTTACTACAATAAACAACATTATTATACAATTCCAAAAAACCCTACTAATTCTTAAACCAAATCAATAAAGAGGGTAAAAAGGTCAATTACTCACTCTGAAACGTATGAGCCCAGTTAGAAAAATATAATCAGCCTTGTTGGGGGAAAAAAAGGTAGGTGAAAAAGAAGAACACCATCACCTAGAAACATCAGGAGTCCTCAGGGAGGCTCAAGGTACAGGCCTCTCCAAAGAGAAGACCACCTCCCTTCACTCATCCTCTGCTTCTAAGAGCTTTAATCTTTCCAAGTTCCTGGGAAGTTCCCTAGTCCAACCTTTATACCCTACACCATAATGTCTGTATAACAGTTACATAGTAACATAGTATTTGGAGTTGTATAAAGTATTACATCTATCTAGTCCAACTTTATACCTACCCATACTGTTGTATAACAGTTACATAGTAACATAGTATTGGAGGTTGTATAAAAGACATATGTCCATCAAGTCCAACCTTATACCCTACCCATAATGTCTGTATACAGTTACATAGTAACATAGTATTGGAGGTTGTATAAAGACATATGTCCATCAAGTCAACCTTTATACCCTACCCATAATGTCTGTCTAACAGTTACATAGTAACATAGTATTGGAGGTTGTATAAAGTCATCATCTATCTAGTCCAACCTTTATACCCTACCTAATGTCCTGTATAACAGTTACATAGTAACATAGTATTGGAGGTTGTTATAAAGTCATACATCTATACTAGTCCAACCTTTATACCCTACCCATAATGTCTGTATAACAGTTACATAGTAACATGTATTGGAGGGTTGTATAAAGACATATGTCCATCAAGTCCAACCTTTATACCCTACCCATAATGTCCTGTATAAAAAGTTACCTAGTAACATAGTATTGGAGGTTGTATAAAGACATATGTCCATCAAGTCCAACCTTTATACCCCCCTACCCATAAGTCTGTATAACAGTTACATATAACATAGTATTGGAGGTTGTATAAGACATACGTCCATCTATCCAACCTTTATACCCTACCCATAATGTCTGTATAACAGTTACTAGTAACATAGTATTGGAGGTTATAAAGACATACGTCCATCTAGTCCAACCTTTATACCCTACCCATAATGTCTGTATAACAGTTACATAAACATAGTATTGAGGTTGTATAAAGACATACGTCCATCTAGTCCAACCTTTATACCCTACCCTAATGTCTGTATAACGTTACATAGTAACATAGTATTGGAGGTTGTATAAAGACATATGTCCATCTAGTCCCAACCTTATACCCTACCCTAATGTCTGATAACAGTACTAGTACATAGTATTGGAGGTTATAAAGACATATGTCTATCTAGTCTAACCTTTACACGCTACTCATAATGTCTATGTAACAGTAACATTGGAACATAGCATTAGAGGCTGTATTAAGACATACGTCCTTCTAATTCAACCTTTATACCCTACCCATAATATATTTATATATATATAACAGTTTCATAGCAACATAGAATTGGAGGTTGTATAAAGACATACGTCCATCTAGTCCAACCTTTATACCCTACCCATAATGTCTGTATAACAGTTACATAGTAACATAGTATTGGAGGTTGTATAAAGACATACGTCCATCTAGTCCAACCTTTATACCCTACCCATAATGACTGTATAACAGTTACATAGTAACATAGTATTGGAGGTGGTAGCATAACTACAGTAATGTGTTTATTATCATAACTATGTAATGTGTTTTATCATAACTACAGATTGGTTGATTATCTAAACTACAGTAAAGGTGTTATAACATAAATAATTAATATGTTTATTATCATAACTACGTAATATGTTTATTATCATAACTACAGTAATGTGTTTATATAATAACCTACAGGTAATGTGTTATTATCATAACTAAGTTTAATGTGTTATTATCATAACTACAGTAATGTGTTATTATCAATAACTACAGTTAATTGTGTTTATTATCATTAACTCCAGTAATGTGTTTATACCATAACTACAGTAAATGGGTGTATTATCATAACTACAGTATTGTGGTATTATCATAACTACAGTAATGTGGTTTATATCATAATACATTAATGTGTTTATTATCAAACTACAGTAATATGTTTATTTACATTAACTACAGTAAGTGTTATTATCATAACTACAGTAAGTGTTTATTATCATAAACTACAGTAAGTGTTTATTATCATTAACTACAGTAATGTGTTATTATCATAACTACAGTAATTGTTTTATCATAATACAGTAATGTGTTGATTATCATAAAACTTAAGTAAGGGTTTTATCATAACTACAGTAATGTGTTTATTATCAAACTACTGTAATGTGTTTATTATATAACTATGTAAATGTTGTTTATTCATAACACAGTAAATGTGTTTTATTATCCATAACTACAGTAATGTGTTTATTATCAAACTACAGTAATGGGTTTATTACCATAACTACAGTAATGTGTTTTATTATCATAACTACTGTATGTGTTTATTATGATACTGCAGGTAAATGTGATTATCATAATGTGTAATTAATGTTTGGCACAATAAGCCTGATAGCGAGCAGTTCCCATGATAGGGACAGCATTGCATGGGACATTTCTCTTGGCCACAGCTGAGTAACATACCCCGTAGCTGACTTCCAGCTGATTATTGTCAGATTTGTATTATGAACAAGGTCCATGTGACAACGACAAATGTTCCAAATTATTTTTTCCCAGGACAGCTCAACTTGGCACACAAAAATCAGTAAACCATCAGTATTAATGCAAATACACATGAGTAACTCTATGGAATGCTATAGTCTAGACTATTATGTAATTGTAAGCCAAGACTACAGTATTTATAAGCAGGACAGTATTTTGATAATATTCGGCCTTTTTTGAAACTCGTGATAACCTTAATCAAAATTTTTTATGTATATTTATGTAATTCATTGCATGATTGTAATGTTGTATTTTTGTGGGTCACACCCTGACCCATAAGAGAATCTTTTATTATTCAATACATTTGTTAAAGGACACACAGTGCAGAGACCCCAAATGCTTACTCACAAGCTCCTTCATGACTTTATTGGTCTAAAGGTTTTTATGAAAACACTAATGATGACATTTCACAATGACCTAATGGAACTAATGACTCTTTGAAATTATCGTGAACTTTCACCTCGGAGTAGCTTTTAAAAGATTGTTGAGAGCCAAAGGGCAGATAGAGGAAGTACATTAGCCAGACGTCATTTCAGTAAACCAAGGAGGCAAAAAGAATAGAAACTGACATAATATGATTTTATTTCCACTTTGCTTTGATCCAAACCAAAATGATCCCAAGGAACTCAGAGGAGTCTGGAAGTTCTCAGCAGGACGAACATGGCGATGGTTGTTAATCGGGCTAAGATCTACGTGAATAAATTGTTTCAAAATTAGTCATTAATTATTTCGTCGGGCTGAGTGCAATACCCATAATCTATAATTTACAGTCCATGTGCCATTTTTAATATGTTACAGGTACATGTTGAATAACAGGCAGGCAATATATCCTCTAGTCATATTCCAGTAAAAAATAGATTGGAAGTTGTCAGTTTTGGGCCAAAAATATGTGGAAATTGGCAGTGCCAACCAAGATTCCCACAAGACATCCACACAAACATTTGTCAGGTGAACCTATAGCCTAAGGACGGACTTTGATTGGTTTACCGATCAGTAGTCTATCTGCAGGGAATATCAGCCCAGGTGGGACTTAATGGGTTTAAAATTTTGCCCACAACCGTATTTGTAGCCAATGCCACCATTTAAAACATAAATTGATGACTTGTAATTATCGAAGCACAAAACAAACTGCTATTCTGTTACCAGTTTATTGCAAGTATTGTAATTCAGATATTTAATTATATGTTTTATTTGTTTGACAAAGGTATCTGCCTCTCCCCTCTTGCTACAATTGGCTGTTGTAAGTTTGAGCATGTGCAGAGGAGGCCACCGGTTGAAACAGCAGCAATCATTGGCTGTCATGTCATTGTCAATGCCCTGCAATCAAGGACTGATGGATGGAAGGGCCAGATTTACTCTGGCCCATATTGGGGACAATAATGATCCTTAAAGGTAGCAAAAGTGCATCTAATAAAAATGTTGCTTAATATATCAAGTTTTGATCAGGTAGGTGACTGACAATTGGGACAAGTTTTTGGTTTTAATGTTGGACACACGAGGGTGGAACAAATTGATTGGAGCATTGGTTCAATAGGCCATGTGATATGTCATGACAATCTATTGTTGAAACTATTTTAATTCCAACCAGACAGGCTACTGATTGAATTTATTAAAACTGGTAGTTGGTAAAGGAAATTATTCAGACCAGGGTTGGCCATGTGTATAAAGCTTTACCATTGATAATTTCACCCTTTAAGATATCAGCCAAACGCAGTCGTTACTGCAGGAAACACATCCTATTATATGATATGTAATAATAAAAATATGTGGACTTATTTCAAGGAACAGCGGTATATGACAACCGAGCTCTATTTAATTTGCAGGACTGTGCAATATGTCAACGCTACTGTATTGCTGTAAAATTGTACTGCAGGTCATTGAAAGGTGGGAAGAAATTTCCTGATGAAAATATACATATTTTCATCATAAAAACTGTTAAAACTGTGATAAAAGCAGATTGTAAGTCAGTAAAAGAGGTCCTGTGTTGTTTAAGCCATAAAGCATAATATTTTACATAAATCAGTACAGGGAAACAGAGGAAGATCCCCGCAGGTAGCTCAGAAGAAACAGAATTGAATACACCCCCCATAAACATAAAGGGTGGAGAACAATCTCCCCACATTCCTCACTGTTGGTGGATTGACAGGTTGTCAACGTTTTAGATTTGCTTTAGGGCTAATAACGTGTATTTGTGTTATATTTACGTAAATAAGGTTTTCTTGACAACTCACGTCTCTTATGTATATAGGTAAAGGTGGGCCATCGACAAATAACAAATCATATCATTTTATTTTAATTGATGTTCTAAATTTAGTATTTTAGATTCAAGGATTAGGGGACATTAACATGGAGGATCCTTTTGCCACATTCTTTATATCACTTATTGATAAAAATACCTGATTTAGACTTTTTAAAGAAAAGCGAAAAAATGTGTATCACATGAACCAATGCCATTTTGCGAATAACAAAACGCATCTTTCCTTCACTGGCAAAGGACTTAGTGTGATGCTAAAAGTTTAGGGGACCATGAAGCTGCATTGGACAAAGTGGACCCGAACTAATCTTATCTAGAAGAAACTGGGAGTTTTTCTAGCTGAAACTGGGAGTCCTCTAGCAGAAACTGGAAGTCTTCTCTAGCAGAAAACGGTGGAGACTTCTCTAGCTGTGAAACTGGGAGTCTTCTCTAGCAGGAAATGGGAGTTCTTTTTAGCTGAAAACTGGGAGTCTTCTCTCTAGCAGAAAACTGCAGTCTTCTCTAGCAGAAACTGGACAGTATTCTCTAACTGAAACTGTGAGTCTTCTCTAACTGAAAATGGGAGTCTTCGATAACTGAAAACTGGGGAAGGCTTCTATAACTGAAAACTGGGAGTCTTCTCTAAACGGAAACTGGGAGTCTTCTCTAGATGAAAAAATGGAAGTCTTCTATAACTAAAACTGGCGAGTCTTCCTAACTGAAACTGGGAGTCTTCTCAGCTGAAACTGGAAGTCTTCTCAACTGAACTGTGAGTCTTCTATAACTGAAACTGGGAGTCGTCTCTAGCGGAAACAAACCAAAAAAAAAAAAAACGGGAAGTCTTCTCTAAACTGAAACTGTGAGTCTTCCTATAAATGAAACTGGGAGTCCTTCTCTCGCTGAAACTGGAAGTCTTCCTAACTGAAACTGGGAGTCCTCTAGCTTAAACTGCGGGATGTCCTTCTCTAGCTAAAAATGGCAGTCTTCTCTAGCAGAAAAAGGAGGTTATTCTAACTTGAAACTGTCGAGTCTTCTTAACTGAAACTGGGAGCTTCTCTAACTGAAACTGGGAGTCTTCTCTAGCTGAAAACTGAGGAGTCTTCTCTAACTGAAACTGGCAGTCTCTCTAGCAGAAACTGAAAGTCTTCTTTCTAAATGAAAACTGTGAGTCTTCTCTAACTGAAACTGGAGTTGCTCTTAAACTGAAAATGGGAGTTTCTCTCGCTGAAAACTGGGGGTATTTCTAGCTGAAACGGGGAGTTCTTCTCTAGCTGGAGAAAAACTGGTAGTCTGCTCTAGCATGAAAACTGGGGAGTCTTTCTCTAGCTGAAAGGGGAGGTCTTGCTCTAGAGAAAAACTGGGAGAAGTCTTCTTCTAGCAGAAACTGGGGAGTCTTCTCTAAACTGAAAATGTGAGTCTTCTCTAGCTGAAAATGGGAATTTCTCTAGTGAAAATGGAGGTCTTCTCTAGCTGAAACTGGGAGTCTTCTCAAGCTGAAAACTGGGAGTCTTCTCTAGCTGAAAACTAGGAAGTCTCTCTAGATGAACTGGAAGTCTTCTCTAGCCTAAACTAGGAGTCTTCTATAGCTGAAAACTGGGACCTCTTAGCTGAAACTGGGAGTCTTCTCTAACTGAAATGGGAGTCTTCTCCTAGCAGAAAACTGGGAGTTTTTCTAGCTGACTTGGGAACGTCTTTCTAGCTAAACTGGAGTCTTCTCTAGCTGGAAAACTGGGAGCTTCTCTAGCTGAAAAACTGGGAGGTCTTCTCTAACTGAAACTGGGAGTCTTCTCGAGCAGAAACTGGGAGTCTTTTCTAGCTGAATTGGGTCTTATCTAGCTAAAAATGTGCGGAGTCTTCTAACTGAAACTGGGAGTCTTCTCTAGCTGAAACGCAGGTCTTCTCTAGCAGAAACTGGACGTATTATCTAACTGAAAACTGTGAGTCTTCTCTAACTGAAACTGGGAGGTCTTCTGTAACTGAAAACTTGGAGTCTTCTCTAGCTGAAACTGGGCCAGCTTCTCTAGCTTTAAAACTGGGGAGTCTTTCTCTAGCTGAAACTGGAGTCTTCTCTAGCTGAAACTGGGAGTCTTCTCTAGCAGAAACTGGGAGTCTTCTCTAGCAGAAACTGGGAGTCTTCTCTAACTGAAACTGGATCGTCTCTAGCAAAACGGGAATCTTCTCTAGCTGAAACTGGGAGTCTTCTCTAAGGAAAACTGGAGGTCGAGGGAGTCTTCTCAAGGCTGAAAACTGGGTCTTCTCTAGCTGAAACGGGGAGTCTCTCTAGCTGAAAACTGGAAAGTCTTCTTCTAGCTAAAACTAGGAGTCTCTCTAGCTGAACCGGAGTATTCTCTAGCGGAACGGGAGTTTCTCTAACTGAAACTGGGAGTCTTCTTAGCCAGGCCAAACTGGGAGTCTTTCTAGTGAAACTTGGAGTCGTCCTAGCTTAACTAGAACAGGAGTCTTCTCTATCTGAAAACTGGGTAGTCTTCTCTAGTGAAAAACGGCAGTCTTCTCTGGCAGAAATGGAAGTTTATCGACACTGAAACTGGGAGTCTTCTCTAACTGAAACTGGGAGTCTTCCTAGCTAAAACCTGGGAGTCTCTCTAACTGAAACTGGCAGTCTTCTCTAGCAGAAACTGGGGAGTCTTCTCTAACTGAAACTCGGAGTATTCTCTAGCTGAAACCGGCAGTCTTCTCTAGCTGAAACTGGGAGTCTTCTTAGCTTAAAAAACTGGGAGTCTTCTCTAGTGAAATCTGGGAGTCTTCTCTAGCCTGAAACTGGGAAGTCTTTCTCTAGCTGAAAACTGGGGTCTTCTCTAACTGAAAATGGGAGTCTTCTCTAGTGAAACTGGGGTCTACTCTAGCTGAAATGGGAGTCTTCTCTACCTAAACGACATGGGAGTCCTGATTAGATGAAAACTGGAAGTCTTCTCTAAATAAACTAGGAGTCTTCTCTAGCTGAAACTGGGAGTATTCTCTAGCTGAAACTGGCGATCTCTCTAATGAAACTGGAGTCTTTTCTAGCTGAACAACTTGAGTCGTCTCTAGCAGAAACTGGGAGTTCTTTTCTAGCTGAAACTTGGAGTCTTCGTCTAGCTAAATAGGAGTCTTCTCTAACTGAAAAAAAAATGGGGGAGTCTTATCTAGCTTAAAACGGGAGTCTTCTTAGCTTAAAACTGGGAGTCTTCTTCTAACTGAAAGAGGGAGTCTTCTCTAACCAGACCTGAAAAAGAGAATCTTCTCTAGCTAAACTAGGAGTCTTCTCTAGCTGAAAACTGGGGAATCTTCTCTAAATAAAACTAGGAGTATTCTCTAGCTGAAAATAGGAGTCTTCTCTAGCTGAAACTGGGAGTATTCTTAGCTGAAACTGGGAGTCTCTCAAGCTGAAACTGGGAGTCTTTCTAACTGAAAACTGGGAATCTTCTCTAGCTAAACTAGGATCTTCTCTAACTGAAAGGGGGTCTTCTCTAGCTGAAACAGGAAGCTCTCTATAAACTAGAGTCTTCTCTAACTGAAACTGGGAATCTTCTTAGCCTAAACTAGGAGTCTTCTTCTTTAGCTAAACGTTGTTTGTAGTCTTCCTAGCTGAAAATGGGAGTCTTCTCTAGCTGACAATGGCGAGTCTCTCTAGCTGAAACTGGGAGTCTTCTCTAGCTGAAAACTGGGAGTCTTCTATAGCTGAAAAATGGAGACTTCTCTAGCTGAAACTGGGAGTCTTCTCTAACTAAACTGGAAGTCTTCTCTAGCTAAACTAGAAGTCTTCTTAGCTTGAAATGGGAGTCTTCTCAAGCTGGAAACTGAGAGTCTTTCTCTAACTGAAACTGGAAGTCTTCTTCTAGCAGAAACTGGGAGTCTTTTCTAGCTGAACCTGGAGGCTCTTCGCTAAACTGAGGAGTCTTCTCAACTAAAACTGTGAGTCTTCTCTAGCTAAACTGGGGAGTCACCTCTAGCGAAAATGATCTTCTCTAACTGACAGAGGGAGTTCTTCTCTAGCTGAAACAGAGAATCTTCTTAGCTTAAAACTAGGGTCTTCTCTAGCGCTGAAAACTGGGAATCTTCTCTAATAAATAGGAGTCTTCTCTAAGCTGAAATAGGAGTCTTCTATAGCTGTGAAAACTGGGACTCTTATCTCTAAATAAACTAGGAGTATTCTCTAGCTGAAACTAGGAGTGTCTTCTCTAGCTGAAAACTGGGAGTCATCTATAGCTGAAAACTGGGAGTATTCTCAAGCTGAAACTGGGAGTTTCTCTAACTAAAACTGGGAATCTTCTCTAGCCTAAATTAGGAGTCTTCTCTAGCGAGAAACGTGGGAGTCTTCTCTAGCTGAAAATGTGAGTCTTCTCTAGATGAAACTGGGAGTCTTCTCTAACTGAAACTGGAAGACTTCTTCGCTGAAACTGGAAGCCTTCTCTGGCTGATACTGGGAGTCTTCTCTAACTGAAACTGGGAGTCTTCTCAGCTGAACTACTGGGAATCTTCTTAGCTTAAAATAGGCGTCTTCTCTAACTGGAAACTGGGAATTTCTCTAGCAAAAACAGGAGTCTCTCTAATTGAAACTGGGAGTCTCTCTAAGTGAAACTAGGAATTTCACGAGCTAAACTAGGACAGTACTTCTCTAGCTGAAACTTTGGAGTTTCCTAGCTGAAACTGTGAGTCTTCTCTAGATGAAACTGGGAGGAGTCTCTCTAAATGAAAACTGGAAGACTTCTCTAGCTGAAACGTGGGAGCCTGCATGGCTGAAAACTGGGAGTCGTCTCTAGCTGAAACTGGGGAGTCTTCTCTAGCTAAAAACTGGGAGTCTTTCTCTAACTGAACTGGGAGTCTTCTCCTAGCTGAAATGGGCGTCTTCTCTAGCTGATGAAACTGGGAGTCTTCCTAGATGAAACTGGGAGTCTTCTCTACTGAAAGAGGGAGTCTTCTCTAGCTGAAAACAAAGTAATCTTTCTCTAGCTAAAATAGATCTTCTCTAGCGGAAACTGGGAATCTTTCTCTAAATTAAACTAGGAGTCTTCTCTAGCTGAAACTAGAAGTTTCTCTAGCTTAAACTGGGAGTCTTCCCTAGCTGAAAACTGGGTCTTCTCAAGCGGAAACTGGAGTCTTTCTAGCTGAAACTGGGAGTCTTCTCTAACTGAAAGAGGGAGTCTTCTCTAGCTGAAACAGAGAATCTATCTTAGCTAACTAGGAGTTTCTCTAATGAAACGGGAATCTTCTTTAGCTAAACTAGGAGTCTTCTCTAGCTAAAAGTTGTAGTCTTCTCTAGCTGAAACTGGAGTCCTTAGCTGAAACTGGGAGTCGCTCTAGCTGAAACGGGGAGTCTTTCTAGCTGAAAAATGGGAGGTCTTCTCTAGCGGAAAATGGTGAGACTTCTCTAGCTGAAACTGGGAGTCTGGCTCTAACTGCAACTGAAAGTCTTCTCTAGCTAAACTAGGTAGTTTCTCTAGCTGAAGATGGGAGTCTTCTCTAGCTTGAAAATGAGAGTATTCCAACTGAAACTGGAAAGTCTTCTCTAGCAGAAACGGGAGGGTCTTTTCTAGCTGAAACTGGAGACTTCTCTAGCTAACATAGGAGTCTTCTCTACTAAAACTTGCGGCGTCTTCTCGAGCAAAAACTGGGCGTCCTCTCTAGCGGAAACTGGGAGTTTCTCTAATGACAGAGGGGTCTTTCTCTAGCTGAAAAGAGAATCTTCTGCTAGCTAAAACTAGAAGTTCTTACTCTAGCTGAAAAAACTGGGAATCTTCTCTAAAAAACAGGAGTCTTCTATAGCTGAAAAACTAGGAGTCTTCTCTAGCATGAAATGGGAATCTTCTCTAAATAAACTAGGGAGTCTTCTCTAGCGAAACTAGAGTGTTTCTTCTAGCTGAAATGGGAGTCTTATCTAGCGGAAACGGGGAGTCTTCTCAAGCTGAAAACTGGGAGTCTTCTCTAACTAAAACTGGGAATCCTCTAGCTAAATTAGGAGTCTTCTCTAGTGAAACTGGGAGCTTCTCTAGCTGATGAAACTGTGAGTCTTTCTAGATGAAACTGGGAGGTTTTCTCTAACTGGAAAAGGAAGAGAAGAATTCTCTAGCTGAAAACTGAAGCCTTCTCGGGCTGATTAATGGGGAGCTCTTCTCGAAATGAAAATGGGAGTCTTCTCTAGCTGAAACTGGGAATCTTCGCTAGCTAAAAACTCTAGAGTCTTCTTAACTGAAACTGGGAAATCTTCTCTCGCTAAAATAGGAGTCTTCTTCTAATTAAACGGGAGCGCTCTAAGTTGAAAATAGGAATCTTCACGAGCTAAACTAGGAGATTTCTAGCTGAAACTTGGATTCTTCTCTAGCTAATACTGTGAGTCTTCTCTAGATGAAACTGGAGAGTCTTCTTAACGAAACTGGAGACTTTGCTCTAGCGAAACTGGGAGTTCTCTGGCTAAAATGGAGTCTCTCTAGCTGAACTGGGATAGTCTTCTCTAAGCTAAACGGGAGTCTTCTCTAACTGAAACTGGGAGTCTTCCTTAGCTGAACTGGGATCTCTCTAGCTCGAAACTGGGAGCTTCCTAGATGAAAATGCGGAGTATGCTCTAACTGAAAGAGGGAGTCTTCTCTAGCTGAAACAAACGAATCTTCTCTAGCTAAAATAGGAGTCTTCTCTAGCTGAAACTGGGAATCTTTTTAAATAAACTAGGAGTCGTCTCTAGCTGAAACTAGAAGCTTCTCTCGCTTAAAAGGGAGGAATGTACTTCCCTAGCTGAAAAACGGTCTCTCTCAAGCTGAAACACTGGGGAGGTCTTATCTAGCTGCAAATGGTGAGTCTTCTCTAAACTGAAAGGGGGAGTCTTCTCTAGCTGAAAGAACAAGGGGAATCTTCTCTAGCTAAAAAGGAGTCTTCTCTAGCTGAAACTGGGAGTCTTCTCTAACTAAAAATAATGGGAATTGCTTTCTAGCTAAAATAGGGAGTCTTCTCTTGCTGAAAACTGCGAGTTCTTCTAACTGAAACTGGGAATCTTCTCAGTAAACTAGGATGTCTCTCAAACATGAAACTGGGAGGAGCCTTCTTAACTGAAACTGGAAATCTTCTCAGCTAAACTAGGAGTCTTCTCTAGCTGAAACGGGAGTCTTCTCTAGCTAAAACGGGAATCTTCTCTAGCTAACCTAGGGAGTCTCTTCTCTACATGAAACTGGGATCTTCTTAGCTCAAACTAGGAGTCTTCTCAAACTGAAACTGGGAGCCTTCTCGAACGGAAATGGAAACCTTCTCTAGCTAATACTAGGAGGAGTCTTCTCTAGTTGACAAAACGGGGGGTCTTATCTAGCTAAAAACTGGGAATATTCCTAGCTAAACTAGGAGTCTTCTCTAACTGAAACTGGGAATCTTCTCTAGCAAAACGAGAGTCTGCTCAAAACTGAAGTGGGAGCTCTCTAAACTGAAACTGGAAATCTTCTCAGCTAAACTAGGAGGTCCTTCTTAGCTGAAAATGGAGTCTTCTCTAGCTAAAACTGGTGAATCTTCTTAGCTAAACTAGGATGTCTTCTAACTGGAAACGGGAATCTTCTCTAGCTAAACTGGAGTCTTCTTCTAATTGAAAACTGGAGTATCTCTAGATGAAAAACTGGGAGTCTTGCTCTAGCTGAAACTGGGAGTCTTCTCTAACCTGAAACTAGGAATTCTTCTCTAGCTACAACGAGGATGTCTTTCTCTAGCGAAACTGGGACGAGTCTTCTCTAGCTGAACTGAAGTCTTCTCTAGATGGAAATGTGGAGTCTTCTCTACTAAAACTGGAAGACTTCTCTAGATGAAACGGGAGCATTCTCTGGCTATGCAAACTGCGGAGTTATTCTCTAGCTTGAAACGGGAGTCTTCTCTAGCTTAAACTGGGAGTCTTCTTCTAGCTTAAACTGGGAGTCTTCTCATGGCTGAAAACTGTGAGGTCTATTTAACTGTAACTGCCGCTTCTATAGCTGAAACTGGGAGTCTTCTCTAGCTGATACTGGGCGTCTTCTCTAGATGAAACTTGGGAGTCTTCCTCTAGCTGAAACTGGAAGACTTCTCTAGTGAAAATGGGAGTCTTCTCTGGCTGGAAAATGGGAAGTCTTCTCTAGCTGAAAATGGAGTCTTCTCTAGCTAAACTAGGGGGAGGTCTTTCTAACTGAAACGGGGAGTCGTCCTAGCTGAAATGTGAATCTTCTCTAGCTACAAACAGGAGTCTTCTCTAGCTGAAATGGAAAGTTTTCTCTAGCTGAAACTAGGAGTCTTATGTAGGAATCTTGAAGTCTTCTCTAGCTGAAAATGGGAGTCTGAGTCTTCTCTAGTTGAAACTTGAAGTTTTCTCTAGCTGAACTGGGAGTAGTCTCTCTAATGGAAACTGGGAGGACTCTTAGCTAAATAGGGGTCTTCTCTAATTGACAACTGTTAGGTCTTCTATAGATTGAAAAAGGGAGTCTTCTCTAGCTGAAAATGGGTAGTCCTTCTCTAACTGAAATGGGGAATCTTCTATAGCTAAACTAGGGGTTCTTCTCTAGCTGATGATGAAACGGGGAGTCTTCTCTAGATGAAACTGTGAGTTCTTCGACTAGCCTGAAAATAGGGAGCCTTCTCGGCTGAAACTGGGAGTCCTCGCTAGCTAAACTGGGATGTCTTCTCTGAGCTTTAAAAACTGGGAGTCTCTCTAGCTTCAAACGTGAGTCTTTCTGGCTGAAACTGTGGAGTTTCTCTAACTGAAAACAGGGAGTTTTTCTTAGCTGAAACTGGGAGTCTTCTTAGATTGGTGTAATGGGAGTCTTCTTAACTGAAATGGAAGATTCTCTAGGCTGAAATGGGAGTATTCTCGGATGAAAACTGGGAGGAGTCTTCTCTGGGCTCTTTAAACTGGAGTTTCTCTAGCTAAACTAGGAGTCCTTCTCTAACATAACTCGGGAAGTCTCTCTAGCTAAACTAGGAGTCTTCTCTAACTGAAACTGGCGCTTCTTAGCTGAAACTGGGAGTCTTCTCTAACTGAAAGTGGGAGTCTTCTCTAGCTGAAACTGGGAATCTGTCTCTAGCTAAACCTAGGAGTCTTCTCTAGCTGAAATGGAAGTCTTCTCTAGCTGAAACTGGGAGTCTTCATAGCTGAAAACTTGAGTCTTATCTAGTGAAACTGGGCGTTTCTTAGCCTGAAATGGGAGTCTTCTCTAACTGAAACTGGGAGTCTTCTCTAGATGAAACTGGGGAGTCTTGTTTTCTCTAGCTTGAAAACTGGGAGTCTTCTTAACTGAAACTGGGGAGTCTTCTCTAACTGAAACTGGGAGTCTTCTCTAGCCTAAAAACTGGGAGTATTCTCTAGCTGGAAATTGTTAGTCTTCTTAGATGAAACGGGAGGTCTTCTCTAGTTAAACTAGGAGTCCTTCATTCTTTAATGAAACTGGGAGTCCTCTATAACTGAACTGGAAGTCTTTTTAGCTGAACTGGGAGTCTTCTCTAACTTAAACTGGGAGTCTTTCTAGCTGCAAACTGGGAGTCTTCTATGGCTTAAAAATTGTGAGTCTTCTCTAGCTGAAACTGGGAGGTCTTTTCTAAGCTAAAATGGGAGTCTCCTCTAACTGAAATGGAGTCTTCTCAGCTAAACTGGGAGTCTTCTCTAACTGAAACTGGGTCTTTTCTAACTGAAACTGGGAGTTTCTCTAGACTAAATGTGGGATGTCTTCTCTAGTTAACTAGGAGTCTTCATTAAACTGACACTGGGAGTCTTCTATAACTGATACTGGAAGTCTTTATTCTAGCTGAAACTGGGAGTCTTCTCTTTAACTGAACTGGGGAGTCGTTCTAGCTCGAAACTGGGAGTCTTCTCTGGCTGAAATGGGAGTCTTCTCTAGCTAAACTGGAGTCTTCTCAAAACTGTGAAAAACTGGAGTCTTCTCTAGCTGAAACCTGGGAGGTCTTCTCTAACTGACATGGGAGCTGCTCTAGCTAAACTGGGGTCTTCTCTCAACTGAAAACTGGGGAGTCTTCTCTAGTAAACGGGTCTTCTCTAAAACTGAACTGGGAGGTCTTTTCTAACTGAAAATGGAAGTCTTTTCTAGCTGAAACTGGTGAGAGTCTTCTCTAGCAAAAAACTGGGGTCTTCTTAGCTAAAAACTGGGAGTCTTCTCTAGCTGAAAACTGGGATCTTCTCTAGCTGAAATGGGAGTCTTCTCTAGCACAAACTGTGAGTCTTCTCTAGGGGCTAACGGGAGTCTTCTCTAGCTGAAAAGGGAGTCTTCTCTAGCTGAAGCTGGAGTCGTCTTAGATGAAACTTGAGGTCTTCATCTAAGCTGAAACGGGAGACTTCTCTAGCTGAAAATGGGTGTCTTCGCTAGCACAAACTGGAAGTCTTCTCTAGCTGAAAAAAACTGGGAGTCTTATCTAGCTGAAACTGGGAGGATTGTTCTTCTCTAGCTGAAACTGGGAGTCTTCTCTAGCTGAAACTTGGAATCTTCTCCTAGCTGATGAACTGGGAGTCTTCTCTAGTGAAACCGGGAGTCTTCTCTAACTGAAAACGGGGAGACTTCTCTACTAAACTAGGAGTCTTCTCTAAGATGAAATGGGAGTGTCTCTCTAACTGCAAATGGGAGTTCTTAACTGAAAACTGGGAGTCTTCTCTAGCTTTAAACTGGAGTCTTCTCTAGCAAACTGGAGTTTTCTAGCTTGAAAAATGGGAGTCTTCTACTAACTTAAACTGGGAGTCTTTTCTAGCTGAAACACGGTGGAGTCTTCTCTAGCGAAACGGGGAGCGTCTTGGCTGGAAACTGGGAGTCTTCTCTAGCTGAAACTGAGGAGTCTTCTCTAGCTTAAACTGTGAGTCTTTCTGGGCTGAAAACTGTGAGTCTCTCTAACTAAACAGGGAGGAGTCTTCTCTACTGTAAAAACGGGGAGTCTTCTCTAGATGTAACGGGAGTCTTCTCTACGGAAAACTCGGAAGACTTCTCATAGCGTAAACGGGGAGTCTTCTCGGCTGAAATGGGAGTCTTCTGCTTACTTAAACGGGGAGTCTTCTCTAGCTAAACCTAGGAGTCTTCTCAACTTAAAGAATGAAACTGTGAGTATTTCTAGCGTGAAACTGGGAGTCTTTTCTAGCTAAACTGGGAGTCTTCTCTCCAACTGAAAGCTGGGAGGAGGTCTTCTCTAGCTAAACTGGGAGTCTTCTCTAACTGAAACTGGAGTCTTCAACTGAAAACTTGGGGGGGAGTCTTCTCTAGCTAAACTGGGAGTCTTCTCTAGTTAACTAGGAGTCTTCATTAATGAAACTGGGGTCTTCATAACTAAACTGGAAGTATTCTCTAGCTGAAACTGGAGTCTTCTCTAATGACACTGGGAGTCTTTTCTAGCTGAAACTGGGAGTCTTCTTGGATGAAACTGGGAGTCTTCTCTAGCTAAACTGGGAGTCTTCTCTAACTGAAACGGGAGTCTTCTCGAGCTGAAACGGGAGTCTTCCTGCTACTGAAACGGGAGTCTTCTTAGCTAAACTGGGAGTCTTCTCTAACTGAAACTGGGAGTCTTATTAGCTAAACTGGGAGTCTCTCTAAACTGAAAACTGGGAGTATTTTCTAACTGAAACTGGGAGTCCGTTTCTAAGCTGAAACTGGGAGTCTTCGCTGCACAACATGGGAGTTTCTCTAGATAATGGGAGTCTTCTCTAGCTGAAACTGGGAGTCTTCTCTAGCTGAAACGGGAGGGAGTCTTCTCTAGCACAAACTGTGGTCTTCGCTAGCTAAACTGGGAGTTCTTCTCTGCTGAAATGGGTGTTTCTAGCTGAAACGCGGCTCTTTCTCTAGCTTGACTTGAGTCTTCTCTAGATGAAAACTGGGAGACTTCTTCTAGCTGAACTGGGGGTCTTCTTAGCACAAAATGGAAGTCTTCTCTAGCTGAAAACGGGAGGTCTTCTCTAGCTGAAAACTGGGACGTTTCTCTAGCTGAAACGGGAGTTTCTCTAGCTGAAACTTGAAAGTCTTCTCTAGCTGAGGAAATGGGAGTCTTCTCTAGCTGAAACGGGAGGTTCTTCTCTAACTGAAAATGGGAGACTTCTTACTAAACGTAGGAGTATTCTCTAGCTGAACTGGGAGTCTTCTTACTTGAAAACTGGGAGGTCTTCTTCTAACTGAAACTGGGAGTCTCTCTAGCTAAAACTGGGAGTCTTCTCTAGCTAAACTGGAGTCTCTCTAGCGAAAACTGGAGTCCTTCCTAACTTAAACTTGGCGTCTTTTCAGCTGAAACTGTGTAGTCTTTCAGATGAAACTGGGAGCCTTCCTGGCTGAAAACTGGGATCTTCTCTAGCTGAAACTGGGGTCTCTCTAGACTTAAAAACTGTGAGTTCTCTCTTACTGGAAACTGTGAGTCTTCGCTAACTGAAAACAGGGAGTCTTCTCAGCTGAAAAGGGGAGTCTTCTCTAGATGTAACTGGGAGTCTTACTCTAACTAAAATGGGAAGACTCTTAGCTAAACTGGGAGTCTTCTCTGGCTGCTTGAAAAACTGGGAGTCTTCTCTGGCTTAAAACTGGGAGTCTTCTCTAGCTAAACTAGGGTCTTCTCCGAACTAAACTGGGATGTCTTCTCGAGCTAAACTAGGAGGTCTCTCTAACTGAAAACTGGAGTCTTCATAGCTGAAAATGGGAGTCTTCTCAACTGAAAGTGGGGTCGCTCTAGCTGAAACGGGAATCTTCTCAGCTAAACTAGGAGTCTTCTCTAGCTGAACGGAAGTCTTCTCTAGCGGAAACGGGAGTTTCTCTAGCTGAAACTTGAAGTCTTCTCTAGCTGAAACTGGGAGTCTTCTCTGCTGGAAACTGGGAGTCTCTCTAAACTGAACTGGGGAGAGACTTCTCTTATAACTAGGAGTCTTCTAGCTGGAAACTGGGAGTCTTCTTCTGCTTAAACTGTGAGTCTCTCTAGCTGAACTAGGAAGTCTTTTCTACTTAAACTGGGAGTCTTATCTAAACTGAAATGGGAGTCTTATCTAGCTGACACAGGGAGGGTCTTCTCTAACTGAAACTGGGAGTCTTCTGCTAGCTAAACTGGGGAGTCTATCTAAACTGGAACTGGGAGTCTTTCTAACTGAAACTGGGAGTCTTTTCTAGCTGAAAAACCGGGAGGTCTTCTCTAGAACAAACGGAGTCTTCTCTAGCTAAACTGGGAAGTTCTTCTCTAGCTGAAACTGGGAGTCTTCTATAGCTGAAAAAATGGGAGTCTTCTCTAGCACAAATGTGAGTCTTCTCTAACTGAACGGGAGAGGAGACTTCTCTTACTAAACTAGGAGTCTCTCTAGCGGAAATGGGAGTCTTCTCTAACTGAAACTGGGAGTCTTCTCTAACTGAAATGGGAGTCGTCTCTAGCTAAACTGGGAGTCTTCTCTAGCTAAACTGGGAGTCTTCTCTAGCTGGAAACGGGAGTTTCTCTAACTTAAACTGGAGTCTTTCTAGCTGAAACTGTGAGTCTTCTCTAGCTGAACCGGGAGCCTTTTCTGGCTGAAACTGGGAGTCTTCTCTAGTTAAAACTCGGGAGTCTTCTCTAGCTTAAACTTTGAGTTCTCTGGCTGAAAACTGTGAGTCTTCCTCTAAGGAAACAGGGGGAGTCTTCTCTAGCTGAAACTGGGAGTCCTCTAGATGTAACTGGGAGTTTCTTAACTGAAACTGGAAGACTTCTCTAGCTGAACTGGGAGTCTCTCTGGCCGAAACTGGGAGTCTTCTCTGGCTAAAACTGGGAGTCGTCTCTAGCTAAACTAGGAGTCTTCTCGAACTGAAATGGGAGTCTTCTCTAGCTAAACTAGGAGTCTTCTCGAACGGAAAATGGGAGTCTTCTTAGCTGAAAAATGGAGTTCTTCTCTAACTGAAAGGGGAGTCTTTCTAGCTTGAAACTGGGAATCTTCTTTAGCTAAACTAGGAGTCTCTCTAGCTGAAACTGGAAGTCTTCTCTAGCTGAACTGGGAGTCTTCTCATAGCTGAAATTGAAGTCTTCTCTAGCTGAAACTGGGAGTTTCTCTAGTGAAACTGGGAGTTTTCTTCTAACTGAAACTGGGAGATTATCTTAATAAACTAGGAGTTTTGCTAGCTGAACTGGGAGAGTCTTATCGGCTAAAAACTGTGAGTCTTCTTAGCTGAAACTGGGAGTCTTTCTAAGCTTAACTGGGAGTATCTCTAACTGAAAACTTGAGTCTTCTCTAGCTAAAACTGGGAGTATTCTCTAACTGAAAAACTGGGAGTCTTTCTAACTGAAACGGAGTTCTTCTCTAGCTAAAAACTGGGAGTCGTCTATAGTTAACTAGGAGTTCTCATTAAATGAAACTGGGAGTCTTCTATAAAGTGACACTGGAAGTCTTCCTAGCTGAAAATGTGAGTCTTCTTCTACACTGAAAACTGGGAGTTCTTTTCTAGCTGAAAATGGGAGTCTTCTCTGCTGAAACTGGAGTCTTCTAGACTAAAATGTGAGTTTCTCTAACTGAAACTGGGAGTCTCTCTCGCTGAAACTGGGGAGTCTTCTACTAACTGAACCTGGGGAGGATTCTCTACACTAAAGTGGGAGTCTCGCTAGCTAAAACTGGGAGGTATTCTCTAACTGAAACTGGGAGGTCTTTGTCTAACTGAAACTGGGAGTCTTCTCTAGCACAAAATGGGAGGTCTCTCTAGCTAAACGGGGAGTCTTCTCTAGCTGAAACTGGAGTTTTCTCTAGCGAAATGGGAGTCTTATTCTAGCACAAAAGGTTGAAAGGGGGTCTTCTCTAGCTAAACGGGAGTCTTCTCTAGCTGAAACTGGGAGTCTTCTCTAGCTGAAACTGGGAGTCTTCTCTAGCTGAAACTTGGAGTCTTCTCTAGCTGAAACTGGGAGACTTCTCTAGCTGAAACTGGGTGTCTTCTCTAGCACAAACTGGAAGTCTTCTCTAGCTGAAACTGGGAGTCTTCTCTAGCTGAAAATGGGGGGAGCTTTCTCTAGCTGAAACTGGGAGTCTTCCTCTAGCTGAAAACTGGGAGTCTTCTCTAGCTGAAACGGGGAGTCTTCTATACTGAAACTGGGAGTTTCTCTAGCTGAGAAATGGGAGTCTTCTCTAGCATCAAACTGTGAGGCTTCTCTAGCCTAAATGGGAGTCTGCTCTAGCTGAAAAACTGGGAGTCTTCTCTAGGCTGAAACTGGGAGTCTTCTCTAGCTGAAACTGGGAGTCTCTTTCTAAAAAGGCTTGAAACGGGATCTGCTATAGCTGAAACTGGGAGTATTCTTCTCTAGCTAAATGGGAGTTCTTCTCTAGCTGAAACTGGGAGGTCTCTCTAAGCGGAAACTGGGAGTCTTCTCTAGCGAAACTGGGAGTCTTCTCTAGCTGAAAATCGGAGTCTTCTCTAGCTGAAAATGGGACGTTTTCTCTGCTGAAACTGGGAGTCTTTTTCTTTTTTAGCTGAAACTGGGAGACTCCTCTAGCTTAAAACTGGTGTCTTCGCTAGCTGAAACTGGGAGTCATCTCTGCTGAAACTGGGAGTCTTCTCTAGATGAAAACTGGGAGTCTTCTCTAGCTTGGAAAACTGGGAGTATTCTCTAGCTGGAAACTGGGAGTCTTCTCTTAGTGAAAAGGGGAGTTATCTAGCTGAAAAACTGGGAGTCTTCTCTAGCTAAAACTGGGTCTTCTCTAAGCTGAAACTTGGAGTCTTCTTAGCTGAAATGGGAGTCTCTCAGCTGAAACTGGGGAGTTCTTCTCTAGCTGAACTGGGAGTCTTCTCTAGCTGAAACTGGAGTTTCTCTGCTGAACTGGAGGGTTCCTAGCTGTGAAACTGGGAGTTTCTCTAGCACAAATGGAAGTCTTCTCTAATGAAACTGGGAGACTCTCTAGCTGAAAAATTGGAGTCTTCTTAGAATGAAACGGGAGTTTTTCTAGCTGAAAACTGGGAGGGAGTCTTATCTAGCTGAAACTGGAAGTCTTTCTCTAGCTGAACCTGGGAAGTCTTCTCTAGCTGAAATGGAGTATTCTTAGCTAAAACTGGGAGTTTCACTAGCTGGGATGCAAAAAATGATATTTTTCCATAAGGAAAAACATTTATTATTTAATGGAACCTGAATTATACTTCAGAATAAAAATATAACCGCTGTTGTCAATATCATCATTTAACACTCAACCCAAAAGGTTAATGTATTTGGAAGATACAGGATCAATGAGGGCTTCATGCGCCCTTGTAATCCCCAAAGAACACAATATTATAAAGAGCATCTTCCCAAGGTCCTTAAAATAACCTAACACAATCCTTATGTAAGTTGTCATCCAGGGGAATCATGGGTGTTGTGTAGTTCAGCCAAAGCAGAAGCCCACAGGTTGCCGAAACTTGTAATTTTTCCGGCTGGTAATTCCAGAATGAATAAAGGGACAATCATTTTGGTTACAGCCAACAGGTTCTGTCACATGGAATTCACCATTACAGGGGGAAAACTGATCTTCTCTGCAGGCTTTCCATTCGCAAATGAGGTCCGCAATGCACCTGCGGATATGAGCAACAAGCACTTTGTTACAGTATTTGCCTGAGAACAATAACGAAGTAAACCTCCCCAACCTCGACCTTCTCCAGTGAAACAAACTCTTATATCTGGGGCTAGAGGAAAGAACACGTATTCAGTGAAGAAGAGCCATCATTATTTCCTTGTCCAATTCTGTGAAATTTACTGCTTGCGTTCAGAAAAAACACAAGTCGGCCTTCATCAGCTCATAGCCCAGGAAATAATGCTGAATAACATTTAAAGAAACGCCACAGAAAGGCTTAGATTATTTGGGAATAACATCTCATTGACTGGCGTATCAGAAAATAGTTTTGTATTTAGGCGCCCCGTCCGGCACAAAGAGGCTTATTGTTCACCGTTCATTAGACAGCAATGTACAGCCCCGTCAAAAACCACTTTTTGTTTAGACAACGTGTTAATGGGCCACAGTTGGGGTGAGAAGTAACCAAGCCACATGCACAGACGCGAGGTCAGGCGTTAATTGAGGACTCCATAACCACAGTGCATGAGATTTTAGCAAACCTTTTGCTGAGGCAGAAAATCTCAACAAAACCCAAAAAGAAATAAAGGAACAATCGGCCTTTGACAAGTAGGAAGGTTCAAACCTTGCACAGCTTGCAAAGGGAAAAAACGGGCCAAGCGATCTAGGGACAGAGCAGCCACTGGGTAATAGCAAGTGCCAAAAATAGTGTGGTCATTTGTCTAGTGTACCAGGAACTACGTGGCAAAGTCTTTCCCCCCCGTTTTATTATTCTGTTTTTCACGCTGGGTGCAATGCAAAATCGACAAAGACAATAACAAACTCTTAATTTTCATTCCAGATTACCTGAATCGCTATCCCTATGCCCAACTCAACTCAATATGAAATTCTTTTGTGGGTTCTAGGGCATAACCAGACATTTCTCGTTGGACTGCTAAGCCATCTGATAAAGTAACTCCTCTTGTTTTTTTTCAGATTCAAAGTAGCTGCAATTTTTTTTCCATCCTTGAAATCCATGAAATGGCCTTCCATTTTTGCTAATTTAAAGCGCAAATATAATAAAAAATGAATTTGCATCATCTTTATCTTTAAATCACTACCGTAAAGTAGCTCTTACTAGGAGGGGTGTGTGTTGTTTGCATGCTTCATCCAGTACTTATTTTGCACCACTTAACCAACCTCCTTTTATTGACAGGAACTTCTTTGAAGTCAAGCATGCTTAGTAATCACCATTGGAAAAGGGAATGTCCATACTGCCAATTTACACCCCATTACAACTGTCTCTGTTCTAGTTACAGCAAAAACTACCACAGCAGAAATATTTTATGATAATAAGGTAAAATTTTTTGATCGACAGCTGAAATGTGAAAGTGCTGGTAATTTGATATCCTACAGAATCAACAATAAAAGGAACAGTGATAGTTGGGAAAAGAAGTATAAGTTTCCAGAATGGACCTAATTTTGTTATGTAAAAAATGTTCCATTCAAAGGCCCTTGGTTTTGTATGGGTGGCAATTTACAGTGATTTATAAACGGATCGTCTTTCTTACCAAACATGTAAACTTATTTATTAGGTACAGGAAATAAAAAACAATGTCTAATATTATTATTATTATTATTATTATTATGGATTTATATAGTGGCAACATCTTCCATGTGGAGCTTTACTAGTTAAATATATAAGTATACATCGAGCCTCTGGTAAGTGACATCCCTTTTTAGTGCAAGTGTCGGAGAAGCGAAACAGGTTGAGGTTGCTTTCAGGTTGTAAATATAATGTCACTGAAAAATATATGATGTCACTGCAAAAAATATAATGATGTCACTCTGAAAATAATGGGATTCTAACGAAAGTTCAAAAAAATTGCAAACACAAAAAATACCTTGGGATATAACAAAACAAAAAATATTTCAAGAATTAAATAAAAGACACAGGATTGCCATTATATCTGATATATAGAGCGACCTAAAATATTCATATTAAAAAGGTCTGCCCATCCCTGGGGGGTTCAAAATCCAGACACCACCGTTAGTGCAGCATTTGCAGACCAGAAAGATTGCATCCTCTGTGCCAAAACTTCATGCTTCAATCAATTACTGAACTTTAGGTACTTTTGTGCACCACAGAGAAAATCGCTATCGAAAGGTTATTGTATGTATTATATCTAGTGGATAAGTTACCCCTATGTAATTATAGGAATATTAGAAGTCACACGGTGAAGCTTCACGTTACCAGGACCCGAGTTGCTATTTATACCGGCACGGAACTACCGAGGTGACTTGATATCTTATAATTTACAATAGGGGGTACAATATCATTATAGAACCGACCCCTAATTCAAAGACTGACACTGTCGAGCAAGGTATCGGGAGTAGCCCCCTGCCCTCCCCACTCCCAGCCTCACCGCTTAGTAACTCCTGCCCAAGCCCAAGAATTTGAGCTAACACTACATTTTTAGAGAAAGAGGAACGCCGCCATCACACTTTAGTTATGAACCGGAGTGAGCTGCACCAGTAACTTTAAATATCCAACAGCGATAGCCGCATTCTGTCCGTTTCACAATCCTCTCGCGCATTAAATCTAGTGTGTGATCGGTCGCTCGGTATAGCAGCTGGTGATAATGCGGCGAGAAGAGTGAAAACCGGCAGGAGAATGCGGCTTTCGTTGGATACTTACGTTAGTGGGCAGCCAACTCCGGTTCATATAGTAAAGGTTGATGGCGGCTTCCTCTTCATCTAAAAATGTAATGTTAGCCATGGGCAGGGTTAGGGGGGGGAAGGGGGGTGTGTTGTACTGCATTCCTGGTTATAACAGCAGCGCTACACGTAGTAGCACGCCGATTATAAGGATATTATCGGCTACTTGGTTTCCATAGGGATACATTAAGGGGGTAGGTTATATGTATATATTGCAATTAGTTTTATACTGGTGCATTACAGAACAGGGAGAAGTTTACGTTTTACACAAGAGCACTACTGTTGTAGTCAATACAAGTACCTTTATTAAAAGAGAGACACACTGCATTAAAAGGCGTATTGCAGGGGCTGGGCCCCCTCGCGAGATTGGAGGCCGGTCCACTGTTCGTCCCCCCTCCAAGATTCTTCCGCGACCAGCATTAAAAACAGCTGATCGCGCATATGAATGAAACATATACATGCGATCAGCTGTTTTAAAACGACAAGCAAACTTACGGTTAGTTCCAGAAGTTCGGGTCCAGTCTTTTAAACAATCTGATTACGCGTAGTTTAATTCCTCGCTCGATCAGCTGTATTATAAAATGGCTGATCGCGGAAGAGATCTTGGGCTTGCGGTGAACCCTACTACCGTCATGCTTTTAGCTGCAGTCATCCAAAGTGACAGCAGTATAAAAAGTGGGTTTCCTGCTAATTCTGTGATCTGTGACATCATCAGCCCAACTGGTCTGGAGCATGCCACGCTTGGACGAGAATCATCAGCTGTATCACAAGCCCCACCCCCAAACTTCTTAAATCTGTAACTAGCTTCAAAAATTCTAAATTTGGGGGGGGCTCTCTTACACACATCATGTGACCATCACCAACTCAGACAGTCAGGACAGTGTAACTTTACAAGCTACAACTTAAGATCCTGAGAACCTAGAGACATCATCCTAGGCTTGTTTGAATAGTATGATATATCTTTAAAATAGAGGACACTTTGGAGACCACAATTACCCTCTAAGCCTTTTACAATACCCAGGATGGTGTCGAAGGGCAATGACTACAGAAAACAGATGCTTTAATGATCTGCCATTGCCCTCCAATCTTTCCTCATATTGGGTGGAACTGAGATGAAAAGTCACCTGTAAACCATATTGTTTATCAGCAGAATCCAACTATCTTTCCCTTACAGATTTTAGGACACAATCACAATAACAGGATTAAAGGGCATATCCACCCTTTTTATAACTCTTTCTGTAGTGTAGGGCTCCCTCCCCAACCCCAAACGCCTATATTAGTTCACAAAAACACCCCCAATCTGTACTTACATCACCTCTTTCCCCGTCGATGGCCTCTCTGCTTGCACGAAACTGCAGCAGGGGGCCGGAGCAGCCGGTCCGTGATTGGTGAGAGAGCCAATCATGGACGTGGCTCAGGCTGGCAGATTGAACAGGGGAAAGAGGTGATGTAAGTACAAATTGGGGGTTTGTGTGAAACTAATATGGCGTTGGGGTTGGGGAGGGAGCCTACACTACAGAAAAGGGGTTTTTGTGCTAGGGGAGGGAGAGAGAACGGGAGGGAGAGGGAGGGGGAGGGAGGGAGAGGGAGGGGGAGGAGGTCTGTACTGAGCTTCTCCCGGAGGGAGGCGGAGGCAAAGTCCTATATGGACTCTGCTATCCTCCTGGTGGGCAGTTTTGGGACTTTTGGGGGGGGATTACTGGAGAACCATTGGAGCTGGGATGAAAGGTAAGGATTTATTTACATAAGAGTGGGGCCAGGGGGGTTAAATTATAGTTTGGGGGTGACATTTAATGTGTTTTTCATTTACCAGTTTAATGAAAATAGAGGCATCTTGTAAATAGGGAGATAGCCCACAGCCGCAACTGCTCCGTACGGGATTTTACCATAGGCTGCGCGGCTCTGGGGGAATCTCACCCTGACTTATTTGATGCCAGCTATTAGTGGCGTTAAATACTTAAGTCTTAGAGCCGCCGCAGCCTCTGGTAATCAGGTAGCGAGGAAGTTCCTGTTCCGGATCTCACGCAGCCGCCGCCAAAGCAAGCCTTAACGTACGCAACTGAGCGTAAAGCAGTTAGCACAACGTAAGAAGGGGCAGGAGCGGCCTGCGCGTTCCTGGGTAGATCGCCCCATTAATCCCTTATTGCTGTTGGCCACCATGAAGTTCCATCTAATGTGGGAAACACGTTTATTTCTATTTACTGGGAAAATAAACTTCTATCGTCAAAAAACATTATCCGATTCAAAAACCCAGTTAATACACCGACTGATCGCATTAGATTCCAGAACAACGAAAACCCAACTTAAGCTGGATACACCACATCGTTACAAATGGCAGACAGAATCTGCAATGATTGAGCTACTCACAGTCCTGAGTGTTCTCCCTATGTAAAGCATAGCGGCATAGAGAGATTTCCCCCCAGCTGCGGGCCGATTACCTATACTTTACGTACAAGGAGACAACCTCCAAATTCCAGGCATTCCTGATCAATCCCGAGGCCGACAAATGTTCATCGTGGACCCTCTGGATCGTTTGGGAATGCCCTAAAATTTCCCTTGGCGGCGGTCGTCTACTGTACTCAAAATGCGCTACACACACAGTAACGAAAAAGGGATGATACGCCAGTTGCCAGGACATTGTCCCTTTCTCACTAACGATTGGTCTCCTAATGTGAAAAAAATGATGTGTGCTTTTGGTTGAATCATTTTATTCCCTTTAAATCACATTAATGTGTTGGATTTCTAAGAAGCGAACTTGTGTCTGCATTGGCTTTTATCATGGAGTCAGTGAAATGCATTTCCATCTGGCTCTACAATGTTGCTGTTAAATACATAAAACTCCCAGGGTAACCGGATTTTATCTCTACGTCCTGAACCGCTCGGAGTAATTCATTCAATCATGTTTTCATTCACATACAATATGTTAATTTTTTTTTTAACCTATTTTTGCAGTGATCACGGGAATAATCCAATAGTAATACATTGACAGATCAGTGTGTGGTAGTTAAGAATTTAAACCCAATTATCAAAACAAACTACATGCAATGACAATACATATGAGGGGTGACGTTTGGTTCTGGCCACAATGGCAGATACGGTATATTATTATTATAGATTATTTATATAGCGCCAGCATATTCCATAGCGTTTATGATTATATTGTATACATTCACATCAGGTCCTGCCCCAAAGAGCTTACAATCTAAGCACATTTACAACCTGACATGCAACTATAAGTATTGTCTTTATGATTGTGGGGGGAAACCGGAGTGCCGGTGGAAACCCATGCAAGCACAGGGAGAACATACAAACTCCTTGCAGATGTGTCCAAGGGTGGAATCGAACTCAGGACTTCAGTGCTGCAAGGTATCAGTGCTAACCACTGAGCTGGTCTGATACCTTGTGAAGGAATAAATCTGTTTTCACAGATTTCATTGGAATCTGTGACAATATGTGGTGGAAATTACATACACAAAGCCATCCAAACTCCCATACAATGGTGATTGGCTACCCCATTCACATAGGGCCTCATTTAACCGCTCCAGGTTAATGTCCCTACATAGAAACAGTGGCCAGGGTGTCCAGACAGTAAGAGGGCCTGCCAAACCTCCACACTCAGCTGTTTTTAAATAGCTGATACATGTATGAAGGAAACATAGCGGTGATCAGCTGTTTAAAAGACCGGACCCAAACTTCTGGTTTTGTTCCAGAATTTCGGGTTCGTTCTTTTTAAAACAGCTGATCATGGACCTTTGGGGAGGGGGTGGGGTGGGTCAGGGGCCTGGCCTCCAATCTCGGTTGGGGGGCCCTATAGTTATGCCCCCTACATCACTTAATATCTCGTTCAGCGCTCCTGAAAGGGTTTTACTAACTGCGTGACTTTAACGCCAGCTATTTATTTTATTATTATTTGTGTATTTATATAGCGCCAACATCTTCCGTAGCACTTTACAATTACACTGATACACACATATCAGGTCCTGCCCCGAGGAGCTTACAATCTAAGCACATTTATTTGACACATAAACCTATCAGTATGTATTTATGATTGTGGGGGAAACCGGAGTGCCCAGAGGAAACAGACACAAGCACAGGGAGAACATACAAACTCCTTGCGATATGTCCAAGGTGGAATCGAACTCAGGACTTCAGCGTGGCAAGGTATCAGTACAACCATGAGCCAGCTATTTGCGATTATTAAATCACGAGAGCAGGCGCCCGGTGCAAAAACCGCCAACAGAACGGACGGAATCATGTGTGAATGATATTGGGAAATCCTATGGGGTTTTTACTGTCTCGTACGTTTTTTTATAACGCACTGCGTTAGGAAACTGGATACAAACTGATGTAGTGTGAATGAGCCCTCTGACAAACATCTGTATAGGGATCATTAGGTAAATCCCATTTGCAGTGATTGGCTAATGATCACTCAAAAACTATTTAATGTGCGTATGAGTTATAGTTCGTCTGCATCGGAAACGGTCATTTCCGGGTGTGCACACATTAGCAAATCAGACCCATCAGCCCTACATCGATAATGGTGTTAGCCAGGCGGATCAAAGAACGACCCCCAACCGAAGGCACACAAATGTTCGGATCGGGGGTCGTTCGCCAATCCGCCAGGTAGATCAACGAACGACCCCTGACTGTACGCATACACACACGGACGATTCTCGCCCAAACGGCCATTCATACCGTGTAGTGCTCGGCCGTCAGGGGTTCGTTCCTCCTTCACAGATTGAGCGTGTGTACGAACCGTAGCCACAGAATATAATTGGATTAGGGAAAATTAGAAGGTAAGGGAAGCTGTTTATTGGGCTAATAAACTATAGAATGACACAAAACAATTGAGATATGATGTCCACGTAATAGTCCCCAGTTTAGCCCATACAACGGCGAATGACCCCCCAAACACAAGACATGGCTGTTCTTTGCGTGGCTGTCTTATGCTCAGGGGATATTGTCGGATGTGGTACGGACCATTAGAAGAGCCAGTTCAGTGTATTGCCAAAATGAATAAAATGAATGGCCCTTGCAATAAAATATTTAACACAGCCGATTCAGCAATTTGAAAGGGTTTTCTTTGTGGACTATTTGGTCTTTTTTTACACTAATATAGGGAGTTTCATCTAAAGAAGACAATATGTTTCCTCTTTGATGAATATTTTTTTCCCGACGTTATTTCTAATAACTTTTTGTGTTTTCCTATTCCAGACATCAAACGTGTTATTCAAACTACTTGAAATTCCATCGCATGGCCAAATTTCCAGCGAGGAAAACTATACAAGTCGGTGGCATTCTCTCTCTGGTAAACTGCTTGTTTAAAATGACTTTATTCCGAGACATTTACCTAGGAGTTGTAAGTCTACGTACAAATATAATACTGCTTAGTTTATTGTAGAAAAAATGCATGGATCAATGTTATTGGGCGATCACGGGAAATAATATCAATCTCACTAAATCATAGAACAATTATCAGCCAATAATATCGCACGTCTATAGGGATATAAAATCAGGTAGCTGGATGGACTAGTAGAACTCAAAACTCAAACCCAAGTTCAAGCCGAACTTAAAGAGTTCGGACTTCTAAACCTATCCCGGACCAGGATTTCTCGAACTTTCCGGACTTTCGATAATTATTGACCGTTTGTCACTGCTGTTTCAAGAATTATCGAATTAAGGAGCCGTTTGCAACCCTTGAATGTATCGTTTGCTAACCCTTGAAAGTGTTTGTTCATTTTCGCAACCCTCGAGAGTATGGTTCGATTTCAGTAACCCTGGAATTTATGGTCCTGTTTGCTCAACCCTCGAAAGTATGGTTCGGTAACACTCGAATTGGTCGTAACCCTCGAATGTAGCTTGCGCAAAACCCCAAGTTCTGGTGACAGTGACAGACCTTTTTCCAGGTGCTACAGACATTTACAGTAAGTTACCATTGTTAGTTTACCTGTAAATCATCCGGACTTTTCGAATATCACTCAATGGGTCCGAATTCGAACTTTCGAACTTTTGATGTTCAAAAACGGACCAAACTTTATGAAGTTGTCCATCTCTAGTACCCACAGGCTTCTATGACAAAACTACATATTGACCCTGCAAAGGTGTCTCTTGCTTAGAAATCAAGTAGTAAGTCATTTTTATGGCAAATAAAGAAAAAAAAATGCATTTTAGCTTCTCTTTTAATCGCCTTACGTGGGAAATACTAGTAAAAAACCAATGGTGCGTTAAATTTAATTCTAGTGGATAATACTCCCAATGCTTCCATCTCAGAGTGGGTGAAAAATCCTCTACACATTCCCCAGAATGTTGACTGTAGCCTCAAGTGGTTTGAACACATTAGCTCCTTTTGTCAGAATGTTCAGTAAAAGTGTCGTATGCTAAAGGAGTGCACAGAGTTCAGAACCGTCTAGGTGAAGCCAGCTGCTTCCATTTATCGGGCTAAGACACTACTAGCAACTAAGGGGTCAGCGTTGGTCTAGCACAGTATTTGAAAGTTGTGTCAGTGCTACATGTGTGAATAATTTTCAGGGAGGTATTGACATTTCCCATTCACAGAGGGGGCTAGCACACTCACTGAGCCCAAGCCAAGCTTTATTTAAACAGCAGCCAGTGAAACTGAGAGGGCGAGATTAGGTTGCTATTAGGCGTAGCATGTTGTTAATCTTAGCATTGATGTGTGGAACAGTTTTGTCACGCTCTCTAACATCACTTTGTATCAGAGCAAGTCAGGAAGTTTTCAGGCCTCATCACCTGCTACTTGGTTTCTAAAGTGGAGGTAAGACTGGAGATTCGTTATTTAGGATGTGTATGGAATGGAATGTGCAAGCCAAGAATATTTTTTAATTAGCTGAGCTTGGGAATCTGATAAAAAAAGGACCACCTTAAACACGGACCACAAAAACATTAAAACATGGACCACCTAAAACATATGACCTCCAAATATAGCCCACCTAAAATATAGACCCCTACTAAAATTAGACCACCTAAAAATATAGCCCACCTAAAACATACACCACCTAAAACATGGACCACCTAAAACATAGACCTCCAAAATATAGCCCACCTAAAATATAGACCCTACTATAAAAATAGCCCACCTAAAATATAGACCCTACTAAAAATAGACCACCTAAAATATAGCCCACCTAAAACATACACCACCTAAAACATAGACCTCCTAAAACATGGACCACTTAAAACATAGACCTCCAAAATATAGCCCACCTAAAATATAGATCCTACTAAAATAGACCACCTAAATATAGACCTCCTAAAACATACACCACCTAAAACATACACAAACCTAAAACATAGACCTCCTAAAACATAGACACCCCAAAAACAACACCCATAAAAACATAGACCACCTAAAACATACACCACCAAAAACATAGACCTCCTAAAATATAGCCCCTACTAGAACAGACAACCTAAAATATAGCCCCACTAAAACAACACACCACCTAAAAATAGACCTCCTAAAACATAGACCACCTAAAACAAGACCACCTAAACATAGACCTTTCTAAAATATAGACCATCTAAAACATATACAACGTGAAATATAGACCTCCTAAAACATGACCTTTCTTTATTTTCTTAGTAAGAAGTAAAAACAGTTAACTGTTAGACGGACATTATGGGTAGGATTAAAGGTTGGACTAGATGTGAGTATGTCTTTATACAACCTCCAATACTATGTTACTATGAACTTAGACAGACATTATGGGTAGGATATAAAGGTTGGGCTAGATGTGCTTTATACAACCTCAATCATATGTTCACTATGTAACTGTTAGAAAAATATTTTGGGAAGGGTATAAAGGTCGGACTAGATGGACGTATGTCTTAATACAACCTCCATACTATGTTACTATGGAACAGTTAGACATATATTATGGAGGGTATAAAGGTTGGACTAGATGGACGTATGTCTTTATACAACTCCAATACTATGTTACTATGTAACTGTTATACAGTCATTATGGGTAGGGTATAAAGGTTGGACTAGATGGACGTATGTCTTTATACAACCTCCAATACTATGTTACTATGTAACTGTATAACAGACATTATAGTGGGTAGGGTATAAAGGTTGGACTAGATGGACGTATGTCTTTATACAACCTCCAATTCTATGTTGCTATGAACTGTTAATATATATAAATATATTATGGGTAGGTATAAAGGTTGAATTAGAAGGACGTATGTCTGAATACAGCCTCTAATGCTATGTTCCAATGTTACTGTTACATAGACATTATGAGTAGCGTGTAAAGGTTAGACTAGATAGACATATGTCTTTATAAACCTCCAATACTATGTTACTATGTAACTGTTATACAGACATTATGGGTAGGGTATAAAGGTTGGACTAGATGGACATATGTCTTTATACAACCTCCATACTATGTTATGTAACTGTTATTACAGACATTATGGTAGGGTATAAAGGTTGGACTAATGACGTAGTCTTTATAAACCCTCCATATACTAGTTTACTAGTAACTGTTATACAGACATTATGGGTAGGGTATAAAGGTTGGACTAGATGGACGTATGCTTTATACAACCTCCAACTATGTTACTATGTAACTGTTATACAGACATTATTTGGGTAGGGTATAAAGGTTGGATAGATGGACTTATGTCTTTATACAACCTCCAATACTATGTTACTATGTAACTGTTTACAGACATTATGTAGGTAGGGTTAAAGGTTGGACTTGATGGACATATGTCTTTATACAACCTCCAATACTATGTTACTATGTAACTGTTATACAGACATTATGGGTAGGGTATAAAGGTTGGACTTGATGGACATATGTCTTATACAACCTCCAATACTATGTTTACTATGTAACGTTTATACAGACATTATGGGTAGGGTATAAAGGTGACTGGATAGATGTATGAATTTATTACAACTCCCAATACTATGTTACTATGTACTGTTATACAGACATTAGGGTAGGGTATAAAGGTTGGACTAGATAGATGATGACTTTATACACCTCCAATACTATGTTACTATGTAACTGTTATACAGACATTATGGGTAGGGTATAAAGGTTGGACTAGATGGAATAACAGTTACATAGTAACATAGTATTGGAGGTTGTATAAAGACATACGTCCATCTAGTCCAACCTTTATACCCTACCCATAATGTCTGTATAACAGTTACATAGTAACATAGTATTGGAGGTTGTATAAAGACATACGTCCATCTAGTCCAACCTTTATACCCTACCCATAATATATGTATAACAGTTACATAGTAACATAGTATTGGAGGTTGTATAAAGACATATGTTCATCTAGTTCAACCTTTATACCCTACCCATAATATCTGTATAACAGTTACACAGTAACATAGTATTTACAACCCCAATACTATGTTTTACTATGGAAAGACTGTTATACAGTCATTATGGGTAGGTAAAAGGTTGGACTAGATGGGACGTATGTCTTTATACAACCTCCAATACTATGTTACTATGTAACTGTTATACAGACATTATGGGTAGGGTATAGGTTGGACTAGATGGACGTATGTCTTTATACAACCTCCAATTCTATGTTGCTATGAACTGTTATATATATATAAATATATTATGGTAGGGTATAAAGGTTGAATTAGAAGGACGTATTCTAATTTACCAGCCTCTAATGCTATGTTCTCAATGTTCTGTTTACTAGACATTATGAGTAGCGTGTAAAGGTTAGACTAGATAGACAGATGTCTTTATAAACCTCCAATACTATGTTACTATTAACTGTTATACAGACATTATGGGTAGGGTATAAAGGTGTGGACTAGATGGACATATGTCTTTATACAACCTCCAATACTATGTTACTATGTAACTGTTTCTACAGACATTATGGGTAGGGTATAAAGGTTGGACTAGATGACGTATGTCTTTATAACAACCTCCATACTATGTTACTATGTAACTGTTATACAGACATTATGGGTAGGGTATAAGGTTGGACTAGATGGACGTATGTCTTTATACACCTCCAATCTATTTACTATGTAACTGTTATACAGACATTTATGGGTAGGGTATAAAGGTTGACTGTAGATGGACTTGTCTTTATATCAACCTCAATACTATGTTACTATGTACTGTTATACAGACATTATGGGTAGGTATAAAGGTTGGACTTGATGGACATATGTCTTTATACAACCTCCAATACTATGTTACTATGTAACTGTTATACAGACATTATGGGTAGGGTATAAAGTTGGCCTTGATGGACATATGTCTTTATACAACCTCCAATACTATGTTACTATGTAACTGTTTATACAGACATTATGGTAGGGTATAAGGTTGACTAGTAGATGTATGACTTTTTACAACCTCCAATACTATGTACTATGTACTGTTATACACAGACATTATGGGTAGGGTATAAAGGTTGGACTAGATAGATTATGACTTATACACCTCCAATACTATGTTACTATGTAACTGTTAGACAACATTATGGGTAGGTTATAAAGGTTGGACTTGATGGACATATGTCTTTATACAACCTCCAATACTATGTTACTATGTAATGTTATACAGACATTATGGGTAGGGTATAAAGGTTGGACTTGATGGACATATGTCTTTATTACAACTCCAATACTATGTTACTATGTAACTGTTATACAGACATTATGGGTAGGGTAAAAAGGTTGGACTAGATGAATGTATGACTTTAACAATCCATACTATGTACTATGTAACTGTTACGACATATGGGTAGGGTATAAAGTTGGACTGGGAACTTCCCAAGGGAACTTGGAAATTAAAGCTCTTGAGAGCAGAGGATGAGTGAAGGGAGGTGGTCTTCTCTTTGGAGGGCCCGTACCTTGAGCCTACTCCTGAGGACTCCTGATGTTTCTAGGTGATGGTGTTTCTTCTTTCTTCACCTACCCTTTTTTTTCCCCCCGGATAGGCTGATTATATTTTCTACTAACTGGGCTCATACGTTTCAGAGTGAGTAATTGACCTTTTTATACCCTCTTTATTGATTTGTGTTAAGAATTAGTAGGGTTTATTTGGAATTGTATAATAATGTTGTTATGTAGTAAAATGTTGTTGTATGGCTGAGTTTGCTTGCATTATATGTTGTTTAATACTGACTTTATTTTCTTTATTTTATTTTTTTTTTTTTCCCCTAAACATTGATAACATTTGTTTTTTTTTTGTAAAGTTGTTTGCTGATGGATAAATGCTCTGTCCTTTCCCTCATCATCTTTTTGTTAGGATTTAGGTATGTGAAACTATCAGGGTTTCAATAAAAGTTCTATCATTTAAACATGCTGCTATTTTGCCCCAACCAATCAGATGTAAGCTTTCAAATGTTAAATAGTTCTGATTGGTTGGGGCAAAATTAGCGCCATTTTAAACGATAAGAACTTTTATTGAATCCCCTGTATTGTGTATAAAATGTAATACGTATTTGGAAACAAATAATTTGTAACTAATGTATGATAAATGATGTTTTGTAATGAATTTTATTTATGTTATTTTTAAGGTGTATGTTTACTATTGAGTAGCATGTTTCAATAAATTCTATATAATGGTATAAAGTTGGACTAATGGACATATGTCTTTATACAGCCTCCATACTATGTTACTATGTAACTGTTATACAGACATTATGGGTAAGGGTATAAGGTTGGACTAATGGACGTATGTCTTTATACAACCTCTAATACTATGTTACTATGTACATGTTATACAGACATTATGGGTAGGGTATAAAGGGTTGGAACTAGATGGACGTATTCTTTATACACCACTCCATATAATGTTAATATGTAACTGTTAGACAGGCATTATGGGTAGGGTATAAATGTTGACTAGATGGACATTTGTTTTTATACAACCCCAATACTATGTTACTTGTAACTGTTTATAACAGACATTATGGTATGTACAAGGTTGGACTAATGGACGTATGTCTTTATACAACCTTCAATACTATGTTCTATGTAACTGTTTACGACATTATGTGGGGTAGGGTATAAAGATTGGAATAGATAGATGTATGTCTATACAACCTCCAATACTATGTTACTATGTAACTGTTATACAGACTATGGGCAGGATATAAAGATTGAAATAGATAGACTATGTCTTTATACGACGCCTTCAATACGATTTCATCATATGTACTGTTATACAGACATTATAGGTAGGGTATAAAGGTTGGACTAGATTGGATGTATGTCTTTATACAACCTCCAATCTATGTCTTTACTATGTACACTGTTAGACAGACATTATGGGTAGGGTATAAGTTGGACTAGATGGTCGTATGTTTTATACAATCAACATAGGACACAACTAAATTCATATACACCATCTTCTTAATACACCTCCAATACTATGTTAACTAAGCTTGGTACTATTGTTCGCGCTTTTTACAGACAGTGACATAAGACAGATTATGGGTTAGGGTATAAAGGTTGGACTAATGGTCGATGTCTTATACAACCTCACATCAATACTATGTTACTATGGTACGTTTAGAACAAGACATTATGGGTAGGGTAATAAGGTTGGACTAGATGGTCACATGTCTTTATATCTTATACAAAACCCCAATCCAATATATGTTACTATGGTACTGTTAAGACCTGTTAACAGAATTATGGGTAGGGTTAAAGGTTGGACTGATGGACGTATGTCTTTATAAACACTCCATACTAATGTTACTATGTAACTGTTAGAACGACATTGTGGGTAGGATATAAAGGTTGGCCTAGATCGTGAGTTTGTCTTTATACAGAGCCTCCAATAACTATGTGGTTACTATGCAACTGTTAGCAACACAGACTTCATGCTGTAGGATATAGGTACTAGAGGATTGTTGATCACCTCAGAATGTGTACGTAGTACGTGTTATACACATTGCGTAGTGTATAAGTTGACTTTAGTATGTATACCACTCCAATACTATACGGTTACTATGTAACTGTTATACCAAGACATTAGGCTGTGGGTAATGGTATAAAAGGTTTGGACTATGATGTCGTTACTGTCTTTATAAAACATCCACTTACTATGTTACAACATGTAACTTGTTATCCAACAAATAGAAACTGTTATAGAACATATACATACATATAAAATACAAGACAATTAATGATGGTAGGAAGAAACGATTGCTATATGGAGCCGAGGGTTAAAGGTTGGACTAGAATGGGATCGTATGTCTTTATAACAAAACCGCAGTCCGTGTATACTAGGTTACTATGGTACCTGTTAGACTCATTATGGGTAGGCTCGTATTAGGCTTGGACACTAGATAACTAATAAACTGTATGTCTTATAGCAAACACAATCAATTATAATGTACTATGGAACACGTCTTTCCTTTGAGATCTTTTATTTTTAACTTATATCTTTATTTTTATATTATTGTTTTAGAATAAAAATTTTTAGAACTTGATTCTCATTCTGCTAGCAATATCAGCCGCCATCAGCCTACATCGATAATGTTGGTACCGCCAGGCGGTCATCAAAGAACGACCCCCAACCGAAGGACACACAATATGTTCGGTTCGGGGGTCGTTCGACAATCCGCCGGTAGATCGAAACGAACGACCCTGACCTGACTGCCGCATCACACGGACGATTCGCCCGAACGCCATTCATACCGTTGTAGTGTGTGTTGATAGGGCGTCAGGGCGGTCGTTCTCCTTAACACATTGAGCGTGTTACGATACGTAGGCCACAGACAAACCGAAATATGAATTGGATTGGGCAAAAAATTAGAAGGTAAGGGAAAAAAAGGAAGTCTGATTTATTGGCAAAAAGCTTGAATCAAATAGAATGACCATAGGAATGGACACAAACAACTTGAGATATGGAATGTCCACGTAAAGTCCCAGTTTAGCCCAACAACCGCGCGAATGAACACCCAAACACCAAGACATGGCTGTTCTTTGCGTTGTCCAGCTCGTGCGTCTTTATGCTCAGGGGATTACGTGACTTTTTTCTATTCCGTTGTCCTGGTACGGACATATAGAAGAGCCAGTTCAGTGTATTGCAAAGTGACATAAAATGAATGCCTCTTGACAATAAAAAGTATTTTTAACACAGCAGATCAGCAATTTGAAAGGGTTTTGTTATGTGTCGGACTCTATTGGTCTTTTCTTACACTAATATAGGCGAGTTTCATCTAAAGAAGAAATATAATATTGTTTCCTCTTTTGATGAATATTGTCTTTTCCCGGACGTTATTCTAATTAACGTTTTGTGTGTTCCTATTCCAGCAAATCCAAACGGGCTGTTATTTCAAACTACTTGAAATTCCATGATGGCCAAATTATTTCCCGCGAGGGGAAAAACTATAAAGTCGGCTGGGGGACATTTCATCTCTGGTAGCTGATTGTTAATATGACTTTATTCTGAGAACATTTACATAGGATTGTAAGTTACGTACAAATTAATACTGCTAGTTTATGTGGAAGAAAAAAATGCATGGATCAATGTTATTGGGGCGAACGGCCGGGAGAATCAATATCATTCAACTAAAATCATAGAACAAAATATCAGCCAAAATAATATCGCTACGTCTTATAGGATGCGGATGTTATAAAATCAGGTAGATGGATTGGACTAGAACTCAAACTCAAACCCAAGTCAAGCACGAAACTTAAAGAGGTTCGGACTTCTAAACTATCCCGGACCGACGGAATTTCTGAACTTTCGGATTTCGATAATGATATGACCCGTAGTCACTGCGTTTCAAGCCAATTATCGATATTATTAAGCGAGAACGTTTGCTAACCCTATTTTGAATGTATCGTTTGCAAACCTTGGAAAGGTGGTTCTTTTCGCTAACCCTCGAGAGTATGGTTTCGTTACGATTTCAGAACCCTTGGAAATATTATAGGTTCTGTTTGCTTAAACACTCTGAAGCTTAGGTGTCGGCGTAACACTTCGATATTGGTCGTAACCTCGAATGTAGCTTAGCACCGCAAAAACCCAAGCTTATGGTGACAGTGACGACCTTTTTCCAGTGCTACTACACATTTACAGTAAGTAACCATGTAGTTTGTTTCCGTAATCATCCGGAATTTTCGCAACTTATCACTCAATGGAAGATCGAATTCGAAACACTTTCGAACTTTTACTGAGTCTTCAAAACGGACCAAACTTTTGAAAGTTCGTCCATCTCTCAGTCCCAGCAGGCTTCTTTTGACAAAACTACATATTGACCCTTGCCAACATGGTGCTCTTTGCTTAGAATAAATCAAGTTAAGTAGTCATTTTTTTTATGCGACAATAAAAGAACAAAATGCATTTAGCTCTCTCTTTTAATCGCCTACGTGGCCGAAATACTTCGTTTAAAAACCTAAGTGGTGCTTTATGTTTAAGTTATTTAATTCTAGTGGTAATCACTCCCCAATGCTTTCCATCTCAGAGGTGGTGACAAAAACATTCTTACACATTACCCAGAATGTTGAATCGTAGCCTCAAGTGGTATTGAAATCACATTAGCCAATCCTTTTGTCGAGAATGTCAGTAAAAGTGCGTATGCTGAAGGAGTGCACAGAGTTCAGACCCGTCCTAGGTGAAGCAGCTGCTTCAGACCTCCTATTTATCGGGGGCTAAGAACACTACTAGCAACCTAAGCGGCGTCAGCGTTGGGTCTAGCACAGTATTTGAAAGTTGTTGGGTTAGTGTGAACATGTGTGATAAATTTTCAGGGACGGTATTGTTGACATTTCCCCATCACCAGAGGGGGCCTAGACACTCACTTGAGGCCCAGACAAGCCTTATTTCAACAGCACAGCAGGCAGTGGAAACTGAGGGGGGGAGATTAGGTTGACCTATTGCGTAGCCGAGCATGTTGTTCATATTAGCATGTCTGTGATGGAATGGAACAGTTTGTCACGCTATAACATCACTTTGATATCAGGCAAGCAAGGCCAAGTTTCAGGCCTATCCCTGCTACTTGGTTTCTACAGAGTGAGTAAGACTGGACGATTCGTTTTATATTATAGGATGTGTATGGAAATGGAAATGTGCAAGCCAAGAAGAAATTTTTAATTAGCTAGAGCTTGGGAATCTGTTGAAAAACAGGACCACTTTCTTAAACACGCGACAATAGAAAAAATTTAAATACATGGACCACCTAAAACTAGACCCTCCAAAAATCAAGCCCGACTAAAATATAGAACCCTACTAAAATTAGACCACCTAAAATATAGCCCACCTAATAAAAAACAACACCCACCAAACATGACCCCCAACACCTAAAAATAGACCTCAAAAGATAGCCACACTAAAATATAGACCCTACTAATAATATAGCCCACACTAAAATATAGACCCTACTAAAAATTAGACCACCCTAAAATATAGCCCCACTAAAACATACACCACCTAAAACATAGACCTCTCTAAAAATGCGACCACTTAAAACAGAGACCTCAAAATATAGCCCACATAAAATATAGAATCACTACTAAAAATAAGCCCACCTAAAATTAGACCTCCTAAAACATACAACCACCTAATCAAAACATACTCACCTTAAAACACACCCTAAAACATAGACCCCAAAACATCAGACCACACCAGAATAAAATACCCACTAGAACACACCTAAAACAAAACCACAAAAACATTAGACCTCCTAAATATAAGCCCTACTAAGAACAGACAACCCTCAAAGTATAGCCCACTAAAACATACACCACCTAAAATATATGACCCCAAAACATAGACCACCTAAAACATAGAGACCACCTAAAAAATAGACCTTTCTAAAATATAGACCATCTAAAACAATACACGGAAATATAAGACCTCTAAAACTAGACCTTTCGGTATTTCTTAGTAAAGTAAGTAAAAAACAGGTAACTTTATGACAGACATTATTCGGTTTTAGGGCTAAAAGGTGCCACTAGATGGACGTATGTCTTTATACAACCTCCAATACATGTACTATTGATAACTGTTTAGACAGACATTATGGGTAGGATATAAAGGGTGGACTAGAGGATGTCTTTATACAACCTCCAATACTATGTTACTAGTAACTGTTAGACAGACATATTTGGGAAGGGTATAAATGTCGGACTAGGATGGACGTATGTCTTAATACACCTCCAATACTATGTTACTATGAACTAGTTAGCATTATATTATGGGTAGGGTTAAAGGTTGGACTAGATGGACGTATGTCTTATATACACCCAACATATGTTACTATGTAACGTTAACAGACATTATGGGTAGGCGTATAAAGTTGGACTAGATAGATCGTATGTCTTTATACAACCTCCAAATACATGTTACTATGTAACTGTTATACAGACATTATGGCAGTAGGGTATAAAGGTTGACTAGATAGGACGATGTCTTTATACAACCTCCAATCTATGTTCTATGAAACTGTTATTTATAAGATATTATATGGTAGGGTATAAAGGTTGAATTAGATAGGGAGTATGTCTTAATACAGCCTCTAATCTATGCTTCATAGTAACTGTTTACAGACATTATGGGTAGGAGTAAAGGTTGGACTAGATGGACATATGTCTTATAAACCATCCATACTATGTACTAGGTAACTGTTTTACAGACATATGGGTAGGGTATAAAGGTTGGACAGATGGACATATGTTCTTTATAAACCTCCAATACTATGTTACTATGAACTGTTTACACGACATTATGGGTAGGGTATAAAGGTTGGACTAATGGACTATTTCTAACACCTCCAATACTATGTTACTATGTAACTGTTATACAGACATTATGGGTAGGGTATAAAGGTTGACTAGAATGGACGTTATTGTCTTATACAACCTCCAATACTATGTTACTATGTAACTGTTATATACAGACATTATGGGTAGGGTATAAAGGTTTGGACTAGATGAAGATGTGATTTGTATACAACCTCCAATACTATGTTACTATGTAACTGTTATACAGACATTATGGGTAGGGATAAAGGTTGGACTATGATGGACATATGTCTTTATACAACCTCCAATACTATGTTACTAGTAACTGTTAGTACAGAAATGTATGGGTAGGGTTATAAAGGTTGGACTTGTATGGACATATGTCTTTATACAACCCCCCTCCAATACTATGTTAATAGTAACGTTATACAGACATTATGGGTAGGGTATAAAGGTTGGACTAGATGAGAGTATGCTTTATTACAACCTCCAATACTAGTTACTATGTAACGTTATACAGACATGTATGGGTAGGGTATAAAGGGTGGACTAGCATAGATGGATGACTTTATACAACCTCACTAATACCTATGTTACTATCGTACACTGTATACAGACATTATGGGTAGCGGCTATAAATGGGTTGATCTTGATGAGACATATGTCTTTATACAACCTCCAATACTATGTTACTATGTAACTGTTATACAGACATTATGGGTAGGGTATAAAGGTTGGACTTGATGGACATATGTCTTTATACAACCTCCAATACTATGTTACTATGTAACTGTTATACAGACATTATGGGTAGGGTATAAAGGTTGGACTAGATAGATGTATGACTTTATACAACCTCCAATACTATGTTACTATGTAACTGTTATACAGACATTATGGGTAGGGTATAAAGGTTGGACTAGGGAACTTCCCAAGGGAACTTGGAAAGATTAAAGCTCTTGAGAAGCAGAGGATGAGTGAAGGGAGGTGGTCTTCTCTTTGGAGAGGCCTGTACCTTGAGCCTCCCTGAGGACTCCTGATGTTTCTAGGTGATGGTGTTTCTTCTTTCTTCACCTACCCTTTTTTTCCCCCCAAGGCTGATTATATTTTTCTAACTGGGCTCATACGTTTCAGAGTGAGTAATTGACCTTTTTACCCTCTTTATTGATTTGTGTTTAAGAATTAGTAGGGTTTATTTGGAATTGTATAATAATGTTGTTTATGTAGTAAAAATGTTGTTGTATGGCTGAGTTTGCTTGCATTATAATGTTGTTTAATACTGACTTTATTTTCTTTATTTTATTTTTTTTTTCCCCTAAAACATTGATAACATTTGTTTTTGTTTTGTAAAGTATGTTTGCTGATGGATAAATGCTCTGTCCTTTCCCTCATCATCTTTTTGTTAGGATTTAGGTATGTGTAAATACTATCAGGGTTATTCAATAAAAGTTCTTATCATTTAAAATGCTGCTAATTTTGCCCCAACCAATCAGATGTAAGCTTTCAAATGTTAAATAAGTTCTGATTGGTTGGGGCAAAATTAGCGCCATTTTAAACGATAAGAACTTTTATTGAATCTCCCTGTATGTGTGTATATAAATGTATATACGTATTTGGAAACAGTAAATTTTGTAAACTAATGTATGATAAATGATGTTTTGTAATGAATTTTATTTATGTTATTTTTTTAAGGTGTATGTTTACTATTGAGTAGCATGTTCAATAAATTCTATATAATGGTATAAAGGTTGGACTAGATGGACATATGTCTTTATACAGCCTCCAATACTATGTTACTATGTAACTGTTATACAGACATTATGGGTAGGGTATAAAGGTTGGACTAGATGGACGTATGTCTTTATACAACCTCTAATACTATGTTACTATGTAACTGTTATACAGACATTATGGGTAGGGTATAAAGGTTGGACTAGATGGACGTATGTCTTTATACAACCTCCAATATAATGTTAATATGTAACTGTTAGACAGGCATTATGGGTAGGGTATAAATGTTGGACTAGATGGACATTTGTTTTTATACAACCTCCAATACTATGTTACTATGTAACTGTTATACAGACATTATGGGTATAGTATACAGGTTGGACTAGATGGACGTATGTCTTTATACAACCTTCAATACTATGTTACTATGTAACTGTTATACAGACATTATGGGTAGGGTATAAAGATTGGAATAGATAGATGTATGTCTTTATACAACCTCCAATACTATGTTACTATGTAACTGTTATACAGACATTATGGGCAGGATATAAAGATTGAAATAGATAGACGTATGTCTTTATACGACCCTTCAATACGATGTCACTATGTAACTGTTATACAGACATTATAGGTAGGGTATAAAGGTTGGACTAGATGGATGTATGTCTTTATACAACCTCCAATACTATGTTACTATGTAACTGTTAGACAGACATTATGGGTAGGGTATAAAGGTTGGACTAGATGGTCGTATGTCTTTATACAACCTCCAATACTATGTTACTATGGTACTGTTTGACAGACATTATGGGTAGGGTATAAAGGTTGGACTAGATGGTCGTATGTCTTTATACAACCTCCAATACTATGTTACTATGGTACAGTTAGACAGACATTATGGGTAGGGTATAAAGGTTGGACTAGATGGTCATATGTCTTTATACAACCTCCAATACTATGTTACTATGGTACTGTTAGACAGACATTATGGGTAGGGTATAAAGGTTGGACTAGATGGACGTATGTCTTTATACAACCTCCAATACTATGTTACTATGTAACTGTTAGACAGACATTATGGGTAGGATATAAAGGTTGGGCTAGATGTGCTTTATACAACCTCCAATACTATGTTACTATGTAACTGTTAGAAAAATATTTTGGGAAGGGTATAAAGGTCGGACTAGATGGACGTATGTCTTAATACAACCTCCAATACTATGTTACTATGGAACAGTTAGACATATATTATGGGTAGGGTATAAAGGTTGGACTAGATGGACGTATGTCTTTATACAACCTCCAATACTATGTTACTATGTAACTGTTATACAGTCATTATGGGTAGGGTATAAAGGTTGGACTAGATGGACGTATGTCTTTTACCACCTCCAATACTTGTTACTAGGTAACTGTTAGACATTAGGGTAGGTTATAAGGTTGACTAGATACCGTATGTCTTTATAAAACCTCAATTATCTATGAAGTTTCCTTTGAGTCTTTTATTTTAACTTGATCTCATTCTGGGATCTAATTAACGAACACTAAACCTAAAAAATTACTAAGTGGCATCCGTTTCTATTATTCACAGGGAGGTGAGAACGCTTTATTCTCACCTCCCTGTAATAATAGGACGATCGTGGACCTGGAACTTACCTTACACGCCGCTCCACTCGCAGCCGCTCCCTCTCTACCAGCGTTCTGTCCCACGCGCGCCCTTCTTTTGACTTGGCGTGCATGCGCACAATAGGGCGCGTGGGTCCACAGAGCGGGCTGTTAGAGCAGGGCGGCTGCGAGTGGAGCGGCGTGTAAGGTAAGTTCCCAGGTCCCACGATCGTCCTATTATTCACAGGGAGGTGAGAATAAGCGTTCTCACCTCCCTGTGAATAATAGAAAATGGATGGCACTTAGTTGTTTTTTTATTTATATGAGTTTAGTTGTTCCTTTAAAGACGTTCATATTGCCACTAACTCAGGAAGAAAACAACATTGGAGTAAAAGCATCTCTATAACATTACTACTTAAATTCTCATCCTAATGTTGCAAATAGCAATATGTATCTGTAATCTTGTAAAGTTGATTGACACTTTCCATCTGAATCACGTGATTGTTTAACACAGTGCATGGCAGAACCTGCCAACAATAACCAATAAATAATCCGAAGTTAATGAATATGAGATGTAAAATGTCTATATTAACTACGCGAGACAGTAAATATCGACATTACGGAATATGTGGTAAAAATGTCTATTATAACCAATAGCAAGTAAATATCGAAATATTAACGAATATGGAGTTATAAAATGTCTATTATAACCTATACGCGAGAGTATAATATGCAACATTAAAGAATATGTATGTTGAAATGTCTAATTATACCCCAATACCGCGAGTAATATCGATATCGAATCTGCACAGGATAAAAATGTCCTATTATACCAATACGCGATGTATATCGAATAAGAATATGCAAGTTAAATGTCTATTATACCAATAACGCGAGTTAAATATCGAATTACTGAATATGTGAGTACAATGATGTCTATTATACCAATTACGTGATAAATAAGATCGAATATCGAATATCGAGAAAAGTGTCTATATCAGCCGATCACAATTACGCGAGATATAGACAATATGATATGCAAGTAAAATGTCTATTATGACAACCGAACGTTATAAGTATGTAACGAGTAATATGTCGAATAATGAATCTGCTAAGTAAAGTTCTATATACCAATACGCGAGTAAGTAAATATCGAATTAATGGAATATGAGTTAGTAACAGAGTAAAATGTCTTTATACCAATACGCGAGTAAATATCGAATTAACTGAATAGCGATTAAAATCATCTATTATACCAATACGCGAGTAGACATAGTCGAATTAATGAATTATGTGAGTAAAATGGACTATTATACCAATACGCAAGTAAACGACTTATTGACTTATCGAGGTAAATATCTATTACCATACGGAGACGTTAAATATCGAAATTAATGAATATGGTGGATAGAGTAAAATGGCTATTATACCAATTACGACCCAAGTAAATATCGAATTAATAATTGCGATGTAAAAGATCTATTAACCAATAAGCGAAGTAATATCGAATTAATAATGTGATAACAATGGCTATTATACCAATACGCAACGTAAATATCGAATTAATGAATATGCGAGTAAATATGTAAAGTTCTATTATACCAATACCGAGTAATATACGAATTAATGAATAGTGTAGGTAAAATGTCTATTATAACCAGATACGGAGTGAGAGTAATATCGATTTATGAATATGTGAGTAAAAATGTCTAATTCCCTATCCAAGAGCGCGTTAGTTATTATCGAAATATAACTGCAGCTAATGAGAGTGAAATGTCCTATACACCAATACGCGAGTAAATAGTGAGGTAAGTAGTGAAATCGAATACTAGTGGAGAAACTGTCATTATACCATACGAGTCAGTTAAATATCGAATAAACGAATATGCGTAAGTTAAAAGTCTATTATACCATACGCGAGTTAAATATCGAAGAAACGAATGATGAGTAAAAACTGAAAAGGTCTATATAGCAATACGACTGCAGTAAAGACGAATTAACGTAATTAACTTAGCAATATGTGAGTAAAAAATGTCTATTTACCAATACGCGGAGGGTATAAATCAAATTCAATATTTAACGAGTTATGCGAGTAAAAGTGTAAAATTCTTTACCAATACGCGAGTGAAATACAAATAATGATATATGGAGTAAAATGTCTTATCGACAATACGCGAGTAAATATGAATTATGAAATAATTGCGAGTGTAAAAGGTTGTACTGTATCTATTATACCATACGCGAGTGAAATATCGACTAATGAATATGCGAGTAAAATGTCTATTATAACCAATTATTGAATAAATACGAATATTCAATGAAATGCGTCGTAAAATAGCTATTATACAACCATACGCGAGTAGTGAGGATATCGAAATTAAGAAAAATAGGAAGGTAATGTTAAAAGTAAGTAATGTCTATCTATACCAATACGCGAGTAAATATCGATTAATGATATGCGAGTAAAATATCTATTGAACCAATAACACGATAATAACAATTTCTATATACCATACGCGAGAGTTAGAAATATCGAATTAAGAATATGCAAGTACAAATTCTATTATACCAATGACGCGAGTATAATAATAATCGAATTAATGAATATTCGAGTAAAACGTCTATTATAGCAATACGCGAGTAAAATTTTTCTATAGACACCAATAACGCGAGTACATATCGAATTAAGGAATATGCGAGTAATGTCTATATAGCAATAAAACGCGATAAATATCGAATTAATGATATGCCGAAGTAAAATGTCTAGTAATACCAATACCGATTAAATATCGAATTAATGAATATTGCGAGTAAAATGTCTATATACCAATATCGCGATCAATATCGAATAAACGAATATGTTAGTAAAATGGGTTCTATTATAACCAATAAACGCGATACATATCGATAACAATATGTAGTAAAATTTCTATTATAAAGCCATATACCAAGACCTGAATAAAATCGACAAAAAACGAATATGTGGTACGAATGTCTTATAGCAATAACGCGAGTAAATATCAAATAACCGAATATGTGAGTACAATGTCCTATCTACCAATACGCGAATACATAATCGAATAAACGAATATTTTAAGTAAAATGTCTATTAAACAGAATACGCGAGTAAATATATCTAATAAAACGAATATGTGAGTAAAATTCTATTATACCAATACGCGAGTAAATATCGAATAAAACGAATATGTGGTAAATGTCTATTATAAACCTATACGCAGTAATATCAAAATAAACGAATATGTGAGTAAAAATGTCTAATTAACACCAATATACGCGCTAATATCGAATTAATGAATATGCAAGTAAAATGGTCTATTATGGCAATAACGCAAGTTAATATCGAAAAATAAACAAATTGTGAAGTAACTAGTCATTATAACCAATACGCAAGTAAATATTGAATTAACGAATATGCGAGTAAAATGTCTATTATACCCAATAGGGAGTAAAATATCGAATTAACGAATATGCCGTAAATGTCTATTATCCAATACGCGAGTAAATATCGAATTAACGAATATGCGATTAAAATGGTCTATTATACCCATACGCGAGTAAATATCGCATTAACACGAATTTGCGGTAAAATGTCTATTATACCATACGCGGTAATATCAAATTCTTCTCGAATCCACAAGTCATTCATTGGGATAATTATCGAAGATTCAATCAAAACGCGAGAGCTGAAATAGAAAGCCGCGTGAGAGTAACATCGATTTTTTAAAGAAAGAGATCCGGATATTCGAACATGTTCCGGAACATGTTCGAATATCCGGATCTTTCTAAAAAATCGATTTACTCTCACGCGCTTCTACTTTCAAGCTCTCGCTTTGTTGAATTTCGATAATTATCCCATGAATGACTTGTGGATTCGAGAATTTGATATTACCGCGTATTGGTATAATAGACATTTTACTCGCAAATTCGTTAATTTCGATATTTACTCGCGTATTGGTATAATAGACATTTTACTCGCATATTCGTTAATTCGATATCTTACTCGCGTATTGGTATAATAGACATTTTACGCATATTCGTTAATTCGATATTTACTCCCTTATTGGTATAATAGACATTTTACTCGCATATTCGTTAATTCAATATTACTTGCGTATTGGTATAATGACAGTTTACTCACAATTTTTTATTTCGATATTAACTTGCGTTATTGCATAATAGACATTTTAACTTGCATATTCATTAATTCGATATTTACCGCGTATTGGTGTAATAGACATTTTACTCAATATTCGTTTATTTTGATATTACTGCGTATAGGTTTATAATAGACATTTTACTCACATTTCGTTTATTCGATATTTACTCGCGTATTGGTATAATAGAACTTTTACTCACATATTCGTTTTATTAGATATATTTACTCGCTGTATTTGTTTAATAGACATTTTACTTACACTATTCGTTATTTCGATATTTATTCGCGTATTGGTAATAGGACATTTACTCACATATTCGGTTATTTGATATTTACTCGCGTATTGCTATAAAGACATTCTACCACATATTCGTTTTTTTCGATTTTATTCAGTCTGCGTATATGTTATAATAGAATTTTAACTACATATTTTATTCGATATTATCGCGTTATGGTATAATAGAACATTTTACCTAACATATTCGTTTATTCGATAGTTGATCGCGTATTGGTATATAGCATTTTACTCGCATATTCATTAATTCGATATTTACTATCGCGTATTGGTATATAGACATTTTACTTCGATATTTAATCATATCGCGTTATTGCTATATAGACATTTACTCGCATATTCCATTAATTCGATATGTACTCGCGTATTGGTGTTAATAGAAAATTTTACTCGCGTATTGCTATAATAGACGTTTTACTCGAATATATCATTAATTCGATATTTACTCGCGTCTTGGTATAATAGAATTTTTACTTGCATATTCATTAATTCGATATTTACCTCGCGTATGTATAATAGAAATTGTTAATCGTGTATTGGTCAATAGAATTTTATCGCATATCATTAATTCGATATTTATCGCGTATTGGTATATAGACATTTTACTCGCATATTCATTAATTCGATATTTACTCGCGTATGGTTTATAATACATATTTTACGACTCGCATATTCATTGAATTCGATATTTACTTAATATTGGTATATAGACATTTTACCGCATATTCATTAAGTCGATATTTACTCGCGTATGGGTATAATAGACATTTACTCGCATATTCAGTAATTCGATTATTTACTCGCGTATTGCTATATAGACATTTTACTCACATATTCTTATTGATATTTACTCGCGTATTGGTAAAGACCATTTTACTCGCATACTCGTTAATTCGATTATTTATTCGCGTATTGGTAAATAGACATTTTCTTACTCACATATTCGTTAATTCGTATTTTACTGTCGTATTGCTATAATAGACATTTTACTGCATATTCGTTTATTCGATATTCACTCGCGTATTGGTATAATAGACATTTTAACTCGCAATTCGTTATTCGATATTTACTGCCGTATTGGTATAATAGACATTCTCACATATTCGTTAATTCGATATTTACTCGGTATTGGTGTATAGACATTTACTTCGCATTATAAGTTAATTTCGATAATAACTGCGTCTTGGTAATTAGCATTTTACTCACATTCATTAATTCGATATTACTCCCTGTATTGGTTATAATAGATCTTTTACCTCATATCATTAATTCGATATTTCTCTGCGTATTGGTATAATAGACCATTTTACTCGCATATTCATTAATTTCGATATTTACTTGCGTATTGGTATATAGCCATTTTCTCACTATTATTAATTCGATATTTACTCGCGTTATGGTATAATAGTATTTTTACTCGCATATCATTAATTCGATATTTACTTGCGATTCGTATTGGTATAATAGCCATTTTACTCAACATATCATTATTCGATATTTAAGGCGTATTGGATAATAGATATTTTACTCGATAATTCATAATCGTATTTACTTGCGTATTGGTATAATAGCCATTTTACTCACATATTCATTAATTCGATATGTTACTCGCGTATTGGTATAATAGAATTTTATCGCATTCATTAATTCGATATTTACTCGCGTATTGGTATAATAGACTTTTACTTGCCATATTCTTAATTCGATATTTTACTCGCGTATTGGTATACTAGACATTTACTTCATATTCATTATTCGATATTTACTCCGTACTAGTGTTTCATAATAGACATTTTACTTGCATATGCATATTCGATATTTCTCGCGTATTGTCTATATAGACATTTTATCGCATATTCGATATTCGACTATTTACTCACGTATTGGTATAATAGACATTTTACTCAATATTCGTAATTCGATATTTAACTCGCGTATTGGTATAATAGACATTTGCACTTGCATATTCTTAATTCGATATACCCTCGCGTATTGGTATAATAGACATTTTTACTTGCATGATTCGATATTGATATTTACTCGCGGTATTGGTATAATAGAATTTCAATACATATCTTAATGCGATATTTACTCCCGTATAGGTATAATAGACATTTTTCCCATATTCGTTAATTTTCGATATTTACTTGCGTATTGGTATAATAGACATTTTACTCACATATTCGTAATTCGATATTTACTCTCTGCGTATAATGACATTTTACTCGCATATTCATTAATTCGATATTTACTTTGGTTATTGTTGCAGGGTCTGCCTTCCTGTGGTTGAAACAACAGCGCTGATTAAGATGGAAAGCTGTCGCATCAACTTTATCCATTACAGGATACAATGCTGCTATGTGCATCATTAAGTGATGAGAATTTAAAGAATGTTTAGAAGTGCTTTTCAGCTCCAATGTTGTTCTTCCTGAGTTTAGTGCAATATGCACAGTCTTAAAGGAACAACTAAACTCTATGTAAATAAAAAAACACTAAGTGCCATCCATTTCTAGTTATTCACAGGGAAGCAAGTAAATATCGAATTAATGAATATGCGAGTAAAATGTCTATTATACCAATACGCGAGTAAAATTCGATGATACCAATACGCGAGGAGTAAATATCGAATTTATGAATATGCGGTAAGTAAAATGTCTATATAGCAAATACGCGAGTAAATATCAATTAATGAATATGCGAGTAGTAAATGTCTATTATACCAATACGACGAGTAAATATCGAATTAAGAATATGGAGTAAAATGTCTATTATACCAATACGCGAGAAATATCGAATAAACGAATATGTGAAAAATGTCTATTATACCATAAGCCTAAAGTAAATATCGAAATAACGAATATGTGAGTAAATGTCTATTATACCAATACGCGAGTAAATATCGAATAAACGAATATGTGAGTAAAATGTCTATTATACAATACGCGAGTAAATATCAAATAACGAATAGTGAGTAAAATGTCTATTATACCATACGCGAATAATATCGAATAACGAATATGTGAGGAAAATGTCTTCTATTATCCAATACGCGAGTAAAATATCGAAATAAACGAATATTGCAGTAAAATGTCTATTATACCAATACGCGAGTAGTACGCGAGTAAATATCGACTAAAACGAATATGTGAGTAAAATGTCTATTATACCAATACGCGAGTAAATATCAAATAAACGAATATGTGAGTAAAATGTCTATTACACCAATACGCGAGTAAATATCGAATTAATGAATATGCAAGTAAAATGTCTATTATAGCAATACGCAAGTAAATATCGAATAAACGAATATGTGAGTAAAATGTCTATTATACCAATACGCAAGTAAATATTGAATTAACGAATATGCGAGTAAAATGTCTATTATACCAATAAGGGAGTAAATATCGAATTAACGAATATGCGAGTAAAATGTCTATTATACCAATACGCGAGTAAATATCGAATTAACGAATATGCGAGTAAAATGTCTATTATACCAATACGCGAGTAAATATCAAATTCTCGAATCCACAAGTCATTCATGGGATAATTATCGAATATTCAAACGCGAGAGCTTGAAAGTAGCGCGCGTGAGAGTAAAATCGATTTTTAGAAAGTCCTGGATATTCGAACATGTTCCCCAGACCATTTCCCAAGTCCCACAGCCATTTACATTAAGTTACCATTGATATTATAATTGTATTTCATTCAAACTTTTCAAACTATTTGACTCCTATTGACTTTAATGGGTACGTTATCGAACTTTCGAACTTTCCATCTAGATCGAAAACGGACCGAACTTTCGAAAGTTCGTCCATCTCTACGGGTGACACAGCAACAACTTCTACCAGAAGATGAGAGATAAGAAGAGCAACCCAGAAGGTGTACTCAATACAGAGCATGTATTAATGTGGGTTCGAATAGAACCCAGTTTCGAATCGAATCTGAGGGTTTCGAAGTCCCGACAAAACTTTCAGAACTCCCGAATTTCATGAAACCCGGATTTATCGAATTTTCTATTTTTATCTAAAATCAAAAGTAGACGATTATTGAAAATCGAAAGTAGACGATTATCGAAAATCGAAAGTAGACGATTATCGAAAATCGAAAGTAGACGATTTTAGAAAATCGAAACTCGAATTTTCGAACTTTTGAACTCTCTGAAAATTTGAAAACGGAATGAAACTCAACAGTTTCGAACATCTCTACCCACCACATTTCTACCGTCTTTCCTTGAGTGTGCTTTGTAATTAGATAACTGTTGGTGGGGGGGGATACTATTAATTAGAGATGTCCGAGATGTCCGAACTTCACAAAATCTGGTCCGCTCGAGGATGGAAAATATGTATTTACGAAAATAAGAGAAATCCTCGTATTTTCGAAAATTTTCGAAAATACGAGAAATCCGCGGTTCGGAAGTTCGGAAGGTGGAAAATCCGGAAAAATCCGCCATTCACGAACGGGATAAATCCGCGGCGGATCCGGGTTCGGATCTGCAAACCGGCCATCCCTACTATTAATGAATTTAGTGGCAGTCAGTATTTTCTTCTATTCCAGCTAGCAGGGAAGTTTACCCACTAGGTGAAAACCACAGGAAAATAAACTCTCGGTAAGCATGATAGGAGTTTCCGTGATATCATGCAGTGGAAAATATCGCTGTTGATGTTTACTGATCGGTGAATGACCCAGTGGGTAATTACTGTTAGAAATGTGCCCTTGCTCTCACGCAGACATGATCCCAACACTTACCAAAATTTTAATACCGAACGCCGTATTTACCATCTACGTTATTTACCGTTCGCGCCTTTACAAACGTTCCTCATTCTACCTTACCTAGACATTTCGTAATCTAACCTTGAAAATAGTTTTCAACCAACGTCTGTTTATCCGTTTGGCCGCCTAGAGCCCGTGAGTGGGAATTCCTTTGTACAGAAGAACATCCTGATTTTCTGTTTATTTGGACTGTGTTTTTCTGGGAATGTTAGTTCCTATTCCGAGCTTTCAAACCTTCCATTTCTTTTGAAACTCGCAGCAATGAAATTTAATAACCTGGGTGGATTACGATTTTTCTCACAAATGTTTTATCTATTTATATACTTGCTGAAGACATTTGTTTGATTACTCTCCAATGAGAGCCGGACGTAATGCGAAAGATCCTTTCCAACGTGGTTATTTTATTTATTTATTTTTTACAAAAAAAAAAAAAAAAAACGAGTAAAAAAACCAAACATTTTGTTTTGTTAGTTGGGAACTATGCGATGTCACATTTTCTTTCCCGGAGTAAAATAAACACCTGTAATACTTTCCCATATTTATTCCACGGTGACGGTCGATGGAAAGTGAAACGATTTTTTTTAAGCTGCTAATTTGTTAGGCAGGGGGGAAGGTGTAAAAACAGTTACTATAGTGAATAATTCTGCTCCTATCGTAAAATGCAGAATTTACTGAAATCAGTGGGATGCAACATTTTGCAATTAACATAAATTATACCTGATTGACAGGTGACAGGTGGGCTACCTGGAAGGCTGCCTATTGGAATTTACATACAAAAGCAACTTACAGCACTGTCTGCCTCTTCCTACGCCCACTCTCAGCTGTCCCTACCCCCCAAAACACACAGACAGAAGATGGAACCATTTCTCATAGTCAAGGGGGTGGCACAGAATAAAAAAAAGTCATGATACTTTGCTTGAGTTCTGCCGACTAGTCTGGTGTGTAATTGTCATGCAGGGGATCATGACAAAAATGACTTTATGGCGAAACAAGGGATATTTATATCCACTACCAGACGTGAATTAAAGCGTCGAGTTTTGTTCTGATTGCGGCACCGCGGAACCTATTAAAGATCTGAAAATCCAAATGAATGGGAATTTTCCAAATTTTCAATAGTTTTTTTGAATTTTCCAATTTTTTATAGAAATTTTCAAAACCAGGATTCATTACTAGTCACAATTTTTTTTTTTGAAAATTGTACAGTAAAGGGTTTTATTGACCAATGTGAAACATCTTACATTTCAGCTGTCAATCAAGTTCCTTTATATCATAAACGCTTTTTTTTGTTGCTGTAACTGGAATGGTGACAGTTGGAACATTTGAATTGCATGGTGGGAAATTCACTTTTCCTTGCTGTGTCATAGTGATAACTGAGCATGCTTGCACTCACAGATAGTCAGGTCTGATAAAGTGGAAGATTAAAAGTAAGAGGGGAGATACTGAGCCTGAGTTTCTAATTTCCTTATTGGCTTGGGAGGCTTATGTCAATCATTTTTTTTTGCTTCGTTTGTCCAAAGAAAATTCAGCAATAATAAAAAGAACAATAAACCTTATGCCTTTGGCTGGGTAAACACAAGGCGATATTTTCGCTCAAAGCATCCGATATTTCGGCATATTAGTCGGTCGGGCCTAAAAAAACACTGTTGCCGGCTACCGATGTCTATCGTTCAACCAAGAAAAGAGATGATCAATGCTCATTCCTGGGCCCCATATATCATAATATCTGTGCTAGTGCAAACAGTAACAACATGGGGGGTTTTAGTTACAATTTCATGCATAAAAGTGAAAAGCCTTCCAACCACGTCATAACCCCAGTATGGAAGGTCCTAACAGTTTACCTTGGGTCATTTATCTGGGCTGACACTCCCTGCTTGGTTGCATTTTCGTGGGAAGGTTGTCTCCCTGACCTCTCATCCAATGCTTAGTATTCAAGGCATAAGACCTCCAATTAAAGGGACGTGTTGGGGGTGCTACTATCACATGGAAGCTTGGTCAATCTTCCTGCAGAGAAAAACACTGTTGCCGGCTACCGATGTCTATCGTCCACTCTCCTGGATTGGGCGAAAAGGCGATTGGACTAGGCAGTAAATCACCACCGATCGCACTTTTCTCTGGACTGCTTTGCTGTGTTCTATTTTAAGAACTCTGTCCCAATGGGTCATTGGCAGGAACTGACAGACGACATCATCAGTAACAGACAGATGACATCATAATTCTTCTGTACTGAAGAGTGTAAGTAAAAGTTGTCACCCTCCTTCCTGCAAAAATGCTTCATCTAAGAAGAGAAAGCTGGATGTCCCAGGAAAACTTCTATATTGAAGCACAAAGTATTGTAAACTCCGCCTTCAGTGATCATAGAGTCAATAAGAACATAAACAATTACAGTATAGATCTGTAGAGAGCAGAATATAAAGTTCTTAATATGGAATTATATATTCATATATACATACAAGGGTAGTACATATAATACAAATTCATGCATGTTACATACAAGAGTAGTACATATAATACAAAGTCATACATGTTACACACAAGAGTAGTGCATATAATACAAATTCATGCATATTACACACAAGGGTTGTGCATATAATACAGTCATACAAGTTAAATACAAGGGTAGTGCATAAAATGCAAAGTCATACATGTTACACACAGGGATAGCACATATAAGAGAAAGTCATGCATGTTACACACAGTGGTAGCACATATAATATAACGTCATGCATGTTACACACAGGGATAGCACATATAATATAAAGTCATGCATGTTACACACAGTGGTAGCACATATGATATGTCATGCATGTTAAACACAGGGATAGCACATATAATAGAAATGCATGCATGTTACACACAGGAGTAGCACATATAATATAGTCATACATGTTACACACAGGGATAGCACATATAATAGAAAGTCATGCATGTTACACACAGAAGTGGCACATATAATATAAAGTCATACATGTTACACACAGGGATAGCACATATAAGAGAAAGTCAGGCATGTTACACACAGTGGTAGCACATATAATATAACGTCATGCATGTTACACACAGGGATAGCACATATAATATAAAGTCATGCATGTTACACACAGTGGTAGCACATATGATATGTCATGCATGTTACACACAAGGGTAGCACATATAATAGAAAGTCATGCATGTTACACACAGGAGTAGCACATATAATATAGTCATACATGTTACACACAGGGATAGCACATATAATAGAAAGTCATGCATGTTGCACACAGAAGTGGCACATAAAATATAAAGTCATACATGTTACACACAGGGATAGCACATATAAGAGAATGTCATGCATGTTACACACAGGGATAGCACATATAAGAGAATGTCATGCATGTTGCACACAGGAGTAGCACATAGAATATAATGTAATGCATGTTACACACAGGGATAGCACATATAAGAGAAAGTCAGGCATGTTACACACAGAAGTGGCACATATAATATAAAGTTGAAATGTTACACACAGGGATAGCACATATAAGAGAGTCAGGCATGTTACACACAAGAAGTGGCACATATAATATAAAGTCATACATGTTACACACAGGGATAGCACATATAAGAGAAAGTCAGGCATGTTACACACAGAAGTGGCACATATAATATAAAGTCATACATGTTACCTACAGGGATAGCACATATAAGAGAAAGTAATCATTTTATTATATACATAATGACTTTATAATAAAGGTTTTCAGTTTTTTTCCTAGTCAGACACTGCCTGCAGTGAACACCATCAGAATTACATGGAAATCTGAATAAAAAGGAAAATGAAAACCAGTTTTATGGCCTTTCCCACTAATGTAACTCCTATTGGCTAATGTGGAATATTCGTCCTTTAGATGGGAAGGGATCAATGGAAGCAGAGGATAGGTGGTGAAATATAAGGAATGCATATGGTAGCAGTTCAGGAAATCCTTAATGAATGCAGGTATTCTTCATTTCAAGCTGCAAGCTCGGGAAAGAAGGGAATAAAAATTCTTTTGCAGAGAGCGGGTCACGCGTTTGAAACAATTTGCCCGAATATTTTCTTAACGTGCTGCGTTCTGGAAGCCCTCTGATGGGGAAGTGGCGCATTGGGGTGAATGACGTTATCTATAAACATAGTCATTTCAATGAGCATTGGAACCTTTATGCGTCTCGTATGGCATGAACTGGTCTGTCACGTTTAAGACTCACATGAATAAATCATACATTAGGCACTTTACAGCAGAGGAGGAACAAGATATTTTTTTCTGCTGTTGAATCTCCTTACTTCCCTGCGACCAAACTAATATAAGTTCGCATTGATTTATTTTCTTTATTTTCCAAATTCTTAAAGAGAAAACTTCCATGTAGACTGGGGACGCCCGAAATAAAATGAATCTAGATGTACTTACAGTATAACCACACTTGTTTAATTAAACTCACTATAACCACCTTGTTTAATTAAACCACTGAAATCCGTTCCGCTTGCAGATTTGCGGATTTTGGGAAAAATCGTAAAATAAAAAACATTGAAGTCAATAGGAGTAAAAAAATCCTAGGAATCAACTATGGGGCCCCTATCCATGCTTCATCCACAGTGGATATAGGAAAAATAAGAAGATGGGGCCCCCTGTGGTTGCTCCCCTGTAATTACACCCCGATCAGGCACCTGGGAAATTGTCGGGGAACACGTATCCGTGCCTAAAATCTTTAAAAATAAACACCGTCCATTACCAGATCTGGAATTCCGTGTTGTGTTTTTCAGAATTTCTTGACAATTTGAAAATAAAAGTTTAACAGTCTCACATTTCGGCAAATGAAACAGTTCAGCGGTTCGGAAAATTCCGTAAAATTCAGAAATCTGAAAAGTCTGAGTTCCGTTGGATTCAGGTTCAGATCCATCTCTACAAATAAACAATATAAACATAGGTCATTTGAGGGTGGTGATAACCTTAACGCATCTAGGTAATTCCATTTAAATGGTTCGCCAGGCTATATGTACTCACAGTATAAATATAGAAAAATAAATAAATGTTATTATCTTAGTGTTTAAACCTCTTTTTAAGAGAAGGTTAAGAAGATATCAGCATGAAATGTACTTACGTAGCCTTAAGCTAGGTACACCTATACAATCCTTCCTCCTGATTGGAGGCTTTCAACTGCGCGGCCAGGACTCTCGGCAAAAGCAGCCGTGTCGGACAGAAGGCGCGATCGATTGCGTGGTCCATAGAGACTGCGATTGATTTTCCAACCTGTCCAATCATTCGTTCGTCTGATATGGGTGAACGAACTGTCGGCGGTCGTTCGAGGCTGCAAAAAGCCGCCATAAAATAATTTGTCCCGACATAAACACTGAAATGTTGCTCGGTCAGGCTGTAATTGTATCAATTGTATCAGTTTTGATAATGAGCAATCTATTAATGAAGGCCGAACGAGAAATCAAGTTCTAATTGAAGATAGCCATATATGGGCAGATGTTCTTCCGATCAAGTGAAACAATCGGAAATCCGATTTGAAATTCCTCACTTTGAGCTGCCGAAATGGGGACTGAAGATTGGATGCAATGAAGCTTCATGTAAGTATTCCAGCCAATAGGGAATGTACCCTGGGGTGAATTCTGGTTTATATAATTGTCCTTAAAGTTTAGAAATGTGTTTATTTTAACTATGGCAGGTTTCAGGCCAATATTTTTGTTGGGTTTTTCTGGAGGATTGGATCTAATAATCAATATCTAATATCATTCCTATCAGTTCCAAATTATTATTATTATTGCAGATTTTATATACGCCAAGGCTTAACAATTACATGGATACATTCACATCAGGCCTGCCCTGAAGAGTACAATCTAACCATTTAACACATACAACCTCTCAGTATGTCTTTATGATTGTGGGGTAAACCGGAGTGCCCGAGAAACCCACGCAAGCACGGGGAGAAACATACAAACTCCTTGCAGATGTGTCCAAGGATGGAATCGAACTCAGGACTTCAGTGCTGCAATGTATCAGTGACTGTTCGGACATAATGGTAAATTTGATTGAACACATGGGAAAGTATTTTCCGCTGCAAGGAGATTGGTTGATACATCGCCTTTGCTGATACAAATCTTTATAAATATGACCCGTGTAGAGGTGAATCTGATGTAAAAAATGCGTTTAACCACTAGATGGCAGCATTGGGACAATGCACTCAGAGATTACACATAATCAGCCTTACACAGGGATAGCACATATAAGAGAAAGTCAGGCATGTTACACACAGTGGTAGCACATATAATATAACGTCATGCATGTTACACACAGGGATAGCACATATAATATAAAGTCATGCATGTTACACACAGTGGTAGCACATATGATATGTCATGCATGTTACACACAAGGGTAGCACATATAATAGAAAGTCATGCATGTTACACACAGGAGTAGCACATATAATATAGTCATACATGTTACACACAGGGATAGCACATATAATAGAAAGTCATGCATGTTGCACACAGAAGTGGCACATAAAATATAAAGTCATACATGTTACACACAGGGATAGCACATATAAGAGAATGTCATGCATGTTGCACACAGGAGTAGCACATAGAATATAATGTAATGCATGTTACACACAGGGATAGCACATATAAGAGAAAGTCAGGCCATGTTACACACAGAAGTGGCACATATAATATAAAGTCATACATGTTACCTACAGGGATAGCACATATAAGAGAAAGTCATACATTTATATATAATACATAATGAACTTTATAATAAAGGTTTTCAGTTCTTTTCCTAGGTCAGACACTGCCTGCAGTGAACACCATCAGAATTACATGGAAATCTGAATAAAAAAGGAAAATGAAAACCAGTTTTATGGCCTTTCCCACTAATGTAACTTCCTATTGGCTAATGTGGAAATATTCGTCCTTTAGATGGGAAGGGATCAATGGAAGCAGAGGGAATAGGTGGTGAAATATAAGGAATGCATATGGTAGCAGTTCAGGGAAATCCTTAATGAATGCAGGTATTCTTCATTTCAAGCTGCAAGCTCGGGGAAAGAAGGGAATAAAAATTCTTTTCAGCAGAGCGGGTCACGCGTTTGAAACAATTTGCCCGAATATTTTCTTAACGTGCTGCGGTTCTGGAAGCCCTCTGATGAGGGAAGTGGCGCATTGGGGTGAATGACGTTATCTATAAACATAGGTCATTTCAATGAGCATTGGGAACCTTTATGCGTCTCGGTTATGGCATGAACTGGTCTGTCACGTTTAAGACTCACAATGAATAAATTCATACATTAGGCACTTTACAGCAGAGGAGGAACAAAGGATATTTTATTTCTGCTGTTGAATCTCCTTAACTTCCCTGCGACCAAACTAAATAGAAGTTCGCATTGATTTATTTTCTTTATTTTCCAAATTCTTAAAGAGAAAACTTCCATGTAGACTGGGGACGCCCGAAATAAAATGAATCTAGATGTACTTACAGTATAACCACACTTGTTTAATTAAACTCACTATAACCACACTTGTTTAATTAAACTCACTGAAATCCGTTCCGCTTGCAGATTTGCGGATTTTGGGAAAAATCGTAAAATTAAAAAACAATTGAAGTCAATAGGAGTTAAAAAAATCCTAGGAATCAACTATGATGGGGCCCCTATCCATGCTTCATCCACAGTGGATATAGGAAAAATAAGAAGATGGGGCCCCCTGTGGTTGCTCCCCTGTAATTACACCCCTGATCAGGCACCTGGGAAATTGTCTGGGGAACACGTATCCGTGCCTAAAATCTTTAAAAATAAACACCGTCCAGTACCAGAATCTGGAATTCCGTGTTGTGTTTTCAGAATTTCTTGACAATTTGAAAATAGAAGTTTAACAGTCTCACAGTTCGGCGAAAATGAAACAGTTCAGCGGTTCGGAAAATTCCGTAAAATTCAGAAATCTGCAAAGTCTGAGTTCCGTTGGATTCAGGTTCAGATCCATCTCTACAAATAAACAATATAAACATAGGTCATTTGAAGGGTGGTGATAACCTTAACGCATCTAGGTAATTCCATTTAAATGGTTCGCCAGGCTATATGATACTCACAGTAATAAATATAGAAAAATAAATAAATGTTATTATCTTAGTGTTTAAACCTCTTTTTAAAGAGGAATGTTAAGAAGATATCAGCATGAAATGTACTTTACGTAGCCTTAAGCTAGGTACACGCTATACAATCCTTCCTCCTGATTGGAGGCTTTCAACTGGCCGGCCAGGAGGTCTCGGCAAAAGCAGCCGTGTCTGACAGTAAGGCGCGATCGATTGCGTGGTCCATAGAGGACTGCGATTGATTTTCCAACCTGTCCAATCATTCGTTCGTCTGATATGGGTGAACGAACTGTCGGCGGTCGTTCGAGGCTGCAAAAAGCCGCCATAAAATAATTTGTCCCGACATAAACACTGAAATGTTGCTCGGTCAGGCTGAATAATTGTATCAATTGTATCAGTTTTGATAATGAGCAATCTATTAAATGAAAGGCCGAACGAGAAATCAAGTTCTAATTGAAGATAGCCATATATGGGCAGATGTTCTTCCGATCAAGTGAAACAATCGGAAATCCGATTTGAAATTCCTCACTTTGAGCTGCCGAAATGGGGACTGAAGATTGGATGCAATGAAGCTTCATGTAAGTATTCCAGCCAATAGGGAATGTACCCTGGGGTGAATTCTTGGTTTATATAATTGTCCTTAAAGTTTAGAAATGTGTTTATTTATAACTATGGCAGGTTTCAGGCCAATATTTTTGTTGGGTTTTTGCTGGAGGATTGGATCTAATAATCAATATCTAATATCATTCCTATCAGTTCCAAATTATTATTATTATTGCAGATTTTATATAGCGCCAAGCGCTTAACAATTACATGGATACATTCACATCAGGCCCTGCCCTGAAGAGCTTACAATCTAAGCCATTTAACACATACAACCTCTCAGTATGTCTTTATGATTGTGGGGTAAACCGGAGTGCCCGGAGGAAACCCACGCAAGCACGGGGAGAACATACAAACTCCTTGCAGATGTGTCCAAGGATGGAATCGAACTCAGGACTTCAGTGCTGCAATGTATCAGTGCTAATGTTCGGACATAATGGTAAATATTGATTGAACACATGGGAAAGTATTTTCCGCTGCAAGGAGATTGGTTGATACATCGCCTTTGCTGATAACAAATCTTTATAAATATGACCCGTGTAGAGGTGAATCTGATGTAAAAAATGCGTTTAACCACTAGATGGCAGCATTGGGACAATGCACTCAGAGATTACACATAATCAGCCTTGCAGAGAGTAAAACAACATATACAGGCAGGTGTCAATGTAAGGGAAAGGCATGGCATGAGTTTTCCAGCCATAGTAATTAGTGCTTTGCATTTTAACATTTTAAACATTTTGTTAATATAATAGCTGAGCAATGTTATACACAAGAAGGCGCACTTGTTATACACAAAAAGGTGCCACTTTGCGCTACTTAATGTTGCCCATATTACATAAGGTGCCCTATGGCACAGCCACCACAAGATTGCAAAACTCACTCTAACCGATAATAGATTATGGGTTACACTAATTTTGCTGGTTAGTGGTCGATACAGCATCGCCCCCTAGAGGTCAAACCTATATTTACATGTACACTTTAATTGATGAAAATAAACAGGGTTATTCAATAAAAGTTCTTATCATTTAAAATGGTGCTAATTTTTCCCCAACCAATCAGGTGTTAACTTTTAAATGTTAAATAAGATCTGATTGGTTGGGGCTAAATTAGCACCATTTTAAACGATAAGAACTTTTATTGAATCTCCCTGAAAGTATATTCTACTGTGAAACTATTGGGGTAATATTACAAAAAAAGACAAATAAGCCTGTATTAATAGTTTTATATAATGTAAACCCTTCTATTAAAGTGGGTCCTATTATCAATGGGTGTGTCTTATGAGGTCTTCTAAGGGGGTTTAAAATTGAGGAATGTCTGTCCCCATATCACATTCTATTTGCTGTTAAACCTGAGGAAGGGGACTGCCACCCCTAAAATGTTGCTCATGTTGAAGGCCGCACAATGGACTTTTAATTGATCCCTGGTTGTGCATTCTGGCAGCCAGATTTCAGAAGATCTGGAGCTCTGAAGAGTAAAGAACTGTCTTCTTCTTCTTCCCGCTAATGTCCCAGCATGGTCTGCTCCACCAGATCCCTATGTTGTAGGCCTGAACCGGTCTTTAACCGGATGTCTTTAACATCAGTTAGAGTTGACATACCTGTACCACTGGGGAAGGGTGGTACATGATTCCAAGTGACATCCGCAGAGGAAGATACGTACAGTTCTTGAATTTCCAGCGCTCCAGATCTTATGAACCATGGAAAGCACAATGTGTAAGGAGGGATCCATATGAGGGTATGGCAATGGACTTTGAAGGTTACAAGTGAAAATTCAGTAATTTTGTTTTATAAGTTTCTTCTTCTTATTATTATTATTGATTTATATAGAAACATCTTTGTTGGCACTTTAAAATTACAGACTCATCTAAGTTACATAATACAAAGTCCTACATATTACATACAAAGGTAATGTAAATAATATAAGTACAGGCAGCACCCAGTGTGGAAAATCTAGAGGAAATGCGGGTGACACATAATGTGAAATGAACCAGTTGGCAGTAAGCAGGTTGGTTGGGTTAATGTGGGATGAGAGGGGGGATGGATTCTATGAGTAAGCAGGTTGGTTGGGTTAATGTGGGATGAGAGGGGGGAATGGATTCTATGGGTAAGCAGGTTGGTTGGGTTAATGTGGGATGAGAGGGGGGGATGGATTCTATGAGTTTGTAAAACTCTGAATTTTTAGAACTCTCCGAACCACAAACTTTCGAGTTTTTCCAACCCTTCGACTTTAGCGCTCCATAACCCTAGAATGCAGCGTTCAGTATATTCATGGGTTATGGACGAATTAGAGGGTTATTAAATGTTGCATTCGAGGGTTATCACAGAATTCAAGGTTTACCAAATACCACATTCGAATGTAGTGTTCGCTAACCCTTGAATGTAGTGAGGTGCAGTAGAGCGAAGGGATTTAAAGGTTAAAAGCAGGGTATTGAATATGATTCTTTGTTTGATAGGAAGCCACCCTATGGACTGCAGTATCGGGGTTGAGGGTTCTCTTTTGGAGGAGAGCGAGATGATCCGAGCTGTCGAGTTTAAGATAGACTGGAGAGGAGAGAGATGACAGGCTGGGAGACCAAGTAGTAGAATGTTACAGTAGACAAGAAGGGAGATTATAAGTGCATGGATGAGCATTTTAGTAGTGGAGCGAGAGAGAAAAGAGCGGATCTTGGCAATATTGTGAATGAGAAAATGACAGGTCCTAGTGACATTGTTAATGTGATGATGAAGGGAGAGAGAGGAGTCAAAGATCACTCCAAGGCAGCGTGCAGATTTAACTGGGTTAATGGCCATATTGTCAATAGAGATGGAGAAGGGTGGACTAGGTCCCAGTTTAGGGGGTGAAATTATTAATTCAGTTTACAGTGAGTTACCATTGCTATTTTAAATGTATTTTATTAGAACTTTTCAAACTATTTGCTTAAATGGTTCGAACTATAGAACTTTTACTGAAGTTCTATAGTTCGAAAACAAACGGAACTTTAGGAAGTTCCGTCATCACTAGTAATGTGTAGGTTATATGGTGCCTCAAGAGGGGAGTTTTGATGTTGTGTTTAAATATATTGAGGGATGGTGATAAACATAAATACAAACATACATATATACATACACATATATATATATATACATACAAACATATATATATATGTACATATGTACATACATACATATAAATATTTATAAACATTTACATACATACATTTGTACATACATACATACATACATACATACATATATACATACATACATATATTATATCCCCCCCTTAACATTTTCAGCAATAAACTACTTGGATTGCTCAAATAGTAATAGTCTCTCTACTTACCCTTCTAACCCCTTTTAGCCAAGAGTCTATTTTCCTACCATCTTCTTCCTATAGACGCATCATGTACAACAGGTTTTTTTTTCTTAGACGGAAGGTTCTTGTTAATATCCATTTGAATTGCAAGTGTGTGTGTGATCATGCAGTAATTAACCCCTCCAGTTAAAAGGTTACTGCATGAGTCTTCTTTAACAAATAGATGGGTGCAAGCCCTGAAGGTCAAAGCAAAGGAAACAGAAAACAGATCCACAGAATTTCCTTTTTATACTAACAACAATTTCATTCTCGGAGGTTTGTTGTCTTGTTTTATTGACTGCGTCTGACAAATCTCTAAAGAGAACCTTGTCTTGGTTTTCCTAGAAAATTATATTTTCAATTTTAATGATACCATTTGAATATCGGTTTGCAAGGTTAAGGAAAATGTATATACATACATATACAATAGATGGACTGTGGAAGCACTCCTTAGGCTAAATTACAATTTTATTTTGCGGAAGTGCTACTCATCAAACATTTATACAAAGAAAAGATAATCAATGCACATTCCTGGGCCCCATACAATATCATATTATCTGCACACTGGCATACTTTATAAACATAGAAAAGATAATCAATGCACATTCCTGGGCCCCATACAATATCATATTATCTGCACACTGGCATACATTATAAACATAGAAAAGATAATCAATGCACATTCCTGGGCTCCATACAATATCCTATTATCTGCACACTGGCATACATTATAAACATAGAAAAGATAATCAATGCACATTCCTAGGCCCCATACAATATCATATTATCTGCACACTGGCATACATTATAAACATAGAAAAGATAATCAATGCACATTCCTAGGCCCCATACAATATCATATTATCTGCACACTGGCATACATTATAAACAAAGGGGCCCCAGGATACATTTCCGTGATCACATGAATGAAAAGCCTTCCAACCACGTCAAGGTAACCCCAGTCTGGAAGGTCCTAACGTCTAACCTTTTTTATTTTAATTGCGATTAGCAAACTTTTGTATTCCGCATACTTGCGCACTGGATCAATGTAGCAGGCCTTCTCACTTTCCCCCAGCCCCCCATTTTAAAATGGTCGTCCATTCAGTGCTTTATAATAAAGGCATAGGACCACCCAAGGGCCGTGTTGGGGGTGCTATTACCACAGTTAGATCCTTCCAGACTGGAATTACCTTGAAGTGGTTGGAAGGCTTTTCATTCATGTATGCCAGATAGTATGATATTGTATGGGGCCCAGGAATCTGCATTTACCAAACCCAATAAAACCAAAATGACAACTAGAGATCTGCCACTCTAAAATCAACTTCATAGCAAATTGCAACATTTTCTTCTGGCCAATAGAACCCCTTAGTTTACAGATGATGGATAGGTTGATAAATACAGTAAATATAGATAGATTTTTTCTACAATACTACACTAAACAAGTACGAACTATTAAGATTAAGGCCTGGAAAATTCATGATGATTTTGTCTTGAGTTTTTTTTAAATCATCTTTACTTAATGATATTGAGATCAATATACTTCCCATCAAAAGGGAGTATTACATCTACGTACCATTATTATGGCAAGGTGCTGACATCTCCCTGTCCAAACGATATATTTCCTTTAGCTACATGACCTTCTAAACCTCCAGATCACTCATTTTAATTAAAAGGTTTTATATTAAAGTTGTGACTTTCTATTTTCCTGTTTTTGTTGAGAAAGAATTTGGAGAAGACTCAGGCTTGGAGAAACATGTCATTGATCAGTAAGGTAATGGGTAATGTTTGTAATGCTACATGTGAAGTCAAAAGTGACATAATTAGTTCTAACATTTGCCATGACATTTTATGAATGTTGTCATCAAAAGATTCTTGGTGGGTGGTGGAGTTTAACTTCCTCTCCAAGTTTTCTGCCTCCCCCCCTTTTGATTTGTAATTTAAACATTTCTCTGTTTATATCTTGGAGACTTTGTGAGACATGGTAAGGTAGATAAATATATATATATATAATTTGGGTTTTATTTTTATTTAAAATCTACATTTAATATTAACACTGTGGCTTTCAGATTCTTCTTTCCGTTTGCCCTCCCATTCATTAACATATATTTACCAGAGATGGGAGGAAAATCACAGATATTGATTGGGGGGAGCCAGAGAGTAGTCCATTAATTATCCCAGATATACTGTAGATTGTGTCTCTCTTCACTGTTGGTGTCAATCTCATGGTGGCTTCCATGTTCCAGGTTACTAGAAGATATTTCTGCTTTGCCTTTAATGACTGTCCAGGTAGCATTGTGGAATTGGATCCTGATGTGTCATTGGGACCTTGTATTAGAGCCTAAAGCATTGAAAGTTTATGACTTTTATTACTTTTATGTAACTTCCAAAGCCAGTTCCATGGAAAACAGGATGCAAGGCCAGTTTCCCTTTATGTGGTGTTCATAGCTAATCCCATTGCTGTAAGGGACGGCACTTTCCGTGTCCTACTGAGCTCTGAGTCTGAAGGAGACAATAAATGGTTTAAAAAATGCTTTGCCAGAATTGCGTTTAAAGCCCGGTCAATGGCATGGGGCCATTTCTTAGAAGTTTGACAGCAATATCATTTTAATCAGTAGTTTATGCTGCTAATTAAACAGGAACATTTGTGTTGTGGGCAGTGAGAAGTCAATGCATCAAAATAATGCCTGAAATGGATATAGTCATTAGGATGGTGGGATTAGTAAAGCACTGAAATCTCTAAGGAAGGCGCTGTACAGAGGAAGGGATATTACAGTCTAATTCTAATAGATTTCACGCCTAGCACTTAAGTTATAGGTGAGGAACAAGGTAATGTGAGAGTCTTAAATTTATCCTCTGCACTTAATAACCACCTGACAAATATGTCACCCACTGGGTTTTGTTCAGAACAGTGCAAACTGCAGAAAAGTAACTATGTAATATGTAATATGTTTTAACTATATAACAATAGAAATATAATGCTATTATTTACTACATACATTAAAATATTATAATACGATTTACTACATATATTATAATATAATATAACTTACTATGTATATTATAATATAATAATGCTATTTACCGTATATACTCAAGTTTAAGCAGACTCGAGTATAAGCCGAGGTACCCATTTTTGCCTCCAAAATCAGAAAAACATGATTGACTCGAGTATAAGCTGAGGGTAGAAATAATGACCATTACTGCCTTCTGATTCTGTATTGTTTTGAGACTTTAGTTGCCCTTTAAATGGACAGAAGAATTCCCATACAGTAGTCCCATACAGTAATAGCCAAATCCAGTATGGTTATTACTGTATAGGACTACTGTATGGATATTCTGCTGTCCATTTAAAGGGCAACTAAAGCCTCAAAATAATACAGAATCAGAAAGTAATATTTTTAACAATATATACCATACTCCTGATTCTATATTGTTTTAGGACATTAGTTGCCCTTTAAATGTACAGTAATCCCATACAGTAACCCTAATACCTTTCCACTGTAGATGTTTGGAAACTACAACTCCCAGCATGCTTTCGTTGCTGGGAGTTGTAGTTTCCAAACACCTATAGTACAAAGGTATTGGGTGTTACTGTATGGCATACTGTCCCCCACCCTAGAGCCCCCTCCCCAGTTCACTTACCATACCTGGCCAGTCTTCATCTCTCCGCCGGCTGCCGCTCGCTCTGTGCAGAGCCGGCAGTTCCCAGTAATGCTTCGCGGCTTCGATGACATCAACGCACACCTGTGAAGAACTACTGGGAACTGCCGGCTTTCCTTCCTGACTCGCGGCTGCATCTGGAATTAAGGTAAGTTTTCTCTTGACTCGAGTATAAGCCGAGGCAAGGTTTTTAGGTCGATTTTTAAACCTAAAAACCTCGGCTTATACTCGAGATATATACGGTGCTATATATATTATATTATAATATTATAATACTATTTACTATGTATATTATAATATAATAATACTATTTACTATATATATTTTAATATAATAAAGCTATTTACTATATATATTATATTATAATATTATAATACTGTTTACTATGTATATTATAATATAATAATACTGTTTACTATATATATTATAATATGATAATACAATTTACTATATATATTATAATATAATAATACAATTTACTATATATATTATAATATAATAATGCTATTTACTATATATATATATATATATATATATATATATATATATACACACACACACAATACAAGGATTGTGGAAGCACTCCAATTAGGCTAACTTACAACTACATTTAGTGGAAGTGCTACTGATCTGGTCAAACATTTATACAAACATAGAAAAGATAATCAATGCACATTCCTAGGCCCCACACAATATCATATTATCTATAAATATAATAATACTATTAAGTATATATATTATAATATAATAATACTATTTACTATATTTATTATACTATAATAATATTTACTATATATTATAATATAATAATACTATTTACTGTATATATTATAATATAATACTATTTACTATTATATTATAAATATAATAATACGTTTGCAGAAGACCCCCACACAGTCGGCGCTTGTGATTTACTATCGCGTTTGCTCTCCATTAGTTACAATATTTTAACTCACAAGTCCTGAACGATTGCAGCTCCGGGTTAAAGAGGGCCATAGTATTCCAAATCTAACCCCATTTAAAGATAAGGGATGACAATCAGTTTAGACATTTCACAGATCCCGCAGAACTTTTGGAATTTTGATGTGGAGATTTGCGGAAATATACAAAAATCTGTGTTGAAATTTCAGTGATGAAAACTGAGAAATGTGAAAAATCCAGTTCAGTTGGATTCCAATTATGTTTGCAGATTTGCAGAATTGCATTGTGGAATCTAGTTTGTCGCCCCCAAAGATATATGAGGAAATGCAAGACCTAAAGCTATGTACAGAAGTGTGATTATGCTCACAACACGACAAATGCACTTCACCACTATAAACATGTGTGTATGTGTCTTCTAGGTCGGGAATCATTGGTGGTCCAACTCGATGAATCAACATCTTTTGTAGTTTTGACCTAAAGTTATGGTTTTGGTTATTGGATGCTAAATCACAAACGGACAGAAATGCGTGCAAAATGTGTGCTGATGCATGGGTGCTTTCCACGCGCATTACCACCCAGCACAGTGTAGCCTCAGCCTTAGGGTCTGATACCAAGAAATAAATGCTGCCCTTTTTATTTTTAAGGGGGGTGGGGGGGGTTTAAACTAGCTATGACTAGAGTTGGCAGAACTTCAAAAAGTTCAGTCCGTTTTCGAACTTTTGAACTTTGTAAAAGTTCGAAAGTTCGAATTCGTGCCCATTAAAGTCAATGGGGAGTGATAGTTCGAAAAGTTTGGATGATTTACAGCTAAACTAACAATGGTAATTTACTGTAAATGGCTGTGGCACCTGGGAAATGGTCTGGGGAACATGTCACTATCACCAAAACATGAGCGGGCAATTGTCGGTTTTGCGCAAGCTACATTCAAGGGTTACGGCCAATTCGAGGGTTACCGAACGATACTTTTGAGGGTTAGCGAAAATAGAACCATAACCGAAAAAGGAATGATACCTTCGAGGGTTAGCCATTAGCCAACTATAAATTCTAGGGTTAGCGAACGGCTAGTAAATTGGATAAATATAGAAAATACAGCTACGAGTCTGAAAAATGAACTAGTTCAAAAAGTTTAAGTTCATCCAAACTCATAAAGTTCGGCTCAAACTCAGGTTCGAGTTCAGTTTTGTGTCCATCCCTAGTTATGACCAGAGCCAGATCAAGTTAACCCTAATCGCTTATCATAGTTTTTGCCTCTCGCTAATATATTCAATATGACATAATATATTCCCAAATTTCTTATTAGTAATCAGTTCAGCATCCAGCACATGTTTAACATGTTTATTATTATTCTCACACTAAAGAATCATCAAAGGAAAACTCTTATCTAAAACATACATTGCTCTAACCCACATTGTGCTAGTGATACCTTCGCAAAAATAAATCATTGCAAAGATAGGAAAAACATAAAAAAATAACAATTATGTAGCGGAAAATGATACCCAATATGATATTTTTAATTAACTTTTACAGATGGTTTTGAAAGGCAAAAGTTATATTACAGTACAGTAATCTGTCAAATAAACCATAATACACTAATCTGTCATATAAACCATAATACAGTAATCTGTCATATAAACCATAATACAGTAATCTCTAATATAAACCATAATACAGTAATCTGTCACATAAACTATAATACAGTAATCTGTCATATAAACCATAATACAGTAATCTGTAATATAAACCATAATACAGTAATCTGTAGTATAAACCATAATACAGTAATCTGTCATATAAACCATAATACAGTAATCTGTCACATAAACCATAATACAGTAATCTGTCATATAAACCATAATACAGTAATCTGTCACATAAACCGTAATACAGTAATCTGTCATATAAACCATAATACAGTAATCTTTCATATAAACGATAATACAGTAATCTGTAGTATAAACCATAATACAGTAATCTGTAGTATAAACCATAATACAGTAATCTGTCATATAAACCATAATACAGTAATCTGTAGTATAAACCATAATACAGTAATCTGTAGTATAAACCATAATACAGTAATCTGTCACATAAACCATAATACAGTAATCTGTCACATAAACCATAATACAGAATCTGTCAATAAAACCATAATACAGTTACTGTCAATACCATAATACAGTAATCTGTCATATAACCATAATACAGTAATCTGTCACTAAAACCTAATACAGTATCTGTCATATAAACCATAATACAACGTAATCTGTCATATAAAACCATAATACGTAATCTGTAGTATAAACCATAATACAGTAATCTGTCAGATAACCATAATACAGTAATCTGCACAATAACCATAATACAGTAATCTGTCAAATAAACCATAATACACTAATCTGTCATATAAACCATATACAGTAATCGTTCATAATAAACCATAATACAGTAATCTCTAATATAAACCATAATACAGTAATCTGTCACATAAACTATAATACAGTAATCTGTCATATAAACCATAATACAGTAATCTGTAATATAACCTAATACAGTAATCTGTAGTATAACCATAATACAGTAATCTGTCATATAAACCATAATACAGTAATCTGTCACATAAACCATAATCGTAACTCATATAACCAATACAGTAATCTGTCACATAAACCGTAATACAGTAATCTGTCATATAAACCATCAGTAATCTTTCATTAAACGATATACATAATCTGTAGTATAACCATAATACAGTATCTGTGTATAAACCATAATACAGTAACCTGTAGTATAAAACCATAATACAGTAATCTGTCACATAAACCATAATACAGTATCTGTAGTATAAACCATAATACAGTAATCTGTCATGTAAACCATAATACAGTAATCTGTCACATAAACCATAATACGTAATCTGTCATATAACCATAATACAGTAATCTGTCACATAAACCATAATACAGTAATCTGTCATAAAAACCATAAACAGTAATCTGTAGTAATAAACCATAATACAGTAATCTGTCATATAAACCATAATACAGTAATCTGTAGTAAACCATAATACAGTAATCTGTCAATAACCATAATACAGTAATCTGTCATATACCATAATACAGTAATCTGCATATAAACCATAATACAGTCTCTGTAATATAAACCAATACAGTAATCTGTCATATAACAATAATACAGTAATCTGTAATATAACCATAATACAGTAATCTGTATAATAAACCATAATACAGTAATCTGTCATATAAACCATAATACAGTAATCTGTAGTTAAACCATAATACAGTAATCTGTCATATAACCTATACAGTAATCTGTATATAAACCATAATACATTATCTGTCATATAAACCAAATAAAAGTAATCTGTAGTATAAACCATAATACAGTAATCTGTTCATAAACCATATACAGTATCTTCATATAACCATAACGTTCTGTCATATAAACCATAATACAGTAATCTGTCTATAACCATAATCCAGTAATCTGTAATTAAACCAATCCAGTAATCTGTCATATAACCATAATACAGTAATCTGTAATATAAACATAATACGTAAATCTGTAGTATAAACCATAATACAGTAATCTGTAATATAAACCTAATACAGTAATCTGTAGTATAAACCATAATACAGTAATCTGTCATATAAACCATAATACAGTAATCTGTAGTATAACCATAATACGTAATCTGTCATATAAACCATAAACATAATACGTAATCTGTAGTATAAACCATAATACAGTAATCTGTCAGATTAAACCATAATACAGTAATCTGTCATATAAACCATAATACAGTAATCTGTCATATAAACCATAACAGTAACTGTAATATAAACCAATACAGTAATCTGTCATATACCATATACAGTAATCTGTAATTAAACCATAATACAGTAATCTGTAGTATAAACCATAATCAGTATCTGTAATATAAACCAAATACAGTAATCTGTATATAAACCTAATCGTAATCTGTCATAAACCTAATACAGATCTGTCATATAAACCATAATACAGTAATCTGTCATATACACCATAATACAGTAATCTGTAATATAAAACCATAATACAGTAATCTGTAGATAAACCATAATACAGTATCTGTCAAAAACCATATACAGTAATCTGTCATATAAAACCATAATACAGTAATCTTTCATTAAACCATAATACAGTAATCGGTAATACCCATAATACAGTAATCTGTAGTATAAACCCATATACAGTAATCTGTAGTATAACCTAAAATACAGTAATCTGTCATATAAACCATAATACAGTAATCTGTAGTATAAACCATAATACAGTAATCTGTAGTATAAACCATAATACAGTAATCTGTCATAAACCATAATACAGTATCTTTCATATAACTATATACAGTAATCTGTAGTATAAACCAATATAACTATCAAAACATAATCATGTAGTATAAACCATAATACAGTAATCTGTCCATAAACCATAATACAGTAATCTGTAGTTAAAAAACCATAATACAGTATCTGTCATGTAAACCATAATACGTAATCTGTCACATACACATAATACAGTAATCTGTCATATAAACCATAATACAGAAATCTGTCACATAAACCATAATACAGTAATTGTCATATAAACCATAATCAGTAATCTGTATATAAACCATAATACAGTAATCTGTCATATAAACCATAATACAGTAATCTGTAGTATAACCATAATACAGTAATCTGTCATATAAACCATAATACAGTAATCTGTCATATAAACCATATACATAACTTCTAACTATACAGTAATCTGTCATATAACCATAATACAGCTAATCTGTAATATAAACCAATACGTAATCTGTCATATAACCATAATACAGTAATCGTCATATAAACCATAATACAGTAATCTGTATATAAACCATAATACAGTAATCTGTATATAAACCATAATACAGTAATCTGTCTATAAACCATAAACAGTAATCTGTCAATAAACCATAATACAGTAATCTGTCATATAAACCATAATACAGTAATCTGTCATATAACCATAATACAGTAATCTGTAATACCATAATACATAATCTGTAATATAACCATAATACAGTAATCTGTCACATAAACCATAATACAGTAATCTGTAGTAAACCATAATACAGTAATCTGTAGTATAAACCATAATACAGTATCTGATATAAACCATAATACAGTAATCTGTAGTATAACCATAACAGTATCTGTATATAAACCATAATACAGTAATCTGTCATAACCCATAATACAGTAATCTGTCACATAAACCATAATACAGTAATCTGTCATATAACCATAATACAGTAATCTGTCATAAACCATAATACAGTAATCTGTCATATAAACCATAATACAGTAATCTGTCACATAAACCATAATACAGTAATCTGTCATATAAACCATAATACAGTAATCTGTCACATAAACCATAATACAGTAATCTGTCATATAAACCATAATACAGTAATCTGTCACAAAACCATAATACAGTAATCTGTCATATACCAATAATAGTATCTGTAATATAAACCATAATACAGTAATCTGTAGTATAAACCATATACAGTAATCTGTAGTATAAACCATAATACAGTAATCTGTCATATAAACCATAAACAGTAATCTGTAGTTAAACCTAATAGTATCTGTAATATAACCTAATACAGTAATCTGTCATAAAACCATAATACAGTAATCTGTAGTATAACCATAATACAGTAATCTGTAGTATAAACCATAATACAGTAATCGTAGTTATAACCATAATACAGTAATCTGTCACATAAACCATAATACAGTAATCTGTAGTATAAACCATAATACAGTAATCTGTCATATAAACCATAATACAGTAATCTGTCACATAAACCATAATACAGTAATCTGTATTATAAACCATAATACAGTAATCTGTCATATAAACCATAATACAGTAATCTGTACATAACCATAATACGTAATCTGTAGTATAAACCATAATACAGTAATCTGTCATATAAACCATAATACAGTAATCTGTAGTATAAACCATAATACAGTAATCTGTAATATAAACCATAATACAGTAATCTGTCATATAAACCATAATACAGTAATCTGTAGTATAAACCATAATACAGTAATCTGTAGTATAAACCATAAACAAACTGTATATAAACCATAATACAGTAATCTGTCACATAAACCATAATACAGTAATCTGTAGTATAAACCATAATACAGTAATCTGTCATATAAACCATAATACAGTAATCTGTAGTATAAACCATAATACAGTAATCTGTCATATAAACCATAATACAGTAATCTGTAGTATAAACCATAATACAGTAATCTGTAGTATAAACCATAATACAGTAATAAACCATAATACAGTAATCTGTCACATAAACCATGTCACATAAACCATCTGTCATATAAACCATAATACAGTAATCTGTAATATAAACCATAATACAGTAATCTGTCATGTAAACCATAATACAGTAATCTGTCATATGTCATATAAACCATAATACAGTAATCTGTAATATAAACCATAATACAGTAATCTGTTATATAAACCATAATATACAGTAATCTGTAGTATAAACCATAATACAGTAATCTGTAATATAAACCAATACAGTAATCTGTAATATAAACCATAATACAGTAATCTGTCATATAAACCATAATACAGTAATCTGTCATATAAACCATAATACAGTAATCTGTAGTATAAACCATAATACAGTAATCTGTCATATAAACCATAATACAGTAATCTGTCATATAAACCATAATACAGTAATCTGTCATATAAACCATAATACGTAATCTTTCATATAAACCTAATCCATAATCTGTAGTAAAACCATATACAGTATCTGTAGTATAAACAAATACAGTATCTGTAGTATAAACCATAATACGTAATCTGTCATATAAACCATAATACAGTAATCTGTAGTATAAACCATAATCGTAATCTGTAGTATAAACCATAATACGTAATCTGTCACATAAACCATAATACAGTATCTGTAGTATAAACAATACATATCTCCTAATTAATAACTTAGTATAAACCATAATACAGTAATCTGCCATATAAACCATAATACAGTAATCTGTCACATAAACCATAATACAGTAATCTGTAGTATAAACCATAATACAGTAATCTGTCATATAAACCATAATACAGTAATCTGTCACATAAACCATAATACAGTAATCTGTAGTCTAAACAGTAATCTCATCTAAAGATAGCGTATTGTATTTTTGCATTTTAATCCCTTGTATGTCTGATGTTTCTGTAAATATATTTTAATCTAGTAGTGCTTTGGTGTGCTATATTAAGGGCTTGCCCAGACGGGAATTAGAAAGTCCATTAATCCCTGATGAAATATGGCTTCGAGCGTATTCTATCAGATAAAATATTTAAAACATTTGGCTAATTTCAGTCATGCTATTTTAGTGTAAAATGTAATTGTTTCATGAATTCCTTTTTAAATTCCCTTATAAGAAAATGATTTAATGAATGATAGCGTTAAAATAAATAAATGTGCCTTTATCGATCCGATGCACAAAAATGACTACATGGAATAACACGTCGCCATTTCAGTTCAAGATGAATTCGTAGTCAATTTAGCACAAGTTCAGCTTTATATAAACATCAAAGTGCCATGTGCTATTTCCTATCCCTCACACCTGCAGTCCCCATTTAAATGCAGCCAGGAGACAGTGTGGGACTTGTTCCAGCTTTCTGGCACGATGTAAACTGAAACCCCTTATGATGTCATAAGGAAACCCTTCAATGTAATTTTAACATGGAGAATGAGGCAGCTTGAGAAAGGTCAAACAGAAAGCCCGTACATTACCCATTCATGTTCAACTATAAACAAAACAAACATATCTCTTCCAAGTGCCGATGAAACCATGGAAACCCACATATATTATTGATAATTTCTCTTTAACACATTCCAAGGCGGACCTTTAAGGAAAACATTGAAAGATCTTAAAAAGAAAGTAAACTAGTCTTCCATTGATGAGGGAACAGCGTGAGAAGAAGACGTTATTGATAATTCAGACAAATAGCAGTGGTGTCCCTATAGCCTGGAAAAATATTTTCCTTTCTGTGGGGCAATTCCATCTGAGCCACTGGATTTTATCCAACAGATCCTGTAGGACCTTCAAGTTGTCCTTCTAAAATTCTTCAGTATATAATGGCAGATTATTTATATCTATTATTTATATCTTCTAATAGATTCAAGGGAAGGAACTTCTAGGAAGGCTCAACACTAACTAGGTCAATTGACTTATATTCCTAATATCACCCCAATACCAGCAATGATGACATCAACAACATTGTATATGGTCTTCATGTGCAGGTTAGTAGACTCTACATAAAAATCACAGATTTCTTTTAACCAGCCAAAATGCCAAACTGTCCATAGACAGTCACCTCAAACCCTGAATGTGCAATCGTCTTGGAATGTTAAATAGGCAGTAGGAAAGTGTGTAAGGGAGAACTTTAGAGAAAATGTTAAGTAGCCAAGATGAGTAGGCTGTGTAAAGGTCCCAACAATAGCTGCAATCTAACAGAGCTATGTTTTAAATTGTATTTTTCTAAAAATTCACCTAGATTATAAATGTTTAGGGTTGTAACCTCACACATTACTGTAGATGAAATGTTTAGAACAACACACTTTTATTAATTGATCCTTGGTGGTGCTCTACAAAGAACATAGGCAGAGGTCAGAAGGTGCTATAATACACCTTATCACTCATGCACCTCAAAAATTGTATAGACATGTATATAATTTCATTTAATTGTATAACTTTAGCTATCATTGAAATACCTACCAGCCAATGGAGCCAGTGATGTCATAAAAGGCGTTTTTTGCTTAATAGATATTTTCTGTTGCTTCTTAATAACATAAAAGACCTAAAACGCCATATAAGGCGAATGTTTGGCCCTTTGATTTATTTGTTGATGAATGAACTGATTGGTGTCTGTCATCTGATTTTATTAATTACCCAAATATTTATGTTCTAGCAAACACCGAAGAGGAAACACGTTAATATTCTTTATTCTGAAGATTTGTTTAAACAGATGGAAAAAAATAGCACGTCAACATATTTTCCGTAGTTACGCCATCTATTTTTAGAGAACGTTTTGGCTCGAGTAAAGCAGTCTACCACCTGTTTAGAGCAGGTTGTTTTGAATGATGATGTAAATAAGAAAAGTCACTGTTTAGGTCTATTGGAACAAAATTCAGCAAGGGGGTGACATTTATAATTAGGGGAAAAAAGCATAGGACAAAGAGGGGTATTAATCCCGGTACTTAACATTATTATTGGTTATCTTCAAAAATGTTAAAATACATCTAGTTTATTATAGAATATTAAATGCCATATCCAATATTAAAAACCCTTGTTTTGCACTTTATTACCTGCATTATTAACCAGATATTTAACAATAATTATTGGCCCCATTCTGGCAGAGTAAGATGGCCCCCCCTCCATGCTGTCAATCAAGGTTGTGATTACTGACATCAGAACTAATGATTATTATAGTATAGTATTTGAGGTTGAATAAAGACATATGTCCATCCAGTCCAACCCATCTAGCAATATCCTCATTTCCTGCCTAACTGTTGATCCAGAGGAAGGCAAAAAAATACAAAACACCAAATTTATGAAGGGGGATATAATTCCTTCCTGACTCCAAGTGGCAATGGGAAATTTCCCTGGATCAACTCTACTTTATGTATCAATACCAGTAACTTGCAACATTGCTTGTTTGCAGAAACTCATCCAGCTTTTTTTTGACACTGACCAATGAACCTGCCATAACAACGTCCACTGGAAGACAGTTCCATAGCTTTACAGTTCTCACAGTGAAAAACCCTTTCCCAACTTGAAGCCTAAACCTTTTTTCTTCAAGTCTTAAGGGATGTCCGTGTGTCCTCTGACATGTTCTAGTGGTGAACAATGCCCCATATAGTTTATTGTATGGCCCGTTAATGTATTTATACACAGTAATCATATCCCCACACAAGTGCCTTTTCTCCAGCGTACATAATTGTAACTTTTCCAGTTTCTCTTCATATTCAAGCTCCCACAATCCCTTTATTAATTTAGTTGCCCTTCACTGAACCCTTTCCATTTCAAAGATGTCCTTTGTGTACACAGGATTCCAAAATTGCACTGCATATTCCAAATGAGGCCTTACCAATGCTTTGTAAAGAGGGAGAATAACATTTTCCTCCCTTGAATCCATACCTCTCTTTATACAAGACACTACCATGCTGGCTCTGGCTGTTGCCGCCTGCCACTGCTTGCTACCTTTAAGTTTGTTATCCACCAAAACTCCAAGATCCCTTTCCAACAGGGATTCACTTAACACAGAGCCATTTATAGTATAAGCAGCACAAGGATTTTTAAGTCCAAAATGCATCACCTTACATTTCTCAACATTGAATCTCATCTCCCACTTAGCAGTCCAATGTGACAATCTATCTAGGTCCCCCTGCAACGATTGCATATCCTCTGAAGTTTTAAATGGTCAGCAAAGTTTTGTGTCGTCAGCAAACACAGAAACCTTGCTGACAATACCCACTTCCAAATCATTAATAAATACATTAAATAGAAGTGGCCCCAACACAGAACCCTTTGGCACTCCACTTAGCACTTTAGTCCTATTAACAACTACTCTCTGCATCCTATTCATTAACCAATTTTCTAACCATGTACAAATGTGCCTCCCCAGACCAACAGACCTTAGCTTATACATTAGTTGCCTATGGGGGACTGTATCAAACGTCTTTGCAAAACCCAAGTAACTACATCTACTGCTATGTCAGAGTCTACATTTCTACTTACTTCCTTATAAAAGCCAAGCAAGTTTGTTTGACAAGATCTATCCCTCCTAAATTCATGCTGGTTACTACTTATAATGTCAGTCCTTGAAACATACTCTAGAACATGTTCCGAGTACGACTACCCTTTTTGAATATTGGAACATCAGTCTTTTTCCAATCCAAAGGCACACCTCCGGACATGAGGGAATCTGCAAAAATAAGAAACAATGGCCTAGATAAAACTGAACTTAGGTCCCTAAGTAGCCAAGGATGTATTTTATCCGGTCCAGGAGATTTATTAATATTAACCTTATTTAGTTCTTTCTGTACAATATCCTCGATTAACCAAAGTGCAATTGAATCTTTCATACCATAATTGCTACTTTACTCTATGATATCTGTATGTGGATCTTCTATAGTGTATACAGAGGGAAAAAATTATTCAAGCCATTTGCTTTATCGCCATGCTCCGTAACTAACTTATTAATTACTATTAATATACTATAAAAAATTTAGGCTTAGTGATGCTTTGTTCAGCTATCCTAGCTTCATTATTAATTTTAGCTAGTTTGATTACTTTCTTATACTCCTTGTTACAGTTTTTATAATCCCTAAAGGCCCTTTCTGTTCCCTCGGCCTTAAAGGTTTTAAATACCTTTTTCTTCCTTTCCATTTGCCTCTTTACATCAGAATTCAGCCACATGGGCACGGATTTTTTTTTTTTACATTTATTTCCCAAGGGTATAAATTTAGATGTGAACTGGCTTAAAATCCTCTTAAACACAGTCCACTTCTGTTCAGTACCTTTACCTGATAATACATTATCCCAGTTGACATTCTGAAGAGCTACTTTTTAACCTGGGTAAATTTGCCCAAAATTAAAAGTTTTTGTTAACCCAGCGCACTTTTCCTTTCGATGACATAGTCCATACGACACTATTTCATGGTCACTATTCCCTAAGCCTTCAGTTACCTTTATAGCTATAATGCGCTCCATGATGTTAGATATTACCAGATCCAACAGAGCTCCTTTTCTAGTAGGAACTTCAACCACCTGTAAGAGAAAATTATCCTGCAGCAAATTCAGGAACTCATCACCTTTTTCTGTGATGGCAGTTCCACTACACCAATTAATGTCAGGGTAATTAAAGTCCCCCATAATGAGCACACTCCCCAAACTTGCAGAACTTGCATATGCATATGAAGCTGACTCACTTCCTCTCTGCTAGTATTTGGCGGCTTATAGCAGACTCCAACAATGACATTACCCCCTTTCCTGTTGCCTAATTCCCCCATATTGCCTAACATCCATACCGCCAGTTATCTCTTCCTTTAAACTTGGTTTCAAATCTTTTTTAACATAAACACAAACTCCTCCCCCTTTCCTTTTTTCTCTGTCCTGCCTAAACAAGGCGTATCCTTCTTAATTTACAGCCCAGTCATGAGAAATGTTCAACCATGTTTCTTCTATACCTATTACATTATACTTTTCGTTCAACGCCATCATTTCCAATTCACCCATTTTGTCAGCCAGGCTTCTCGCATTTACAAACATACATTTTAGATTATGATCCTGAAATGTATTCATACACTTTAATACACATGCCTCCCTATCCCCTATGCTAGCCCCACTCCCCTTTTCACCCACCACTGGCCTATCTACACCCTGCTTTTCTCCTAGGCTATCCATCCCAGTGAGACTGATGTTACCCCCCAAACCTACTTTAAAATCTCCTCCAACCCTCTAGCCATCTTCTCCCCTAAAATAGCTGCACCGCCATCAGTGAGGTGCAACCCATCCCTACTAAAGAGCCTATAGCCGACAGCAAAGTCTGCCAAGTTCTCTATAAACCCAACCCCTTCTTCCTTATACCACCCTCTTAGCCACGTATTAATGCTCCTAAGCTCCCGCTGTCTCCCTGGCTTAGCACGTGGCTGTGGTAGTATTTATGAAAACACTACCCTGGAGGTCCTTGCTTTTAACTTGGCCCCTAGCTCTCGGAAATCATGTTTAAGGACTTTATCTCCTTCTCTAACTTTGTCATTGGCACCAATGCGAATCAAGACCGCCGGGTAACACCCGGCCCCACCAAATAATCTGTCTTCACGATCCACCTCATGCCGCACCAGGCAGGCAACACACAGTTTGGCATGTAGGGTCTTGGCGGCAGATTACCCTATCTACCTTCCTTATAATGGAGTCCGCTACCACTACCATCTGCCTAGCATTCCTGATCCTAAGTTACTCCTCCCTTGTATCAGAGATGGCAGTCCCTTGGGTGCCCAAGGGACTAGCCCCCTCCATACATGCTAATTCCAAGCTGTCCTCCTCCACTCCATCACCTAAGGTGGCAAATCTGTTGGGATGGGCAATGTGGGAAGAAGCAACCCTACCCTTCCGTCCCCCACTTACCCTAGTAACCCTAACAAAACTACCTCCCCCCTCAACCTTCCCTGTCCCACTTCCACCCACCTCTATACTGGCCCCAGTCAGTGCCTGCTGTCCCCCCAGATTTGCCAATCCCTGCAATGCTGCAAGCTGCCACTTAGACTCTCCACCTCAGCTTCCAAATGGGAAACCCACTCACACCTGACACAGACATAGGTCCCCTGGAACGTCTGTTCCAGGTTCCTATACATGTGGCAGGATGCACATTACATGGTACCAACAAAACTGTCCCATCTAATACACAACACCAGCACAGTGACGCACAAACCTTGTTTAATTGCCCTTCTTGTTTCAATGTCCTTCTTTTTCTATGTCCTTGAGATCAAGGTCCTTAGAACAAGGGACTTTATACACATTCCACTCTAGTTCGTTTTACTCACAGGAAACTTCCTTTTGTTAGGTCCAAACCCATTGACTGCTGTTTCACCTGCTGCCCCCTCTGCACATGCTCAATCTTATAAAAAGCTCATTGAGCAGAGGGAGGAGGCAGATACCTTTGTCAGAAAGGAATACAACTTATCATTAAACATCTGGTTACAAATTCATGGTAGTAGTTGGGGTTGCGGGCTACCATGACCTCCATTACCCCGACCTCTAAATACTCCCTTAACCATAATAAACAGTAACCTTTTTGATGATAATACTCTGATGCTATAAGGAACAGTATTTTATGTTTAATCTAAGCACATGACAGCAAGCAGTAAGGTAAGGGACATATAATAACCCAGCTGATATTGTGCCCCAGTACTTACTATAAAAACTACTGCAAGATGTAAACTGTTTCAGAATCACATTTACTGTATATGGTAACCATTATGTAAAGGTTTGACTATTGGACTAAATGACTCACAAGATGTTTATTGAAGCATATTTTATGGTTACATAGTCAAATTCAGCATAGTGCTACAGATCAGTAGAGCTGATTATCAATAACAATTTTTTCATAAAAAAAAGTAAAGGCTAAGAATATTCTGCTGATCTATGAAAACTGAAATTACATTCTGGGCATGCTCCAGAACAGTGTATTGAGGGGGGGGAGTGTCCTGCAAGAGCTTGTTTACAAACAGAGAATTCCCTGCGTGTCTCTACTAAAACAGACCACAAAGAAAGGAAAGAGCAGGGTTTTTTGCAGGTATTTTTTCTAGTGGCTGATGAAATGAAAACAATGCATGCAGCATTTTCCTGTGGGCAAAACATCTGCAAGAAAATGCCTGCAAACCAGGATACAGTCTGAATGTAGCCTAAGGCAAAAAAAAGCTCTTTTGCAATACTGCATTGTTTTGCCAAACATAAACCCCATAATCTTACCAAATAAGTATATCTGCATTAAAGGGCATGTCCATCTCCATAATAAAAATCTGTACTTACCTTCTTTATCTCATAAACCCCAAGAACATCATAGTTACTCACCTCCCTGCAGTCTATGAAAGTCTCTGAAAGACTTTACCCACCATACCTCTCCTCACTGGTGTCCTCTCCTAATTTTTGGGCTTTTCGGGCCACAGCGAGGTGAGTAACTTTAACAATCTAGGGGTTTAGGGGTGGATAAGGTAAGTTTGTAACTTTGATTCTGGGGTGGACTTTCCCTTTAACTTTCTGCATTGACAGGGGCCACTCATGGTTTTTGATGTACAGAACAGCAGCTGGTGTGGTGTTAATTTACCGTATCTACTCTTGCTCCCATATCATACTGTTAAATTCTGCGAGTCCAATGGGAAGACGTGCTCCTAGCATTGATTTAGTGAGTCTGAGAGGGGCAGAGCCAGACTGGTGGATTGAATGTGGTGTAAAAGTTCATTTTATGTATAGAAAATTAATATATGTAAATGTGCTTTAAAAATGATTTATTGTTCAGTTAATTTAAACCCAAAAGTTGTTTGTAGATCTGGTGCAAGACCCGATTTAGAAAAAAGAAAACAAATCTGTCCAGACTGTCTAACAGCCAAAACCCAAATACTTCCCCATTATATTCATTGCTTCTGTATGTTACCCTAAGGCTACATTCTGACCTTGCAAAATCTTTACAAGGAAAACATCTTGTCTACACAGTAGAATTTCTCAAAGAAACCTTTAAATAGATAGTAGAAGATACAGCGCCGAGGGATATGACATTTCCAGATGTAGAAACTTTATATAGAAATATAAAGAGAGACAAAGTCCAAGCGATTGTAAAATGTTACGTTTGGCTAGATGGGATTTACGTGTTCAATACAAGGGACATCTGGTAAGTCCATTAGATACTGTATAATTTACATTGACATGCTGCTCACTTAAGTTATTTTGCTAATTTGAAAATAAAGATGTTGTATGCAAACTACATAGAAAATACATAGATGTGTAAATAAATACAAAGCCTGTTTGTGTCTATTTGGGGACTGTGTGTAGTAGTGGGGTTTTCAAAGGATCTGCACGCATTGTCCACAAATGGACCCATTTTTTACCTATAGATAGGAAAAATGGACACTACACATGGTCTACACGCATACTACAATGGGAAAACACATAGCCTACACACACACTGTGTTCTATGCTCATCCATGTATAGTGTGAACTGACCCTAAATGATTTTAATAATTAAAAGGCATGTATCTGACTCCATCCTTGGCTCACAGAGCTTTTATAAGCTTGAGCATGTGCAGAGGAGGCAGTAGGGGAATCCGCAGTCAATCATTGGTTGTGATGCCAGCAGTCATAGCCTTGATTGACTGCATGGAGGGAGGGGCCAGCTTACTCTGCCAGAATGGGGACAATAATTATCCTTAAAGGACAACTCCACCCTCATAAAACCATCTTTTAGAAAGAATGGCCTCTTTAAAATATGTTGATATATCATAGTTTGTCCTATAAATTCATTACTGTATGCCTGCTATGCTTCTAGATGTGTCATGGAAACAGAGACATTTAGAAAACTGTACTGAGCCTGTACTGAGCCTGGGCATGCTTAGAAGAGGCAGACAGGGGATTAACATTCAGTCATTGGCTGTGATGTCAACTATCAAATCCATAACTGACAGTTACTAACTGGAAGAACCAGGAAGCAGAAACAGAGGAAACAGGACATTGTGCAGGATTTCAGGTTAGACTTATATATTTCCCATTTCAAACTATTACTGTTCAGGGTTTTGGGGGGTGATTTACCTGTGTGTAAGTTTTCATTTTAAGGCTGGACTTGCCCTTTAATTATCTGGTTAGTAATGCAGGTAGCAATGTGCTGAATATATCAGTTGGGGTTGGTGGCAGATAATGGACAAATGACCAGTTTTTTGTTTTAAGGGTGAACATGCCGTTTAAGTGTTTCCAATAAACAAAGCAATAAAATATAACAGACTAGAGAATATTGCGCACCACATATCCAGGCGATGTCAATGAAAAGTTTTTCTTTTAGAGAGAAAGTACGAAATTTAGAAAAGATCGTTAAGGCAAAATAACCATCAGTATGCCATAATAACCAGCCCCAATCAGCACAATTAATATGAACCATGGACAGTTTTTATTGCAGCAAAGTACAGGTATATGGGCGTTACTGTAAAACAATGTTATTTTGTGTTAAACTCTTTTATGAACTTTGTGCAGAGAAACAAAAACACAGAGAATGAATGAAATAGTAAGTGTTTATAATATCTTATAATCTCTCACACTCTCTCACATTTTACAATTTAGTGCCACTGGCACAGAATGTTTTGGAATTCCGGAACCTAAAATTCTATTTAAACCCCATTGAAATCAATGGAAGACGAATTTCGGAACTTTTCAACTATGAATTGCCGAATTTACAGAATTTTGATTTTTCCAACAAAGATTTTGGACTTTCCAACAGCAAATTTTCTTTATCGCATTTCGAAGAAATTCTGAGTTCCGCTCTTCAATAATTCCACTGGTTCCGATGACTGGTTAGTTAATTGTCTTGTACAAACAAGGCACACACACATAACCAAAAACAAATGAAGATAAAATTACTTATACCTCTGTATATTGTATAAAGTATCCATTATGTGTACTTGACACCATTCATTGGTGCCCTAAATTCCTACACCAGGAAAACTACCAAGTTGCTCAGCCAATAGCTGTTCTCCTTCATATGGAGGATGTTATCCATGGATCTATATCCATAAAGAAAATCCTTAACTTTATACTAATATCCTGCCCAAGGTATACTTAGATAATGCAAAGCCCAATACATATTTAAAGATGAGCAAAAGTCAAATAATTAGCTCATGTCCCAAACCACAGCTACCTAGTTACTTAGTTATTTTGGGTTAAATTAAAAGACTGATTGTTAAATTAGAAGAATGATTTGTTAAGTTTATTCCATGGAAATACCATCACCAAAAACCAAACAATCACAGAGCACATAGCCACCTTCAATGATCTAAGCGCTGGTACACATTGTCCAATATTGACTGAGTAGACATTTTGCTTGATCAGGATGAAATATTGGCTTTAATGTTTGATCACTCCAGAACAATTTTTAGACAAAATTGAAGTGGGCATGAATCATGAATGATCTTCCCTTCTTTAATGGACCACACGGTTATTCGGTTGGAAATAAGGATGTGTCCACAGTCTCAATCAAAAATCCATAAATAATGGTAAATCAACATCATCCGGCAGGCACAGATATGTCTGTCCCTGTGTCTTAGGTCTTAGGGACTTTACAGGGCCACAAACACATTCAGTTATTTAGTTTTAACTCAACATCAATTTAACAACACTGGGTGGCCCTCGGCAAGTCCATGTAGCTTCATACATGTTGTAGAAGGAGAAATGTCATCTCCAAGCCAACCTTATATTTATGGCTTGGAGACATTTTTTCTTTAATGGATGTGATGTTTTCCCTATAATGTTACATTTTGGGGATGCAATTCTGTCAACATAAAGGTTGTCAATTAAAAGAATAAATAGGTAAAACAGGAGATATACAATGCCCGTTGTTTTGAGGAATTTCCTTTCAAGTGCAAGTTCATGTGTCAGTATATCTCTGCATGACCCACCTGAACTCACATGGAGAACTCTTCCAAACAAGCGGGCCAAAGGGAATATGGAATAAATATGTACTCAATAAATATGCAGAAATATTTCTTCACATACTATGCTAATGTATCTCTTGAAATTGCTGTTTTCAAACAGTCTCCTTGGTTTCGCTGATTAAAAGAGTTTTCCATAACTTTTTGGACTCCTGCCTGATTTTTGGACTCCTGGAGTGCAGAGTAGACCTGGACATAAACTATCAAAGCACAAATTAAAAACAGGCAACCATCATCTGTTAATCGAGTGGCTGCCATAAGGTCCATGTCCTCCTTCGGTTCAGTTCAAGTTCTCTTTACTAGGCCATCTCTCCTTCTTAAATGTCCAATCAGTTCTAGGTCATAGCACCTGTTGTCCTCTTTGATATCCATCTTTATTATACACAACAGTGCAACCCAACGCAAGAGAGAACAATGCATTAAAGTACACTGCCTCTCATTAACTCCCGAGTATCAAATAACAATTGATAAAAACTGCCATGTCAGAGAGAATTGTTGCTTTGTATCCAAAAACACAGAAATAATATGTAGCCGGGTGCATCTGATTACTAAGTGAGGTTTCTCTGGTCAGTGAGAATTTAAAGCTGTCTGTGCTGTGCACTTTGGTCAGGAGAAAAGGTAGGTGACTGCAGCCAACTAGAAGAAGTCCAAAGCTGTGCCCCAAATCTCAATGTACCTACTTCTAAATGGGGCATTGGACTCCCTGTTAAAAACCTCATTAGTAGATTGACAAGAACCTTCTAAACCAATCGTTCTATTGGCCCCTGCAAACCCAGATCTATTAATTTACCCAGTAGATAGACAAATAGATTCACTGGTAAAATGTATAATGTTGTCTAAATCTATAAAAAAAAGTTTACATTTGAAGCATTTTATTTTAGCATATTCCAGAAGACCTGTCCCTGTCCTTGTAAGAAGACAATGCTTGTTCATTCTCAGGACCATGTGACCAACTATGCACCTTGGGAATATATCAGCTGAGTTTATTGGCCCATTAACACACGAGTTTATCTTAGAGGCAATAATCTCAGCTGTAGCAACTTTGTAGCAACAATGCAAATGTTACTGGTAGGAGAGTGAGGAGGATTTTTGCAATTGTAGGTGTTGAAGTGCCCCAGTGATTGGTCTTGAAGTGAGAATTGCTACAAAAAACCTCTAAGGAAAATAAAGGAAATTGGAAACTTAACATCTGCTTTGTGGTCTCCAAGCCCATAAGGATTTGCATCTTCCCTGTGAAGTCTGAAACCTTCCAACCCTGACATATTACAAACTTCAAAAACAAAGGCCTGCTTGAATAGCTAATACAATAAGGAAAAATTACTTTTATTCCCTGTAATTTGCTGCTGTTGCCAACAAAAAATTGAAAACAAACAAAAGGTTTCAGCATCAAAGTGGGTTACTACTGGGAACTCACTAGCATGCATGTAGTACAGTATGTCTACCAAGGTTCTTCATCATTCAGGTCATTGTATCTCTAACAGTAAAATAAAATAGAACCTTATTAAAACAGTGGTACTTCACAGCCTCATGCTATAAGAATAGAATTGCCCAACTAATCCAAGAAATATGGAATGATTTCTCACTCCCAGCATTCCTAGTGAAGTGGTTGGAAACATGCAAAGTTTCACCTTTATGTCCCTGTGGCCAATGCATTTGTCCAGAGCTGCTGGCGTAATAACGGGCAATACAGCCTAGAGGTATATAGCCATTCCTCCGACTTGCAGAGAAAACAGGTTTCCATTTTTTTAGATCTCATTAGTGCAAGATACGGATTCATGGCTTCTATGGGGTAGGACTTGGGAGCACAAGATATCTGTAGATTCCTCAGTTAAATGCTGTTCTAAACTATCATTCAATACTGTAAAGTGGATGCTATCTTTGGAAAATAGTTGCCCGTACAATATGCCTGGTATGTCTTAAAGGAGAGTTAAAGAATGAAAACAGAATTTTCTCTGCGTATTGTAAATGGTGGATTAGCCTTTATATTCCATCTGATTCCGGAGATACAACCTGTCACAAACAGAAAAATCTTTTAGTAGAAGCAACTACCAACATCACTGCGGCTCCTTATAAATCAATCAAGTAGTAGGTTTATTTGTGTATCCCATTTCATATCTGTTGCAGAAATTAAAGGCATTCACTAAACTTAACCGTTGTAATATTTTAGGCCCAACAGAAGGCATGGCATTCATACAGTAGAGATGTCCAAACTTCGCAAAATCCGGTCTGCTCGAGGATCCGGGAATTTTCGTTAAAATTCGAAAATCCGCGAGCAGACCCACTAAAATGAAAAATATCCTCGAAATTGAGATTTCTTACGTATTTCGAAAATTTTTGAAAATACGAGAAATCTCGTAATTTCGAAAATTTTCGAAAATACGTATTCTCAAAAATACGAGTAATCCTCGTAATTTCGAAAATTTTCGAAAATACGAGAAACCCTCTTAATTTCTAATATTTTCGAAAATACGTGGATTTCTCATATTTTCGAAAATGTTTGAAATCCGCGGTTCGGAAGTTCGGAAGACGGAAAATCCGGAAAAATCCACCGTTCGCGAACGGGATAAATCCGCGGTGGATCCGGGTTTGGATCCGCGAACCGGCCATCCCTATTCATACATGAATTAAGCCAGACAAATATAAAGATGAAACTGGCGAGTTCGGTTAAAAAAATGGATTTTCCAAAAATATTAGAAAATTAGAAAATCCGAGAACAGATCCTTGGTAAATAAAAATCTGAAAGTTCCGATTTCATAAACAGCAATATGTTAGTATAAATGTCACAGGGACCTGGGAAATGGTCTGGGGAACACATACTTATAACCAAAATTAACATCACACACAAGCAATTTTCAAGATTCCGCATCACATTTTCGATAGTTTTCGAATATTCCAAATCGAAGGCTTGTGTATTCTCTATTTATCAACATTGTCCTTCATATTCAATAATTTCCAAATATTTGAACTTGAGAATTTGAGAACATACTGTTTCGAAAGTTTGATAATTATTGAAAATCCAGGAAAAGTTTTGCGATCCATAAAATACGATAATCCAAATGTTCTGTTTGTTGGAACTTCAAAACTGTCAAATTGCGTCCCAACATTGCTTCAGGTCAAACAAGGTGACATTTTAGTGGGAATTTTTTTTTTTTTTCACAAAAAAAATTTTTGGTGAAAAAAATGTAAAAATAGGAATATTAAAGAGAAAATAAATCTTGGTGTGTACACTGGCACCCTTCATCTATGTGATTGTGAGCACCACTGATAGAACTCAGGAATCTGTATGACGAAGACTATGAATTGTACAGCTGTTCTTTGTTTACAGTCACAACAGTTACATAATACTCAAGGTATTTCATGAGATCGTTTGGAAATAATAAACCCATAGAAATCTTTTGCTCGGGAGACAATTATCGAACATGTTTGTTTGCCGTTTATATCTTTTATCCTGCCTGACAGGTACCAGTGAACTCCCTCTATTGTAGGTCTGAGGGCTGAAAAGCAGATGATCAGATATTCAGATCACAGGGTTGTACAGATTGAACTATTTACTGGAATCCCCAATGTAAACACTCATTTCAAAGGAAGAGGTAAGACATGATGCATAGCGAACAGTTAAAAGGAATCTGGGTGTTTAGAAAATGTGTAAAGCTTTGGACCTTGCACAAACTATTTTTACGTCTAGGAATTAAAATCTGAACCAGACAACAAACAGAAAGTGACACTGATGCAAAAATGGTGGGTAGAAAAATGTACCAGGGCCACAAACGCTTCGTGCTTGTACCACAAATCGGTGAGAGGCAATTGGAGGTCATTTATGAACTTCAAATATCTTCTCATGACAAATATAACAGTTCCCCTACTTATAACAGTGTGGAAATTAATAACAATTGTTTAGCCAAGTGGCAAATGTCATCCTCAGGTAACGTTTACCCCAAGAACAAGTTTACTGAACTAATCATGGCTCAAAAGTCAAACTCTGTCTACAACTGTCTCTCTGTATTAACCTTGTGTACCCTTGTGTAACCTTCATAGAAGCATCCACCTCACCACTAAAATCTCTACCTACCTCCCCCCCAAGATCTTTATAAATTTACCTGATCGTCTCCTTTAATGGTCTTCCTCCTATGCTGGTCAGAGAGACCAGCAGGTAAAAGGAACTTCCTTTATAGATTCTAGTGATGAGGGTCGTTGTGCCCTTTGGAAATTACCCAGAAGTCTTTTCTTTCATAATTTATTGACAAAGTGGGCTCTGGTCCTAAGTGTCCATAACCTAGCTGATCCATTGTTGACACCTCACAGATAGTGGAGAAGAGTGAAGAAGAAGAAGCTGCATCTTTCGCACACTGGATTGAAGGCAGCACCTCAGAGTAATTTATTTATAGATTAAGATGAGGCAATGTAATCTTCTTAATACACTTTAAAACAGGAAAACTTAAAGAATTTGTATTCCGTTTGTTTGTTCACATCTGTGGTGAAAATGTCTGGGTCTTACCCAGTTGAGTTCCCCCTGGAAGCTTCCTTCAGCTTGTAGCAGAAGGGGATGGCAAGTTTGGAAGGTTCCTTAAGGTCTACTGGCCAAGGAGATCCATTAAAGGGTATGTCCACCGTGATTTTAAACTTTTATGTTTCCAGTTTAACTGAAGGACAGGAGATAAATGCGATATGTCTTACCTCCTGTCCTTCAGTAAAACTTACAGGAGAGCAGAAGAAACTTACCGCGTATCGCTCCAGCTCTGCTGACAGCCTCCGACTATACTGACATTCCCTGATGGATCCACAGCCCTTTGCATTGTGTGCGCGGTGCATAGGAGCGTGGACAAGGCGGAGACTGTTAGTGAAGCCGGAGGCTGTCAGCAGAGCTGGAGCGATACGCGGTAAGTTTCTTCTGCTCTCCTGTAAGTTTTACTGAAGGACAGGAGGTAAGACAAATCGCATATCGCAAGGACCTCCTGTCCTTCAGTTAAACTGGAAACATAAAAGTTTAAAATCATGGTGGACAAACCCTTTAAACCTCTTTATTGTCTATTTTTCCTCTTGTTGATGTTATGTGTCATTTAGTGTCCTCAAAAAAAACCCAATGTGCAATTATAAATATTAATAAATACATACCGATAAGTTATGATGTGCACCCTAGACAGGGCTTGGTGTAAGTAGATAAACTATAATTATAAGAGAACACAATATTCTTTCAATGTTATTAACAGTTTATCATAAATGAAACAGCCTGCTAAGCCCCAAACAGGGGTCTGGGTAAAACTAGTTTCAATTCATTCTTGTCCACTTGTCATTGCGTGAAATAAAGTTCACTATTCAGCTTGGGAATAGCGTGTAGTCATTGGCTGTGTTGTCATTTCTCCCATCCACGTCAACTAATACAAACACACAGAGTTAATATATTCACAGTTGTAGAAATGGGTATGCCTCACCTCATTGAATACAGAGACATCATGTATAAGACTACAAACATTTTAATAATAAAATCTAACCCTTAGGCAGATTTCAAAAGGCAACTAAATATTTTAAAAACAGTAGCAGAGAACTTTCTGCCCCCTAATGGGCTCCTGAGCTGCAACATTTACAAAAATGTTTATAATGTACCTAAACCCCAACTTGATGGTGGATTTTCTACCCATACTCCTCAGAGGCAGGAATGCCTCTCCTGTGACTAGGGGCCAACCCCATGAGAAGGGAATTTGGACATCATCAAGGGTGTCACAGCTATGGTAGAGAATGTGTAGAAGAGACCCAACGTACAATCATACCCCAAACACATATGAATCTTGGGCCAATTTATTTTAACCCTTGTCAAACCCTTGTGTATGATTATCAAAGTAGTCTAAATCAGTTTAAACATAGGTTCACCTCTAGTAATTTAAGGGCAACTGTGGTCTCAAAACAAGTTAGGGTTAAATGAAAGCCTGCGGTATTTCCTTTACACTGAGCCAACAATCACATCTCTGGCTGGAGCCTGTGAGAAATTACACTGGGGTGAATGTTCAAACTTTCTGCCTCCAGTAGGTTGAGTGACATCACCTGACCTCTGCCAGCCCTTTTACCCCGGGGGAGAAGCATGCTCAGTTAAGACTTCTTGCTGGGGAAATCAGGAAGTACTTGAGGAAAACATTGACAGTTGAGAAGGGGAGCCTATTAATGCAGACAGGCTGGTCACATGACTAAAAGCTGGTCACATGGCTAAAAACAGGAAGAGTTCAATCAGGAAGTTACATTGCTGAACCTTTCCAGCAATAACTTCTCAAAAATTTTATCTAGAGATGTGATTTAGGTTTTATTTTGAAGGTACAATGGAAGGATTTTTGTATAATTCTTACTCGTTTGGAAGAATTAGAGACCACAGTTACCCTTTAACTGTAGAGTTTTTCTTGCAGAATATGGCCAAGGAACATTCTAAAAGAGAAGCAGCAGAGCAATGCAAATGTTAGTAAAAAGGTTTACCAGATGCTTTTTATGAAATGAAACTGTTCTGGCCTACAAATATCTGGTGTGATCATCAGCAAGACATTTCTGTGAGACCTGTCAGCATTGATACCCAGTAATATGAAAGACTTTATTAGGAAAAGTGATCCTTTCCCCTTGAAGTAGAAGACCCATATGAACAGACCCATCATTTTGACCTGAGGAAGGTCTCTCAATTTCTTTGATTTGGAGCAGGTGTATGGAAATATTTTTCTGTCCTAAAATCTTTTTTTTTTTTTGTAAAAGATACCTTTCTATATTGCCAAAAAAGTTTAAAATAAAGGCCCCAAAAGTCTATTTGTGAATGGGGAGTTTTACCAAAAAGGGGGTTGTTACTCCATTCTCTGTCCCATGAGAATTTAGATTTTATCTCAAATTATATTCGCACAAACTATTTATAGCGACATTTAATTAATTTCAATGAAACGTCCAATCAGGCATAAACACGGACCAACATTGAAACACCTCAATTGAAAGTGCCAGTGTTTTGAAATAAAATTCATAAACTTCCCCTTCCAATGCTTGTGAAGGTTCTCATTCATCCAGGTCATGGTATATCTGTTGTATTCAATTAGATCAACTGGACTTGAAATGTAGTTCTTGAAGACGTTTCGCTAGTCATCCGACTGGCTTTCTCAATTCAGAATGACTTGTACAAGAATCTGTGGCAATTATGTACCCTGGAAAATCCCAATTAGCATATCACAGCCAGGTGTTAAGGGTGTGATTAGATAGTGGCTAAGAGGTGTTATAGGAACGCCCAGAGTAAGGTGTTAAAACAGCATTGTACATGGCAGACAGTTGGTGTCGAACCCCCCCACCTCTATTTAGGCTTGGTTTCTTTATTTTCACATAAATGGCCTCCTTAACACCTCTCTTGAACCAGTCACGTTCCTTCGCCAGTATGTTAACATTACAATCTTCAAAGGTATGTCCTTTATCCTTAAGATGCAGATACACGGCTGAGTCCTGACCCGAGGAATTGGCTCTTCTGTGCTGGGCCATACGTTGATGCAGTTGCTGTTTGGTCTCCCCCACATACAAATCAGAGCATTCTTCACTGCACTGCACTGCATATATGATGTCGCTTTTCTTGTGTTTTGGTATTGGGTCTTTCGGATGTACCAATTGCTGCCTCAGTGTGTTGTTTGGTTTAAAGCAGACAGGGATACGATGTTTTTTGAAAATTCTTCTTGATTTCTCGGAGACCCCTGCTACATATGGGATGACCATGTTCTTCCTCCTGTCTTGCTTTAAACCAAACAACACACTGAGGCAGCAATTGGTACATCCGAAAGACCCAATACCAAAACACAAGAAAAGCGACATCATATATGCAGTGCAGTGCAGTGAAGAATGCTCTGATTTGTATGTGGGGGAGACCAAACAGCAACTGCATCAACGTATGGCCCAGCACAGAAGAGCCAATTCCTCGGGTCAGGACTCAGCCGTGTATCTGCATCTTAAGGATAAAGGACATACCTTTGAAGATTGTAATGTTAACATACTGGCGAAGGAACGTGACTGGTTCAAGAGAGGTGTTAAGGAGGCCATTTATGTGAAAATAAAGAAACCAAGCCTAAATAGAGGTGGGGGGGTTCGACACCAACTGTCTGCCATGTACAATGCTGTTTTAACACCTTACTCTGGGCGTTCCTATAACACCTCTTAGCCACTATCTAATCACACCCTTAACACCTGGCTGTGATATGCTAATTGGGATTTTCCAGGGTACATAATTGCCACAGATTCTTGTACAAGTCATTCTGAATTGAGAAAGCCAGTCGGATGACTAGCGAAACGTCTTCAAGAACTACATTTCAAGTCCAGTTGATCTAATTGAATACAACAGATATTCTCCATATTCCACTTTATTATCTGCTGCTCTCCCCAACTCTCCATACTCCACTTCATTCTCTGCTGCTCTCCCCAACTCTCCATAATCCACTTCATTGTCTGCTGCTCTCCCCAACTCTCCATATTCCACTTCATTCTCTGCTGCTCTCCCCAACTCTCCATACTCCACTTTATTCTCTGCTGCTCTCCCAAACTCTCCATATTTCACTTCATTCTCTGCTGCTCTCCCCAACTCTCTACACTCCATTTTTTTCTGTTGCTCTCCCCAACTATCCGAACGCACTTCCTTTTCTTCTCTCCTTTCTTCCAATTTCTCCCCACTTTACAGTTTTCCTCTCCTTTACCATCTTGTTTTAGCTGTTACATTATTATTTTCCTGCCTTTTGGGGAAGAAAAATGCAACTAGAAAATATTAACACAATGTAGGATGTTGGATGGCTTTTTCCTCTCCAAAAATTAACATTTTAGGTTTCCCACATCGTCACATACATTTATGAAAGAGGTTTAAAATGTTTTAACGTTTAGATCAACACATTTAAAATATCCTCAATAAAATGTATTTTAAATTAAAAATATGACATTTATATTAAGAAAGGTTGAAATGTGCCTTTAAATCTAGTATTTAATATTTTCCTTGGGCCCTGGCTGAAAGTACAAGTAGAACTTAATTTATGGTCTTGGTTATTCGTCTACAAATGCGACCTAAAATGTTTCTACATTATTTCCTCCCATAAATGACCAAACCACAAAGCAAACACAGGTGGAATCGGTAACAAAAGCCTAGGAGAACCTGCCAGCAAATGGACGTTTTTCAGGAAAATGCCATATGCTTTCACTTAGAATTTGTTTGGGGTGATTTTTCAGAAGATAACGATAATTACTGCGTGGCTCGCTAATTAAATAAACCAGTTTATTCAAGTCACCTGGAAGACATAGTTCCTTGGAATGCAGTGACCCACTAAAACAAATGTATGGAGGGGTTTGCATTTAATTTTAAAAACGAAGCTTCCTGTATCCAAACTACTAAATTTAATCATTAATGGTCAACAATACTGTTGTCAATATCGGATAGGCTGTTGACTCTGTGTTTACCTCCGATTGTTGTCTGATCTAGCTCTACCCCCATCTCAGTTCAGGACCTTTCTAATGGAAAGACATATTTATTATTATTATTATTATTATTGTGGATTTATATAGCGCCAGCATATTCGTTAGCACTTTACAATTACATGTATACATTCACATTAGGCCCTGCCCAGAAGAGCTTACAATCTAATCACTTTATGTACACATACAGACTATCAGTATGTCTTTATGATTGTGGGGGAAACCGGAGTGCCCGGAGGAAACCCACACAAGCACGGGGAGAACATACAAACTCCTTGCAGATGTGTCCAAGGGTGGAATTGAACTCAGGGCTTTAGCGCTGCAAGGCATCAGTGCTAACATTTTTTGCAGAACACATTTTTCCATTGGTCAGGTCTAAAGAGGGTGGGGCAAACTGGACCAAACAAAACTTTATATTGCAGGGATGAGGTCCTAGTGGTTTAGATCTTCGCCCTGGTTAACTATAAATGGAGGTGGTTGGAACACTTTTGTTACCCTTTGAAAAAACTATTTTTGGCTAGATGTTTTTTAGCTTGTTGTGAACAAGAAATCAACTGTTTTAACACGGTAGCTTGAACTCCAGCTGATCTTTCCATTGCAGGTGTTGGTTAAATACCTGTCCATCACACGGCATATGTAAAAGGAAAAGGGTCCGAGAAAGTAAAGATCTGACTCACTGTCTGCAAAACTACCAAATAAATACAGTTTGATTTTCCAACCAGTTATTTTTTCATGGAAATCTAGAAGAAAAAAAAAACACCTTCTACGTAGCTTGACCTCGAGATCATCTCGTCGGGAATTCACCGAAGTGAGTCATGTGTTTAATTTACAACAATTACCTGTGATTCAAACATCACAACCAAAGCAAACGTTATATTCTGAAATAAATAACCAGATCTCAGCCTAGTGAAAATATTTGGTGAACCTGCCATGACTGAAATTCTCTATTAAACGGGAGGAAACACTGTTTATTTTGAATTCTCGCTTTATTTATTTATCGCTGAAGATTCAAACAAACAGAACACGTTGTGCAGTCTGCTGTCTGGAAATGGTGAAATGAAAGGGAAGAGGAGATATTTCACAAGCCATTTCAGGCCCCAACAATGTTTTTTACTACAAGCTGTCAATAGAAGGAAGCAAAGAATTTGGCAGCTGTGGTCTACAAACAAGTTAGGATTAAATAAAGGCTTGCGCTTTTCCTATAAAATAAGCCTTGGATCACATCACTGGATGCAACCTGTGAAAAAATATATTGGGGTTAATGTTCAAATTTCCTGCTTCCAGTTGGATGAGTGACATTACCTAAATCTCTGCTCCTCCCCCCCTCCACGACCCAGAGAAGAAGCATGCTCAGTTAAGACTAGAGATGGCCGAAGTTCAGTCCGTTTTCGAACTTTCTAACAGTAAAAGTCGAAAGTTTGAATTCGGACCCATTAAAGTCAATGGGGAGTGATAGTTCGAAAAGTCCAAGTGATTTACAGCTAAACTAACAATGGTAACTTACTGTAAATGGCTGTGGCACCTGGGAAATGGTCTGGGGAACATGTCACTATTAGAAAACTTAAACACAAGTGGGCAATTGTTGGGTTTTGCGTAAGCTACATTCGAGGGTTACGGCCAATTGGAGGGTTACCGAACGATACTTTTGAGGATTACCGAAAATAAAACCATAAATTTGAGGATTACGAGGGTTAGAGAATAATACTTTCTAGGGAAGCGAAAACGATCTATACATTCGAGGGTTACAGAAAATGAACAATACTTTTGAGGGTTAGAGAACGATACTTTCTAGGGTTAGCGAAAACGATCTATACATTCGAGGGTTACAGAAAATGAACAATACTTTCGAGGGTTAGAGAACGATACTTTCTAGGGTTAGCGAAAACGATCTATACATTCGAGGGTTACAGAAAATGAACAATACTTTCGAGGGTTAGCGAACGATACATTCTAGGGTTAGCGAACGGCTTGTAAATTCGATAATTATTGAATTTACGATAATTATCGAAAATACAGCCAGCTAATCTGGGAAAACGAACTAGTTCAAATAGTTCGACTTTGTCCGAACTCATAAAGCTCGGCTCAAACTCGGGTTCGAGTTCAGTTTTGTGTCCATCTCTAGTTAAGACTTAAAGGGCATGTCAAACCTTCTACAAAAGTGTAATATATTATGTAGCTCCCCCCTAAAACACCAGTTGCGTTGTTCTCACGTTCTTTAATAATACTCCCAGACGCTCCTCTGCTGGTGGAAGAAAACAAAATGTCAGCTAAAGATGTTTTGAACAATTACACTTATTTTCCAGTCTGTGGGGGCAATTACATTTACCAGTCTGTGTTTGGGGGCACATATATATATATATATATAAAAATATATTTATTTACCAGTCTATAGGGGAATATTTAAATAGGTGCAGTATCGCAATTTCATGATTCCTCCCCTTTAACAAATGTTAATGTTTTTTCGACCGTGATCATAATTGTACGATTGCTGTTGAAAAAATACCATCCAATCGCGGCCATCCAATGACAATCGTGATTGTACACAATCTATACAATACCATAGTGGTATTCTACTGTAGTATCCCATAGTGTTGTACGGCTGAATGGTCATAAATGTATGTCCGAGGCTGTACTTTTAGGCTAACCTACGGTATTGGAGGTTTCTGATACACTGGGTTAATAAATATAACATTATATCTCGCTGTATTTATGTCTATATACTTATCTATCTACCTCTCTATCTATCCATATCTCTGTATGTCTCTCTTTACATTTCCTTTTTCTCTCTGTGTATCTGTCTCTGTCTGTCTTTCTTTCTTAATGTCTCTGCCTGTCTGAGTCTCTGTATATTTCTTTCAGGACCAAATACATGCAAATATTCTATGATTTATGGATCATATAATAATATTAAATATATTCCCTACTTGTTAGGATTATTATCACAGTTAGCCAATACGGATATCACCTTTACTTCACTTTTATTTAAAAAACAAAAAACCATACAAACCTGGCACAAACTTTAAAGAGTATGTCTACGCCCTTATAACTTAATTTTGCATACTGCTTAAAGGGCAAGTCCAGCCCCAAAGTGAAAACTTACACACAGTTAAATCACCCCCCAAAACCCTAAACGGTAATAGTTTGAAATGTGAAATATATGAGTCTAACCTGAAATCCTGCACAATGTCCTGTTTCCTCTGTTTCTGCTTCCTGGTTCTTCCAGTTAGTAACTGTCAGTTATGGATTTGACAGTTGACATCACAGCCAATGACTTAATGTTAATCCCCTATCTGCCTCTTCTGAGCATGCCCAGGCTCAGTACAGGCTCAGTACAGGTTTCTAAATTGCTCAGTTTCCATGAGGCATCCAGAAGCATAGCAGGCATACAGTAATGAATTCATAGGACAAACTATGATATATCAACATATTTTAAAGAGGCCATTCTTTCTAAAAGATCTTATTTTTTTCACTAAATTTCCCTTAACTAATGCAAAATATGCTAAATTTACAAAGCTGGATCGCCTCGCCATGTCTCTCTGCTCCTCTGCGGCTTCTGGGCCTGGACATCAGTCAAATCTGTGATGCTTACGTCAATGCCAACGGCTGCCGGATATAACTAAAGCTGCTCCCCCTGCTGCATGTGTGCGATCCTGTCTAATGGAATTGAATGGCTGCCATTGACCTCTAGTGTAAGCAGAACAGCACTGGAGGCAGTCTGCTTGTGGCACCGGTCTCCCTAGCGGTGCTTAAGGCTTTATGGCATGTGAATTAAACATACAGCATTGGCTGCTAAGGGATCGATCTGTGTAAGGTAAGAAGCATTTATGTGTTTGTTATGTGTAATTAAGTTATGAATAGGGACATGTCCTTTAGGGCTAGGCCATACTAGGGCATTTCTCATGCTCTAATGATTGTGTTTTGGCAGTGCATGTCAATATGGGTGGCCACACTTGTATGTATGTATGTATGTATGTATAATTTTATTTATAAAGCGCCACTTGGGTATATATATACATATATATAAATTATGTATAAATGGATATAATACAACAAGCCTTGACACATTAGGAATGAGATCCCTGCCCCGAAGAGTTTACAATCTAAGTGGGAGGGACAACATACAGGTACAAGTGGGGAGGATGGGTACAAAGTGCTTAAAGGGGCTAACAAGCATTTGTTCTGTGATGCTCAGAAAGGTAGGAGGACAGTCTAGATTTGAAAGTATTAATGGATGTCACCAGACGAAGTGAGAGAGGGAGAGAGTTCCAAAGGTAGGGAGCAGCAAGAGAGAATGGTTTAAGGCGGGAGGCAGCAGTGCTAATTGGGAATCTGTGCAAGAGATTTCCTTGCGAGGACCGAAGGGCACGGCCTGGAACATAGGGGACCAAGAGAGAAGATAAGTAGGGAGGTGCAGTAGAGCGAAGGGATTTAAAGGTTAAAATCAGGGTATAGAATATGATTCTTTGTTTGATGGGAAGCCACCCTATGGACTGCAGTATCGGGGTTGCAGGTTCTCGCTTGGAGGAGAGCGAGATGATCCGAGCTGTCGAGTTTAAGATAGACTGGAGAGGAGAGAGATGACAGGCCGGGAGACCAAGTAGTAGAATGTTACAGTAGACAAGACGGGAGATTATAAGGGCATGGATGAGGGTGAGCATGTGCCATGCTGCAATCTATATAAGCGATCACCATACTTTGTGAATCACATGTGCTCTGATAAGGAAAATGTAATAAGTGCTGGGAGAAGTACAGACTGAAACTTTCCACTCAGCAGATAAGGGAGATTCCAGGCACTGGGAATCTCTCCCTAAACACGTCATAGTACCAAACGGACGACGTATGGGTCCTGGTTAGTGATTCATCCACAGAGTGCCCACACATTAAATAATCGCTGTCTGCTCAGGACCTTGTTGTGCGTTGCGGGTTGGCCTCACCATTGCACGTGTGTACAAGCCTTAACGCTGCCTAGGAGTGCCTCAGATGATAGCCTCGTCCCTGCTTCTGGGCCTGACGAATGGAAAGACAATATCTGGAAGACGTCTTCCTTTGGCCAGGTCCTGGACAGAGCTATACTGGACCTGATGAAGGTAAGACCAGGGGGGAGGATCTTGATAACAGCATAGTTGTCCTTTAAACTGTATGTGTATATTTACTTTTTGACTGTTGCAGGGTATAAAGACCTCCTGTTAGCGGGATAGTTGTTTGTATGGTTTACCTTGATAGACAGAAAGACTTTATCGAAAAATATGTTCATTATGGAGGAAACCCAGACAGTAATTTTCCAAATTTCTAACAAAACCACATTTCCTATTGGATTGGTCGACTTCCTCAGCAAGTGATTCGCATTAAACCTAAAACAATCAATGCTCGTCCAGCCAGGCAATTCTAATAAAGATCTGTGGCACTTCCAGGCAGCCTGGGACTTTGGTTCCGCAAGATAACAATTCTGATACACTGAGCTGGGCTCTGGGTTATGTTGCAGACAAACCATATAACCCTCTGAAAGGTCTCGTCTTGATTAACTACTGACCTGTACAGATGTCCCCCACCGGACAGTTTCACTCTAAAATAGGATTTTCAAATTTTCATAAAGTTTCGAAATATCGAACCAAACCCTATAAAAGTGAATGGGAGCCAATGTTTGTCTGGCAGGGGGGATGCTGGGAAATGTAGGTCTGCTGGTGCGCGGGTCGATAAGCGGCAGTAGGCCCAGGGTCCAATTGGTATAGGTTGTGGGCTGAGTTTTCAGTGCCATGTCGTGGCCGTCTGGTTGGGACCTCTGGTTGCACAATAAGGAATAGGGGTGTTATGATGTGGCTGCATACATAAATGTCTTCGCGTTAAAGAGGGGGGCAGCGCTGAACGTGTCAGAGGCTATATAAGCCGGTGATATGTGGGTCGTGCCATTTTGCTTTTGCACAGGGCAGTAACACATAACATATCCCCTCCCTTCCTCCCTATTCTGGGTTGGTTTGAAATATTTTTGGTCACATCGGCGGATACGTCTCTGATAAAATTGGAGGTTGGAATTCCAGTTCGATCTACGGCAGGATTGTAAATCCCCAATGGTGGGAGTTAATGTGGACATATATACGGCATCGATATTCCGGTCGATTCGATAAAATTGATCAGATTATCGATGACACTTTTTCAGGTTTCCGATCAATCAGACCAATCAGCGATACCAATCGGCCTATCGAAAAAAACCTGATCGGGCAAGATGGAAACATTTCTATCAACCCCATCTACCAGAACCATACATTCCGTTTTCAAACTGAATTCTACAGAAGATCGCTGGTGCAAGGTGGAGATATTCAATAGATTCTTTCAATCAGATCTTTTATTGTTTCAGACGATCGCAAATCCAGTCGGAAGAATATTGGACCGTGTATGCCCATCTTTAATTAGGCAAGACGTACAATGTATCATTTTGTAAATAATTGGTTAATAAAAATGTGGCTGAACAAGAACAAGAATGAGTCCTGTGTGTTTATTTCATAGAATTTAACCTAAGGTAAGTATGTTAAGATCTGGGTAGGTGTGTAAGTTAAAGAGGACGGGGCCAGGGCGGATATTCCTCCGCTAGTATCTTTGGATATAGAATATTTGATATTGAGACCCACAGGATTTTCGAAAGTTCTGAAAAGTTTTAAAATCTTACACTTTACATGACAAGTTCCAGCAAGTTGGGGTAAACCATCATTCTTCATCTCCATTTCAAGGTCAGATGTTCTATGTGCCCATTCCTAGACTAGATATTAGACTGACAGCTCAAACAGTGTTGACTATATAAAATATACAGTTCATGGCTTTGTAAACAGTTCATCTGAACGGTTACTAATCTAATCTGCACATTTACCATATGGTAAAATGAGAAAAGCACAGCAATCATTTCAAAGCCTCTGTAATGTAAATATCATTTGTGCGTTCTCGGCTGAAACGTACAGTCCGGCAATTTTGCCATTGCCTTTAGAACAGTACAAATATGTGATACAGGTTGTGTACACATCTCCCTAACCTAAACGGCAAATAAACTATGTAAGTTATCTACCCGCAACCCCAACTGCTTTTTTATTACATGAGAATTTATTGTCCATTCTGGCAAAGGGATCTGCCTCCTTCCTCTGCTCAATGAGCTTTTTATTAACTTGAGCATATGCAGAGCAGGAAGCAGTGGAAATTGATGTACCTTCCGTAAGATACTAATCACATTCACATTTAAACTGAGAAAGCAATAACTTTTTCAAAATCACCACAGGGGGGTGTTCCAGAGTTTCTAGAAATGTCAATCTTTAAAGGGGAAGTGTAGGAAAGGTAGGATTTGGATAGTATTGCTGTAGTACCCCCCACATTACTATGAAGGAGTTTGGATAGGATATTAAAGGGCTGGTTTGGGCTAATAAAAAATCTTGCCTGCTGAGCAATGTTCAGCAATAAAAGTCTCTGCCTTTGCAGAAGAAACTGACAAATATGTGAGTTTTATCTCACCCCTTTAAAAGTAACTCTACATAAATAAAATACAAAATAAGGCTGGTCATCCCTTTAATCGCTTTTAATATTGCACCTTTCAGTGCAGAAGTGGATCTGTTTATGCTACATTCCCTTATTGAAATGTCCTTGGATAAGTTTGATCTAGTTACATTGCAGGATCTATATTTGGAATGCCAGTGTGGCCTTGCCTACTCCCACAGTCCAGCTATTATTGGTCAATGGAAAGACATGCTCTGCAAAGCACATCTTCCTATTGGCCAGTAGTGAGAAGGGGTGGGACCAGGACCAGTTTTAGTTCCTTACCTTGGGTACTCTGTGTTGGTGTCTTGTTAAAGAGGAACTAAAGCTAAAATGTAAATGAGCCTGAATTAATTCTAAAGATTAATTTTTCACCTCATTGACATCAATTGAGAAATGTCTATTAAATATTTCACGCTTTGGCTTTTCCTGAGTTCTGCAGGCCAGTTATACACAGTTGCACTTGCTCAGTGTATTCCCCCTCCCTCTTCCCCTACCAGAGCTGTCAGGTAACTACTGGGTACCCTTCCTGTGACCTCTCTGTAACCAAGTCTGAGCAGTGAGAAAACCAGTTGTTACTATAAAATAAAACTTGAACAATGACAGATGGTTTGATTATTAGAGAATTAAATATATGTATATATCAGCAAATCAGTATATATCACACGATACTGTCTCTGGATTTAAGGAACAATACCTTATGGGACCCATACATGCACCAATCCTGATGGTACAATCGATATTGGTCCAATAACATCTTTTTCTTTGGTCCAATATGAAAAAATTGTCTGACGATTGTACGATATTGGAATATCCCGATGTTGTTTGACCGGGATTGGTGTGTGTATGGATTCTTTTTGATCAGTAAATCATGGATGTTCTTTGCCATAGAGACCAGTTTCATTGTAAAACCAAACAATTCTAATATATTTCATGTAACGTCCCCAACACCCCCTTAACACACCACAGAAACATAACCGCTAGGACCTCATTAGTTTATACTATAATATTGACCTTTAATCTCTGCTTCCATCACTTTTGGGATTTAAAACCACATCTAGGATCTAGTGCTGCATCCTGGTTCCCAAATGAATCTGGTTTAGAAAATCTGTGGATCCGAATGTTTGTTTTTTTTCGAAATTTTCAAAACTTTTCACCCAAAAAATTGAATATTAGAAAATCGAAAAATTCCAAAAACTTTTATAGGTTTCTCGGAACAGCTTCTGTCCATCTCTACCATGGGCCAAGCAGTAAAAGTCTGTGAGGGATGAAATGCGTCCGGTCCTGTTCCTCTTTCTTCATACATTGACCACTGCCACATGGCAAAAAACAACGACTGACCTCTTCTTGATTACTGCATGGGGGACGTTTAGCCCAGACATCTAAAGATTATCCTATCTACAGCACTTTACTAATAGCTGCTATCTATGATGACGGAGTCTTTGCTAAGCCATAGGAGTTGATATTTAATTTGGCTTGAAAAAGCCAAATTACTGTTCTTTCTATTTCTTCTTCTTCTTCTTCCGTTTTATTCTTCCGCTGTTTTGGACTGTATCTCCTCCCACAGTTTTTGAGCTAGAGACATGAAATTCGGTACAGACGTGCGGGGCATATAGGAGACGTGTGCTATCTTCTAGCTAAGGAATTCGTGGAAGCGTTACGGCATTATCGGCAAATTCCCATAGACTATAATGTAACAATCCTCATATGTGGATATTTCAAAACAGCTTGTTTCATAGTCATAAATACAAATGGTGATACCCCCAACCCCCCACACAGACCCAGGTACACCCACCTACTGACCTACCTTTCCATTCCCATGGAAGCCATATTTAAAGGGTAACTAAAGTCAAAAAACAAATTTAGATTTATCCTCAATAAAAGATAGTTTTATAGTTGTAAACACAAAAAACACATACCACCTCAACCAGACCCAGGTACACACACCTACTGATCTACTTATCCATTACAGTGGCAGCCATACTTAAAGGGTAACTAAAGTAAAAAAAACTAATTTAGATTTTTCCTCAATAAAAGATAGTTTTATGGTTATAAACACACAAAAATACATACCCCTCAACCATACCCAGGTACACACACCTACTGATCTACTTATCCATTATGGTGGCAGCCATATTTAAAGGGTAACTAAAGTAAAAAAACTAATTTTGATTTATCCTCAATAAAAGATAGTTTTATGGTTGTAAACACAAAAAAGACATACCTCCTTAACCAGACCCTGGTACACACACCTACGGATCTACTTATCCATTACTGTGGCAGCCATACTTAAAGGGTAACTAAAGTCCAAAAAACTAAAAAAAGTTTTTTTTTTTTAACCCCCAACCTGACACAGATACTTACACCTACTGATCTACTTATCCATTACTATGGCAGCCATACGTAAAGGGTAACTAAAGTTAAAAAAAAAAAAAAAATTTGACCAATAATCAAAAGTTTTTTTTTAAAATTCCAACCTGATCCAGGTACACACACTTACTGACCCACCCTTCCATTTCCATGGCAGCCATATTTAAAGGGTAACTATAGTCAAAAACTGACCTACCTTTAATGCATGTGACATATTTAAAGGGTAAGTAAAAAACAACAATGTCCTCTTGATTGGCATTAAGTTTTAAAATCTGCAGCACAAACACACACATTCCCTTCCAAAATGCAGTCTTTCATGCCAAATTCAAAGTTTATACTTAAACTTTCCCCTTCTAGTTATTTTTGATTTACTATATGCCAATGAATTGAGGGGTTTATTCATGATTGATTTTAGGATGTTTTCATGTATTTTGCATTATTGTCCAGTTATGTTTTCCCCTATCCATGAATGAATGAATGAATGAATGAACTAAATGGATTTTATTATAATTTTCTTGAGTGTGCAGAAATAAGGGTAGTTTGTATTTTTTCTTTTGCTTGATGGGTCCAGCGTAGACGTGTTAGAAATGAAGCCTCTACTGAACCAGTCTAGTACCTGAGACAAACTGATTTTCTGCTTTACAACCCACATACCCTAAGGCAATTTGAAGACCACAATGTATTGTTAAACCAGCAGTAACCGCCATATCATTGAGACTAAGCTGAGCCTAATCTTTACCTAAAGGGACGCGTTTCACCGGAGTTAATGTGTTTTCTTTTGAGTGGGAATTATTTAAACATGAACGCCATCTAAAGCTTAAGGAGTTTTCCACACAATCTGAGGACATTTCCCCTGCTAATCTCTTTTCAAAAGAAAAAGTAACTTTATTCCTTCAGGAACTTTTCCTACTTAAAAATTTTCACATGTGGATCCAAAATGGAAACATTACACACACACGTGCGTGCCTAGTCTGCTGCAATCACTGGGTTCAAAGAATTGTCCTTAAAGGGGAAGTAAAGCTAAAATACTGTATAAATCTGAACGGATTCTATAGTTTCTAACTAGCAGATAGCTGTATGAGTTAAGGTGTAAGTTACAGTTTTCTTTAACTTGTTTTAACTATTGAATCCATTGACACATTTATATTTTAACTTTAATTCTCCTTGAATTATCTTTAAGCCCTAGACTTTCATAGACTGGCATTTTTATTGCAACAGGCAAAGACGCAATAACGTAGAATAAAACCTCGACAATATAAATCAACACAATTGTGCTCACATGTAATGCACAATCTTTTGCAAAACCTTCTACCCCTAGTGGCCATTTCCTTACAACCTTTCTAAATATAAATACCTACATTCAAAGTTATAATTTCTATTACCGACAATGAAAAACCAGGCTGGGTATACACAGCCCAATTGACCGAATGATCACGTCGACAGATCGCTCGGATCAGAATATCGCACCGTGTGTAAGCAGTCAAGGTCTACAGTACAGAAATATCAATCTCAGAGATCAAGCTTTTTTGTCACAAAAGACAAATGTTGGTTGAAGCCAAATCAGATGAAAGTTCTATCAGACAGTAAATTTTGTTAGCATGTTCAGTCTTTAATTGACCACACGATCAGCCATGCTGGATCTGTCAGTCTGTAAGGCCAGCCCCTAGAGATTGCCCTCCAAAGGCCTGTATTGCGTAACAATTTATGCTAGTGTTTTGTAATTTGCAAACTATGGAGGTAAACGAGAAGGCATCCATAAGAAATGAAGACCCTCTTATGCAGTCTCTAGAAGATAGCATGTAGACATCCCAAAATAGCTGCAATTTCTGAGACTGATTAGTTGTACATGTTATGCTACTTCCACTTATAAAAATGGTTTTTTTTTGTGCCACAGTGTTGGACCTTCTAGAAGACAGTATCAGTGTGGAGGACACTAAGGCCAACAATTTATTTCTCTCTCAGAAAAATATATTATATTTCTCTATAAATTACACCATTTATGGAGTGTTATGTCCCATAAGAATTTTTCCCCATAATTGTTCTTGGCAAAAGTATTAAGACAAGATTTCTGTCCCTGACATAGATAATTTCTTGGTAGTAATTGTGCTGGTTATGGGATTAGCTGATGGTTTGTGTGCAAATTACAAATATAGCCCTGAAATGGTTTGGGTTTAATGTAAAATTCTTCACAAAACAATCTGCAATACCTGCCTCATTACACCGGTTTTCTTGTAAATACAAGTAAATAACCCTGCTGTCTGTTCTCATTTTCAGTTAACACTAATGTTGTTATTACTTAAACATTTTCCAAACTATCCTGGACATGGAAGCAAGGATGCACAGTCTGCCCTAAAACCTGCAATTTGGTCTCCTTGGAGGTGTTTTCAAACAGCTGTAGACTAATTGCTCATACATTAAGGCTGAAAGGCTGTGATTGAAATTTATTACATAGAATTTGGGATTAGCATCTTTAAAGAGTGTTAATATTTTCAGGTTGGAAGTGAGTAAAACAAAAAGAGAGTTTCATGGGAGAGTAACAGGAGGCAAATAGGAGAAGAACATAAAGACGGTTTCAAAAAGGACTTTTAGATAGCATTATAATGTTACATAGTAATACATTGATAAAACATAAATATATTAATATAAATAAGTTATTTGACTGACAATACCGATATATTCAAAAAACAAAAGTGGTTTTCAACCATATCCTGGTACAATGGAGCTGAGGAGAAACCAGAGGAACTATTTTTTAAAATGTTTGTCCAGGTCATGGTCTATCTGTAATATTCATTCATCCAGGTCATGGAATATCTGTAATATTCATTTATCCAGGTCATGGTATATCTGTAATATTCATCCATCCAGGTCATGGTATATCTGTAATATTCATTCATCCAGGTCATGGGGTGGCTTTTAACCCAGTGTCATCAAAATGATACTGAACATGGTGGGTGCATGCCTTAAAGGATTAAGCGCCTGTGTTTCTACCTCCCCATGTAAAGGTGTGCCACCAAAAGAGGGGGTTTATAGAACGCCCAGAGTAAGGTGCATAATTTGCCACAGATTCTTGTACAAGTATTGCTGAATTGAAAACGCCAGTCGGTAATGATATGCGAAAAGTCTTCAAGAAGAATACATTCAAGTCCGTTGATTAATTGACATACAACAGATTCCCCTTCCATCTCCCTGTCACCCATGGGGAACTCCATATGTCACATCTATGTATCCATCCGTATATGTTATATCCCTTATATTGTAATAGTGTTGGGTGTGAGAATGAAGTTCTTATATTAATAATACTCTGTGCAAAAAAATAATAAAGCTGAAATGTATAGAAGTGTAATCCATTCACATACTTATTAGTGTAAAGCTCTCCCACATATCTAAATGTTTCATTCACAATTATGGAAACATACAAATTGTACCTGTTAAAGATAACTCATTGAGAAACTGTCATGCCAAGAGAGACTGAAAAAACACCCCAACCCACTTTTTCAGCTTTAAATTTTCCTCGGTAACAATGATTTCTATTTCCATAAATAAAGTCAGGTAACTGCTGGGTGAGTCTGGAAGGTCCCGTTCCATCTCTATTTGAACTGTGAATAATGAATTTCAAATCTACTTCAATTTGAATACCAGGCAAATCTCCACATTAAATATCCTACAGGATTCCACTCACTACAGAGTCCCATAATCTATGGGCCAATACTTGTTATTAAAGTGAACACTTAAACTAAAGTAGAATGACCTTAGATTTTCCAGAAACACCAACACTCACTTTAAACACTTGCCTTACCAGATGTAGGTGGGTTATATGAAACCCAAACAACTTTTGAGATTTTTTTGTTTTATTGATCATTATAATAAATGTAAATAAAATAAAAAGCCTTTTCAGGAAAGATTTCTATATTTTTTTAAAATCTATTTTTGGGCAATGTTTAATGAAATGTTTTCTTTTATGCTTTATACAAGACATCGTTGTTTCTGAAAGGTTACCAAAAACTAGGATCTTTTTTTATACAATTACAGGAAATAATTACAAAATGTCACAAGAATATGTACAAATGCAGGCAGGGAACCCAATGGTACAGCATCAAGGTCATCAGGTACATTTAGGATGGGTTTACCTGTTACATGTTAAACCGTTTGTACTAAACACTTTTTTCCAAGGTTTCAATCTGAATGGAGGTCCAGTATTGCACAACACGGGAAGACCATTCATCTGGCAATATTCCTACTTCAAACTTAATATTCCAGAAAATACTACCTTCACTCTGGACTCTTGGTGACCATGGGGGACAAAGTCTCACCACTTCTCTGCACATGAACAAGATGGATGGTGAACTCATAAAGTCACCTTGGCAAAAAGGAAGGTAAATATCTAGGGCATTTTAAGCCCACAATCCAAATGCTGGATTGCTTCACTCTCTACCTCAAATATTTTAATTACTTCTACAACATAACAGCCCTTTTATCACACACGCCAATACTTTACCCCCATAACATAATCAGTTTTTAGAGGAAATTTGAATCAGTCAAGTGTCCCTAAAGGTGTTCAGTAAAATTAGAACAATATTAAAACTGCACATTCATTGGCTTGATTCTTCGCATTTTTTTCTGCTCTTGATATATGTTTCCCCCGTTTTTCTAATCTCTAATATTCCCTTTCCTCCTCCCCCTGATCCCTCTCCCTCTTCTCTTCCACTCTCCTACTCCCCCTTCACTTTCTGCTGCTCTCCACAACTCTCCATACTCTACTTCACTCTCTGCTGCTCCTCAAATCCTCCATACTCCACTTCATCTCTGCTGTCTCCCCAACTCTCCACACTCCAACTTTACTCTCTGCTGTTCCCCCCAACTCTCCACACTCCACTTCACTCTCTGCTGTGTCCCCCAACTCTCCATACTCCGCTTCACTCTTTGCTGTTCTCCCCAAATTCCTCCATATTCCCCTTCACTCTTTGCTGTTCCCCAACTTCCTTCCCTACTTCACTCTTTGCTGTCTCTCCCCAATTCTCCATTCTACTCTACTCACTCTTTGCTGTTCTCCCAACTTTCCTTCTCCCATACTTCATTCTCTGTGCTCTCTCAAACCTCCATACTCCACTCTTTCTGTGTCTCTTCCACTCTCCATACTCCACTTCTTTCTCTGCTGCCTCCCAACTCTCCATAATACACTTCACCCTATGCCTTTCCTCCCAACTCCATACCTCCCACTTCATTCTCTGTGCTCTCCCCCCAAATCCCATACTCCACTTCATTCCCTGTTGCTCTCCTCCCAACTCTCATACTAAACATTTTTTTCTTCTGCCTCCCCAACTCTCCATACGCCACTTCATTCCCTGCGCTCTCCTCCCAACTCTCCATACATTTTTTTCTGCTCTCCCCACTCTCCATATGCCACTTCATTCCTGCTGCTCTCCCCCAACTCTCCATTATCCACTTAATTCTCTGCTGCTCTACCCAACTCTCCATACTCCACTTTATTCTCTGCTGTTCCTCCCAACTCTCTACACTCCACTTCATTCTTCTGCTGTTGTCCTCAACTCTCCACACTCCACTCTTCTCTGGTGTTCTCACCAACTCTCCACACTCTACTTTACTCTCTGCTGTTCTTCCCAACTCTCCATACTCCACTTCATTTTCGCTGCTCTCCCTAACTCTCCATGCTCCACTTCATTTCTGCTGCTCTCCCTAACTCACCATACTCCACTTCATTCTCTGCTGCACTCCCAAACTCTTCATATTTACTTCAACCCTCTGTGCTGCTCTTCCAAACTCTCCATTTCCACTTCATTCTTTTGCTGCTCTCCCCAAGTCTCCATCTTCACCTCATTCTCTGCTGCTCCTCCCAACTTTCCACACTCCACTTCATTCTCTGCTGCTCCCTCCCCAACCTCCATACATCCACTCATTCTCTGCTGCTCTCCCCAACTCCTCCATACTCCATTCACTCTTTCGTGTCTCTTCCACTCTCCATACTCTCACTTCTTTCTCTGCTGCTCTCCCAAACTCTCCATAATACACTTAACCCTATGCTTTTCCTCCCAACTCTCCATATGCCACTTCATTCCCTTGCTGCTCCTCCCCCAAATCTGCATTATCCACTTAATTCTCTGCTGCTCTACCCAACTCTCCACCACTCCCCTTCATCTCTGCTGTTCCCCAACTCTCACTACTCCACTTCAATTCTCTGCTATTCTCTGCCGTTGTCCTCAACTCCCACACTCCACTTCATTCTCTGCTGTTCTCACCAACTCTCCACACTCTACTTCACTCTCTGCTGTTCCTTCCCAACTCTCCATACTCCACTTCATTTCTGTTCTGCTGCTCTCACCTACCTCCATGCTCCACTTCATTTTCTGCTGCTCTCCCTAAGCACCATACTCCACTTCATTCTCTGCTGCTCTCCCAAACCTCTCCATATTAACTTCATTCTTCTGCTGCTCTTCGCACTCTCCATACTCCACTTCATTCTCTGCTCTCCCCCAACTCGCCATATTCCCTCATTTCTCTGCTGCTCTTCCAAACTCTCCATATTCTAACTTCATTCTCTGCTGCTCTTCGCAACTCTCCATACTCCACTTCATCTCTGCGCTCTCCCCAACTCGCCATATCCGCTTCATTCTCTGGCTGCTCCCAATTCTCCATACTCCTTCATTCTCTCGGCTGCTCTCCCCAACTTTCCACATCCACTTCATTCTCTGCTGCTCTCCCCCAACTCTCTATACTCACTCATCTCTGCTGCTTCTCCAAACTCTCTCATATGCCACTTCACTCTTTTCTGTTTCTCTCTCCACCTCTCCATCACTCCACTTCTTCTTGCTGTTCTCTTCCCCAACTCTCCATACTCCACTTCATTCTTCTGCTTCGCTTTCCTCCAACTCTCAACTCTACTTCATTCTCTGCTGCTCTCCCCCAACTCTCCACACTCCACTTCATTCTCCTGCTGTTCTCCCCAACTCTCCACCTCACATCCACTTCATTCTCTTCTGCTCTCCCCCAACTCTCCAATATCCATTCATTCTCTGCTGCTCCCCGCTCTCCCCACTCTCCGTACGCCACTTCACTCTTTCTTGTTCTCTTCCCACTCTCAAATCTCCACTTCATTGCGCTCTCTGCTCTCCCCAACTCTCCATACTCCTCTTCATTTTTTGCTGCTCTCCTCCCAAACTCTCCATACCTCCATTTCATTCTCTGCTGCTCTCCCAACTCTCCATACTCCATTTCATTCTCTGTCTGCTCTCCCCAAACTCTCCATATTCCACCTTCATTCTCGCTCTTTTCCCACCAACTCTCCATACTCCACTTCATTCTCTGCTGCCCTCCCAAACCTCCATATTCCACTTTATTACTCGCTGCTCTCACCCAACTCTCCATACATCCACTTCATTCTCTTGCTGCACTCCCAAACTCTTCATATCTTACTTCACACCCTCTGCTGCTCTTCCAAACTCCATATGACTCATTCTTTGCTGCTCTCCCCAAGTCTCCATACTTTCACTTCATTCTCCTCTGCTGCTCCCCCAACTTTCCACACTCCCACTTCATTCTCTGCTGCTCTCCCCAACTCTCCATAATCCACTTCATTCTCTGCTGCTCTCCCCAACTCTCCATACTCCACTTCACTCTTTCGTGTTCTCTTCCACTCTCCATACTCCACTTCTTTCTCTGCTGCTCTCCCAAACTCTCCATAATACACTTAACCCTATGCTTTTCCTCCCAACTCTCCATATGCCACTTCATTCCCTGTCGCTCTCTCCCAAATCTGCATTATCCACTTAATTCTCTGCTGCTCAACCAACTCTCCCATACTCCCACTTTCTTCTCTTCTTGTTCTCCCCAACTCCTACACCTCCCACTCATCTCTCATTCTCTGCCGTGTCCTCAACTCTCCACACTCCACTTCATCCTCTGCTGTTCTCACCAACTCTCCACACTCTACTTCACTCTCTGCTGTTCTTCCCAACTCTCCATACTCCACTTCATTTTCTGCTGCTCTCCCCAACTCTCCATGCTCCACTTCATTTTCTGCTGCTCTCCCTAACTCTCCATACTCCACTTCATTCCTCGTGCTCTCCCAACTCTCCATATTCTACTTCATTCTCTGCTGCTCTTCTCGCACTCTCCATACTCCACTTCATTCTCTGCTGTCCTCCCCAACTCGCCATATTCCCGCTTCATTCTCTGCTGCTCTTCCAAACTCTCCATATTCTACTTCATTCTCGGCTGCTCTTCGCAACTCTCCATACTCCACTTCATTCTCGCGCTCCCCCCCAACTCGCCATATTCCGCTCATTCTCTGCTGCTCTCCCCAAGTCTCCATACTTCACTTCATTCTCTGCTGCTCTCCCCAACTTTCCACACTCCACTTCATTCTCTGCTGCTCTCCCCAACTCTCTATACTCCACTTCATTCTCTGCTGCTCTCCCAAACTCTCCATATGCCACTTCACTCTTTTCTGTTCTCTTCCACCTCCATACTCCACTTCATTCTCTGCTGTTCTCCCCAACTCTCCATACTCCACTTCATTCTCTGCTGCTTTCCCCCAACCTCATACTCTTACTTCATTCCTGCTGCTCTCCCCAACTCTCTCCACACTCCACTTCATTCTCTGCTTCTCCCCAACCTCCACACTCCCACTTCATTCTCTGCTGCTCTCCCCAACTCTCCATATTCCACTTCATTCTCTGCTGCTCTCCCCAACTCTCCATACGCCACTTCACTCTTTCTTGTTCTCTTCCACTCTCAAATCTCCACTTCATTCTCTGCTGCTCTCCCCAACTCTCCATACTCCTCTTCATTTTTTGCTGCCTCCAACTCCTCCAAACTCCCATTTCATTCTCTGCTGTGCTCTCCCAAATCTCCATACTTACTCCATTTCATTCTCTGCTGCTCTCCCCAAACTCTCCATATTCCACGTTCATTCTCTGCTTTTTCCCACCAACGCTCCATACTCCACTTCATTCTCTGCTGCCCTCCCAAACTCTCCATATTCCACTTTATTATCTGCTGCTCTCCCCAACTCTCCATACTCCACTTCATTCTCTGCTGCCTCCCAAACTCTTCATATTCTACTTCAAAACCCTGCTGCTGCTCTTCCAAACTCTCCATATTCCCACTTCATTCTTTGCTGCTCCCCCAGTCTCCATACTTCACTTCATTCTCTGCGTGCTCTCCCCACTTTCCACACTCCCTTCATTCTCTGCGCTCTCCCCAACTCTCCATAATCCCACTTCATTCTCTCTGCTCTCCCCAACTCTCCATACCCACTTCACTCTTTCGTGTTCTCTTCCACTCTCCATACTCCACTTCATTCTCTCTCTGCTCTCCCAAACTCTCCCATAATACACTTAACCCTATGCTTTTCCCTCCCAACTCTCCATATGCCACTTCATTCCCTGCTGCTCCTCCCCAAATCTGCATTATCACACTTAATTCTCTGCTGCTCTACCCAACTCTCCATACTCCACTTCATTCTCTGCTGTTCTCCCCAACTCTCTACCTCCACTTCATTCTCTGCCGTTGTCCTCAACTCTCCACACTCCACTTCATTCTCTGCTGTTCTCACCAACTCTCCACACTCTACTTCACTCTCTGCTGTTCTTCCCAACTCTCCATACTCCACTTCATTTTCTGCTGCTCTCCCAAACTCTCCATATTCTACTTCATTCTCTGCTGCTCTTCGCAACTCTCCATACTCCACTTCATTCTCTTGCTCGCCTCCCCAACTCGCCATATTCCGCTTCATTCTCTGCTCTCTTCCAAACTCTCCATATTCTACTATCTCATTCTTGCTGCTCTTCGCAAACTCTCCATACTCCACTCATTCTCTGCTGCTCTCCCCACTCGCCATATCCCTTCATTCTCTGCTGCTCTCCCCAAGTCTCCATACTTCAATTCCATTCTCTGCTGCTCTCCCCCAACTTTCCACACTCCCACTTCATTCTCTGCTGCTCTCCCCCAACTCTCTATACTCCACTTCATTCTCTGCTGCTCTCCCAAACTCTCCATATGCCACTTCACTCTTTTCTGTTTCTCTTCCACTCTCCACTACTCCACTTCATTCTCTGCTGTTCTCCCCAACTCTCCATACTCCACTTCATTCTCTGCTGCTCTCCCCAACTCTCCATACTCTACTTCATTCTCTGCTGCTCTCCCCCACTCATCCACACTCCACTTTCATTCTCTGCTGTTCTCTCCCAAACTCTCACCCTCCACTTCATCATCTCTCTGCTCTCCCTCCAACTCTCATATTCCACTTCATTCTCTGCTGCTCTCCCCAACTCTCCATACGCCACTTCACTCTTTCTTGTTCTCTTCCACTCTCAAATCTCCACTTCATTCTCTGCTGCTCTCCCCAACTCTCCATACTCCTCTTCATTTTTTTTGCTGCTCTCCAAACTCTCCATACTACCATCCATTCTCTGCGGCTCTCCAAACTCTCCATTACTCCATTTCATTCTCTGCTGCTCTCCCAAACTCTCCCATATTCCACTTCATTCTCTGCTTTTCCCACCACTCTCCATACTCCACTTCATTCTCTGCTGCCCTCCCAAACTCTCCATTTCCACTTTATTTCTGCTGCTCTCCCCACTCTCCATACTCCACTTCATTCTCTGCTGCTCTCCCCAACTCTCCATAATCCACTTCATTCTCTGCTGCTCTCCCCAACTCTCCATAATCCACTTTATTCTCTGCTGCTCTCCCCAACTCTCCACAATCCACTTCATTCTCTCTGCTCTTCTCCCCAACTCTCCATATTCCACTTCATTCTCTGCTGCTCTCCCCCAACTCTCCACAATCCACTTCATCTCTGCTTCTCCCCACCTCTCCATACTCCACTTTATTCTCTGCTGCTCTCCCCCAACTCTCCATATTCACACTTCATTCTCTGCTCTCTCCCCAACTCTCCATAATCCCTTCATTCTCTGCTGCTCTCCCCCAACTCTCCATATTCCACTTCATTTCTCTGCTGCTTCTCCCCAACTCTCCATAATCACTACCTCTGCTTTTCCCTCCCACCCATATGCCACTTCATTCCCTGCTGCTCTCCCCCAATCTGCATTATCCACTTAATTCTCTGCTGCTCTACCCAACTCTCCATACTCCACTTCATTCTCTGCCGTTGTCCTCAACTCTCCAACACTCCCACTTCATTCTCTCTGTTCTCACCAACTCTCCACACTCTACTTCCCTCTCTGCTGTTCTCCCCCAACTCTCCATGCTCCACTTCATTTTCTGCTCGCTCTCCCTAACTCACCATACTCCACTTCATTCTCTGCTGCTCTCCCAAACTCTCCATATTCTACTTCATTTCTGCTGCCTCTTCGCAACTCTCCATACTCCACTTCATTCTCTGCTGCTCTCCTCCCCAACCGCCGCCATATTCCACTTCATTCTCTGCTGCTCTTCCAAACCTCCATATTCTACCCTTTCATTCTCCTGCTGCTCTTCGCAACTCTCCATACTCCAACTTCATTTCTCTGCTGCTCTCCCCCCAACTCGCCATATTCCGCTTATCTCTGCTGCCTCTCCAAACTCCTCCTATTCTACTTCATTCTTGCTGCTCTTCGCACTCTCCAATCCTCCACTTCATTCTCTGCTGCTCTCTCCCCAACTCGCCTATTCCGCTTCATTCTCTGCTGCTCTCCCAAGTCTCCATACTTCCCTTCCCTTTTCATTCTCGCTGCTCTCATCCCCACTTTCCACACTCCACTTCATTCTCTGCTCTCTCCCCAACTCTCTTATACTCCACTTCATTCTCTGCTGCTCTCCCAACTTCCAATCTGCCACTTCACTCTTTTCTGTTCTCTTCCACCTCTCCCATACTCCACTTCATTCTCTGCTGTTCTCCCAACTCTCCATACTCCACATTCTCTGCTGCTTTCCCCAACTCTCAATACTCTACTTCATTCTCTGCTGCTCTCCCCCAACTCTCCACACTCCACTTCATTCTCTGCTGTTCTCCCCAACTCTCCCACACACTCCACTTCATTCTCTGCTGCTCTCCCCAACTCTCCATATTCCACTTCATTCTCTGCTGCTCTCCCCAACTCTCCATACGCCACTTCACTCTTTCTTGTTCTCTTCCACTCTCAAATCTCCACTTCATTCTCTGCTGCTCTCCCCAACTCTCCATACTCCTCTTCATTTTTTGCTGCTCTCCCAAACTCTCCATACTCCATTTCATTCTCTGCTGCTCTCCCCAAACTCTCCATACTCCATTTCATTCTCTGCTGCTCTCCCAATCTCCCATATTCCACTTCATTCTCTGCTTTTCCCACCAACTCTCCATACTCCACTTCATTCTCTGCTGCCCTCCCAAACTCTCCATATTCCATGCTTGTGAAGTTCTCATTCATCCAGGTCATGGTATATCTGTTGTATTCAATTAGACAACCTGGACTTGAAATGTAGTTCTTGAAAACGTTTCGCTAGTCATCCGCATTCAAAGAAGTAGAAGGAAAGAAAAGACACGAGTACCACAGTGAAGGGGAAAAGCAAGACAGGAGGAAGAACATGGTCATCCCATATGTAGCAGGGGTCTCCGAGAAATTAAGAAGAATTTTCAAAAAACATGTATCCCTGTCTGCTTTAAACCACAACACACTGAGGCAGCAATTGGTACATCCGAAACAAAAAAGAACACAACATCAGCACATCAGTGACTCGATAGCCAACGTATGGCCCAGCACAGAAGCCAATTCCTCGGGTCAGGACTCAGCCGTGTACTGCATCTTAAGGAAAAGGACATACCTTTGAGATTGTAATGTAATAACATATGGCGAAGGAACGTACTGGTTCAAGAGAGGTGTTAAGGAGGCCATTTATGTGAAAATAAAGAAACCAGCTAAATAGAGGTGGGGGGGTTCGACACCAACTGTCTGCCATGTACAATGCTGTTTTAACACCTTACTCTGGGCGTTCCTATAACACCTCTTAGCCACTATCTATCACACCCTTAACACCTGCTGTGATATGCTAATTGGGATTTTCCAGGGTAATAATTGCCACAGATTCTTGTACAAGTCATTCTGAATTGAAACCAGTCGGATGACTAGCGAAACGTCTCAAGAACTACATTTCAAGTCCAGTTGATCTAATTGAATACAACAGTATTCCTATCCACTTTATTATCTGCTGCTCTCCCCAACTCTCCATACTCCACTTCATTCTCTGCTCTCCCCAACTCTCCATAATCCACTTCATTCTCGCTGCTCCCCAACTCTCCATAATCCACTTTATTCTCTGCTGCTCTCCCCAACTCTCCACAATCCACTTCATTCTTCTCGCTCTCTCCCCAACTCTCATATTCCACTTCATCTCTGCTGCTCTCCCCAACTCTCCCACAATCCACTTCATTCTCTGCTGCTCTCCCCACTCTCCATACTCTCATTTATTCTCTGCGCTCTCCCCAACTCTCAATTCACTCATTCTCTAATGCTCTCCCAACTCTCCATAATCCACTTTCATCTTTCTCTGCTGCTCTCCCCAACTCTCCATATTCCACTTCATTCTCTGCTGCTCTCCCCAACTCTCCACAATCCACTTCATTCTCTTCTGCTCTCCCCAACTCTCCATACTCCATATTCTTCTTGCTGCTCTCCCAACTCTCCATAACCACTTCATTCTCTCTGCTCTCCCCCCCTCTCCACAATCCATTCATTCTCTCTGCTCTCTCCCCAACCTCCATACCACTTCATTCTCTGCTGCTCTCCCCAACTCTCCACAATCCACTTCATTCTCTGCTTGCTCTCCCCAACTCTCCATACTCCATTTCATTCTCTGCTGCTCTCTCCCAACTCTCCATATTCCACTTCATTATCTGCTTTTCCCCACCAACTCTCCATACTCCACTTCATTCTCTGCTGCTCTCCCAATCTCTCCATACTCCACTTCATTCTCTGCTGCTCTCCCCAACCTCTCCACAATCCACTTCATCTCTGCTGCTCTCCCCAACTCTCCATACTCCACTTCATTCTCTGCTGCTCTCTCCAACTCCCATCCTCCACTTCATTCTCTGCTGCTCTCCCCAACTCTCCATATTTCACTTCATTCTCTGCTGCTCTCTCCCCCAACTCTCCACAATCCACTTCATTCTCTGCTGCTCTCCCAACTCTCCATACTCCACTTCATTCTCTGCTGCTCTCCCCAACTCTCCTCTACACTCCATTTTTTTCTGTTGCTCTCCCCAACTCTCCATAACCACTTCATTCTCGCTGCTCTCCCCAACTCTCCATAATCCACTTCATTCTCTGCTGCTGCTCCCCAACTCTCCATATTCCACTTCATTCTCTGCTGCTCTCCCCAACTCTCCATAATCCACTTCATTCTCTGCTGCTCTCCCCAACTCTCCATAATCCACTTCATTCTCTGCTGCTCTCTCCAACTCTCCATACTCCACTTCATTTCTGCTGCTGCTCCCCCAACTCTCCATATTTCACTCATTCCCTTATTCTCTGCTGCTCTCCCCAACTCTCCACAATCCACTTTATTCTCTGCTGCTCCTCCAACTCTCCATACTCCACTTTATTCTCTGCTGCTCTCCCCAACTCTCCATACCACTTCATTCTCTGCTGCTCTCCCCAACTCTCCTGTTTCACTTCATTCTCTGCTGCTCTCCCCAACTCTCCACAATCCACTTCATTCTCTGCTGCTCTCCCCAACTCTCCATACTCCACTTCATTCTCTGCCTGCTCTCCCCAACTCTCTACACTCCATTTTTTTCTGTTGCTCTCCCAACTCTCCATACCCCCACTTTATTTTCTTTTCTGCTGCTCTCCCACTCTCATACTCAACTTTCATTCTCTGTTCTCTGCCTCTCCACAACTCTCCATAATCCACTTCATTGTCTGCTGCTCTCCCCCAACTCTCCATAATCCCCTTCATTCCTGCTGCCTCTCCCCAACTCTCCATAATCCACTTCATTCTCTGCTGCTCTCCCCAACTCTCCATATTCCACTTCATTCTCTGCTGCTCTCCCCAACCTCCATACTCCATTTATCTCTGCTGCTCTCCACAAACTCTCCATAATCCACTTCATTCCTGCTGCTCTCCCCAACTCTCCATAATCCACTTCAATTCTCTTGCTGCTCTCCCCAACTCTCCATAATCCACTTCATTCTCTGCTGCTCTCCCCCAACTCTCCATATCCACTTCATTCTCTGCTGCTCTCCTCCCAACTCTCCATACTCCTTTATTCTCTGCTGCTCTCCCAAACTCTCCATATTTCCTTCATTCTCTGCTGCTCTCCCAACTCTCTCACACTCCATTTTTTCTGTTGCTCTCCCCACTATCCGAACCCACTTTTTTCTTCTCTCTTCCTTTTCTCTCCTTTCTTCCAATTTCTCCCCACTTTACAGTTTTCCTCTCCTTTACCATCTTGTTTTAGCTGTTACATTATTATTTTCCTGCCTTTTGGGGAAGAAAAATGCAACTAGAAAATATTAAACACAATGTAGGATGTGGATTGGCTTTTTCCTCTCCAAAAATTAACATTTTAGGTTTCCCACATCGTCACATACATTTATGAAAGGGTTTAAAATGTTTTAAACGTTTAGATCAACACATTTAAATATCCTCAATAAAGGTATTTTAAATTAAAAAATGACATTATATTAAGAAGGTTGAAATGTGCCTTTAAATCTAGTATTTAATATTTCCTTGGGCCTGGCTGAAGTACAATAGACTTATTTATGGTCTTGGTTATTCGTCTACAAATGCGACCTAAAATGTTTCTCTACATTATTTCCTCCCATAAATGACCAAACCACAAAGCAAACACAGGTGAAATCGGTAACAAAAGCCTAGGAGAACCTGCCAGCAAATGGACGTTTTTCAGGAAAATGCCATATGCTTTCACTTAGAATTTGTTTGGGGTGATTTTTCAGAAGATAACGATAATTATCTGCGTGGCTCGCTAATAAATAACCAGTTTATCAAGTCACCTGGAAGACATAGTTCCTTGGAATGCAGTGACCCACTAAAACAAATTATGGAGGGGTTTGCATTTAATTTTAAAAACGAAGCTTCCTGTATCCAAACTATACTAAATTTAATCATTAATGGTCAACAATAACTGTTGTCAATATCGGATAGGCTGTTGACTCTGTTGTTTACCTCCGATTGTTGTCTGATCTAGCTCTACCCCCCCTCAGTTCAGGACCTTTCTAATGGAAAGACATATTTATTATTATTATTATTATTATTGTGGATTTATATAGCGCCACATATTCGTTAGCACTTTACAATTACATGTATACATTCACATTAGGCCCTGCCCGAAGAGCTTACAATCTAATCACTTTATGTACACATCAGACTATCAGTATGTCTTTATGATTGTGGGGGAAACCGAGTGCCCGGAGGAAACCCCACACAAGCACGGGGAGAACAACAAACTCCTTGCAGATGGGTCCAAGGGTGGAATTGAACTCAGGGCTTTAGCGCTGCAAGGCATCAGTGCTAACATTTTTTGCAGAACACATTTTTCCATTGGTCAGGTTCTAAAGAGGGTGGGGCAAACTGGACCAAACAAACTTTATATTGGCAGGATGAGGTCCTAGTGGTTTAGATCTTCGCCCTGGTTAACTATAAATGGAGGTGTTTGGAACACTTTGTTACCCTTTGAAAAAACTATTTTGGCTAATGTTTTTTGCTTGTTGTGAACACAGAATCAACTGTTTTAACACGGTAGCTTGAACTCCAGCTGATCTTTCCATTGCAGGTGTTGGTTAAATACCTGTCCATCACACGGCATATGTAAAGGAAAAGGGTCCGAGAAAGTAAAGATCTGACTCACTGTCTGCAAAACTACCAAATAAATACAGTTTGATTTTCCAACCAGTTATTTTTTCATGGAAATCTAGAAGAAAAAAAAAACACCTTCTACGTAGCTTGACCTCGAGATCATCTCGTCGGGAATTCACCGAGGTGAGTCATGTGTTTAATTTACAAAAATTACCTGTGATTCAAAACATCACAACCAAGCAAACGTTATTTCTGAATAAATAACCAGATCTCAGCCTAGTGAAATATTTGGTGAACCTGCCATGACTGAATTCTCTATTAAACGGGAGGAACACTGTTTATTTTGAATTCTCCTTTATATTTATTTATCGCTGAAGATTCAAACAACAGAACACGTTGTGCGTCTGCTGTCTGGAAATGGTGAAATGAAAGGGAAGAGAAGATATTTCACAGCCATTTCAGGCCCCACAATGTTTTTTACTACAAGCTGTCAATAGAAGGAAGCAAAGAATTTGGCAGCTGTGTCTACAAACAAGTTAGGATTAAATAAAGGCTTGCGCTTTTCCTAAAATAAGCCTTGTAATCACATCACTGGATGCAACCTGTGAAAAAATATATTGGGTTAATGTTCAATTAATCCTGCTTCCAGTTGGATGAGTGACTTACCTAAATCTCTGCTCCTCCCCCCCCTCCACGACCCAGAGAAAGCATGCTCAGTTAAGACTAGAGATGGCCGAAGTTCAGTCCCGTTTTCGAACTTTATCTACAACAGTAAAAGTCGAAAGTTTGAATTCGGACCCATTAAAGTCAATGGGGAGTGATAGTTCGAAAAGTCCAATGATTTACAGCTAAACTAAACATGGTAACTTACTGTAAATGGGCTGTGGCACCTGGGAAATGGTCTGGGGAACATGTCATTAGAAAACTTAAACACAAGTGGGCATTGTTGGGTTTTGCGTAAGCTACATTCGAGGGTTACGGCCAATTGGAGGGTTACCGAACGATACTTTTGAGGATACCGAAAATAAAACCATAAATTTGAGGATACAGGGTTAGAGAATAATACTTTCTAGGGAAGCGAAAACGATCTATACATTCGAGGGTTCACGAAAATGAACAATACTTTTGAGGGTTAGAGAACGATACTTTCTAGGGTTAGCGAAAACGATCTATACTTCGAGGGTTACAGAAAATGAACAATACTTTCGAGGGTTAGAGAACGATACTTTCTAGTGTAGCGAAAACGATCTATACATTCGAGGGTTACAGAAATGAACAATACTTTCGAGGGTTAGCGAACATACATTCTAGGGTTAGCGAACGGCTTGTAAATCGATAATTATTGAATTTACGATAATTATCGAAAATACACAGCCAGCTAATCTGGAAAACGAACTAGTTCAAATAGTTCGACTTTGTCCCAACTCATAAAGCTCGGCTCAAACTCGGGTTCGAGTTCAGTTTTGGTCCTCTCTAGTTAAGACTTAAAGGGCATGTCACACTTCTACAAAGTGTAATATTATGTAGCTCCCCCCTAAAACACCAGTTGCGTTGTTCTCACGTTCTTTAATAATACTCCCAGACGCTCCTCTGCTGGTGGAAGAAAACAAAATGTCAGCTAAAGATGTTTGAACAATTACACTTATTTTCCAGTCTGTGGGGGCAATTACATTTTACCAGTCTTGTTTGGGGCACATATTATATATATATATAAAAATATATTTATTTACCCAGTCTATAGGGGAATATTTAAATAGGTGCAGTATCGCAATTTCATGATTCCTCCCTTTAACAAATGTTATGTTTTTCGACCTGATCATAATTGTACGATTGCTGTTGAAAAAATACCATCCAATCGCGGCCATCCAATGACAATCGATTGTACACAATTCATACAATACCATAGTGGTATCTACTGTAGTATCCCATAGTGTTGTACGGCTGAATGGTCATAAATGTATGTCCGAGGCTGTACTTTAGGCTAACCTACGGTATTGGAGGTTTCTGATACACTGGGTTAATAAATTAACATTATTCTCGCTGTATTTATGTCTATATACTTTCTATCTACCTCTCTATCTATCCATATCTCTGTATGTCTCTCTTACATTTCCTTTTTCTCTCTGTGTATCTGTCTCTGTCGTCTTTCTTTCTTAATGTCTCTGCCTGTCTGAGTCTCTGTATATTCTTTCAGGACCAAATACATGCAAATATTCTATGATTTAGGATCATATATAAATATTAAATATATTCCCTACTTGTTAGGATTATTTCACAGTTAGCCAATACGGATATCACCTTTACTTCACTTTTATTTAAAAAAAAAAAACCATACAAACCTGGCACAAACTTTAAAGAGTATGTCTACCCCTTATAACTTAATTTTGCATACTGCTTAAAGGGCAAGTCCAGCCCCAAAGTGAAAACTTACACACAGTTAAATCACCCCCCAAAACCCTAAACGGTAATAGTTTGAAATGTGAAATATATGAGTCTAACCTGAAATCCTGCACAATGTCCTGTTTCCTCTGTTTTCTGCTTCCTGGTTCTTCCAGTTAGTAACTGTCAGTTATGGATTTGACGTTGACATCACAGCAATGACTAATGTTAATCCCCTATCTGCTCTTCTGAGCATGCCCAGGCTCAGTACAGGCTCAGTACAGGTTTCTAAATTGCTCAGTTTCCATGAGGCATCCAGAAGCTAGCAGGCATACAGTAATGAATTCATAGGACAAACTATGATATATCAACATATTTTAAAGAGGCCATTCTTTCTAAAAGATCTTATTTTTTTCACTAATTTTCCCTTAACTAATGCAATAAGTCTAAATTTACAAAGCTGGATCGCCTCGCCATGTCTCTCTTCTCCTCTGCGGCTTCTGGGCCTGGACCATCAGTCAAATCTGTGATGCTTACGTCAATGCCACGGCTGCCGGATATAACTAAAGCTGCTCCCCCTGCTGCATGTGTGCGATCCTGTTCTAATGGAATTGAATGGCTGCCATTGACCTCTAGTGTAAGCAGAACAGCACTGGAGGCAGTCTGCTTGTGGCACCGGTCTCCCTAGCGGTGCTTAAGGCTTTATGGCTGTGAATTAAACATACAGCATTGGCTGCTAAGGGATCGATCTGTGTAAGGTAAGAAGCATTTATGTGTTGTTATGTGTAATTAAGTTATGAATGGGACATGTCCTTTAGGCTAGGCCATACTAGGGCATTTCTCATGCTCTAATGATTGTGTTTTGGCAGTGCATGTCAATATGGGTGGCCACACTTGTATGTAGTATGTATGTATGTATAATTTTATTTATAAGCGCCACTTGGGTATATATATCATATATATAAATTATGTATAATGGATATAATACACAAGCCTTGACACATTAGGAATGAGATCCCTGCCCCGAGAGTTTACAATCTAAGGGGGAGGGACAACATACAGGTACAAGTGGGGAGGATGGGTACAAAGTGCTTAAAGGGGCTAACAAGCATTTGTTCTGTGTGCTCAGAAGGTAGGAGGACAGTCTAGATTTGAAAGTATTAATGGATGTCACCAGACGAAGTGAGAGAGGGAGAGAGTTCCAAAGGTAGGGAGCGCAAGAGAGAATGGTTTAAGGCGGGAGGCGCAGTGCTAATTGGGAATCTGTGCAAGAGATTTCCTTCCGAGGACCGAGGCACGGCCTGGAACATAGGGGACCAAGAGAGAAGATAAGTAGGGAGGTGCAGTAGAGCGAAGGGATTTAAAGGTTAAAATCAGGGTATAGAATATGATTCTTTGTTTGAGTGGAAGCCACCCTATGGACTGCAGTATCGGGTTTGCAGTTCTCGCTTGAGGAGAGCGAGATGATCCGAGCTGTCGAGTTTAAGATAGACTGGAGAGGAGAGAGATGACAGGCCGGGAACCAAGTAGTAGAATGTTCAGTAGACAAGACGGAGATTATAAGGCATGGATGAGGGTGAGCATGTGCCATGCTGCAATCTATATAAGCGATCACCATCATCTTGTGAATCACATGTGCTCTGATAAGGAAAATGTAATAAGTGCTGGGAGAAGTACAGACTGAAACTTTCCACTCAGCAGATAAGGGAGATTCCAGGCACTGGGAATCTCTCCCTAAACACGTCATAGTACCAAACGGACGAGTATGGGTCCTGGTTAGTGATTCATCCACAGAGTGCCCACACATTAAATAATCGCTGTCTGCTCAGACCTTGTTGTGCGTTGCGGGTTGGCCTCACCATTGCACGTGTTACAGCCTTAACGCTGCCTAGGAGTGCCTCAGATGATAGCCTCGTCCCTGCTTCTGGGCCTGACGAATGGAAAGACAATATCTGGAAGACGTCTTCCTTTGGCCAGGTCCTGGACAGAGCTTACTGGACCTGATGAAGGTAAGACCAGGGGGGAGGATCTTGATAACAGCATAGTGTCCTTTAAACTGTATGTGTTATTTACTTTTTGACTGTTGCAGGGTATAAAGACCTCCTGTTAGCGGGATAGTTGTTTTGTATGGTTTACCTTGATAGACAGAAAGACTTTATCGAAAAATATGTTCATTATGGAGGAAACCCAGACAGTAATTTTCCAATTTCTAACAAAACCACATTTCCTATTGGATTGGTCGACTTCCTCAGCAAGTGATTCGCATTAAACCTAAAACAATCAATGCTCGTCCAGCCAGGCAATTCTAATAAAGTCTGTGGCACTTCCAGGCAGCCTGGGACTTTGGTTCCGCAAGATAACAATTCTGATACACTGAGCTGGGCTCTGGGTTATGTTGCAGACAAACCATATAACCCTCTGAAAGTCTCGTCTTGATTAACTACTGACCTGTACAGATGTCCCCCACCGGACAGTTTCACTCTAAAATAGGATTTTCAAATTTTCATAAGTTTTCGAAATATCGAACCAACCCTATAAAAGTGAATGGGAGCCAATGTTTGTCTGGCAGGGGGGATGCTGGGAAATGTGGGTCTGCTGGTGCGCGGGTCGATAAGCGGCAGTAGGCCCAGGTCCAATTGGTATAGGTTGTGGGCTGAGTTTTCATGCCATGTCGTGGCCGTCGTGTTGGGACCTCTGGTTGCACAATAAGGAATAGGGGTGTTATGATGTGGCTGCATACATAAATGTCTGCGTTAAAGAGGGGGGGCAGCGCTGAACGTGTCAAGGCTATATAAAGCCGGTGATATGTGGGTCGTGCCTTTTGCTTTTGCACGGGCAGTAACACATAACATATCCCCTCCCTTCCTCCCTATTCTGGTTGGTTTGAAATATTTTTGTCACATCGGCGCGATACGTCTCTGATAAAATTGGGGTTGGAATTCAGTTCGATCTACGGCAGGATGTAAATCCCCATGGTGGGAGTTAATGTGGACATATATACGGCATCGATATTCCGGTCGTTCGATAAAATTGATCAGATTATCGATGACACTTTTTCAGGTTTCCGATCAATCAGACCAATCAGCGATACCAATCGGCCTATCGAAAAAAACCTGATCGGGCAAGATGGAACATTTCTATCAACCCCATCTACGAACCATACATTCCGTTTTCAAACTGAATTCTACAGAAGATCGCTGGTGCAAGGTGGAGATATTCAATGATTCTTTCCGTCTATCAGATTGTTTCAGACGATCGCAAATCCAGTCGGAAGAATGGACCGTGTATGCCCATCTTTAATTAGGCAAGACGTACAATGTACCATTTTGTAAATAATTGGTTAATAAAATGTGTCGAACAAGAACAGAATGAGTCCTGTGTGTTTATTTCATAGAATTAACCTAAGGTAAGTATGTAAGATCTGGGTATGGTTGTAAGTTAAAGAGGCACGGGCCAGGGGCGGATATTCCTCCGCTAGTATCTTTGGATATAGATATTTGATATTGAGACCCACAGGATTTTCGAAAGTTCTGAAAGTTTTAAAATCTTACACTTTACATGACAAGTTCCAGCAAGTTGGGGTAACCCATCATTCTTCATCTCCATTTCAAGGTCAGATGTTCTATGTGCCCATTCCTAGACTAGATATTAGACTGACAGCTCAAACAGTGTTGACTATATAAAATCAGTTTGCATGCTTTGTAAACAGTTCATCTGAACGGTTACTAATCTAATCTGCACATTTACCATATGGTAAAATGAGAAAAGCACAGCAATCATTTCAAACCTCTGTAATGTAAATATCATTTGTGCGTTCTCGCTGAAACGTACAGTCCGGCAATTTTGCCATTGCTTTAGAACAGTACAATATGTGATACAGGTTGTGTACACACTCTCCCTAACCTAAACGGCAAATAAACTATGTAAGTTATCTACCCGCAACCCCACTGCTTTTTTACATGAGAATTTATTGTCCATTCTGGCAAAGGGATCTGCCTCCTTCCTCTGCTCAATGAGCTTTTTTATAACTTGAGCATATGCAGAGCAGAAGCAGTGGAAATTGATGTACCTTCCGTAAGATACTAATCACATTCACATTTAAACTGAGAAAGCAATAACTTTTTCAAAATCACCACGGGGGGTGTTCCGAGTTTTCTAGAAATGTCAATCTTTAAAGGGGAAGTGTAGGAAAGGTAGGATTTGGATAGTTGCTGTAGTACCCCCACATTACTATGAAGGAGTTTGGATAGGATATAAAGGGCTGGTTTGGGCTAATAAAAAATCTTGCCTGCTGAGCAATTTTCAGCAATAAAAGTCTCTGCCTTTGCAGAAGAAACTGACAAATATGTGAGTTTTATCTCACCCCTTTAAAAGTAACTCTACATAATAAAATACAAAATAAGGCTGGTCATCCCTTTAATCGCTTTTAATTGCACCTTTCAGTGCAGAAGTGGATCTGTTTATGCTACATTCCCTTATTGAATGTCCTTGTTATTTACATTGCAGTCTTTTTGTGTGCCTTGCCTTGCCTACTCCCACAGTCCAGCTATTATTGGTCAATGGAAAGACATGCTCTGCAAACACATCTTCCTATTGGCCAGTATTGAGAAGGGGTGGGACCAGGACCAGTTTTAGTTCCTTACCTTGGGTACTCTGTGTTGGTGTCTTGTTAAAGAGAACTAAAGCTAAATGTAAATGAGCCTGAATTAATTCTAAAGATTAATTTTTCACCTCATTGACATCAATTGAGAAATGTCATTAAATATTTCACGCTTTGGCTTTTCCTGAGTTCTGCAGGCCAGTTATACACAGTTGCACTTGCTCAGTGTATTCCCCCCTCTTCCCCCTACCGAGCTGTCAGGTAACTACTGGGTACCCTTCCTGTGACCTCTCTGTAACCAAGTCTGAGCAGTGAGAAAACCAGTTGTTCTATAAATAAAACTTGAACAATGACAGATGGTTTGATTATTAGAGAATTAAATATATGTATATATCAGCAAATCAGTATATATCACACGATACTGTCTCTGGATTTAAGGAACAATACCTTATGGGACCCATACATGCACCAATCCTGATGGTACAATCGATATTGGTCCAATAACATCTTTTTCTTGGTCCAATATGAAAAAATTGTCTGACGATTGTACGATATTGGAATATCCGATGTTGTTTGACCGGGATTGGTGTTTGTATGGATCTTTTTGATCAGTAAATCATGGATGTTCTTTGCCATAGAGACCAGTTTCATTGTAAAACCAACAATTCTATATATTTCATGTAACGTCCCCAACACCCCCTTAACACACCACAGAAACATAACCGCTAGGACCTCATTAGTTTATACTATAATATTGACCTTTAATCTCGCTCCATCACTTTTGGGATTTAAACCACATCTAGGATCTAGTGCTGCATCCTGGTTCCCAAATGAATCTGGTTTAGAAAATCTGTGTCCGAATGTTGGTTTTTTTTCGAAATTTTCAAAACTTTTCACCCAAAAAATTGAATATTAGAAAATCGAAAAATTCCAAAAACTTTTATAGGTTTCTCGGAACAGCTTCTGTCCATCTCTAACCATGGGCCAAGCAGTAAAAGTCTGTGAGGGATGAAATGCGTCCGGTCCTGTTCTCTTTCTTCATACATTGACCACTGCCACATGGCAAAAAACAACGACTGACCTCTTCTTGATTACTGCATGGGGGACGTTTAGCCCAGACATCTAAAGATTATCCTATCTACAGCACTTTACTAATAGCTGCTATCTATGATGACGGAGTCTTTGCTAGCCATAGGAGTTGATATTTAATTTGGCTTGAAAAAGCCAAATTACTGTTCTTTCTATTTTCTCTTCTCTTCTCTTCGTTTTATTCTTCCGCTGTTTTGGACTGTATCTCCTCCCACAGTTTTGAGCTAGAGACATGAAATTCGGTACAGACGTGCGGGGCATATAGGAGACGTGTGCTATCTTCTAGCTAAGGAATTCGTGGAAGCGTTACGGCATTATCGGCAAATTCCCATAGACTATAATGTAACAATCCCATATGTGGATATTTCAAAACAGCTTGTTTCATAGTCATAAATACAAATGGTGATACCCCCAACCCCCCACACAGACCCAGGTACACCCACCTACTGACCTACCTTTCCATTCCCATGGAACCCATATTTAAAGGGTAACTAAAGTCAAAAAACAAATTTAGATTTATCCTCAATAAAAGATAGTTTTATAGTTGTAAACACAAAAAACACATACCACCTCAACCAGACCCAGTACACACCTACTGATCTACTTATCCATTACAGTGGCAGCCATACTTAAAGGGTAACTAAAGTAAAAAAAACTAATTTAGATTTTTCCTCAATAAAAGATAGTTTTATGGTTATAAACACACAAAATACATACCCCTCAACCATCACAGGTACACACACACCTACTGATCTACTTATCCATTATGGTGGCAGCCATATTTAAAGGGTAACTAAAGTAAAAAAACTATTTTGATTTCCTCAATAAAAGATAGTTTTATGGTTGTAAACACAAAAAAGACATACCTCCTTAACCAAACCCTGGTACACACACCTACGGATCTACTTATCCATTACTGTGGCAGCCATACTTAAGGGTAACTAAAGTCCAAAAACTAAAAAAAGTTTTTTTTTTTTAACCCCCACCTGACCACAGATACTTCAACACCTACTGATCTACTTATCCATTACTATGGCAGCCTACGTAAAGGTAACTAAAGTTAAAAAAAAAAAAAAATTTGACCAATAATCAAAAGTTTTTTTTTTAAAATTCCAACCTGCCAGGTACACACACTTACTGACCCACCCTTCCATTTCCATGGCAGCCATATTTAAAGGGTAACTATAGTCAAAAACTGACCTACCTTAATGCATGTGACATATTTAAAGGGTAGTAAAAAACAACAATGTCCTCTTGATTGGCTTAAGTTTTAAAATCTGCAGCACAAAACACACACATTCCCTTCCAAATGCAGTCTTTCATGCCAAATTCAAAGTTTATACTTAACTTTCCCCTTCTAGTTATTTTTGATTTACTAATGCCTGAATTGAGGGGTTTATTCATGATTGATTTTAGGATGTTTCATGTATTTTGCATATTCAATTAGATCAACTGGACTTGAAATGTAGTTCTTGAAGACGTTTCGCTAGTCATCCGACTGGCTTTCTCAATTCAGAATGACTTGTACAAGAATCTGTGGCAATTATGTACCCTGGAAAATCCCAATTAGCATATCACAGCCAGGTGTTAAGGGTGTGATGGATAGTGGCTAAGAGGTGTTATAGGAACGCCCAGAGTAAGGTGTTAAAACAGCATTGTACATGGCAGACAGTTGGTGTCGAACCCCCCCACCTCTATTTATGCTTGGTTTCTTTATTTTCACATAAATGGCCTCCTTAACACCTCTCTTGAACCAGTAACGTTCCTTCGCCAATATGTTAACATTACAATCTTCAAAGGTATGTCCTTTATCCTTAAGATGCAGGTACACGGCTGAGTCCTGACCCGAGGAATTGGCTCTTCTGTGCTGGGCCATACGTTGATGCAGTTGCTGTTTGGTCTTTCGGATGTACCAATTGCTGCCTCAGTGTGTTGTTTGGTTTAAAGCAGACAGGGATACAATGTTTTTTGAAAATTCTTCTTAATTTCTCTGAGACCCCTGCTACATATGGGATGACCATGTTCTTCCTCCTGTCTTGCTTTTCCCCTTCACTGTTGGTATTCATGTTCTTTTCTTTCCTTCTACTTCTTTTGACAATGGCCCAGTCTGGATATCCACAAGTTTTAAGGGCTCCTCTGAGATGTTTCATTTCTTTAGCCTTCGCCTCTGTGCTAGTGGGGATGTTCTCAGCTCTGTGTTGCAGGGTTCTGATGACACCCAGCTTGTGATCTAAAGGGTGGTGGGAGTCAAACATCAAATACTGATCTGTGTGTGTTGGTTTTCTGTAAACCTCTACTTCCAGTTTACTATTCTCCCTGACTTCTACCAAGCAGTCCAAGAAAGCCAGTTTGTTGTTTTGTACCTCTTCCCTTGTGAATTTAATGTTTTGGTCCACCGCATTAATGTGTTCTGTGAAAGCTTGTATTTCCTTCTGGTCTCAGAGAAATTAAGAAGAATTTTCAAAAAACATTGTATCCCTGTCTGCTTTAAACCAAACAACACACTGAGGCAGCAATTGGTACATCCGAAAGACCCAATACCGAAACGACATTCTTTTGCCAAAACTGGGATAAGTAAGAAATTGTTATAATGACTCTTTGCAATATAAGTTTTACATATATTTTTAAATGAGACTGCTTATGATTCTGATGAAGGTTTTGAACAGCAGATTTGACTTTATACAATTAAAACTCCATTTTGTTGACCAGCAAGACTAGAATTATTTTTCATAATATAAACTAGAATTATTTTTCATAATATAAACTATGTTCTACATACTAGTTTTGTTTTCTATTAAGTTTTAGTCTACACCATGGTTTGGTTTCCTAGTATTCTGAATTCCGTTTGGCTGTAATGCAATATATTTCTAAACTGTTTAATAATTATATGTGTTGTTTTGTAAGAAATTTATTTTGTTGCTATATATCATCAGGATGAAAGGGAATCGCAACTGCAGGAGATCTACATACTACGGAAATTAAGCCATAAAAACGTAGTTTTGTGTTATGATGCCTGCATATATAATACCGACATGGAAACTGAGGAGTTATGGGTAAGATTTCATTTAATGTCTTCCCTTAAATAGTCAGTTAAAGCTAGGTAAAAGGTAATACACAGTTTGTAATATAGAAATAACTAATCTCTCCCAAATACACTTTTATCTATTTAAAAAACTAAACGTAATGTAAAGAAAATGGAAACAGAGACTAGAAGCCATAATAATTGGTTAAAGTACTGTGAGCATTTCTTCGCCTAAGTCAAAGGCCCCACTTGTCCGCCATCTTTGGTGTGGATCACAAGTGTTAAATCTTCGTTGTAGACAGGAATGCAAGAAATATACACGTGTTCTTTTCTTTCCTTCTACTTCTTTTGACAAAGGCCCAGTCTGGATATCCACAAGTTTTAAGGGCTCCTCTGAGATGTTTCATTTCTTTAGCCTTCGCCTCTGTGCTAGTGGGGATGTTCTCGGCTCTGTGTTGCAGGGTTCTGATGACCCCCAGCTTGTGATCTAAAGGGTGGTGGGAGTCAAACATCAAATACTGATCTGTGTGTGTTGGTTTTCTGTAAACCTCTACTTCCAATTTACCATTTTCCTTAACTTCTACCAAGCAGTCCAAGAAAGCCAGTTTGTTGTTTTGTACCTCTTCCCTTGTGAATTTAATGTTTTGGTCCACCGCATTAATGTGTTCTGTGAAAGCTTGTACTTCCTTCTGGTGGATTTTAACCCAGGTGTCATCAACATATCTGAACCAGTGGCTGGGTGCTATGCCCTTAAAGGTATTAAGCGCCTGTGTTTCTACCTCCTCCATGTAAAGGTTGGCCACAATAAGAGGTGTTATAGGAACGCCCAGAGTAAGGTGCATAATTGCCACAGATTCTTGTACAAGTCATTCTGAATTGAGAAAGCCAGTCGGATGACTAGCGAAAAGTCTTCAAGAACTACATTTCAAGTCCAGTTGATCTAATTGAATACAACAGATTCCCCTTCCAATCTCTCCTGTCACCCATAGGGGAAATCACATATGTCACATCTATGTATCCATCCGTATATGTATATATCTCCTTATATTGTAATAGTGTTGGGGTTAGAGAAATGAAGTTCGTATATTAATAATACTCTGTGCAAAAAAAATAATAAAGCTGAAATGTATAGAATGTGTAATCCATTCACATACTTATTAGTGTAACTCTACCACATATCTAAATGTTTCATTCACAATTATGGAAACATACAAATTGTACCTGTTAAAGATAACTCATTGAGAAAACGTGTCATGCCCAAGAGAGACTGAAAAAACACCCCAACCCACTTTTTCAGGCTTTAAAGTTTCCTCTGTAACTACAGGATTTCTATTTCCATAAATAAAGTCAGGTAACTGCTGGGTGAGTCATGGAAGGGTCCCGTTCCATCTCTATTTGAACTGTGAATATATGAATTTCAAATCTACTTACCAATTTGAATACCAGGCAAATCTCCACATTAAATATCCTACAGGATTCCACATCACTACAGAGTCCCATAATCTATGGGCCAATCGTACTTGTTATTAAAGTGACACATTAAACTAGAAGTAGAATGACCTTAGATTTCCAGAAACACCAACACTCACATTTAAACACTTGCCTTACCAGATGTAGAGGTGGGTTATATGAAACCCAAAAAACTTTTGAGATTTTTTTTTTTATTGAATCATTATAATAAATGTAAATAAAATAAAAAGCCTTTTCAGGAAAAGATTTCTAGATTTTTTTTTAAATATATTTTTGGGCAAATGTTTAATGAAATGTTTTCCTTTTATGCTTGATAACAAGACATCGTTGTTTCTGAAAGGTTACCAAAAACATAGGATCTTTTTTTATACAATTACAGGAAATAAGTACAAATGTCACAAGGAATATGTACAAATGCAGGCAGGGAACCCAATGGTACAGCATCAAGGTCATCAGGTAATCATTTATTGATGGGTTACCTGTTACATGTTAAACGTTTGTACTAAAAATTTGTTCCAAGGTTTCAATCTGAATGGAGGTCCAGTATTGACAACACGGGAAGACCATTCATCTGGCAATATTCCTACTTCAAAACTTAATATTCCAGAAAATACTTACCTTCACTCTGGACTCATTGGTGACCATGGGGGACAAAGTCTCACCACTTCTCTGCACATGAACAAGATGGATGGTGAACTTCATAAAGTCACCTATGGCAAAAAGGAAGGTAAATATCTTAGGGAAGTTTAAGCCAACAATCCAGAATGCTGGATTGCTTCACTCTCTACCTCAAATATTTTAATTACTTTCTACAACATAACAGCCCTTTTATCACAACAGCCAATACTTTACCCCCATAAACTAATCAGTTTTAGAGGAAATGTTGAATCATGTCAAGAGTGTCCCATAAAGGTGTTCAGTAAAAATTAGAACAATATTAAAACTGCACATTCATTGGCTTTGATTTCTCGCATTTTTTTCTGCTCTTGAATATATGTTCTCCCCCGTTTTCTAATCTCTAATATTCCCCATTTCCTCCTCCTGATCCCTCTCCTCTTCTCTTCCACTCTCCATACTCCCCTTCACTTTCTGCTGCTCTCCACAACTCTCCATACTCTACTTCACTCTCTGCTACCTCTCTTGCTCTCTCAAACTCTCCATACTCCACTTCATTCTCTGCTGTTCTCCCCAACTCTCCACACTCCACTTTACTCTCTGCTGTTCCCCCCAACTCTCCACACTCCACTTCACTCTCTGCTGTTCCCCCCAACTCTCCATACTCCGCTTCACTCTTTGCTGTTCTCCCCAATTCTCCATATTCCCCTTCACTCTTTGCTGTTCTCCCCAACTTTCCTTCCCATACTTCACTCTTTGCTGTTCTCCCCAATTCTCCATATTCTACTTCACTCTTTGCTGTTCTCCCCAACTTTCCTTCCCATACTTCATTCTCTGCTGCTCTCTCAAACCCTCCATACTCCACTCTTTCCTGTTCTCTTCCACTCTCCATACTCCACTTCTTTCTCTGCTGCTCTCCTCCCAAACTCTCCATAATACACTTCACCCTATGCCTTTCCTCCCAAATCTCCTACTCCACTTCATTCTCTGCTGCTCTCCCCAAATCTCCATACTCCACTTCATTCCCTGTTGCTCTCCCCAACTCTCCATACTACATTTTTTCTTCTGCTCTCCCCAACTCTCCATACGCCACTTCATTCCCTGCTGCTCTCCCCAACTCTCCATACATTTTTTTCTGCTCTCCCCAACTCTCCATATGCCACTTCATTCCCTGCTGCTCTCCCCAACTCTCCATTATCCACTTAATTCTCTGCTGCTCTACCCCAACTCTCCATACTCCACTTTATTCTCTGCATGTTCTCCCCAACTCTCTACACTCCACTTCATTCCTGCTGTTGTCCTCAACTCTCCACACTCCACTTCATTCTCGGTGTTCTCACCAACTCTCCACACTCTACTTTACTCTCTGCTGTTCTTCCCAACTCTCCATACTCCACTTCATTTCTGCTGCTCTCCCTAACTCTCCATGCTCCACTTATTTTCTGCTGCTCTCCCTAACTCACCATACTCCCTTCATTCTCTGCTGCACTCCCAAACTCTTCATATTCTACTTCACCCTCTGGCTGCTCTTCCAAACTCTCACATATTCACTTCATTCTTTGCTGCTCTCCCTCCCCAATTCTCCATACTTCACTTCATTCTCTGCTGCTCTCCCCCCACTTTCCACACTCCACTTCATCTCTCTGCTCGCCCCCCAACTCTCCATATCCACTTCATTCTCTGCTGCTCTCCCCAACTCTCCATACTCCACTTCACTCTTTCGTGTTCTCTTCCACTCTCCATACTCCACTTCTTTCTCTGCTGCTCTCCCAACTCTCCATAATACACTTAACCCTATGCTTTTCCTCCCAACTCTCCATATGCCACTTCATTCCCTGCTGCTCTCCCCAAATCTCATTATCCACTTAATTCTCTGCTGCTCTACCCAACTCTCCATACTCCACTTCATTCTCTGCTGCTCTCCCCCCAACTCTCTACACTCCACTTCATTCTCTGCCTTTGTCTCAACTCTCCACACCCACTTCATTCTCTGCGTTCTCACCACACTCTCCACACTCTACTCACTCTCTGCTGTTCTTCCCAACTCTCCATACTCCACTTCATTTTCTGCGGCTCTCCCTAACTCTCCATGCTCCACTCACTTCATTTTCTGCTGCTCTCCCTAACTCACCATACTCCACTTCATTCTCTGCTGCTCTCCCCAACTCTCCATATTCTACTTCATTCTCTGCTGCTCTTCGCAACTCTCCATCTCCACTTCATTCTCTGCTGCTCTCCCCAACTCGCCATATTCCGCTCATTCTCTGCTGCTCTTCCAAACTCTCCATATTCTACTTCATTCTCTGCCTGCTCTTCGCAACTCTCCATACTCCACTTCATTCTCTGCTGCTCTCCCCAACTCGCCATATTCCGCTTCATTCTCTGCTGCTCTCCCCAAGTCTCCATACTTACTTCATTCTCTGCTGCTCTCCTCCCCAACTTTCCACACTCCACTTCATTCTCTGCTGCTCTCCCCAACTCTTACTCAACTCCACTTCATTCTCTGCTGCTCTCCCAACTCTCCATATGCACTTCACTCTTTCTGTTCTCTTCCACTCTCCATACTCCACTTCATTCTCTGCTGTTCTCCCCAACTCTCCATACTCCACTTCATCTCTGCTGCTTTCCCCAACTCTCAATACTCTACTTCATTCTCTGCTGCTCTCCCCAACTCTCCACACTCCACTTCATTCTCTCTGTTTCTCCCAACTCTCCACACTCCACTTCATTCTCTGCTGCTCTCCCCAACTCCCATATTCCACTTCATTCTCTGCTGCTCTCCCCAACTCTCCATACGCCACTTCACTCTTTCTTGTTCTCTTCCACTCTCAAATCTCCACTTCATTCTCTGCTGCTCTCCCCAACTCCCATACTCCTCTTCATTTTTTGCTGCTCTCCCAAACTCTCCATACTCCATTTCATTCTCTGCTGCTCTCCCAAACTCTCCATACTCCATTTCATTCTCTTCGCTGCTCTCCCAAACTCTCCATATTCCACTCCATTCTCTGCTCTTTTCCCACCAACTCTCCATACTCCACTTCATTCTCTGCTGCCCTCCCAAACTCTCCATATTCCCACTTTATTATCTGCTGCTCTCCCCAACATCCAGGTCATGGTATATCTGTAATATTCATTCATCCAGGTCATGGTATAACTGTAATATTCATTCATTCAGGTCATGGTATATCTGTAATATTCTTTTATCCAGGTCATGGACTCATGGTATATCTGTAATATTCATTAATCCAGGTCATGGTATATCTGTAATATTCATTCATCCAGGTTATGGTATATCTGTAATCATTTTTTATTCAGGTCATGGACTCATGGTATATCTGTAATAGTTCAGGTAACATTTCAGCTGTCAATCAAGTGCCTTATTATCATAAACTCTTCTACTGTGCACAGTTTTAGTGTAACTGGAATGGTGACAGTTGGTATGTGTGTATTGCATGGTGGGAAATTGCCTTTCCCAGTGCTTGTTTCCTAGTGATTACTGAGCATGCTTGCTTTCTTAGTCAGATTAGTCAGACGTCATTAATACATCGAGTAAGATAGGAAGAGAACAGGCTTCAAATCTCCCTCCTCAGCAATATGCAAATAAGGAACAAAGACTTCTGGGAATTTAGATTAATCAGGGAGGGAGGATACTGAGCCTGCACATATTAAGTACTGAATTAAAGGCATGTAGCATCAAAGACAACTGAAAGTAAAGGTGACCACGCACTTAATAGACTTACCTCCGACATTCCTAAAAATTACATGATTTTGTTGCATTATCAACCCGCGAACATTGCAGGAATGATGAAAGGTAAGAAACAGGTACCTACAGGTTAGAATGAATGTTGAATTAAGATAAAGCTATTCAGGTGTATGGCCAGTATAAGTGCTAATTACATGTATTTCATTATACAAGATCAGGCAAAATCTTTTTTCCCCACCATCCATCCCCTTTAAGAAAAGCACTATAAAGGGGAATATACGTATTGTAGAATATTATTATATTTATTTCACCAAATGAATGGTGATATGTGAACCATGTGTTAATTTAAATATCATCCTAATGATTACCGTGTGCTGCTCTGAAAGTTGCCCATTTCATTTCACTTAATTTACTTGGCTAAACTTGTCCTGGTTGGTTTTTAAACTACAGCTCCCAGCATCCCCTTCACATGTAATTAATACTCCCCCTACATGAAATTGCTAGTAATGCACCCTACATGTAAATTGGAAACTGTATAGGGATTCTAAAAACATTAAAAAAAAATTCCCATGCTTAAAGGGCATGTCCACCCCCCAAACTAAAATTTTACCAACTACTGGCCCCACTGTAAAAAATAAAAAATTCCTTACCTTACATCCATGCTCCTTGTGGTTCTCCTGTTCTGCCTCTTTAAAGTGCAGGAAACTGCTGGGTAGGAGCGGTCATTGCCTCTTCCTGTGCCTGTATCTTGGCTAACCTCATCAAGGTATGAGGCATGCTCAGTTGAGCCTTTTCCCCCCTCTCCCTCCTTCCCTCCCGATCACACCATGCCAAGGAGTAATGTAGCTGTAAAAGCTTTTGTGACAAAGCAGGGGATACCCTCCCACCCCCAACAGCTATATTCATTGCTCTAAAATCATTGTCAGGGGAGCTGGACCAGAACAGCGGAGGATCGAGGAGTTGTAAGTAGAGATTGACAACGATTTTAGATTAATGAATATAGCGGTTGGGGGTGGGAGGGTATCCCCTGCTTTGTCACAAAAGTTTTTTATAAAGGGTGGACATGCCCTTTAACCATTATCCTTCCATACGCCAAACCAAAGAAGGCAAGGATGGCTTGTTGGAACAAATGCCCCAGCATGGTACCTCCTTCCTACCAACCTTGTGCTGCTCATTAGCCGCACCACACTGGCACAGTGAGTGCCCTCATTTTACCATGCCGAGCAAACTGGTTTCTTACCTATTCCAATCCGTCTGTCCTCTATGAACCACCTACCTCCTGCTAAGTAAAGAGACACTTTACTTACCCTGCACCCCTTTTATTCACTTGTTGCCCTCCCTCATTACCCAGATTTTGGGTCACCTAACCAATCAGCTCACCTCTTTCATTTCTCCAATCCCCATTAGCCTAAACCACATATTTTCCTATTTTTGCCTTATCCCTGCCATGTCCTCCTGTTCCTATGGTCCCCCGAGGTCTTAACTGGGAAACTTCCATCTATACAGTCTTGGGCACCATATCTACATTTTTGTAACTATCCAGTTTAAAGGTGATGTTGCAAGCGTATGTGTATAAAATCCATATGCACATGTAAAGTGCATTGCTATTTGTAATTTATTTGTTCTAATAAGTGAATAGCAATGAAAAATGTATAAAGGCTTGCAAGGTTAGAGCAATTGAGTATGTGCCATACCCAGTGGGTACCGTAGGGGACAATTTAAAAATCATGTGTTTTCCCCAACATTGGGCTGTTATGACTCTGAGCTGGTGCATTGTATATGTAGTATGTAGTACTATGTAGCCGCATTTGTTTTTTTAATTCAGCTCAGTTAATTTTTGGTACACCAGAATAGAAGCCCAAGGAAAATGCTCAACTTTCTTTTCCAGATTAACCTGCTTTTTACAGGGAGACAGTGACACTGCCTTGTTTTTCCACTTCATTTACATCTGAAAGGAAAGAGCAGCATTTCTGAGTCATAAAATAATCCCTTTGAAGTCCATGAGGGATCCAATAGAGTGAGACGAAAAGCACAACAGTATGAGATATTCTCTATTGCATTTTAAGTCTTTTTTAATTTTAATGGCATAAATCAGTTCACAGTAAAAAAAGGCATTTTAATTAACGTACAGACTTAATTTAGATAAAGTTATAACATGTTACGTAGCTGTTATTATTATTATTGTGGATTTATATTGCACCAACATCTTCCGTAGCGCTTTACAATTACATGGATACATTCACATCAGGCCCTGTCCTGAAGAGCTTACAATCTAAGCACATTTATTTACACACCCTTATAAAGGGCTTGTAGTGATGTCATCTGTGTCACATGACTCACAGTAAAATTTCTATTGTGGAAATGAATGGAATCCCAGATTTAAAGAATTTTATAATTCCCCTTGGATGTCCATGACCTGTAGACCTCATACTGTTGACCTGCGCCCTTACATCTTTAAATCATTGCAGAACTTATATATGAATACACAAATATTTAATCAAAGGGGTATAGTATTGGGGTATTAACACATTCCTAATTCCTGTATCCTAAGAGATCTTATCAGCTATGTTGTCAGTGAAATATTGAAATCAAAGGAAGTTTTGTTAAATGCATGCTTGCTTGTTTTGTTTTCACTTATCTTTAACAAGTGGGCATGCTCAAGCCAGCAGCGAGGAGGTGGAGCAATGGTGCTGCTAATGTCACAGCTCACAGTGTACGAAGGAAGCACCACCACCCATACTGCTGTACATTTGGATAGACTGCAGCTAGATAAATCATCCTGGAGTCATTTTAGGATAGGAGTGTGCTCTTTTTTTATTGTGGATACTTGTATGGAGACAAAATAAAAAAATAGCAAAAATTCAAATTATACACCCAAAATTCTTTTAAACAGGATTTAATAAACAACCCCTTATGAGCTGGACTCACTTTCCACTTTCAATGGCCCGGGTGCACATGCCCCGGACTTGTCTCTGAGGTTAATGCCTTCAATTGATATGTTCAAAACATCCTCATAGAACATCAATATGGTAAGTCAAACTCACCCGTATTCCTGGTGGTGCACGCCACGGACCCCTCGCTCCGTCCCAACCACACTCAGTACAATGACAATTGGGAACAGCGCACACCGGAACACTATCAGCTGCAGACGTGGTTCTGTTTAAAATTTCACATTTATTTAAATTACATTTAAAAAGTACACACATAGTGAAGGTCACAGCCTTACGCGTTTCGAGGCCCCCGGCCCACGTAAATTTCCCTCGGCCGCAGTAACTTCCGCGGCCGAGGGAAACACACAGTCCTATAGGGAGAACGCTCGGACCTGTGTGTATGCCGATCTGCAAGATCCTGTTTGTCATTTTTCAAAAATCTGTACTGTGTGTCCCCAGCTTAACTAATACAGTCAGAAACAACTGGTCATGGTCAGCATCTGGTCATACTTCCAAACCCTGCCAATTAAATGAATGGATTGCGGATCGCTCGGAAATAAATAACCTAACCCTTCGTACCAGAACTTAAAGCCTCGTACACACATCCGACACACAACCCTTGAGCCCAATGAACGTACAATAATCGGACGTGTGTATGCATTCGGTCGGGCGCCGACGTGTATACAGACCTTAAAGTACAAGTAAAAATGTACTTACTGTTGCAAGCCCGCCCAAAAAACAAGAATAGTTACTTACGTCTCTGATGGTTCTGAAGGTAGGTATTCAATCTGGAGTTTGGCATCCTTATCCTCCTAAGTAGCCACCGGGGATCTTCCAATCATATTGGGCATCAACATTTTTAACCTGCCTGACAGGAATAAAATTGTAAAATCGTCAGTCGGCCATTAAACGGGCCAACAGTGTTACGATACCCGGATCTATGGCCACCATTAGTCTTCCTCTCAGTGAGATTACAGCACGGCTGTAGCTGGAGGAGGGCAAACTCTGGACTGAGGGGCACATTTAAAAACCTGTGGTATTGCAAACTTGCGATGCTGCGGGTTATCAGAAAAGCCTGACAACGCAATGGTATTGTTTGGGCGATGGTGAATCTCCAACGCGGATGTAAATGTATGTTAGTAACTTTACGAACGTGATTGTAACTTTACGAACGATATAATAGATTTACGCTATCGTAGATGTCCTAGATCGTATATTTACAATTGCAGCGAATGAATATCTATCTTCAGGAATGCCAGAGAGGTAAGTAACTATTGCAGTCTTGGGCTTTTCATGGGAAGGTAGGTATCGATTCTTACAATATGTGGAGGGTTGGACCTTATGCTATTCCTGTGCTTCGTAATGTGATAATCAAAGGGCAAGTGGCTAAACCAGGATGACTTTTGCCTGTTAATGTGATTCTCTACTCCTATGTTGTCTATTGAAAACCCCTGCACGCTAATGTACTAACGTATCCAGCTCGCACAATATTTAAAAGGCTTCCATTAGTTCAAAAAGACGAGGGAGGATCACAGACACATTGTTTAGCCACAGGGTCAAATTGTTGACAGAAAGTTGTAATCACCAGTGTCTCAACAACAAAAAAAAAAAAAATAAAATAAAATAAAACCTTCTCATCTTTTCTAAAAAAAATGTCTTCCCCTTTGTAACATGTTGTAACGAGAATTTACATTTCTACTTCTAGAAGTGGCAGGAGGGGTAGGACAATGTTATTTTGTGGTTTAATTAAGGTTCTAAGTGTGGCCTTTACAAACGCCAGCAATGGCCAGTAGGCATGAACTGGGACAATAAGAAATCATTGTGGAGCGGGTGTGAGATGGGAATTATGTGGCAGCTGGTCGTTGCAGGTACCTAACTAGCTTGTGGCTATACAACGTCTTTTGAAAAATTGTCTTCAAATAACAGATTACAAAACAGCTTTACTTAAACAAACCCTGTAATTTTAAGTCCAAAAGGAAATTCTTCATTCATCAAACATATAAAAGTCTAAATACGTTTCCAATGTAACAGTTTCAGAAACAAGGGTTGGTCTTCCACCTTGCGTATAAGGGACTCTTGGGGTTTAGAATCATTTGGTTGGTTATGTGATACTTTTGTTGGATGTTGATCGATGACAAGGTCATTCGCTACATTTATTTATATACATATATATGTATGCACAGAAAAGGTTTTTCTGTGCACACAAAAAGTAATTTCTGGTACTTTTCAGCTCTGTGCAATACGCATGATCAAGTCATTGGATCCCCTGTAAATACTTTAATTTTGTCAACATCCCAACCTAAAAAATACTTTAATCTGCTGCAGTGTTATACATATATGGGGTACACTTGTACATATGGGGTATACTTGTACATATGGGGTACACCTGTACATAATATGTGGTGCACTTGTTTATATGGGGTACTCTTGTACATAAGGGGTATACTTGTACATATGGGGTACACCTGTACATATAGGATGCACCTTTTCATGTGGTGTACACTTAGGGGGAACACACCTGTACATATGGGGTACACCTATACATATGTGGTACACTTCTTTATATCAGGTACACTTGTACATATTGGGTACTTCTGTACATATGGGATGCACCTATTCATGTGGTGTACACTTGTACATATGGGGTGTATCTGTACATATGAGCTATATCTATATGGGGTACACTTATACATATGGAGTATACCATGTACCAGGTGTGGGGCACACCTGAACATATGGGGTACAGCTGTAAATGTGGGGTGCACTAATACATATGGTATACCCTTGTACATATTAAGGACACCTCAACGTGTGGGGCACACCTGTACTTATGGGGTACACTTGTATATATGATGTACACTTGTTTATATGGGTGCACCTGTACATATGGGATACACTTGTATATATGAGGAACACTTGTTTATATGGGTGCACCTGTACATATGGGATACACTTGTATTGATGTGTACATGATGTGTATATGATGTGTACATGCTGTGTATATGCTGTGTATATGCTGTGTATATGATGTGTATATGCTGTGTATATGCTGTGTATATGATGTGTATATGGTGTAGGTGGTGTTATATTTGTTGGAGACTTGGGATATGGAGGTAGAGACACAGAAGCGGAAAAAAAACAAACAAATCGCAAAATTCATTAAATAGAACAACAAGCCCAGAAAGAATGTCGTGGTTCTAAAGACATACAAACAGGGGGAACCGTGCACACCAGTAAAAAAAAGGAGAAAAAAAAAATAGACATAGGTACAAACAACGCCCTATAGGGACAATGGAATCAGTGACGTTGCGAGCAATCCACTGTCAAAACAGGAACGACAAGGTTTCGACCAGAGTGGCGCGCGTCAGTTACTGCTTGTCTACTAACGAATCAAAGAAATGTGTCTATGATCGGGAGATGCAATGGATATGTTCAAAAACATCCTCGGACACAATATGGTAAGGTTCGGCGGAAGAAACGACAGGCGAAATAACAGAAGTAGAGGACTCACAGGGTCCAAGGGAAAAAGCAAGGTCGGGACACACAAGGGGTTAGAAGTAAGATACGCCGAGCACGTGACAACGGAGGTACAGACGACCACGCATTCGGAAAGAAAATCACAGGGTAGCCTACGGAAAAAAGAAAAGAGGGGAAGAAATCCTTAACACACACCCACAACGGTGAACTGTGAAGTACTGACTAAAGAATACACTATAGGAGAACAAGAGATCGCGAAAAAAACAAACAGAGACGTTATCAGCTTCATACACTAGTATCTATAATGATCCAAAAAAAAGAGTTTCGCGCGACCATCTGAAGTACAGTATACAGGTAACCCATTTAAAAAGTCCACACTGTGAAGGTCCAGCCTTACGCGTTTCGAGGCCCCCGGCCCACGTAATTTCCCTCGGCCGCGTAACTTCCGCGGCCGAGGAAAACCACAGTCCTATAGGGGAACCTCGGACCTGTGTGTATCCCGATCTGCGATCCTGTTTGTCATTTTTCAAATCTGTACTGTGTTCCCCAGCTTACTTACAGTCAGAAACAACTGGTCATGTCAGCACTGGTCATACTTCCAACCCGCCAATTAAATGATGGATTGCGATCGCTCTGAAATAATACCCTAACCCTTCGTACCAGAACTTAAAGCCTCGTACACACATCCGACACACAACCCTTGACCCAATGAACGTACAATAATCGACTGTGTATCATTCGGTCGGGCGCCGACGTGTATCGACCTTAAAGTACAAGTAAAAATGTACTTACTGTTGCAAGCCCGCCCAAAAAAACAGAATAGTTACTTACGTCTCTGATGGTTCTGAGGTAGGTATTCAATCTGGAGTTTCATCCTATCCTCCTAAGTAGCCACCGGGATCTTCCAATCATATTGGGTCATCAACATTTTTAACCTGCTGACGGAATAAAATTGTAAAATCGTCAGTCGGCCATTAAACGGGCCAACAGTGTTACGATACCCGGATCTATGGCCACCATTAGTCTTCCTCTCAGTGAGATTACAGACAGCACGGCTGTAGCTGGAGGAGGGCAAACTCTGGACTGAGGGGCACATTTAAAAACCTGTGGTATTGCAAACTTGCGATGCTGCGGGTTATCAGAAAACCTACAACGCAATGGTATTGTTTGGGCGATGGTGAATCTCCAACGCGGATGTAAATGTATGTTAGTAACTTTACGAACGTGATTGTAACTTTACGAACGTATAATAGATTTACGCTATCGTAGATGTCCTAGATCGTATATTACAATTGCAGCGAATGATATCTATCTTCAGAATGCCAAGGGTAAGTACTCTATTGCAGTCTTGGGCTTTTCATGGGAAGGTAGGTATCGATTCTTACAATATGTGGAGGGTTGGACCTTATGCTATTCCGTTGCTTCGTATGTGATAATCAAAGGGCAAGTGGCTAAACCAGGATGACTTTTGCTGTTTAATGTATTCTCTACTCCTATGTTGTCTATTGAAAACCCCTGCACGCTAATGTACTAACGTATCCAGCTCGCACAATATTTAAAAGGCTTCCATTAGTTCAAAAAACGAGGAGATCACAGACACATTGTTTAGCCACGGTCAAATTGTTGACAGAAAGTTGTAATCACCAGTGTCTCAACAACAAAAAAAAAAAAAAAATAAAATAAAATAAACCTTCTCATCTTTTCTAAAAAAAATGTCTTCCCCTTTGTAACATGTTGTAACGAGAATTTACATTCTACTTCTAGAAGTGGCAGGAGGGGTAGGCAATGTTTTTTTGGTTTAATTAAGGTTCTAAGTGTGGCCTTTCAAAAACGCCAGCAATGGCCAGTAGGCATGACACTGGGACAATAAGAAATCATTGTGTGAGGCGGGTGTGAGATGGGAATTATGTGGCAGCTGGTCGTTGCAGGTACCTAACTAGCTTTTGGCTATAAACACTTCTTTTGAAAAATGTGTCTCAAATAACAAGATTACAAAACACTTTACTTAAACAAACCCTGTAATTTTAAGTCAAAAGGAAATTCTTCATTCATCAAACATATAAAAGTCTAAATACGTTTCCAATGTACAGTTTCAGAAACAAGGGTTGGTCTTCCACCTTGCGTATAAGGGACTCTTGGGGTTTAGAATCATTTGGTTGGTTATTTGATACTTTGTTGGATGTTGAGATCGAGGACAGGTCATTCGCTACATTTATTTATATACATTATATGTATGCACAGAAAAGGTTTTTCTGTGCACACAAAAAGTAATTTCTGGTACTTTTCAGCTCTGTGCAATACGCATGATCAAGTCATTGGATCCCCTGTAAATACTTTAATTTTGTCAACATCCAACCTAAAAAATACTTTAATCTGCTGCAGTGTTATACATATATGGGGTACACTTGTACATATGGGGTATATTTGTACATATGGGGTAACACTGTACATAATATGTGGTGCACTTGTTTATATGGGGTACTCTTGTACATAAGGGGTATACTTGTACATATGGGTACACCTGTACATATAGGATGCACCTTTTCATGTGGTGTCACACTTAGGGGGAACACACCTGTACATATGGGGTACACCTATACATATGTGGTCACCTTCTTTATATCAGGTACACTTGTACATATTGGGTACTTCTGTACATATGGGATGCACCTATTCATGTGGTGTACCCTTGTACATATGGGGTGTATCTGTTACATAGAGCTATATCTATATGGGGTACACTTAATACATATGGAGTATACCATGTACCAGGTGTGGGGCACACCTGAACATATGGGGTACAGCTGTAAATGTGGGGTGCACTAATACATATGGTATACCCTTGTACATATTAAGGACACCTCAACGTGTGGGCACACCTGTACTTATGGTGTACGTACATATGGGATACACTTGTATATATGAGGAACACTTGTTTATATGGGTGCACCTGTACATATGGGATACACTTGTATATATGAGGAACACTTGTTTATATGCATACACCTGTTAGTGCATTGTGATGTTACTACACAGGAATTAACATCAATGATAATTTAGGGAGCAACCATATTTGCTTATGGCTTTATTTCTCCTCTAGAAAAAAGTAGGTATGTGCAGGACCCTTTCTAGCTATGCCTCAATTTAAAGGGCATGGCCAACCCCATAACCAGGGGTGCCTGTCCATGAGACAAGTTAAAAAAATTGCTTCTGGCACTGGCTAGCCCCGCAATGAAAGTCAATGCTTGTGCCACCCTCCTCTTGGGGATAACAGAGGGGCAGAAACACATGAATTTTGTTTCAGGTGCTGTTCCCCCTTGAAGTGCCACTGGCCCCAACTAAAATATACTATTACCCAGTGGGCAGCTGAAGTTCCAGTAAGGTAAGGTTTCTACCTCCTTTTAAAGCTGTACAAGTTCTTTGCGAGCTCACTCATGCACAGAGGCAGTGGCTTGTGTAACATCAGTCAGTCATTGGCTATGATGTCATCTGTCACGCCCATGACTTAACTCCTGCTACCTGGAAGAAGCCAGGAGGGAGAGATGGTATGTACAGGTGTACCCCATATAAACAAGTATACCTCATATGTACAGGTGTACCCCATACAAACAATTGTACCTCACATGTACAAGTGTACCCCATATGTAAAGGTGTACCCCATATAAACAAGTGTACCTCATATGTACAAGTTTACCCCATACTTACAGGTGTACCCCATATAAACAAGTGTACCTCATATGTCCAAGTGTACCCTGTATGTACATGTGGGCCCCACATGTGCAGGTATCCTTAATATGTACAAGTGTATCCCATACCTACAGATGTACCCCATATGTACAGGAGTACCCCATACTTACAGATGTAGCCCATATATACAGGTGTGCCTCACACATATAGGTGTCCTCAATATGTACAAGTGTAACCCACACTTACAGGTATAGCCCATATGTACAGATGCACCCCATATTGACAAGTGTACCCCATACTTACAGAGGTACACCATATGTATAGGTCTGCCCCACAGGTGCAGGTGTACTGTGTAGAAGTGTACCCCATACTTACAGGTATAACCCATATGTACAAGTGTACCCCATAAGCACAGAAGTGCCCCACACATGAAGGTATCCTTCATATGTACAAGTGTATACTATATGTATAAGTGTAACCCATACTTACAGATGTACCCTACATATGCAGGTATACTCCATATGTATAAGTGTAATCCTTACTTACAGGTATAGCTCATATGTACAGATACACCACATATATACAAGTGTACACCACATGAACTGGAGCTCCCTATATGTACAGATGTAATCAATATGTACAAGTGTACCCCATATGAAGAAGTGTACCACATATGCACAAGTGTACCCCATATAAACAAATATACCCCATGTATACAGGTATACCCCATATGTACACAGGTGTACTCCATATGCACAAGTTTTCCCCTAATGTACAAGTAAACCCCATATGCAAAAGTGTACCCTATATAAACAAATATACCCCATATGTACAGGTGTATTCCATATGTAAAAGTGTACCCTATATGTACACAGGTGTACCCCATATGTACAAGTATATCCCATATCTACAGGTGTACCCCATATAAAAGGTGTATCCCATATGTACAGGTGTATCCCATATGTACCCCATATATACAGATGTACCCCATATGTACAGGTGTATCCCATATGTTTAGGTGTACCCCATATATACAGGTGCACCCCATATGCACAGTTGTATCCCATATGTACAGAGGTGTACCCCATAAGTACAGGTGTACCCCATATGTACAGGTGTAGCCCATATGTACATGTGTACCCCATGTATACATGAATAACCCATATGTACAGGTGTACTCCATATGTACAGGTGTATATGTACAAGTGTACCCCATATGTACAGGTGTGCCCTATATGTACAGGTATACCCCATATTTACAGTTGTACGCCACATGTACAGGTGTATCCCATAAGTACAGGTTTATCCCATATGTACATGTGTACCCCATATGTACAGGTGTACCCCGTGTGTACAGGTGAACCCCATATATACAGGATAACACCGTGTGTACAGATGTACCCCATTTGTACAGGTGTACCCCATTTGTACAGGTGAACCCCATATGTACAGCTTTTGATTAAACTTTCCAAATGTGTTCCACACAGAGGAGAGCTGTTTGTGATTAGAATATTTATTCCTCTGACTTATATTTTGTCTGGGAAACGCCAGCACACTTAACGTCCATAGTGTAGAGTCGCTTTAATGAGCTTTGGAGTTTATCATAACCTTCAAGTGACTCATGAATTCCATAGCCCTTTAATTATGTCCCCAAACCCACATGGTAGGTTTTATCTGCATATCAAGGCAAAGTAAGAGCATCTAATTCTTTTGAAGTGCAATTATATGTTTGTTGTATACTGCATGTGATGGACAGCTCTTATTTATGGAAAGGCTGAAAATAGCTTGGTTTTCTGTCCTATTTTTAAAGATGTTTCCTTTGTTCATGTAAGACAAACCACAGATGCAAAGATGTAATCTCGTAAAAAGCTTGCACATAAGGATCTTGCAATTAAGAAGCTTGCACTTAAAAAGCTTGCACGTAAGAAGCTTGCATGCAAGGATCTTGCACGTAAGAAGCTTGCATGTAAGGAGCTTGCACGTAAGAAGCTTGCATGTAAGGATCTTGCACGTAAGAAGCTTGCATGTAAGGATCTTGCACGTAAGAAGCTTCCATGTAAGAAGCTTGCACGTAAGAAGCTTCCATGTAAGAAGCTTGCACGTTGTGTCCTTGCTTATTGAAATGCTCATGAAGATTCCTCTCAGTCCTTTATGGACCGCACAATCTGTTGCGGCTAACTGTCGGAAGCGGCTGCTTCCCCCCCCCGATCGGTCGGCCAGGAGGAAGACTTGTATGGTGTGTACCCACCTTTAGACTTAAGACTAAAATCAATTTTTTTTTATATCAATGGCCATGATTTATTATATCTGCTTCTATTTTTAGTTTGGGGGGAGATATACCCTTTAAATTAATTGCTTTTCCATCCATGTGTCCGTCATGTCGGTAATGACTACCTTACCCTATGGGGGTCTAAGGAGAACTTTGCATGATTCAAAAAGCTCTGTTATAATTGCATAATTGATATATTTAAACACAGAACCACTAAACTGCAAAATATTACCCAATGGTAAATTGGAAAAATGTTCAAAATGATATTGAAAGAGAACTCAAGTAAATATGGTTGATTCTCCTTTATTCACCAGTATAACCTAATGTAGTATATTTTTTTATTCTTAATGTGCCATTTCTGGTGCGGCTAACTGTCGGAAGCGGCTGCTTTCCCCCCCCCCCCCCCCCCGATCGGTCGGCCAGGAGGAAGACTTGTATGGTGTGTACCCACCTTTAGACTTAAGACTAAAATCAATTTTTTTTTATATCAATGGCCATGATTTATTATAATCTGCTTCTATTTTTAGTTTGGGGGGTAGATATACCCTTTAAATTAATTGCTTTTCCATCCATGTGTCCGTCATGTCGGTAATGACTACCTTACCCTATGGGGGTCTAAGGAGAACTTTGCATGATTCAAAAAGCTCTGTTATAATTGCATAATTGATATATTTAAACACAGAACCACTAAACTGCAAAATATTACCCAATGGTAAATTGGAAAAATGTTCAAAATGATATTTGAAAGAGAACTCAAGTAAATATGGTTGATTCTCCTTTTATTCACCAGTATAACCTAATGTAGTATATTTTTTTACCTTCTTAATGTGCCATTTCTGTTGCGGCTAACTGTCGGAAGCGGCTGCTTTCCCCCCCCCCCCCCCGATCGGTCGGCCAGGAGGAAGACTTGTATGGTGTGTACCCACCTTTAGACTTAAGACTAAAATCAAATTTTTTTATATCAATGGCCATGATTTATTATAATCTGTTCTATTTTTAGTTTGGGGGGTAGATATACCCTTTAAATTAATTGCTTTTCCATCCATGTGGCGTCATGTCGGTAATGACTACCTACCCTAGGGGGTCTAAGGAGAACTTTGCATGATTCAAAAAGCTCTGTTATAATTGCATAATTGATATATTTAAACACAGAACCACTAAACTGCAAAATATTACCCAATGGTAAAATGGAAAAACGTTCAAAATGATATTTGAAAGAGAGCTCAAGTAAATATGGTTGATTCTCCTTTTATTCACCAGTATAACCTAATGTAGTATATTTTTTTACCTTCTTAATGTGCCATTTCTTCTTGCTAAGCTTCTTAGCTGGTCATTGCCTTGATACTTACAAACTAGATTTGAATAGAGATGAGACCTTCAGACTCAGAGGACCAAGAAATGGTTTTATCTAAGGATGTCCAACCTGCATCCCTCTGCTAAAACACATGTAATGACCAAGGGGCATCATATTAGGAACAGCAGGCCCAGTTTAGGAAGTGCAGGGAGAGGTACAAAGATGCCTTCTGGATGTACACCACTCATGGGGAGGTGGGTGGTCTAAGTTTTTTTAATTACTGGAGGGTCTGATTATGTCCTGACTGCCCCCGTCAGTAAAAACTCCTTCCTGACAGCCTGAAAGGGCCATTACAACCCTCCCCGTCTGCTAACTACAATACTTGACTAGGGATCTTCCATGTGACGTTTTTATATTAACTCTTGAATATATTTTCCAGTAAAACATAGAAAAGGTCCATCTGAAGATCACTCACTGCCACATTAACATTCTCGTTCCTTTTCTTCTTCTTTTTTTTAAGAAAAATGTCTCGGATTGTTTATCTTCTAACGTCCTATTCTTGGAAACACACATGTTGCATATTTTCCCTCAAATAAACCACATACACTTAACTAAGATTTAAATATATAGGAAGGCATATTTATTTCCTGGAGCAAGACACAGATTTCCTTTGAGGGCAACTTGATCCATCCGAAAATAGTGAACAAATCTTCCGTTTTTGCATTACATGTGGTGTCTGCCGAACTGGGTGATTTCAGGACAATGTGAAACTTGCTAAGTGCAACATTGCTTGAAAGCAAACGGCTCTGGCGTGTAATAAAGAGATTTCATTTTATCCGTAAAACACACTTCAAGGTTAAATGCGGCTACTACAGAGTGCCGGATTTTAAACCTCAACTGGTGAAAATGAAACAGTGGGTTTTATAGCAAGTTATGACTTCAGAAACAGCTTGCCTTGGGGTTTGTAGGTGACAAAATACCGAACGTCAACCACAAGGTGGTATTTCAGCCAATTGGAGGTGGATTTGAGGCTGGTTGACGATGGTCGATATTTTGGTTTGATTGATCATCCAGCCTGGTATTTTGGTCAAACGGACAGGCGCTCAATGGGAATTATCAAACCGGCCAATCATTTTTCACTGTTGTTTTAGGCAGAATGTATCAATGTAGACAAATGGATGGGTTGGTAAATAGCAACCAGTCGTAAGAGTCTTAAATAGGGCACGTGATTGGTCAGACTATCTGCCTTCTGTCAGGCACCAGACTACTGAGCCATAGATCCATTGGTGAATTTGTCAGGTGACATTGTCCTTTATGCACCAAGTTTAGGACTATTGCTGATCATGGGAAGTGATCTTGTTATGGTAGGAGCAAGTTCAGATAATCATAAAAAAAGAAAAAGTAACACCTCAATATGGAACTATGAGAAATTATATTTCAGCACTTGAACCACACTCTCAATGTTCTATCAGCACATATCTCCTAACTCAGGGGGGGGCTGATATAGGGGTGGAGCTTATAGAAGCTCCACCCCAACCATGCCTCCAGAATGCCAATGGTACTCCTATTACCATTACCACCCCCCATGGGACAAAGCTGGGTGTTCCGGGGCACTGGGACAGACTCTTTAGATCTGTAGCAGCTCACTGAGAAACAAGACGCCCCTGACAGGGCTAGAACTGTAAACAGAATGAGGTAGATCCAGGGTGCTGCACTGTTGCCTCATCTTCTGCTCCCCTATCTTCCTTTTTTCGACTTCTGCTCTGTGGTGGCCAAAGATTGCCTTCCAGTCCTCTCCTATAGAGGGCACTGTTACAGGACAGGTGTAATGATTAGAGTCAGTAGGCTGTAGGATTCACCAAGCTATGGAAAATGAGAGAATGTAGACACGTGCTAATACCATGTTGTCATCTTTTTCTTAAGTAGGGTCTGGGGGGGATGGGCCGGACCTGACAGATCCTAATTGGAATTCCAGAAGTTTCACATTCATTGAAATACAGTACCTCACATTCCAACTCTACATATTTATATATGGACATACTCGGCTTTGGCAGAACATTTATTGCAGTACAAAAGGCCACATTGAATGAAATGTATTTTAAACAAAATCTATTCAAATAAATGAATGGACGTGTAAATATCATCCATTACACTTGGTATTAATGTGCAGGACCCCCCAATAATTACCTTTTCCCAAAGTCTATGAAAGATATTCCACCCGATCTCTGGAGTTTCTTCCAACCTTCTTCCAAGGCAATCCAGGTAGTATCCATCAGTCACAGCAGTGGCCAATGACTTGGGGTTTAGGGGTCATGCTTTTTAAGGCATATATATGCTGAGTAACAATGTAACGGCAATATAAGATAAGGTATGAGCATGTTGCCTATTGAGGTGCTGAATGAGCAAATGGACATACTGTAGTCTGCAATGGATAAAAAATGCCTAAAGCTGGGTACCCATGGTCAGATCCTTCCTCCTGACTGACCGTTCGGCACTTCTGATTGGAAAAAGTAGCCGCAGCCCACAGTTCGCCATCCATAGAGGACCACATGATGGATGCCTCTGATCGTCCTTTTTGTCCGATTCGGATGAATGGTCGGTCAAGTCTGTAAACCCATGCGATTATTTCAACCTGATCAACCGATAGACTGAACTAGTGTTCGATCGTGTACACAGCTTTAAAGGAGAAGTAAAGTTATTTTCTGTGTGTAGCTGTATATCCTTTGGGGGAGATTCAATATGGGCCATTACCATCTGAAACCCACGTTAACCTGAAGAAATTTCGGGTTAATGTGGGTTTTAGATGGATTTTAGAGCACAGCACCATTTCCAAATGTTATATCCAGTGCTATAGATGCAAAACCCATACCGTTAAGTTTTGTGCTACATAGTAGCGCGACACTTAACGGTAGTGTGTGGGAGGATTTAAACCCACGCTCTTACCTTAGCACGATCCCGCGATGCAATAACTGACGTAATCTCGTTTACGTCAGTTATTGTATCGCAGGATCGGGCTAAGGTAAGTAACGCGGCGTACGGAATTGGATCTCCCCGTTTGTCTTTTAATCTTTAAAATCTTATAGTGGAAAAAACACTCAATGCCATTAATGCTGTTACTTATAGACCTGGAATTGCATGGATTGTGGGTCAGAAAGACTGAAATAGAAACAGAACCTGGTAAGGAATATGTACACCGGAATTTTTTTTTTAAATTGCCCATTACTGGAAAATATAATTCTGTATCACTGTAACAATTTTTTTTGTTTTTTGATCTGTCCCCTATTTCTTTAGATATCAAATCTGAAGCTTAAAGGGACACTATACTGAAAAAAAGACTTTGCCTCATCTTAATCTGTAATTGAATACATATAAGTAGCACTGACTTTGATTTGTATGTGTTGCTGCATGCCTTCAATCCAGAACACATTTTGTTTAGGAGCAGTATCCCCCCTCCCTCTTTTAACCACTCCCACTTCCATCTGACCTGACTTTTCCCCCACAAACCAACTCTCAAGCCTACACACAGCATACAATATTCCAACTGCCAAAACTCTGTCACCATTCCAGCTACAGTAAAACTACTCACAGAAGAATAGTTTTTGAGAGCAAGGAACTTGATTGACAAATTAAAGATAAGAAGTTTTAGATTGAATATCTAAAGAAATAGGGGGCAGATCAATCAAGTAGTGGATGGGAAGAATTATAGTTTCCAGCTATCCATAGTTTATAGTTTATATGTCCATGGTATCTAGACGCAAACATCGAATCTACGAGTAAACTGTCCATTAAAGCCTATACGCGAGCATTGAATCCACGAATAAAATGTACATGGTACCTAGGCGCGAACAAGCTCGAAAATAGCGTGAGTGAGAGTAAAATTGAGTTTTGGAAAGTCCTGGATATTGGAACGTGTTCCCCAGACCATTTCCCAGGTCCCACAGCCATTTACATTAAGTTACCATTGATATTTTAATTGTATTTCATTAGAACTTTTCAAACTATTGGACTCCCATTGACTTTAATGGGTCCGTTATCGAACTTTCCATATAGTTCGAATGTTCGAAAACGGACCGAAATTTCTAAAGTTCGGCCATCTCTACTGTCAGGTCGGAGAAAATGAGGTGTTGGTTAAGAGGGGGGTGGGGTACTGAAACCAGTACTGGATTAAAGGCAACACACGCCCCTCTGAGTAATTACTACGTACTAAAATTATAGATTAAGATGTGAAAAAGTAATTTTATTCATTATACATACCTTTTAAAAGACAATTATAGTCTTAAAATCTTCCCCTTCTCCCTTAGAAGTACCCAGGGCGTGGGCCTAAATCAAAAAGTCCTCACCCCTGGGTACACTTTCTAAGTTAAATAATACTTACCTTATGTTTCCTTTGGTAGCTCCACCTTCCAGACTGTCAGTGACAGTACCAATAGGACTTAGGGCTAGGCCCCACTAGCCTTTTTTGGTGTGCGCTGTGTTAGCGCACCGTCCAGCGCACACCAATAGAAGAGGATGGGGGTGGCCCCACTATCTGTGCTGCCGACCCTTTTCGGTGCATGTGATCACTATTTTCATTGTGCATCGCATGTGCTGCGATAGGGTTACATCAAAAGAATTTCAGCGTTTGCGCAGGGTAGCGTACATGAATCATGCGACGTTGCAATTTCCCTGCATCGCGCGAATCTTGCACACTGCCTAGTGGGGTCTTTGTGTGGAAAGCAGTGAGTGAACCTTTCACAATCAATTTTTGGGGTCTAAGTGTGAAAAATCTTTACGTCCCCAATCTGCAGACTCAGTGGATGAGTAAAGGAAAGGGAGAGACGTTAAGTCAGGGGCAGATAGCAGATGAACAAACTGTGAAACTATTTAAATCTTTTCACATATTTCGCTTTTGAATTTTTTAAAAAATGTTAAATTTTTTTTTTTATATCCCCTCCAGTGGAGGAACTTTCAGGGTTATTCAATAAAAGTTCTTATCGTTGAAAATGGTGCTAATTTTGCCCCAACCAATCAGATGTTAGCTTTCAAATGTTAAATAAGATCTGATTGGTTGGGGTAAAATTAGCACCATTTTCAACGATAAGAACTTTTATTGAATCTCCCTGTTTATTTGTGAAATAGAACATGCATATTCAACATTATTACAAATATTTGTTTCTCATGCAGAGCTATTTATACATCAACATCAGTTTCTACAGACTCATATTTTAATGATAAATTTTATTCTAACTTTGTCTATAACTCTGGGCCAATTCTTTGGTACCTATAATATAGTTTCACAAACTGTAAACAGTGTCAGACAATGCTACGTCTCATCCTATCTATTATCGGAGACTGTGCTACCACAATTGGTTATATTTAACACCTTTAATACACAGGTATCTTAGTTACACGTTTCCGGGGAATCTTCTAGACCAAATTTTTTTTATATTTAAAGGGGCATCCTCTGTGTTTATATTTTATTTTTATTTTTGAATGATGGAAATGTTTTGATTTAAAATATTCAAACTTGAGATGGTTAACAATAAAAAAAGAACCGCAGAAGATAACGGTAAGTGTCTGTATGATACAGTGAACAGCAGTGGGGTAACAGGTCCATAATCTCCTGATTGGTGCCCTGGGTGTGGACTACATCAGTAACTTTCAATGTGTTCCCCGCCAGTTCTAATGTTAATGCTGGTACACACGTTCCAATTCTTTCTCCTGACCGACCGTTCAAGACTTTCGACCAGTCCACCAGAAGGAAGGACTGTCAGTCACGGCAAAAGCAGCCATGTCCGACACTAACCACGACCGAGCACGAGGAGCACACTAACAGCCGTGGTTTTCCAACATGTCTGATCGTGCGTTCATCCGCTTCTGACGAACGAACGGTTGGCAGTCGATTGGGGCCGCCACAAGGAACCTTACAATAAATTGCCCCTACTGACCGAAACATTGAAATGTCGGTCAGTCAGGTCAAATTATTGTACAGTGTGTACCTAGCTTTAGAAAGCAAAATGGGGTGCAACAGAGGGAGCGAGGGGTCAAGTTTTCTCAAAGTTATCTAGGTCCTCACCCCTAGGTTCATACTATATTGCAAGATATACTGTAATTACCTCGCTCGCTCGGACTCAGCCAATTGAAAGACGAGCTTCTAGCACAGGCCTGACACATAGTAACATAGTAACATAGTAATTAAGGTTGAATAAAGACATACGTCCATCAAGTCCAACCTATTCACTTTTTTTTTTTTTTTTTTTTTTAACCCTACCTAACAGTTGATCCAGAGGAAGGCAAAAAACTCCAGCTAAAAAGGGGGAAAAAAATTCCTTCCTGACTCCAAACGGCAATCGGAAAGTATCCCTGGATTAACCAGATCTATATGCATTAATACCAGTAATTCTCAATATTTTTTAGTTTTAGAAACTTATCCAGGCCTTTTTTAAAGTTATTCAATGAACTTGCCATTACCACATCTGCTGGAAGACAGTTCCACAGTTTCACCGTTCTCACTGTAAAGAAACCTCTCCTAACCTGAAGATGAAACTTCTTTTCTTCTAACCTTAAAGGATGTCCACGTGTCCTCTGATATGACCTATTAGTGAACAATGCACCAGAGAGCTCATTGTATGGGCCATTAATATATTTGTATAAGGTTATCATGTCCCCACGCAAATGTCACTTCTCCAATGTAAACATCCCTAACTTGTCTAATCTGCCTGCATATTCAAGCCCCTCCATTCCCCTTATTAATTTAGTTTCCCTTCTCTGAACTGCCTCAATTTCCAAGATGGCCCTTTTGTATATGGGATTCCAAAACTGCACCGCATATTCCAAATGAGGCCTTACCAGTGCCTTGTAAAGAGGGAGAATAATATTTTTCTCTCTTGAATCTATTCCCCTCTTTATACAAGACAATATCTTGCTAGCTCTAGCTGTTGCTACCTGGCATTGTTTGCTATAGCTAAGTCTGTTATCTACCAGAACCCCCAAATCTTTTTCCATTACAGATGCACTTAACACAGAGTTATTTATGGTGTAGGTGGCACAGGGATTATTAAATCCCAAATGCATCACCACATTGAATCTCATCTGCCATTCTGCTGCCCATTTTGATAATCTATCTAGGTCTACTTGCAGCACTTGCACATCATTAGAAGTTTCCAAAGCTCTGCATAGTTTAGTGTCATCAGCAAACACTGAGACCTTGCTCTCAATGCCCCCTTCTAAGTCATTTATAAACAGATTAAACAGAAGCGGCCCCAGTACAGAACCCTGAGGCACTCCGCTTAGAACTTTAGCCCACATAGATGTAGCTCCATTTACCACCACTCTCTGTTTGTGGTCCAATAACCAGTTCTCTATCCATGTACAAATGTTTTCTTCAAGGCCAACAGTCCTCAGTTTATACATTACATCTTCCCAGGCCTGGACATCAATGGGGGCAAAGCTGAACAGGCTCTGCAAGTGCAGTTAGGTAAGTACATTTTGTGATCCAGAGAACCCAGGGGTGAAGAACTGGCAGTTCTGACCATTAGTACTTTACTGGTGTAGAGAACGTTAAAAGGGTTTTAGTTCCTCTTTGGTAAAACTACATTTATCAGGGAGGTAGGAAAGTTAAAACAGGGAGGTAGGAAAGTTAAAACAGGGAGGTAGGAAAGTTAAAACAGGGAGGTAGGAAACTTACTTAAAACAACTGATCGTACCCAGTCCCTAACTGTGCCAAGTCATTTTAAAGTAATTGTCATTTTTGGTTGTACTGTGCCCTTTACACGGGAATATTAAAAGGATCTGCAATCAGCTGTGCTGATATTGTCTATTTACATAGTGTTCAGACTGTTTACATTTCTTATTCTATATCATAAAAATTGAAGCCGTATGATTGAAATCATGTGCCGAGCTGTTAATGTTATAAAGTATCATCGAGGGATTAATGTGTTATAATGTTTCTCGCTTTTCATTTCCCAGACGAGCTCATGTTTTATTTATCATTTTTCACATTCCGACAGAATTATCCTATTAAAAAAATAAAACACAAAGTAAACCATTTGCATACTCAGACAAATCTTTAATCTCCCCCCCATATGTGGAACATACACAGACAGACCAACCATCCTCTGCGCGTTCAAACCTGGAGATTGCAGGAGGTGAGATCGGAAAATGAAGAATTCTCAGCTTGGGCTTCTATTGGAATCAGATGTTCGACTATTTTAAAAATTGTTTCTTTTTATTAAAGGACATCTAAAGCCTCAGAACAACATTGAATTAGAAGGCAGATCTCCTTGTTATAAAAACAGTAATCAGTGTCTCACCTCTCATTTTAATATGGTTGTTGGGAAATGTAACTTTCTAACATGAAGTTTCTGTCTTATTTCACAGTGTTCCAGTATCACACAGTGTGGTCACTGACCATTATGTTCTTTACACATGCTCAGTCCTAAGATACTGCAGGAACTAGTTACAGTTGCTCACACCCACTAGTAGCCTCTAGCCAATCCTTTTACAGGACAGAATAGACAAGGGAGCCTGTGACTGAGGTCAGGGGTGTGGCCAGTCACTGTACATACACAGTTATTTCATCCAGTTCTTCAAGTGGTAACATTTACTTTATTGCTATTTACTGTATTTCTATTTTACAGTTTTTTGGTGTTTTTAGGGAAATTTTAGGGAAATTTTCAGATTCTGGAATGTAAAAATGTTGGTTTAGTTCTCCTTTAATTTACTGTATGTGCTGCAGAGAACAATGCCAAATAGTCTACAGCTACGTTTCTAAAAAGATAAGATTTAGTTTTTTTTAATTTAAATTATTTACATCTATGTTATATCTATATCTAGTTGCCATTTCTGGTTCTGTAGCGGAACCTCTACTTCCCAGGATGCACCACTTCCATTTTAGGCAAGGGGTTTTAGTTTTCCTAAATATCGACAAAACTCCACACCTTCCAACAATAGGACCAGGAGTTTGGAGTGAGCCCTGTTGAAGTTCCTTTTCCTTGGCTAGAGGTTTGTATCTTAGCTAAACCATAAGAAGTTAAGTTACAGATAAAAGACAGATTCTGTCCTACAACGGCCTATCCCGTGCCCAATGAACTCCTGCCGTTGGCCAATCAAATTAACTCTTTATATATAGTTTGAGCATTTGGAATGTGTGAAGCCAATCACAGACAATTTGTATATGACCAATGATTACAGACAGTATACGTAACTAATATAAAGAAAACTGAAGGCTATTGTGCTATTATATAAAAAGTATCGCCACAGCGATGTTCTCTTTTCGTCTGTGATCATTTACTTGCAATGCGCTAATGCAGTTTTGTGGCGAAAAGGACCAAGCTGCCGCGGGTTGAGGAAATGGGGGTCCTGGTTTCAAGCTGCAGGACCCCAATAAAGGTACTTATCAGTGCCAAGGAGGGGGGGCCCGGTTCCAGCTGCAGGACCGCTTAAGCCCCAAAAGGCGCTTGGCATTGCCCACTACATTTTTAATTTCAAATTGAACTGAATTCACTTTCATGGACACAGTCTCTGATCAGGACTGGATGCTATTCCACTAGCTGTCTCCACTGAGCATGCTCAAGCTTGCAAAAGAACTTTGAAAGGAGGTGGAAGCCTTTAGTACACACAGTACCGTTAAAGCCCAATAACGTTGGATCCGACTTTTATCAGTACTGTGTGTACCTTACTTTTCCGAATGAAAAAACAATTGGGTCGGCCGAATGCTCGTTCGGAAAAGAGGGAAAATTTCCCTTGCCCGCGGTAGACTCCCTATAGGGGAGTTGGCCACGGTTGAGGGAACACATCCTGAGCATTCCCCCTATGAGGAGCATATGCTGTGTATATGTTGTGTATATGCTGTGTATATGATGTGTATATGTTGTGTATATGCTGTGTATATGATGTGTATATGTTGTGTATATGATGTGTATATGATGTGTATATGTTGTGTATATGATGTGTATATGCTGTGTATATGATGTGTATATGCTGTGTATATGATGTGTATATGTTGTGTATATGCTGTGTATATGATGTGTATATGTTGTGTATATGCTGTGTATATGATGTGTATATGTTGTGTATATGATGTGTATATGCTGTGTATATGATGTGTATATGCTGTGTATATGATGTGTATATGTTGTGTATATGCTGTATATATGCTGTGTATATGATGTGTATATGTTGTGTATATGCTGTGTATATGCTGTGTATATGATATGTATATGATGTGTATATGCTGTGTATATGCTGTGTATATGCTGTGTATATGATGTGTATATGTTGTGTATATGCTGTGTATATGATGTGTATATGTTGTGTATATGCTGTATATATGCTGTGTATATGATGTGTATATGCTGTGTATATGATGTGTATATGTTGTGTATATGATGTGTATATGCTGTGTATATGATGTGTATATGCTGTGTATATGCTGTGTATATGATGTGTATAGGCTGTGTATATGATGTGTATATGCTGTGTATATGATGTGTATATGATGTGTATATGTTGTGTATATGTTGTGTATATGCTGTGTATATGATGTGTATATGCTGTCTATATGCTGTGTATATGATGTGTATATGCTGTGTATATGATGTGTATATGCTGTGTATATGCTGTGCATAGGGGGAGCGTTTGGGATTGTGGGTATGCAGATCTTTCAAAAATCTTTTAATTGTGTACCCAGCTTAGGTCTTGCAGATTTCCAACCATTGTGGTTCTGGACTATGGGGGTGATTTATTTGTAGAATTTTTCATTCAACAGGCGAACATGCCCTTTAGGCGAGCATGCTCTTTAGCCTTTTGTATGACCGTGTAACTGTTTGAAATACAATCGGCACTGTCCAAAGTTATTTATTCAACAAGAACTAAGAACAATAAGCTAGCATGCTTCTGCATTACTAGTACAACTGTAGCCAGTCTTTTTCAATACTAGTGAGCAGGCACCAACTAATGAATAATAATAGTCAAGATCAAAACCATGCTAACACAATAGTTTCCTTTATGAACAGCGTGTAGGCAGAAATCCCAGCCGCCCTGTCATTATTAATCTACATGTATGAGGTTTTGTTTGTTCTAAGCCAAATAATTACATTATTTAATATGTTCACTTTTCCACCCTCTATTTTGTTTCTCTCCGAGCCATAGTACGTTCTGTACAGATGGACATGTAAAGAGAGACAGGCTTCCTCCTTCAAGTGGCTTTAAGCCCCCCGAGCCTAGGGCTAGATTAGCTATCCCCTTGTATTTGTGTCACACATTAATGTGATTGTTTAGAATGGCAATTGTTTACATCTAATTATTCTACTTGAAGTTAACTTTTAATTGTCTTGTGTTGATTCCGCAAGATGTTTTACGAAAGGAGATAAAATCCAGGCCAATGGAAGGAATGAGTAACATTCTACTGATTGGCCTGGTAGGGTTACTTTACCAGAATTTAATGGCAGTTTAATAAAGAAATATAAATCATGGAAAAGACCGTTGTGTATTAGATGATGGAACATAAGGGTGGTCTTGCATGACACATCAAATACTGGGCTGTATCAGGAGAGTCTTGCCCACATTATTTCCTTGTATTTTGTATTGATGTTCAGTTCGAGTTTGTTCAACACTTTCAACATCAAAACATTCATCCAGTTCAACCAATGTTTTTACCCAAATTATCTGTGGCTCTTTTTATCCCCCGGCTCAGTCTTTAATAATAACACATGCGTCTGACTACACAATTCAGTTCATTTTGATGAAACATTTAGATAATTAAATTGGAAATGTCGTATTTTACTCGAATTAACAATTAAAATCTATGGTGGCCCAGTCACTTCCAAACATGTGTCTGTTGTACTGCTTAAAATCCACAATGTGTGTTTTTCAAGTGTTGTTGCTTGAATTTCCTTAGGGGCATATTTATAAATGTTCACTATTCGCTATCGCAGGACATCGCAATGACAAATAGCTCTATTTTCGCCTTATTTATAAAACCGCTCATTTTCGCTTTCGCCTTTGCGGGAAAGTAACGCTGCGGCGATGTGTGGCGATAGTTTTCGTCTTATTCATTGCGTTAAGTGTGGTATCACTGGGAAAAGAGATATTCCTCTCTAGCGTAATTTCAGAGCTATTTTTGTCACTTTTTTATTTACAGCTATTTATAAATAGGGGAAAATTCGCCTTTCTTCCCCTTTTCTCGCTTTTGTTGCATTTTTTTGCAGTTTTACCAGAATTTTCGCCCAAACATCATTACTTACTGGAATGTTCCATTAACATGACTATTTCTTACACAGCACTATGGGATGTTCCCATATTAATGGAACTGGTTTGGTAATTAGCTGCAGTTTGCTGAAAATAAACAATACTAAAAAATGTCCTATTATTGATATAGAGACAATTCGCCTTTTGAGTTTTACACTATTTATTATATCTTTGGCTGAAAAAAACCCCCAAATTTTTATTTTGAATAACAAATACAGGTGTTTAGTGTGTATTAACCAATTTAATACTACTTTGTAAATCCACCAGGGAGTATTACCTATTTACCATCACATGCGCTGAGCTTTATCAGCATTATTAGTGATACTTTTTGCTAGATAATTTTCACTTTTGATGAAAATTCGCCTTTTTAATAACTTTGATGAAAGGAAAAGTTGAAAGTTTAAAAAATTGTGGTAAAGGCTGGTAGGGAAAAAAAACAAAAATACTGCCCCTTTATAAATATGTCCCTCAGACAATACTGCCCCTTTATAGATATGTCCCTCAGACAATACTGCCCCTTTATAAACATGTCCCTCAGACAATACTGCCCCTTTATAGATATGTCCCTCAGACAATACTGCCCCTTTATAGATATTTCCCTCAGACAATACTGCCCCTTTATAGATATGTCCCTCAGGCAATACTGCCCCTTTATAAACATGTCCCTCAGACAATAATGCCCCTTTATAAATATGTCCCTCAGACAATACTGCCCCTTTATAAATATGTCCCTCAGACAATACTGCCCCCTTTATAAATATGTCCCTCAGACAATAATGCCCCTTTATAGATATGTCCCTCAGACAATACTGCCCCTTTATAAATATGTCCCTCAGACAATACTGCCCCTTTAATAAATATGTCCCTCAGACAATACTGCCCCTTTACAAATATGTCCCTCAGACAATACTGCCCCTTTATAAACAAGTCCCTCAGACAATACTGCCCCTTTATAGATATGTCCCTCAGACAATACTGCCCCTTTATAATATGTCCCTCAGACAATACTGCCCCTTTTAAGATATGTCCCTCAGACAATACTGCCCCTTTTAAACATGTCCCTCAGACAATAATGCCCCTTTATAATATTCCCTCAGACAATACTGCCCCTTTATGATATGTCCCTCAGACAATACTGCCCCTTTATAAACATGTCCCTCAGACAATACTGCCCCTTTATAGATATGTCCCTCAGACAATACTGCCCCTTTATAGATATTTCCCTCAGACAATACTGCCCCTTTATAGATATGTCCCTCAGACAATACTGCCCCTTTATAAACATGTCCCTCAGACAATAATGCCCCTTTATAAATATGTCCCTCAGACAATACTGCCCCTTTATAAACATGTCCCTCAGACAATTCTGCCCCTTTATAAACATGTCCCTCAGACAATAATGCCCCTTTATAGTTATGTCCCTCAGACAATACTGCCCCTTTATAGACATGTCCCTCAGACAATACTGCCCCTTTATAAATCTGTCCTACGACAATACTGCCCCTTTATAAATATGTCCCTCAGACAATACTGCCCCTTTATAAACATGTCCCCCAGACAATCTGCCCCTTTATAAACATGTCCCTCAGACAATACTGCCCCTTTATACATGTCCCTCACAATACTGCCCTTTATAAACATGTCCCTCAGACAATACTGCCCCTTTATAAACATGTCCCTCAGACATACTGCCCCTTTATAAACATGTCCCTCAGACAATACTGCCCCTTTATAAACATGTCCCTCAGACAATACTGCCCCTTTATAGATATGTCCCTCAGACAATACTGCCCCTTTATAAACATGTCCCTCAGACATAATGCCCCTTTATAAATATGTCCCTCAGACAATACTGCCCCTTTATAGATATGTCCCTCAGACAATACTGTCCCTTTATAAACATGTCCCTCAGACAATACTGCCCCTTTATAGATATGTCCTCAGCAATACTGTCCCTTTATAACATGTCCCTCAGACAACCGCCCCTTTATAAACATGTCCCTCAGACAATACTGCCCCTTTATAGATATGTCCCTCAGACAATAATGCCCCTTTATAAACTTGTCCCTCAGACATACTGCCCTTTATAAACATGTCCCTCAGACAATACTGCCCCTTTATAGACATGTCCCTCAGACAATACTGCCCCTTTATAAACATGTCCCTCAGACAATACTGCCCCTTTATAAATATGTCCCTCAGACAATACTGCCCTTTATAAACATGTCCCTCAGACAATACTGCCCCTTTATAAACATGTCCCTCAGACAATACTGCCCCTTTATAAACTGTCCCTCAGACAATCTGCCCCTTTATAACATGTCCCTCAGACAATACTATGCCCCTTTATAAATATGTCCCTCAGACAATACTGCCCCTTTATAAATGTCCCTCAGACAATACTCTGCCCCTTTATAAATATGTCCCTCAGACATACTGCCCCCTTTATAAACATGTCCCTCAGACAATACTGCCCCTTTATAAACATGTCCCTCAGACAATACTGCCCCTTTATAAACATGTCCCTCAGACAATACTGCCCCTTATAACATGTCCCAGACAATACTGCCCCTTTAAAACATGTCCCTCAGACAATACTGCCCCTTTATAAACTATGTCCCTCAGACAATAATGCCCCTTTATAAACATGTCCCTCAGACAATACTGCCCCTTTATAACATGTCCCTCAGACAATAATGCCCCTTTATAAACATGTCCCTCGACAATACTGCCCCTTTATAAACATGTCCCTCAGACAATACTGCCCCTTTATAAACATGTCCCTCAGACAATACTGCCCCTTTATAAACATGTCCCTCAGACAATACTGCCCCTTTATAAACATCCCTCAGACAATACTGCCCCTTTATAACATGTCCCTCAGACAATACTCGCCCCTTTATAAACAGTTCCCTCAGACAATACTGCCCCTTTATAAACATGTCCCTCAGAACAATACTGCCCCTTTATAAAATGTCCCTCAGACAATACTGCCCCTTTATAAATAGTCCCTCAGACATATACTGCCCCTTTATAAACATGTCCCTCAACAATACTGCCCCTTTATAAATGTCCCTCAGACAATACTGCCCCTTTATAAACTTGTCCCTCAGACAATACTGCCCCTTTTAGATATGTCCCTCAGACAATACTGCCCCTTTATAAACATGTCCCTCAGACAATATGCCGCCCCTTTATAACATGTCCCTCAGACATACTGCCCCTTTATACATGTCCCTCAGACCATCTGCCCTTTAAACATGTCCCAACAATCTGCCCCTTTATAAACATGTCCCTCAGACCATACTGCCCCTTTATAAACATGTCCCTCAGACAATACTGCCCCTTTATAAACATGTCCCTCAGACAATACTGCCCTTATAAACATGTCCTCAGACAATACGTCCCCTTTATAAACTGTCCCTCAGACAATACTGCCCCTTTATAAACATGTCCCTCAGACAATACTGCCCCTTTATAAACATTTCCCAGACAATACTGCCCCTTTATAAAACATGTCCCTCAGACATACTGCCCCTTTATAAACATGTCCCTCAGACAATACTGCCCCTTTATAATAGTTCCCTCAGACAATATGCCCCTTTATAACATGTCCCTCAGACAATACTGCCCCTTATAAATATGTCCCTCAGACAATAATGCCCCTTTATAAACATGTCCCTCAGACAATACTGCCCCTTTATAGACATGTCCCTCAGACAATACTGCCCCTTTATAAACATGTCCCTCAGACAATACTGCCCCTTTATAGATATGTCCCTCAGACAATAATGCCCCTTTATAACACTGTCCCTCAGACAATAATGTGCCCTTTATAAAAACATGTCCCTCAACAATACTGCACAATACTGTCTCTAACCTACTCCCCTAACTCCCTTATAAACATGTCCCTCAGACAATCTGCCCCTTTATAAACATGTCCCTCAGACAATACTGCCCCTTTATAAACATGTCCCTCAGACATACTGCCCCTTTATAACTGTCCCTCAGACAATACGGCCCCTTTTAAATGTCCCTCAGACAATACTGCCCCTTTATAAACATGTCCCTCAGACAATACTGCCCCTTTATAAATATGTCCCTCAGACAATACTGCCCTTTATAAACATGTCCCTCAGACAATACTGCCCCTTTATAAACATGTCCCTCAGACAATACTGCCCCTTTATAAACATGTCCCTCAGACAATACTGCCCCTTTATAAACATGTCCCTCAGACAATACTGCCCCTTAATAAATATGTCCCTCAGACAATACTGCCCCTTTATAATATGTCCCTCAGACAATACTGCCCTATAAAATGTCCTCAGACAATCTGCCTTTAAACCGTCCTCAGACAATAATGCCCCTTTATAACATGTCCCTCAGACAATACTGCCCCTTATAAACATGCCCTCAGACATACTCCCCTTTATAAACATGTCCTCAGACAATACTGCCCCTTTATAAACAGGTCCCCAGACAATACTGCCCCTTTATAACATGTCCCTCAGACAATACTGCCCCTTTATAAACATGTCCCTCAGACAATATGCCCCTTTATAACATGTCCCTCAGACAATATGCCCCTTTATAAACATGTCCCTCAGACAATACTGCCCCTTTATAAACATGTCCCTCAGACAATACTGCCCCTTTATAAACATGTCCCTCAACAATACTGCCCCTTATAATATGTCCCTCAGACAATACTGCCCCTTTATAAACATGTCCCTCAGACAATAATGCCCCTTTATAAATATGTCCCTCAGACAATACTGCCCCTTTATAGATATGTCCCTCAGACAATACTGTCCCTTTATAAACATGTCCATCAGACAATACTGCCCCTTTATAGATATGTCCCTCAGACATACTGTCCCTTTATAAACATGTCCCTCAGACAATACTGCCCCTTTATAGATATGCCCTCAGACAATACTGCCCCTTTATAAACATGTCCCTCAGACAATATGCCCCTTTTTAAACTGTCCTCAGACAATACTGCCCTTTATAGATATGTCCCTCAGACAATACTGCCCCTTTATAAACATGTCCCTCGACAATAATGCCCCTTTATAAACTGTCACTCAGACATACTGCCCCTTTATAGACATGTCCCTCAGACAATACTGCCCCTTTATAAACATGTCCCTCAGACAATACTGCCCCTTTATAAACTGTCCCTCAGACAATATGCCCCTTTATAACATTCCCTCAGACAATACTGCCCCTTTATAGATATGTCCCTCAGACATACTGCCCCTTTATAACATGTCCCTCAGACAATACTGCCCCTTTATAAATATGTCCCTCAGACAAATACTGCCCCTTTATAAACATGTCCCTCAGACATACTGCCCCTTTATAGATATGTCCCTCAGACAATACTGTCCCTTTATAAACATGTCCCTCAGACAATACTGCCCCTTTATAGATATGTCCCTCAGACAATACTGCCCCTTTATAAACATGTCCCTCAGACAATAATGCCCCTTTATACATGTCCCTCAACAATACTGCCCCTTTATAATATGTCCCTCAACAATACTGCCCCTTTATAAACATGTCCCTCAGACAATATGCCCTTTATAAACATGTCCCTCAGACAATACTGCCCCTTTATAGATATGTCCCTCAGACAATACTGCCCCTTTATAAACATGTCCCTCAGACAATACTGCCCCTTTATAGATATGTCCCTCAGACAATAATGCCCCTTTATAAACATGTCCCTCAGACAATAATGCCCCTTTATAAACATGTCCCTCAGACAATACTGCCCCTTTATAAATATGTCCCTCAACAACTGCCCCTTTATAACATGTCCCTAGACAATAATGCCCCTTTATAACATGTCCTCAGACAATACTGCCCCTTTATAAACATGTCCCTCAACAATACTGCCCCTTTATAAACATGTCCCTCAGACATTCTGCCCCTTTATAAACATGTCCCTCAGACAATACTGCCCCTTTATAAACATGTCGCTCAGACAATACTGCCCCTTTATAAACATGTCCCTCAGACAATACTGCCCCTTTATAAACATGTCCCTCAGACAATACTGCCCCTTTATAACATGTCCCTCAGACAATATGCCCCTTTATAAACATGTCCCTCAGACAATAATGCCCCTTTATAAACATGTCCCTCAGACAATACTGCCCCTTTATAAACATGTCCCTCAGACAATAATGCCCCTTTATAAACATGTCCCTCAGACAATACTGCCCCTTTATAGATATGTCCCTCAGACAATACTGCCCCTTTATAAAATGTCCCTCAGACAATAATGCCCCTTTATAAACATGTCCCTCAGACAATACTGCCCCTTTATAAACATGTCCCTCAGACAATACTGCCCCTTTATAAACATGTCCCTCAGACAATTCTGCCCCTTTATAAACATGTCCCTCAGACAATACTGCCTCTTTATAAACATGTCCCTCAGACAATACTGCCCCTTTATAAACATGTCCCTCAGACAATACTGCCCCTTTTATAAATGTCCCTCAGACAATAATGCCCCTTTATAACATGTCCCTCAACAATACTGCCCCTTTATAGATATGTCCCTCAGACAATACTGCCCCTTTATAAACATGTCCCTCAGACAATACTGCCCCTTTATAGATATGTCCCTCAGACAATAATGCCCCTTTATAAACATGTCCCTCATACAATACTGCCCCTTTATAAACATGTCCCTCAGACAATACTGCCCCTTTATAAATATGTCCCTCAGACAATACTGCCCCTTTATAAACATGTCCCTCAGACAATATGCCCCTTTTAAACATGTCCCTCAGACATACTGCCCCTTTATAAACATGTCCCTCAGACAATACTGCCCTTTATAAACATGTCCCTCAGACAATACTGCCCCTTTATAAACATGTCCCTCAGACAATACTGCCCCTTTATAAATGTCCCTCAGACAATACTCCCTTTATAAACATGTCCCTCAACAATACTGCCCCTTTATAAACATGTCCCTCAGACAATACTGCCCCTTTATAACATGTCCCTCAGACAATACTGCCCCTTTATAAACGGTCCCTCAACATACTGCCCCTTTATAAATATGTCCCTCAGACAATACTGCCCCTTTATAAATATGTCCCTCAGACAATACTGCCCCTTATAAATATGTCCCTCAGACAATATGCCCTTTATAAACATGTCCCTCAGACAATATGCCCCTTTATAAACATGTCCCTCAGACATACTGCCCTTTATAAACATGTCCTCAGACAATACTATGCCCCTTATAAAACATGTCCCTCAGACAATACTTGCCCCTTATAAACATGTCCTCAGACCAATACTAGCCCCTTTATAAACATGTCCCTCAGACAATACTGCCCCTTTATAACATTTCCCTCAGACAATACTGCCCCTTTATAAATGTCCCTCAGACAATCTGCCCCTTTATAAACATGTCCCTCAGACATAATGCCCCTTTATAAACATGTCCCTCAGACATAACTGCCCCTTATAAACAGTCCCTCAGACAATACTGCCCCTTTATAAAACATGTCCCTCAGACAATACTGCCCCTTTATAAACATGTCCCTCAGACAATACTGCCCCTTTATAAACATGTCCCTCAGACAATACTGCCCCTTTATAAACATGTCCCTCAGACAATAATGCCCCTTTATAAATATGTCCCTCAGACAATACTGCCCCTTTATAAATATGTCCCTCAGACATAATGCCCCTTTATAGATATGTCCCTCAGCCAATACTGCCCCTTTATAAATATGTCCCTCACCAATACTGCCCCTTTATAAATATGTCCCTCAACAATACGCCGCCCTTTACAAATATGTCCCTCAGCAATACTGCCCCTTTATAAACAGTCCCTCAGACAATACTGCCCCTTTATATATTGTCCCTCAGACAATACTGCCCCTTTATAATGTCCCTCAGACAAATACTGCCCCCTTTATAATATGTCCCTCGACAATACTGCCCCTTTATAACATGTCCCCAACAAATGCCCCCTTTATAATATGTCCCTCAGACATACTGCCCCTATAGATATGTCCCTCAGACAATACTGCCCCTTTATAACATGTCCCTCAGACAATACTGCCCCTTTATAGATATGTCCCTCAGACAATACTGCCCCTTTATAATATTTCCCTCAGACATACTGCCCCTTTATAGATATGTCCCCCCAGACAATACTGCCCCTTTAAACATGTCCCTCAGACAATATGCCCCTTTATAAATAATGTCCCTCAGACATACTACTGCCCCTTTATAAACATGTCCCTCAGACATTCTGCCCCTTTATAAACAGTCCCAGACAATACTGCCCCTTTATATTATGTCCCTCAGACAATACTGCCCCTTTATAGACATTTCCCTCAGACAATACTGCCCCTTTATAAATATGTCCCTCAGACAATACGGCCCCTTTATAAATATGTCCCTCAGACAATACTGCCCTTTATAAACAGGTCCCTCAGACAATACTGCCCCTTAAACATGTCCCTCAACAATACTGCCCTTTATACATGTCCCTCAGACATACTGCCCCTTTATAAAACTGTCCCTCAGACAAACTGCCCCTTTATAAACATGTCCCTCAACATACTGCCCCTTTATAACATGTCCCTCAGACATACTGCCCCTTTAAAACTGTCCCCAGACATATCTGCCCCTTTATAGATATGCCCTCAGACAATACTGCCCTTTAAAACATGTCCCTCAGACAATAATGCCCCTTTATAAAATGTCCCTCACAATACTGCCCCTTTATAATATGTCCCTCAGACAATACTGTCCCTTTATAAAACATGTCCCTCAGACAATACTCCCCCTTTATAATATGTCCCTCAGACAATACTGTCCCTTATATAAACATGTCCCTCAGACAATACTGCCCCTTTATAAACTGTCCCTCAGACAATACTGCCCCTTTATGATTGTCCCTCAGACAATAATGCCCCTTTATAAACATGTCCCTCAGACAACTGCCCCTTTATAACATGTCCCTCAGACATACTGCCCCTTTATAAACATGTCCCTCAGACATACTGCCCCTTTATAAACATGTCCCTCAGACAATACTGCCCCTTTATAAATGTCCCTCAGACAATACTAGCCCTTTATAAACATGTCCCTCAGACAATACTGCCCCTTTATAAACATGTCCCTCAACATACTGCCCCTTTATAAATTCCCTCAGACAATACTGCCCCTTTATAATTCCCTCAGACAATACGCCCTTTATAATATGTCCCTCAGACAATACGCCCCTTTATAAATATGTCCCTCAGACAATCTGCCCCTTTATAAATGTCCCTCAGACAATACTGCCCCTTTATAAACTGTCCCTCAGACATAATGCCCCTTTATAAACAGGTCCCTCAGACAATACTGCCCCTTTATAAACATGTCCCTCAGACAATACTGCCCCTTTATAAACATGTCCCTCAGACAATACTGCCCCTTATAAACATGTCCCTCAGACAATGCCCCTTTATAAACATGTCCCTCAGACATAATGCCCCTTTATAAACATGTCCCTAAGCATACTGCCCCTTTATAAACATGTCCCCAGACAATATGCCCCTTTATAAACATGTCCCTCAGACAATACGCCCCTTATAAACATGTCCCTCAGACAATACTGCCCCTTTATAAACATTTCCAAGACATACTGCCCCTTTATAAACATGTCCCTCAGACAATACTGCCCCTTTATAAACAGTCCCTCAGACATAACTGCCCTTTATAAACATGTCCCTCAGACATATACTGCCCCTTTATAAATTTCCCTCAGACAATACTGCCCCTTATAAACATGTCCCTCAGACAATACTGCCCCTTTATAAATTGTCCCTCAGACAATACTGCCCCTTTATAAATATTCCCTCAGACAATACTGCCCCTTTATAAACATGTCCCTCAGACAATACTGCCCCTTTAAAATATGCCCCTCAGACAATACTGCCCCTTTATAAACATGTCCCTCAGACAATAATGCCCCTTTAAATATGTCCCTCAGACAATACTGCCCTTTTAACTGTCCCTCAGACATATGCCCTTTATAAATGTCCCTCAGACAATACTGCCCCTTTATACATTCCCTCAGACCATACGCCCTTTATAAACATGTCCTCAGACAATTTCTGCCCCTTTATAAACATGTCCCTCCAGACCATACTGCCCCTTTATAAACATGTCCCTCAGACAATACTGCCCCTTTATAAACTGTCCCTCAGACAATACTGCCCCTTTATACATGTCCCTCAGACAATACTGCCCCTTTATAAACATGTCCCTCAGACATACTGCCCCTTTATAACATGTCCCCAACAATACTGCCCCTTTATAAACATTTCCCTCAGACATACTGCCCCTTTATAAACATGTCCCTCAGACACATACTGCCCCTTTATAACATGTCCCTCAGACAATACTGCCCCTTTATAAATATGTCCCTCAGACATAATGCCCCTTTTATAAACATGTCCCTCAGACAAACTGCCCCTTATAATATGTCCCTCAGACAATAATGCCCCTTTATAAACATGTCCCTCAGACATACTGCCCCTTTATAACAGTCCCTCAGACAATACTGCCCCTTTATAAACTGTCCCTCAACAATACTGCCCCTTTATAGATATGTCCCTCAGACAAAATGCCCCTTTATAACATGTCCCTCAGACAATAATGCCCCTTTATAAAAACATGTCCCTCAGACATACTGCCCCTTTAATAACTGTCCCTCAGACAATACTGCCCCTTTATAACATGTCCCTCAGACAATATGCCCCTTTATAAACATGTCCCTCAGACAATACTGCCCCTTTAAAAACATGTCCCTCAGACATACTGCCCCTTTATAACATGTCCCTCAGACATACTGCCCCTTTATAAACATTGTCCCTCAGACAATACGGCCCCTTTATAAATAGGTCCCTCAGACAATACTGGCCCTTTATAAACAGTCCCTCAGACATACTGCACTGCCCCCTTTATAAACATGTCCCTCAGACAATACTGCCCTTTATAAACTGTCCCTCAGACAATACTGCCCCTTTATAAAACATGTCCCTCAGACAATACTGCCCCTTTATAAATATGTCCCTCAGACAATACTGCCCCCTTTATAAATATGTCCCCCAGACAATACTGCCCCTTTATAAATATGTCCCTCAGACAATACTCCCCCTTTATACCATGTCCCTCAGACAATAATGCCCCTTTATAAACTGTCCCTCGACAATACTGCCCTTTATACACATTCCCTCAACAATCTGCCCCTTTATAAACATGTCCTCAGACAATACTGCCCCTTTATAAACATGTCCCTCAGACATACTGCCTGCCCCTTTATAACATGTCCCTCAGACAAATACTGCCCTTATAAACATGTCCCTCAGACAATAATGCCCCTTTATAAACATGTCCCTCAGACAATATGCCCCTTTTTAAACATGTCCCTCAGACAATACTGCCCCTTTATAAACATGTCCCTCAGACAATACTGCCCTTTATAACATGTCCCTCAGACAACTGCCCCTTTATAGATATGTCCCTCCTCAGACAATACTGGCCCTTATAAACATGTCCCTCAGACAATAATGCCCCTTTATAAATATGTCCCTCAGACAATACTGCCCCTTTATAGATATGTCCCTCAGACAATACTGTCCCTTTATAAACATGTCCATCAGACAATACTGCCCCTTTATAGATATGTCCCTCAGACAATACTGTCCCCTTTATAAACATGTCCCTCAGACAATACTGCCCCTTTATAGATATGCCCTCAGACAATACTGCCCCTTTATAAACATGTCCCTCAGACAATAATGCCCCTTTTTAAACATGTCCCTCAGACAATACTGCCCTTATAAGGTCCCTCAGACAATACGCCTGCCCTTTATAAACATGTCCCTCAGACAATAATGCCCCTTTATAAACATGTCACTTCCTCAGACAATACTGCCCCTTTATAGACATGTCCCTCAGACAATACTGCCCCTTTATAAACATGTCCCCAATACGCCCTTTAAAACGTCCCTCAGACAATAATGCCCCTTTATAAACATGTCCCTCAGACAATACTACTGCCCTTTATAGATATGTCCCTCAGACATACTGCCCCTTTATAAACATTTCCCTCAGACAATACGCCCTTTATAAATATGTCCCTCAGACAATAATGCCCCTTTATAAACATGTCCCTCAGACAATACTGCCCCTTTATAGATATGTCCCTCAGACAATACTGTCCCTTTATAAACATGTCCCTCAGACAATACTGCCCCTTTATAGATTGTCCCCGACATACTGCCCCTTTATAACATGTCCCCAGACAATAATGCCCCTTTATAAACATGTCCCTCAGACATACTGCCCCTTTAAATATGTCCCTCAACAATACTACTGCCCCTTTATAAACATGTCCCTCAGACAATATGCCCCTTTATAACATGTCCCTCAGACAATACTGCCCCTTTAAGATATGTCCCTCAGACAATACTGCCCCTTTATAACATGTCCCTCAGACAATACTGCCCCTTTATATTTGTCCCTCAGACAATAATGCCCCTTTATAAACATGTCCCTCAGACTAATGCACCTTTATAAACAGTCCCTCAGACAATACTGCCCCTTTATAAATATGTCCCTCGAAATAACTGCCCCTTTATAACATGTCCTAGACAATAATGCCCCTTTATAAACATGTCCCTCAGACAATACTGCCCCTTTATAAACATGTCCCTCAGACATATACTGCCCCTTTATAAACATGTCCCTCAGACAATTCTGCCCCTTTATAAACTGTCCCTCTCAGCAATACTGCCCCTTTATAACATGTCCTCAGACAATACTGCCCCTTTATAACATGTCCCTCAGACAATACTGCCCCTTTATAACATGTCCCTCAGACAATACGCCCTTATAAACATGTCCCTCAGACAATATGCCCCTTTATAAACATGTCCCCTCGACAATAATGCCCCTTTATAACATGTCCCTCAGACAATACTGCCCCTTTATTAACATGTCCCTCAGACAATCATGCCCCCTTTATAAACATGTCCCTCAGACAATACGCCCTTTATAATATGTCCCTCACATACTGCCCTTATAAACATGTCCCTCAACATAATGCCCCTTTATAAACATGTCCCTCAGACAATACTGCCCCTTTATAAACATGTCCCTCAGACCATACTGCCCCTTTATAAACGGTCCCTCAGACAATTCTTGCCCCTTTATAAACATGTCCCTCAGACAATACTGCCTCTTTATAAACATGTCCTCAACAATACTGCCCCTTTATAAACAGTCCCTCAGACAATACTGCCCTTTATAAATGTCCCTCAGACAATAATGCCCCTTTTATAAACATGTCCCTCAGACAATACTGCCCCTTTATAGATATGTCCCTCAGACAATACTGCCCTTTATAAACATGTCCCTCAGACAATACTGCCCCTTTATAGATATGTCCCTCAGACAATAATGCCCCTTTATAAACATGTCCCTCAGCATAATGCCCCTTTATAAACATGTCCCTCAGACAATACGCCCTTTATAAAATGTCCCTCAGACATCTGCCCCTTTATAAACATGTCCCGACAATATTGCCCCTTTATAAACATGTCCCTCAGACAATACTGCCCCTTTATAACATGTCCCTCAGACAATACTGCCCCTTTATAAACATGTCCCTCAGACAATACTCCCCTTATAAACATGTCCCTCAGACAATACTGCCCCTTTATAAATCATGTCCCTCAACAATACTGCCCCTTTTAAACTGTCCCTCAGACAATACTGCCCCTTTATAAACATGTCCCTCAGACAATACTGCCCTTTATAACATGTCCCTCAGACAATACTGCCTTTATAACATTCCCCAGACAATACTGCCCCTTTATAAATATGTCCCTCGACATACTGCCCCTTTATAAATATGTCCCTCAGACAATACTGCCCCTTTATAATATGTCCCTCAACAATACTGCCCCTTAAAACTCCCTCAGACAATATGCCCTTTATAACATGTCCCTCAGACAATACATGCCCTTTATAACATGTCCCTCAGACATACTGCCCCTTTATAACATGTCCCTCAGACAATACTGCCCCTTTATAAACATGTCCCTCAGACATACTGCCCCTTTATAAACAATGTCCCCTCAACAATACTGCCCCTTTATAAACATGTCCCTCAGACAATACCTGCCCCTTTATAAATATGTCCCTCAGACATAAGCCCTTAAAACATGTCCCTCAGACAATATGCCCCTTAAACATGTCCCTCAGACAAACTGCCCTTTATAAACATGTCCCTCAGACAATACTGCCCCTTTATAACATGTCCCTCAGACAATACTGCCCCTTTATAACATGTTCCCCAAACAACGCCAAATACTGCCCTTTATAATATGTCCCTAGACATACTGCCCCTTTATAAGATATGTCACCTCGACAAACTACTGCCCCTTTATAAACATGTCCCTCAGACCCCCATTTGACCTTATTGGTAAATAAAGAAAATCAGAACATTAAAAAAAAAAAATCTCAAGAAAGTGAAATCTCAGATCGTATTACAGTAAATGCTGAAAAATAGTCTAACGCCCCCCTGGGTACTTATTAGTACTGAGAAACAATCCTCAATGTACTGACACCTCCATGGACCCATTGACAGGCTAAATAAACGGCCACTTATGGGTTTTCACCAACTTAGACTTGGCGAATTGGAATGGCTGAACTTAACGCAAAAATCCACTTTTCACCATTTTATAAATATGGTTGAGCGGTTACCGCAGCGATGTATGGCGAAAAAGGCGAAATATAGCGGTAATGACCTTTCACCACTGGTTATCACCTCTGCGTTAAAGAAGGCGAAAAGTTTAACGAACCTTTATAAATATGCCCCTTAGTATTGGCCAAAGTAAGGCAAATCCTGTAATTAAAAAACAACACAATTCTACATAGAGGAGACCCAGGCAAAGTAAGGCCACAAGCGGTGTAAGGTCCAGGGGGCACAAGTGGCTGTCAATAACTGGCCCTCAATGCTAGATGTGTACCCAAAAAATCTTAATGTTAATTGATTGTCTCAGGCTGGATAATTGATTTTGTTTGATTAAAAAAACATGACCGGATCAATTGATTAATTGAATTTGATAAAATATTACACACCTTCTAATAAAAATTGCAACTAATAATGAAGTTAATATCCCTGGTTCACTGGATATTAATTTACTTTTTAAATCCAGTTTTGCAATTTTAAGTTTCTCATGTGGTCTCCTATGAAATTTAATTTCCCACAGGATATACAGCCTTAAGGTAATCAAAGGTTTATTAGCAAGAAACCTTAAATCATCTCACATTTCATTGGTCAAGAGTTAGCCAACACCCAGTTAAACAATGTTTTGTGGTAGTACAAGTATCTTTCATACTTCTGATAACTAAAGGCTGTTGGAGGTCTCATCTTATTCTGACAAAAGAAAATGTGTGTTTACGTAGCCAGCATGAATTGTTTTTGTAGGGTTACGGGGATCTCCTCAAAAAAGTTATTGGAGGTGTTTTGTGCATCTTGTAAGGTTACTCTTTGGACAAATCCCCAGGTTGCTGTTTTAGGTAAGGTCCAAGTTAAGGAAACCAAAATTTTCTGTACATCTTATTCAGGCAACTTCTAGTTTGATCTTCTTAAATCTGTTCTATTTGTTACCCTAACAGCCTTCCTAAAAAGCAACCATCAGAATAATGGCAGCATAGAACAACTGATCTCTCCAATGCATCCCATGCTAATTAGATCAACTCTAAAACATCAATATTCAGTAATACGGCCTGAAACTGCACCAGGAAGCAGAATAGATTTACATTGCAAACCACCGGAAAAGTATTTTATGGGCTAGAACTCGAACCAGAACGTATAAAACTATTCCTGATTTTAAACTATTCGAATTATCAATGATTATTCGGTAACCCTCGAATTCTGTGATAACCCTTGACGTTAGCGCTTCATTACCCTTGAATGCGCCGTTCGGTATCCCTCGAGATCACCGATAACCCTTGAATGTGGCGATCGATTTCGGTAACCCCTCAAATTCGGCGATAACCTTAAACTTAAGTGCTCAGCAACCCTTGAATTAGGAGATAACCCTCAAATTTGGCATTCCATTTCAGCAACTCGTGAAAATTCAATACAGAAGTTTGAATCATGGGGAAAGTTAGAATTTAAAAACGTTTTGGTGATATGTACATGTTCCTCAGACAATTTGCCAGGACCCAGGTACAATAAGTTACCATTGCTATTTTAACTGTATTTAATCTGAACTTTTCAAACTATTTGTCTCCATTGATTTTTATGGGTCCATTTTCTAACTATCGAACTTTTACTGAAGTTCAGAAGTTTGAAAACAAACTTTAGGAAGTTTAGCCATTAGGACCTTACCCTCAAACTTTAACAGCAGGAGAGCATGGCATATACTTTTTTCTCTACTCTGGAGAAATATTTAAGTTAAAGATCTCCCCTAAACTGACTCACTAACTGTACTCTCGATTTGTAACCACTTTCCTAAACATAATTAAGGGACGTTGGTATTCTATAGATTTGCAATGAATCTGATTGTAATTAGCTGCAGAAGTAACAATGTCCCTATTTAGTCACTTTGGGCTGCAGAATATTATTTATCCTGTACAGTATTCAAAATGGCTGACTTTGTTTGGTCAACCTTCCTGAACTTCCTTCTTCAGTGAAATTGAGCAAAATTTCTGTGAGAAAGAAATGGATCCCTAAATGGAAATGTATTCCATGTGTGCTATAATTTGTATCATGAAAGATCTTTCGTTGCGCACAATCTATATAATCGACATGGTATAAACTAGGCCGTTTTTTTATTCCTTCATAAAGTAGCGGTGACATGTTCCTGTGAGGTGAAAACGTGCTAAATTTGAATAATAAATACTTATTTAAAAACCAAAATCCCATTCGTATTGAATTTCCTCGATCTATCTGGATAAAATGTCAGTGTAACTGTTCCCATGTATAGAAGTATAAGAATAAACACTGTCATTGGAATTGAAAAATCTATCCTATCCCAGAACAATGTGAATTCACAGTATGTCTGAAACATGAAGCTCTGTCCAACCACATCTGTCAGAATGCGATCATCTTTTCGGTCCCAACGCGGCGTTTAACAATATCATGCAATAATAACAGTGCACAATTCCTCCCTGTGTGCCGTTTTAAATAATATTTCTAGAGGGATAAAACCCAGCGCACTTGAAAGATAGGCATGTCTAAATGAAATATATATTGGACAGAACTCAACACAGACACTTTTTTAAAGAACATATGCTATCGTTTTCTACTCTGGGTGAACACTATATGAGCAATTGGCCGTCTTTTAAGTACATATGGGACAATATTTATATCTGACGGATTTAGTCAAAGATCAGCAAGGTGTATAGGGATGTTTCTCAAAACATGGAAAGGAAGATTCTAAAATTCACCGATGTGGCGTTATTTTTGGAATTTTCATAAAACGCAGTTGAAAATAGTTTTTTTTCAAATTTTCGACAGCAATTTTCAATGTTTTTTCCCCCTTTTGGATACGATTTCGGAATTTTCAACAGTGATGTTGAATATTCGGAAATCGTGGCTGAAAGTCAAAAGTCGATAAAAATTCTGTTTCAATTGGATTTGATTTGTTTGTTCAGAAACAGAACCGCTGCCGGATAGGCCACCTTTAAAGCATTCTATTCCATTATTTGATTGATGTTTTAGTTTACAATTGTGCATACAATGACAAGTCATTAACTGGAGCACATGAAGATGCTTGCATGGGATTTCGCGGTAGAATTATTGCACCCATTCTATACAATGCGACAGAAGCAGATACGCATGCATTTTAGTTTTTATTGCACTGGGTTGGTATATGGAGTTTTAAGTAGATTTTAAGCCCACTTAACGTCGGACATTCCAGCGATGTTCAGACCAATGTCCGGCTCAATCACGTTATGATCAATATTCCGATCAGAATTACGAGCACAAACCACGAACCAGGATCGCCGGTAAGTAAATCTGCTGCTCCATTCGACATTACAATCGATTCACTATTCATCTCAGATCAAATGTCAAATCTTAACTTGTGTCCATCTGTCAGGCGACATTGTTATACAATCCATTCTGCCAGATCACTTAAAACTGCCAGAGTGACGGGTATTGTTCTTCTGCACCATGGGGGGTTTCCCGGGCTGCTACCAAGCAGCCTGTCTGTATTGGGATCGTTAGATTAATCCTGTTTGGTCCAATGATCTAACGATTGTTCCAAATGACATTTAGCTAATGGGTTTACTTGTTCTTTGCTTTTACGGATGCCTTGTGGAGAAGGTCAAGGTGACAGGGTCAAGGCATATAGGAAGGGAGACGCAGGCACAAGGATGAAGGGCTGAATTACATGAACGGAGGCACTTAGAGCTTTACAGGAAAGAGAGGGAATTAATTACTGTAACACACTAAAATATTTTGGCCGACCGGCGGATAGTGGCGTGTATCGGTTGGACGTAAATATCGCATGGTGTGGGTGGGGGAAACCGAGCTTGGATGACCGGAGCAGACAAACGGGCCTGTTGGTAAATCACAGGCAATCGCATGATTTCCTATGGGGCCGCACGCTTGGTCGCAAAAACTGTTAGCCGTGGCCATTATTGCCGTGAATGACAGTTATTGGCCCTAATTGTGTGCTCGCTATGTGAACTGTGTGAACTATGTGAAGTCAGTTGGGCTTAAAAATCTGCTGTGATTTCTCCGGTGGCCAATGTCGCTCGCCCGTTTGTCTAGACCAGACATGTCAGTAAACCACTGCTGATTGTGTGTCTCCTATGGACCACACGATCAGTCTTGGTGAACTGTTGGCTGGGATCAACAGTGATTTGGCCCGGCTGACTGCTCGCTAGTGGCAAACAGATGGTTGGGACAAAAATCACCCTGTGTGTACCCAGTCTAAAATGCACTCTATGCTAATAACTCATAAAATATACCGTGGAGGCCATAGACAGTCATTGTTACTATTTCCAGACCAATCCCAAGGAAATTGTCCATGTCCAAAAGAAATTTTCGAACATAGTCATCATAGACGTACCAATAATGTCTGTTTCAGAAATGAATTCATCTTTCTTATGAGAATTAATCTGGTCTTATGAGAAATTAGTAATAATTCCCCCTTAATAGATGGCAGGTTATCACCGTCTCATAATGCACCGTCTCATACGAACCGATTGTTATGTTATCTGTTAGTTATATTGACTATTATTCTGCAAAACCTCTGGCAGCACCAGCAGCATAAATACAAATCCCTGCAGGATTTTTAAAGCCCCCAACTCTCCCCTCCAGCTACTCCCTGCCCCCAACTCTCCCCTCCAGCTACTCCCTGCCCCCAACTCTCCCCTCCAGCTACTCCCGGCCCCCAACTCTCCCCTCCAACTACTCCCGGCCCCCAACTCTCCCCTCCAGCTACTCCCAGCCCCCAACTCTCCCCTCCAGTTACTCCCGGACCCCCAACTCTCCCCTCAAGCTACTCCCTGCCCGCAACTCTAGCTTCCAGCTACTCACTTGCCCCCAACTCTTCCCTCCAGCTACTCCTGGCCCCCAACTCTCCCCTCCAGCTACTACCATCCTCCAACTCCCCCCTCCAGCTACACTCAGCCCCCCAACTCTACCCTCCAGCTACACCCATTCCCCAACTCTCCCCTCCAGCCACCCCAGGCCCCCAACTCTCCCCCCAGCTACATCTGCCCCCCACTCCCCCCCAGCTACATCTGGCCCCCAACTCTCTCCTCCAGCCTTTACCAGCCCCCAAATCTCCCCTCCAGCCACCCATCCCTCACACCAGCCAGATATGTCAGAAACAGTTGCTTTAAACTGCTGATCATGGTACCAGCCTGCACTGTGATCATCTTTTTTAAACAGCTGTTTTGGGTACAGTGTATCTCCGGGCCTCCCCGCTGTCACCCCCCACATCGGACAGGTTTCGGGGGCTATTGTTATGCTATTGGGCAGAATGAAACCCAAAGAATTTTCCCACCCTACTGCATAATGCTGGCTATACACTTACTATATATTAGATGTGTGATCATCCAATGTGTCTAATATCCGAAATAACTTGTGGTTTTACCCGTTCTGATCCAAGTGTATGGCCTGCATTACACATAAGAATACAAAAGATTAAAGATCACAGTGCACCATGAGGCCCAGACCAGCCGTTACTGTGCAAGATGTGATAATTCCTTACTCCTCTGTGGCAGTAATGATCTTCAGAAATCTAGGGTTACCAGGTATATGCTTTACCATGTATGTGCTTTACCAGGCATGTGCTTTACATTCTAAATGCAGGTATAGAAGTAAAAATTGTGAGGCCACGTGTGTTGCTGCTATGATGGGGAGGGGCGTGTGGTGACTGAGACCTCATGTGTATATATATATATATATATATATATATATATATATATTAGTTTATTATATAGTTAAACATGGTGTTTACCATCAATTCCTCCATAGAAGGTATTCGCTTCTATGAATGAATTTTGGAATATAGTATGTGTGAATTGATAAAATGATTTACTAAAAGTGTATTCACTTGCTTGTGTGCTGTTAGTTACGGACCACCAAGTAAAGTTCTGGAAAGTGCCAAGGAATTCCACCCATTATCAATTTGCATGCGGTTGTTTCAAGATAAAAAAGGGAAGTCAACAGATTCACGTGGAATACCACAACTTCTGACAAACTGCACATGCACGACCATTGCTTGCCGTCTAAAGTATGTTTTATTTTACTATAAAATCAGGAAACACAAGAACACAAACTGCACTGTACAGGGAAATATGATGTCCCTTTATTAAAAGATGATAATAATATGTAATTCCTTTATCCAGTTAAATACTTCAAACTTGTGCTAAATCACAAAAAAGGAGAAGGAAACACATCTGGTTGGCATTTGATCTACACAATGTTTGTGTCAGCAGTTTGAAGTGAGTGATATATAAGCAAATCCAAAATTAGGAAAGCATATTGTTACATGTATAGACCAAACAACCAGGATCAGCACAACATATCGAAATGTCTCTATTACTGACATAAACCAAACAAGCAGAACAAAGACAAGAGGTCAAGGGTCATACTCGTAGTTTGACATCAAACACAAGATTGATCAATGGCCTGGTTTTCCCCTTTTTTCTTACTGGTCAAGTCTTGGTTTCCCAAATTACCTACAAGAGTGACAATAAAGCCAGTAACTTCTATAGTGACTTCACCAATCACCATTGAAAGAGAACAGATATCAACAAGGCCCAGGAAATGTTGAAAAAGTTAAAATCCGAGTTTCATCCTTCTACTTTCATCTTGGCCCTGGCAGTATCTAGACCAGGATAGGGGAACTTGCTTACTGCAGATACAGTACCTGGTAAATAAAAATACAATAGAACCTTTACTGGACGAAAGGTCATCCATTCATTTATCATCCAAATTGATTCATATTATGGATAATGTGTGTCCTTGTTTGACCTTTTATGAACCTTCATTGAGTTAACCCAGCTGTAGCTTAAGTTTAAATGCCACTGTCCAGTCTGAATATTTGATCAATCAGTTTGAAAAATTTTCAATAATTTACATTGTAACCACAAATATCCGCATCTTAAAGTTGGTCAAAAATTCTAATTGTCATGTTGGTAAATGTTGGCAGAACTAGAGGTCTTCAATTGGCTAGGATATCTGAAATGTCAGTGCCACTGCTTTTTTCCGGACCAACGAATACCATTTGTTTTTTTGCCAGGAAGATAAGGTACGAGGTCTAAGACTCAGTCTGCTGGGGCTAAAAAGGTCACATAAGACCAACCCAAACAGAGGCCTGCACTACACTGATAATAAAGCCGAAAACCGGTCTGTAGTTTTGCATTTAGTTTGTGGAATGCTGTAAAAGTCTTTTTAAAGATATAGCTTACCTAAGAGCTTCCATGGAAACATGGTAAATTCCCAGAAGTCTTTGTTACTTATTTTATATAGTTTTTAACCTTAATACTTCTCACCCTACCTAGTTTATACTAACAATACAATCATTGGTATAACCAACAAGGTGTTTACTGTGGTGCTATGCTCCGTTGTGTTCAGTTATCAGGACAGGTGGCGGTGGTCACCCCAGTCTGTTTTTCATCAGCTAAATTAATCAATAACATTCATGTAGTCAAGTAGCATAAAACATTGTAGTTGTTTGAGAACTAGTACCTTCCGGATCTAATATTGTCTTTAATACACATCTGTAACATCATTTAACGTTATTAACTGGCAGTAGATAGACAAGGGAGATTCAATAAAAGTTCCTATAGTTAAAAATGGTGCTAATTTAGCCCCAACCAATCAGATGTTATTTAGCATTTGAAAGAACTTTTATTGAATAACCCTGCACGTGTCTAGATCACAGAACAAAATTTCAAGTGTCAATAAGCCTGCAAACTTAAAGGGCAACTGTGGTCTCCAAACACATTAGGGTTATATAAAAGCCTGCAGTATTTTCTTTATAATGAGCCGACATTCCCATTTCTGGCTTCACCCTCTGAGAAATGATATTGAGCTGAATGTTCAAACTTCCTGCTTCCAGTAGGTTGAGTGACATCACCTTACCTCTGCTAGCCCCTTTGCCCCAGGGGGTGAAGCATGTTCAGTAAAGACTTAATGCTGGGGAAAACAGGAAGTACCTGGGGGGGAAAATGACAGTTGAGAAAGGGAGCCTATTAATGCAGACAGGCTGGTCACATGACTACAAGCTGGTCACATGGCTGAAAAAAGGAAGTGTTCAAGCAGGAAGTAATATTGCTAAACCTTTCCAGCAATAACTTCCCACAAATTTTATCTAGAGATGTGATTTAGGTTTTATTTTGAAGGTACAATGGAAGGATTTTTATATCATTCTTACTGGTTTGGAAGAATTGGAGACCATAGTTACCCTTTAAGGTAACCATACCTTAGGCTGATTTTATATACAATCCGACATCCAATCCGACATTTCCATTGATTGGCTGAAAAATTGTACATTATCCCGATCTTATTATGTGACATTAGATCGTAAAATCGATTGTAATTACCATTGGGAAAGTCGTTTTTTAAGTCGATTGGTAAAATAATTGTAGTGTTTTCTGAAGTTCCAATTTAATGTAAATGTAATGTAACCTCACAATGGACGACATTCAACATTAATCACAAAACAAATTAAATATCGAACATTGTACATCTGTCTATCAAAGTATCGGTTTAAGATCGTAATAGTGTATGGCCACCTTTACACTCCTTTACTGATAGGGAAAACATATGGACAAACACAAAAATGTTAACCACGTCCTGGTTTCTCACAATACCAAGAAGACCTCCATCAGGAGAATGCATTTAATCAGTTTGTCCAAAGATATCTGCAAGATAGGAGTGTTCGCAGGATGTTTACAGCTGTGATAAGGCCAAGACGAAATCCTATTCCACTTTGGAAACCAATGTAAGTAACGATTTGGAATTAAGAATGACTTTCCCTTAACTGCACACCCACTAGGAAATAGAGGGTAAAAGGTCAAAATGCAACATGGTAGGGCCCCTTATCTATAACATAAACATGAGCAGCTTTGTGTGATCTTAGCATTCCTACATGTATGGTCCATTTATTTCTGGGACAAAAGGGAACTTAACTCATTGGGGGAAGGGTCAGTAGTAATAATCAAGGAGGAACTCTCACCCCAATGGTCAAAGGTTATCTGTCCAACATTAAAGAATGAACCACCCTCTGCACTTGCATCCAAATGGGAAGTTAAATTAAACAGTAATGCTGGCCATATAATTACACACCAATGATTTTACTTACCACCCAACGTTCCCGCAAAGTTCTCCGCACTGACCCAATTATATTGTGACAACTAGTGATGGACACAAAACCGAACTCAAACCCGAGTCCGGACGAACTCGAAATATTATCATAAATTTGATAATTATCGAAATTACGGGCCGTTCACTAACCCTCGAAAGTATCGTTCGTTTTCGGTAACCCTCGAATGTATGGATCAGTGTTTTGGTGATAGTGACATGTGATAGTGACATGTTCCCCGGACCATTTCCCAGATGCCACAGCCATTTACAGTAAGTTACCATTGTCAGTTGTAAATCATCTGGAATTTTTGAACTATCACTCCCCATTGACTTTAATGGGTCCAAATTCGAACTTTCGAACTTTATGAAGTTTGGCCATCTCTAGTTCTAACATCTCGGTTAAGTTTCCTAATGTGTGGCCAGCCTGGACATGGTAGATCATATGTTATTTAGCTTTTATCACATAACTGGTCAAATGGAGGGAAGGCAAGTTACCAAACAAACAATTTATTTTCTTCCCGGGACCATTGAGGATTCGTAACCAAAAGCCACTAGACTCTGGAAAACATCTAAGGCCTCATCTGCAAAGCAAATAATACAGACCAGTGGCTGGAGCTGCCATGGCTGCTTATTGAAACCTAACCACTTTACCAAGAATTTGCTTTCATGATGGAAATGAACAGTCAGACACACTGGTTGGGTGAAAACAGAAGGCCACAGCTTTATTGACACATTCCATTAACATGTAGTCAATTAATTAGCCAGATCTTAATTTATGCATCCTTGCATCTTAAGTAAATAACCCGAGCATTAGCCAATGCTAAATGCCAAGCCTCTGGGTCCCCAGAGGGCATGTAACGGCCCCCAAACACAACCTTCGCAAGGATGCATCCGCCACCAGGAGTTGCTGTATACCTTCACGGAACTCCGTCCGCCACCCAACAAGTATAGGTCCTGCTCAACTCCCTCCTGCAAGCCTGCTAGAAAAGTATCGAGCCCGATATCATTTAAATGGACCCTGTCCTGTCTCATGAGGGACCTATTGTCTAACCTCCAGCTGATGATGTCTCACTACCACCCCCCTTGCGACCTAACAAATCTGGATATCCTGGTGTTAAGGACCCTCCTAGCTTTTTACACAGCCCCTTGATCCCTTGCCCCTTGCCAATGTACTCTGGGAACGACCTCTGACCAGACTATTATTAGTTCCTTGAAAAAGGATCGGAAACGCTGCAAACCCGCCTTCATTAAGAATAAAAAATCCGACATGCGATTCCGACAAAGGTCGTTTCCAGCCGTGTGGATCCCTAAAACTGTGGGACCCTGGTCCGCCTTACTAATCTGTACCACTTCAACTAGTACTTGCCACCAGGCTAGACCCCTAATCCCTTTCCAAAACAACAACGCTACTTGAAATCCCGGGTTGCTTCCTCCGGGTCGCACTTCTGCTCTCTGGGATGCCCAGAAGAGGTAGGAATGTCCCACTAGCCAAACTGAAGATTGACGCACACCTGGAAGAGAAAATTAAATTAATAACTAGTTCGGGACGGATGTACCACGCCACACAATTAGATCGCCAGCACCCTAGCCTGGGAATCCTTTCTTCTGAAAAACCTAGAAAGTATGCTTCCGTCGCTGCCCCTATCCTAAAGGAATGAGTTCCAAATTCTTAGGGGTGGAGGCCTAAGTGGCTGAGGGCTTTATGTAACAATTCCTCAAACAAAAAAAAGGCAGGCCATCCTGGTGTGATAAGAAGGACGGGGATGCAGCTCTAATCGCTGCAAACTTAAAGACAGTTTGCACTGGGCACCAGGAAGAAGAGAGGGGAAATATGGAGAACCATTTTCCTTCGCCAAATGGGTTGGTCTTAGACCGGTTTATTTTGACTCTAATTGACAATTGTGAGACAAATACATTATCTACCTTCAACCCTCCTGGAAGTTTTGAGCTGGCTGACACCAATTCCCCAACTCTTATTGCCCCAAAAAATGCTAGTGCAAAACTAATCTCGACAAATTATGGGTAATGCCCCTATTAAACTTATTAAAGGTCTAAAATTAATCGGCCGCCTGGTCTTAGTAGCCACCTGTTCTTTTTTCCAACCTTTTAGAATGGACCTTACAATGAATTCCTTGGAAACGTCCTTCCAGCCCAACAATCTGAAAAAGAAAGACAATCCTGCCATTCTCCATTGAGCTACTAAGCCAACAATCCTGCTGAATGTAGTTGTTCAAGGTAGTCCAGGAGAGTTTCTAATCTAGCATGACAATTACTGTTAATATCTCTCTCCTTGGAAAAATGTAACCATTCTGACCAAGCCTTACCGTGACTGGTCCAGGTGGCTGGGGCGACCGAAGATTGAACTGCATTAGCTGTTGTCGATTATCCCCCATAGGAAATCCGGGCACTCCAATCCTCGTAGGATGGCCTCCGGATGAAGGTGGTGAAATTCCTCCCACTGAAAATGAACCAGAGCATCGGCAACACAATTAAGCACACCAGGTACATGTATAGCTCTAAACGATATATTGTGCTATAGGCATCTAAGCACAAGATGCCTGAGTAATGATAGAACAGGTAAAGAGGAACTGGTAAGGTTATTAATGGAATATACCACACTCTCATTATCTGTCCAGAATCTAATCTTTTTATTCTGAATCTGACAACCCCATAGTTCCACCGCCACTACTATAGAGAAGAGTTCAAGAGTGACGTTCTTACAATGAACCCTTTTTACCTAGGAGGAGGGTCAACCGCTGCACACCACTCATTGCCCAGTATGGAACCAAAACCTACCGATCCAGCCGCATCCGTATACAATTATAATTCCTTATTAGCCTCCTCCTCCACCTGGAAACAAGTTTTAGCATTATACCTAGACAGAAATTTTGGCTCATGAGGCCTGAAAATTACTCGTGTTGGGGAGCCTGCTCTGCCCGGTGGGTAGCCCTGCCGGGGCCCTTTGGGCTAACATGATTTTTAGCCAAGAACCGTAGCTTTTATGTTCCACCCCATTTCGGGTCTAACTGCCAAACGCCTTCTAAACTCCTCGTCATACTGATGCCAGGCAGTCCCCCTGTGAATATCATATCCAGACACATAAATAATTCAGAGCATTTTTGGGCCGATTTTTGGCTGATGACCCCGGCCAACACACAAAAGGCTTGAAGCCAATTACCAAAGGTTTTTGCTACCTTGGGTTTCCTCTCCCCTTTTTCGGTTTTTACCAATTCCCTATCCACCGCCACTATGTCGGTTGTAACTAGGGACCATATATCTATGTACTCATTCTTCCATATTTTGTCTTTAATGTCCCCCGACAGGTGCTTCCCTAATGGGCTAACCCTGCAAAAGTAGGATTCCTTCAGTGCCTCCACCGAAGGAACCTCTGACACAGACGGGAGTACCGATGCTCCCCCTGGAGCTGGACTCACTGTTGAGCCAGATGGCATGGTATAAATTTTGTCCATCAAGGCCCGCAAAACCTGTACCAGCTCGCTCCCTTCACTCCCGTTCACATTCCCCCAAGCCCCAGCACATGTATACTCACCAGCTCCTGAAGTGGTGGTTGCCCCCTCAGGCGCTTCTGGTGTCACCTGGTGGGTTACCGAACCTTCTTGTGTGGTAGTTAACTCCCTCCTGGGCTCTCTCTCCTCTGGGGCTGCTGATGACCTCCTGCTTCTATTGGGAGCTGATGAATAAGAAGCTCTGGATCTCCTGGCTGCCTAGTGGGACCAGCACAGCCTGCTCCACTCTCTGGACCGTGACCGGTATCTAAAACAGTCCCTTCTGCGCTGGTCTCTGCGCCTCCGCCTCCGAGACTCATCGCTACTATCATCCGAAGAGGAGTATCTGCTCCTCCTCCTCCCGTGCCTGTGGCTGCTCCTTTCTCTTCTAGGGTGGCTCCTATCTCTGGACCCCCTCCTTTCATCGAAAATCCCTAATTCATAAAGTAGAGTTGATCCAGGGTTGATCCAGGGAAATTTCCGATTGCCACTTGGAGTCAGGAAGGAATTTTTTCCCCCTAAATAAATTTGGTGGGTTTTTTTTGCCTTCCTCTGGATCAACAGTTAGGCAGGAAATGAGGATATTGCTAGATGGGTTGGACTGGATGGACGTATGTGTTTATTCAACCTCAACTACTATACTATACTATACTATACTAATCCAGGTTGGCGCTGGTGTGATCATTCTAATGGTGGACCTAGCATCAACAAATTCCTGTTCGCCTTCATCTGACGCTTCTTCCTGCCTTATTGGCTGTGCATCTCGGGCTATATCCCCCACCGACAACAGCTGGGCGGGCGGATTTCTGTATCCAAGGGGCATGGCCTCCCCTGCCCCTTGAACTCCCTCTGCTTGATGCTGACCCGGCGGCGGTGGGGGGCACCGGTTCCTCCACTAATGCGGGGAGGGGTGAGCGATGGACCTCGACTTGCACTATTTGGGAAGGGTGGGTGATGTTTAAGGCTTTTAGTAGGCCCTCGGTAACTGCCAGGCGCCTAGGAGTAGCTGCCCTCACTATTCGTGGCCTGCGGTAGGTGTGTGGGGGACTGGGGCTCAAGCAGACGGGGGCGGAAGGTCGGCGAACAGGCCTGCCAGCCATGCGGCGCCCGATAGTGGACTACAACTCCCGGCATCCCTGGAGGAGCACCACCAGCCCCAGGTCAGACGCTCCGGCCCCTAACACGAGCAGGAGCTACCATTTATTGCATTGGAATTTGACTGTACCCAGGGCTGTTTTTGGTTGAGTGTGGGCAGACAGGAACAAGGTCATATACATAACATGAGCAACCGCAGGGGGGGCCCAGAAGCCAAGGGGGCCCCATCTTCTAATTTTTCCTATAACAGATATAGCCTCCTCCTAGAAAACCACTGTGCATAAAGCACAGATAGGGGCCCCATTATAGTTTTGCTGGGGGCCCAGTAATTCCTAGTTATGCCACTGTAAAGCCCGTCAGATGTTTTGAAACAACCCCCAGCATTTCCTGGCTACCCACTGTGAGAATATTGGGAGTTGGTTCTCCCTGATCCAAAGTGACATCTCTTTACCTGAATAAAATGTAAAATACATTAGAAGAAGGCAGATCTTTCTTTACTGTATAGTATTATAGATGGTCTTCCAGAAGTTGGTGTCTTGCCACATGCTGTACAGATTCTTATGACTACTACTATCTTATGACTACAGAATATCAATGCAGTGTGGGCATACACCGCATTGATTTTCTGATCGATCCGACCAATTCGATTGAATTGACCAGAAAAGTTGACACTTTTTCGGGTTTTCGATAGACCGAGCGGTGATATCGAACGTCCTATTAAAAAATAACTGATTGGGCAAGATGGATAACTTTCCATCGACCCCATCTACCAGAACCATACCTTCCATACCATACCTTCTCAAGCTGAAATCTACGGAAGATCGGCGGTGCAAGGTAGGGGTATTCGATCGGATTTTGGATCATTTTGGACGATCGCAAATCCGATTGGAAGAATATTGGACTGTGTATGCCAACCTTTGCTTTCCTATCTCTATCATATTATTATATAATATTGGAACAGGTGCAATCCACAAAATCCACTAAAATGGTGAATGAATGTTTTCCAATATCGGACAGAGTAACCCATATGGTGGTACAGCACGGTACAATGTTCGATTATATCACATTATCCCAATTGCCTGGTTCCTAATATCAACGTAAGGGTCACGTTGCACATAAACTACACAGATTCGTATGCTACATCTGTGCCCATTCACTGTAGTTATTTCACATTAACTAGACTTTCCTGTAATTAACTTTAAACCATCGTTTTTCACTTGCTGTGGGGCCATAATGAAGAAACTGTATCGAATTTACTTCTTATCCTTCATCAGGAGATTCCCCACCAAGAAACATGTAACCGATAACTGGGATTTTAATTGGCCGGTAGCCATCTGAGCTTACTTCCTGCGTTCTAGTTGGGTGATGATGGTCGGTTGCACCTGATCAATGATGCGTCAAGACAAACAAAAGTTTATAATCCTTCACCCCAACTTCACTGCCATTTACATGACCCATCAGCTTTCTAGAGGCACCTCTGAAGGCACTGAGTGCTAATATATATATATATATATTAGAGGATAAAAGGAGCCATTTCTGCCACATGGCTCTTTGATCCATAAAAATTTGGTGTTAAAGGGCATGTCCACTCGCAAAACCAACAAAAAAAAAATGTTATTCTGTAGCAACACCCCCCTGTGTTTTATTTACAGACCCTATATCAATTCAGGGAAAGCTCAGAGAGATTTAGCACATGCTCTACTGAGCTTTCACTGTCCTGAATGGTCTCACCCCCAGGCAGATTCACTACTCATTGGACGTGACTTCATACTTCTATCTGTATATCTTTGACTATATCTCCCTTTAGGAACTGATCTGAGATCTGTAAGTAAAAGGGTTTCAGGGTTGGGGGGGGGGGTCCTACATAGTTATAAAATCTTGTTTTGGGGGTGAACATGCCCTTTAATGGTATAGGTTCGTTGAAGTTGATTGCACCCAGTGTAAATATATATAATATATATTCAGGGTGTATTAAAAGCAATGCTCCCATGGGCAGTCCATAGAATCACAGATAACCTCAAGGTAACCTGATCTGAATGTGCAGATAGGAATGGATGTAAAAGTGACTGCGTAGTTTAATATTTTACTGACTTTACACAAGCACGTCTTTGTTTAGTGATCACTAAGAAAGGTGAATGACACAAACTTGAAATCAAAAGTTCTGGAGTGCAAGTTAGGAACAGTGTATTAGACCTTAGTTCTCCTTTTAAGGTCTTTGCCTCTAATTTAATATAAATCAAACGTTTGCTGTTCCACCCAACTTTCTCAGTGAGATGGGAAATATAGTGCAACCTTTACATTCAAAGAGATTTAGTGTTGCAGCAAAACAAAAAAATCAGGTTTGGAAAATAGATGTAGAAATATTGACTATTGGCTGATCCTGCTCTTATATGGAGCCGTAAGGTTTTGACCAATCTAATCTGGCTGAATTATCCTTGGATTGGTCAGAATGCACGGTAGACATATTTTCTATTTATATGGCTACTTTCCTTGCTCAGACTAAGGCTGGGGTCATATGGAGGTGGATGTCTGTGAATTGACTTTTGACTCCTATTAAATGGAGCCCAGATTTCACAAGACAAAGGGGCATAGTAACTATCATCACGTCAAGACCAAGAATGGTCGCCGCTATGTAGAAGAAATAAGAGAACAAGGGACTGAAGATCAGACTTCAAGAATGTCTACACCATACCATTCTTCCCATCGGAAGCCACAATCGGTCAGCCAGGAAGAAGGACTGTTGGTAGCGGTAAAAACAGTCTGACAGTTAGCTGTGACAGATCGTGTGTTCCATAGAGGACTGCACGATTGGTCATGGTTTTCCGACCCGTCTGATCGTGCTTTCGTCCGATTCGGTAGGCGATCGAATGGAGCTGCCATACAGTAATTCGGCCCAACCGACCGAAACACTGAAATCTTGATAGGAAATCTTGAGTCACAGATCTTTCCGAAAGTTACCGATAAAACACTTGATATTATCGATCTAATTTATCACTCAAAATATTGATCCTGTGTTTGGGGGGCTTAACAGTTTGAGGGGACGGGAAGGTAAGTACAGATTTTGGGGGATTAGAAATGTTTTTTTTTACATAGAGGCAAAAGTCATTACCCCATCAAAATAGCTTCACCAATCCAAGATGGCAGATTTTTTTTGTAAAAAGAAGGTGCCATTAACTTGCCATATTACCCTAGATCACATCTATAGGTAAAACTTGTGAGAAATTATTTTGCTGGTATGGGGTAAAAATACAAATCGGAGACTTTGATTTGCCTCCCAAACCCCTCTGCACTCCATCACCTTATTGCCACTTACTAATATGTACTGTCTATTATCACAGTTACAGCAATAGTACAAACACTAATTACCACCAGTGGAGACCTCAAAATGAATAAGGTACCAATTTAGATAGGCGGATAAGAACTCACCAGGTAGGTGAAAGCAGGTGCATACCTGGACTTCTGCCTCTGGAGTTAAGGCTCATTCCCACGTGTGATGGTGGGTGCCGACCCGTGACGCATAGCGTGTATGCACGGCCGTTTCAGGTGATAATCGTGCTGTTTATGGGCAGTTTGTCAGCCAAAACGGGCACTCGGTTTAAGATCCGCCCAGCTGGTCGGGCAATAATCCCCAGTCGAACGGTCATTTCAGCCAACAAAGTGCCCATACACAGCACGATTATTGCCTGAAATTGCCAACAACGTGCAGCGCTGGTCGGCACCCGTGATTGCACACGTGTAAGAAGCTTTAGAGACTGAATATGTAATCAATGAAGTGATATATTTAATTCAAACTCCAGACATAGTGTCAAACTATGGGGCAACTTGCTGCCATTATCACATTTTTTTTGGCAAATCGGACTTAGCACAATTTATAAAGCGGCAAAAACCAGTGGCGCACACCTCTGCAAATCACTGCCGTTACCGCTCGGTCATAGTTATAAAGCGGAGATAAAGGCATTCTCACGCTAAATTCACCATTTCACTTCACCAACTTTTAGGTGGAGGAATCACACAAACGTAGTGCTATCAGGTGCAAGGGGCTGCTGGGAAGGGGGAGGGGTGGATCACCAGCAGTGAGGGCAACTATGCTGATGCCACACAATGTCACTACGGCGCCAGGGATGCCACCTTCGGCGCCACCGATGTTGCCACCGATGTTGCCACCGATCTTAATGCCGACACCTTCTTTCTTCTATTGTACCTCTTTATATAAGTTTTTTACATAGGTTTACTGAAGGACCAAATCCAATTGTGATTGGTTATGATTTCAATCCTTCACTAATTAACGAATCATATTTTAATATTATATTAAAATATGATTGGTAAATATTTTGATCCTAGACCCCCCCCCCCCACACACACACACAATATCTGGCGGCGTTGACCACTCCCACCCTCGGTGACCACCACCCCCTGCCACAACCCTTTGCAACAGCCCCATGCATTGCCGCCACCACACCCCCTGCTCAAGTGGTGTTTTTTATCTTTTTGACGCAAAACTATTCTTAACGCATTGCCACGAATATGATCAGCTTTAGAAATACGACAATAAATTACAACCGTTTGGGGCGGTAAGAAAACGACAAAGTTAACGGACCTTTTTAAATATACCTGTATCAGGCTCATTTACCCAGAGCTGCTACCGCTCTGGGTACAAGTCCTGTTTGCGATTTAATATCGCGTTTGCGAATGTGGGGAAATCCCAGTAGGGATTTAGCCACTTCGGGATTTTAATGCCAGTTATCTGCTGGCATTAAAATCCTGCGCTTAAATGAGAGCAAACGCGATATTAAATCACGTGCATCGGATGATGATTTTTGCGTAACCCGCGCATCCATTGCTAATATGGAGCTAAAGTCGCGCTAACCGGTAGCAAACCAGTTAGCGTGACATTAACTCCATATATTTACCCAGCGAGTCTGGGTAAATGAGGCCCTATGTCTTTAGTTTAAATTAAATATATCACTACACGAAGGGGCCGATTTATCCAGACTCGCTGGGTAAATATATGGAGTTAAAGTCGTGCTAACCGGTTCGCTATATAGCGTTGGATGCACATCCGACACTCGCGATATCATGTTTGCGCTAGTTTTAGCGCTCAATTTTAGCACTAGCTAATAGCTGGCGTTAAAATCACACAATGGGTAGATCCCTTATTGGAATTTATCCACATTCGCAATCGCCATATTGAATTTACCCAGAGCGATAACGCCTCTGGGTAAATGAGCCGCTAAAAGTGTGCCCTGATTATCTGTTTTACGGAGACCTCAAAATGTTCTACTCTGTTAAAATAAATAGTTTGTGTACAGTCGGCGTCCCTGACAGAACCTTCCCCTTCAGTTCATAGACAAATCTCACCATCTGAGGAATTGTCTCTTCATCCAGCTCCTGAGTCCTGACCGTATTAGTTCACCTCACTCTAGGGCAGCCACTAGCTCAGAGATCCCGGCAGGTCTAATGAATCCCATGAGTTTTATGTAAGCACAGAAAACAGTGAAAATAGTGAAAATAGTGAAAATAGTGCTGCTTTATAAAAATGCCCCAAGGGGGTTATTTTCATTGCTGTATATTACCAATAAAGTATAATTAAAAAAAGTGAAACATGATAACTCCCATGTATTTAATTTAGTAACTATGAGTCTATCCATATAGAACACACTGTCAAACTCAAGTCCCGCGGGCCGAATCCGGCCCTTCTGGCTGTTGTTTTTGGCCCCTGGTGACTGTACCATTTGTGCAGGCCCAAGCAGCGTCGTAACCATAGATCTGCCTGCTGGATATCGCAATCCGCTATTTTCGGATCTGATCGCAGCTATCTTAGTAAGGGTGCATGCGATCAGCTGTTTAAAAAGAGCCAACGCGGTATCTAGCAGGCAGATCTATAGATACGACGCTGCTTGGGGCTGCACAAATGGAGAGCAGTATAGTAAGGATTGGATGCAGTCACTGCTGTAACAACTGATCACATATCTAGCCCGGCACTGGGGAGTAAATATGGGGATTCCCCATTAGCACATGCCTACGCCATAGGCAGTGGTCCCAGTCCATAACAGCGTGCTTTACACCCATTCCCTGCCGAGAACCAGCACTAGGTACAAGCATGACAGTCATGTAAGTAATTCGGCCCACCACTTTGTCTGTCTTTTTGATTTTGGCCCCTTATGTGATTGAGTTTGACATCCTTGATATAGAACATTAATTTACACTTTCTCAATGGGATTATTTTATGGAAATCTAGATCAGATACCCCATGGTGGGGCATATTTATAAACGATCAAATTCTGGTTAAAGACGCTCTATGCACATCCACGGGATGGGGTGCTGATTCTTCCAGCCCTTACCCCAAAAGGAAGGGAGAGGAGCCCCACGAAACATTGTTTGCTATTTGATGGTTCAATAAAAGTTTGTTCATTTACCTTTTGGGTGTGCGATCTTCCAGAGGTTTATCCCTATATTGCATATTTACTGTGTAAAGGAGCAGCATCATTAAATTGCAGTTAGGACCCTATATCTCAGTCAGAACATACCACTGGTATCGGAAATTTGTTGCCTGGTTGGAAATTATTTTGACTGTGCGGTATGTTAGTCACTGGATGAATATCACAATATTTTACAACAAGGTCATTTAAAGGGCAACTATGGTCTCTGAACAAGTTAAAGGGCAACTATAGTGAAAAAAAAACTTTGTCTGTATACAATGTATAGATCACTTAGTATAAGCTGCCTTACTTTCATGTTTCTGTGTGGCTTCGTTTCTTCACACTGGCAGAAGTTTGTACCAAGCTGTGTAGTCCCCCTCCCCTCTCTGTCTACTCCCCCTCAAGCAGTGACGGGCTGTATACAGAGTCCGAGCATTGTCAGTTGAAAGGACTTTAAATGAAGTGCTGACATCCTGTTGACCCCTCCCTTCCAGAGCTAGACTGCAAGCAATCAAAGTGTGGAATAAAGTAGCAATATGCTGAAGGGAGGGGCAGAGGGGGAGAAAGGAGGACAAGTGGTGCTGAGATTCTTTACAAGTAAGTTACTGAACTCTGCCTGTTCTCTAACTTTGCTAATTGTTATTTACTTTTTACCTAAAGTTCATATCTCTCCCCCTGCTTAGATGAGATCATAATCACTGAAGAGAGAGTCAGTGTAACAGCAGCTTGTAGTGAGACCTTCACAAACACAGTGACACTGCTTGTTGTCCTGTTACATTTCAGTTGCTTTAGTCTATATATTTCATAGATTGCACTGTGTGTCTTGTTTGGTATATAGTCTGTATTACTGTATTATATATACTGTATTAGTGTTATATAAGATTTTTTTTGGGGGGGAGGGGCTGTTTTATAGTGTGTTATGCTCATATTGCTGGTTTAATGGTTTATTGATTGTGTTTAGCACTACAGCATTTGACTATATGTTGCACATGGTACATATAGTGTGGGTGAGAGAGTGTGTGACAGTACTGCAGGGGAGCTTTGGATTGTGTGGGTGTGTGCCTTTGAGTGACAGATGAGGTGTAGCAGCTCCTACAAATCACAGCATATTCAAAGGCTTATATCTCGGGGACTATGTAGAATTTAAAGAAACTAAAGGTACCCTGGTGGATGGGATGACTTATAGGATACATTAGAAGAAATTAAAAAAAAACAATTTTCTCACTATAATTGCCCTTTAAGGACTAATAAAAGTCTGCGGTCTTATCTTTAAAATGAGCCATGAATCAAATCTCTGGATGCAGCCTGTGAAAAATTATATTGCAGATAATGTTAAAATTTCCGGCTTCCAAAAATGCCCTGCCTCAGCTCCTCCCATGTCCCCGGAGGAAGAGCATGCTCTCTTAAGACAATGGTGGGAAAGAAGGAAGTACCTGCAGAAAAAATTGTTTGTTAAGAGGGGGTCTATTAATGCAAGACTGGTCACATGACTAAAAGCTGGTGAAAGCAGGAAGTGTTCAGGAACTTATATTGCTAAAAACTTGTCAACAATATAATCTGTCACAAGTTGTTCCTAGAGACAGGGACGTTTTAGGTATAGGGCACTTAGGCAAAGAGCTAGGGCTCCCATGTTGAACCAGTGCACCCAGGGATATGGTAATATTCTGGGAAAGTGCTGTTACTGAAAGTATTAATAGGAAAGTCTGCTGGCTCTGAAGGGTTAATGGTAATACTCTGCTGGCACTGAAATAGGTAATGTCAATGAAGGGCAATGAAGGTTTAATGGCAATACCCTGGGAACGTGCTGGCACTAAAAGTGTTAATGCCAATACTCTTGGAAAATCTGCTGGCACTGAAAAAGTTAAACATCTCAGATCTCACCTAATGTTTATGTTCTGCGCCACCCGGCTACTTTTTCATGCCACCCGACTGGAAACAATTTCTGGGGAAAACACTGGCGCCACTTACCGCACATCCACTGAAAACCTATCCTGTCCTTCCAATCTGTATTTAATCGGTGGCCAATGAGGCTGCGTACGTTCATACGTACATATACAGGCCGCCTGACGTCTTACCAATTACTATAGTGATCCGACTATAAAGAAACAGGAGCAGTGATAGTGTGAGAAGGAATTGAGTGGGGAAACCAAGCTGCAACAGTTTGGCTGGCCAATGTTTGGGGGCCGTGAGTGGGAAGGCACTAAGATGGCTAGAAATGTTATCCAGGGTTTATTTTAAAGATATGGAATAATGGCTTTTATTCAGCCCTAACTTGACCTTGAATACCAATACAAAACGGTATTTTACAACCACATCATAAAATACCACCATGGTCGGTAAATTCCGATACTACAGCTTTATGTCACCATTTACTATATTGGGCACTGTTGTCCAATCTGAATATTGCAGCCAGGGAATGCTGGGAGTTGTACGGAGATTATCATACATTGATGAAATACCAGGATGACCATTTCAATTCAGAATGCATTACACCAGAAAACCACATTGTTATAAATACGCCACTTGATGTCTCTGAGTGTATTTGTCTAGAAAGAGCTCTAGCATTAGAATCCACTGATTTACAGCAACGGTACAACATGTGCCAGCGGTATATCCAAGAATACTCATTTAAATTTTTTGGCAAAGGTATCCCTTCCTCTATGACTCCAGCCTCCCAAAATAAATCTCACACTCGCCATGTTTTGACTGGATACAAAACGCAGAGATTTCCAACATGTAAAATTTACATTCGGAACCCACCCAGTAAGGTGCCCGATAAAAACCACTTGGTTTGGCAAGAAAACAGATCTATAGACACAGCACTGTAACCGAAAGCTTCTTCATATGACTTATGTGGTCTGAGGTCTGGTCGTGTATCATTAGAGTTTCCTTTATCTTTCTAAAATAAGGGGAAAAAGGCAGAGCACAAAGGATTCTCCAAGTCTTCCCTATGGACACAGCACGTTACTGTGACTAAGACAAGGAATCTTGGTTGAAGCTCCTGGTTTAATAAGGCCCAATGTGTCAGAAGGATTGTGGAACTGTAGATTGCAGGAGAAATTCTCTTTGTGATTTACCTAATATGAAGTTTTGTGAGTTTCCTTTTAGTTTCTTGCACTTAAAGGGTCACTATACTCATTCAAACACTTTACATTATCTGAAACTATAATTTGATAGAAGTAAAATGATGGTACTCACATATTTATCTGTGATTGCTTTGTCATTAAATTATTAATGTTTAGTGAGTGCTCCTAATTGCACCCACCCTCCCTTACTCACTGCCTTCTTGTAGTGTCAGTGACATAATTTCTGCACAGCCTCACCATAGACACTGCTCTGCTTACACATCTCCCCCTCCCTCCCCAATGCCTTCTTTCTGTTCTCTGCTGATTCTCTTAATTGTTGCAGAAAGTGTGCTGGCAGGCAGCCAAATATCCTAGTAAGAGGTCAGGGATGGGTCACATATTACAATCTCTGCTCCTGGAGTGACAGGTCTTTCCCTGTAAATGCTGTAATTTCAAATGATGATTTCTCAGGATCTACAGCTCAGATTTAAAATCCGAAAAAAGTTTTATATATAGAGAGTATAGATTCCCTTTAATGAAGTCAGAATGAAAATCTTCATTGTGTTTAAGCCCAGTGGCCTGTCTAACTTTTTAAGATTTATGGTCTACAACTCATTTCCCCCATGACTTAGGGCTAGGCCACACTAATGAGGTTTGCGATTGCTCAAGCGTTTTTGGTTAAAATGGAAAGATTTCTGATGTGTTTGTGTTTTTATAATATTAAATTACAAAAATGTAATTGCAAACATGACACAACGAGTGCGATAATGGTCCTGTGTGCGATTTGGTGCGTTGTAGTGTGGCCTCAGCCTTATAGACCAGAAACAGCTGTAGAGCTTCTTTAGTGAAGGGGTAGTTTCTAGGTCGCCATACACTACATTGTGTGATCTGCCTTTTGGTTCTGTGTTGTTTTTAGAATTTAGTTACCCTTTAATAAAAATACGGGGAGATTCAATAAAAGTTCTTAATGTTTAAAATGGTGCAAATATTGCCCCAACCAATCAGATGTTGGCTTTCAAATGTTAAATAAGATCTGATTGGTTGGGGCAAAATTAGCACTATTTTAAATGATAAGAACTTTTATTGATCTAGTAAGGATTCTTCATCTTTAAAATACCCGATGGGGATGGGGAACTGAAGTCCCCTAGCTTTGTGCCCCGTCACTAACATCTGAGAGGGAAGCAGCATGCAAGGAGACCAGCTCAAAGGGATTCTCAGCCTTATTGGACATTTTTGAGTTGTAGATTTCCTTTTGGATAAAACTAATTAGAACATCCTTCTATACTGTTTTTATCTTTCTCCATGTGTAAAGCTGGGTACACACAGTAACGATAAAGCCCTAATACCGTCAGAAATCTGTACTGTGTACCTAGCTTAACACAATTTATGTTCATGAAGGTTCTCATTCATCCAGGTCATGGTCTATTTGTGGTATAGCGTTAGAATGACTAGACTTGAAGTTTAGTTCTTGAAGATGTTTCGCTAGTCACCCGACTGGCTTAGCCTAGAATAGCGAAATGTCTTCAAGAACTAAACTTCAAGTCCAGTTGATCTAATTCAATACCAAAGATAAAAACAATCTTTAAATGTTATGTTATGAAATGTTTGTTTAGGTTTATGACTTCTAGAAGCAACACAAATGTTATATATTCCACCTGATAATGGAAGCTGAAAACATGAAGAATTTAATGGGGGGGGGGGGGGGGGGGGGGTTTTTTTTTGGCAAGCAATGGTCATTTTGGAATTCAAGACATTTAGAGAAATAAAGAAAATGAAAGGAATTGCTAATAGTGGCTAATAAAATGTTTACTGTCTTGACCAGCAAGGTTGACCCAGGGTAGTTCTGAAAGGAACTGATTTCTTCCTTCTACTGATTGTCGGGCGTTATGGAAAACAAACCTTATGGCTCAGATATCAACTATTAAAATAAATCCGTAGGAGGTAGGAAGCAGTGTTTATGAGTTAAAACAATTGTTGATATACAAAATCTTGAAAACAGAAATGTGATCCATTACCCTGGGTTAAGGAGGAAATGAGAGAGGTAAACTAAGGGTCAGGTGTTAGAGATCATGGATTCCAACGCATAGAGGAAACATTGAGGTTGTGTTTTTGGTCACATTCTTGTAAAATAAACAAGCTTACAGGATGTCCTGTTTAGAACTATTTTATAATGCAAAAATGGCATTAACAAATTAACAACCCACAGCCTGGTACCTTGGCACGTTTCATCGAGTGAAAATCGAGTGGTGAGCCATTTATAAAAGACGTTAATGAAAAATGTTGGTTAATAACTGGATTTCATTTTTTACAAAGATGCTGTCTCACCAAATTGCTTAGAAACCTGTATGATGTCACCAAGAACACCAAGTGCAGTCTCATAGTTTAGAGGCGATGGCCAGTTTTTTATACTATAGGCCTTGTGTGTTCCCAAGTCCACTTTGTCCATATTTTCAGCCCATGCATGTGTACATGCCCTATAAATGTAGATGAGCATTATCCTGGAGGAGACATATTATTATGTAGCAAAAAAAAGTATTTTTTTTAAATAAACAACCTTATATCGGTTTTTCTAAAATAAATCTATTCGTTTTTGCAAAATCATTTCCATTTTACAATTTAATTCCTTCGATGCCTCAATACATTGGTGTTTTCTTAGGATGATAAAGGGCCTACTAATGTGGGGAGCCCGCAGTATGGGGAGACCTGGCTATCAGAATGCTGCTAATTTGCAGCAGCCAATCAAATGTTATCTAACACCATTAACCCTGTAAAAATCTGATTGGTCGCTGCAAATTAATAGCATGGACAGACTTTTGCACCTCTTAATGAATTAGCCTCTGTGATCTACTCTGCCTGGTCACGTGACCATCCTTAAAATGGAGCCTAGCTTCACTCTACACTCTAACCCTGGATTAATCCTTGATTTAAATCTCCTTTAGACCTTATAGATATCTTTATTTGTTTTTGTTTTTTTGGTATTAACGGAGGTACAGAAGATTCCTCCCAAATGTCTGTAGATGACAACTCTACTAAACCTTCCTACAACAGAAGACAAGCAGAAGATAAAACATCTTATTATAAATGTTGCACAATGGAGCATTAGGTAAGATCCTTAGATACAATTGTGTCCCAGGTTTTGATGGAGCCATGAAAATTTCTTTACAACAGATAATTCATGCTGGCCATGTTCACTAACATTCCTTATTGGTGTACAGGCCATCTAAAAGACTTCCTTAACTGTAAAGCTTTGGCTATAAATGCTACATCCAAGCCAGGGGTTATACATTTTATTCTTCTTTTGCCATATTAATTGCAACAAAGTCATCCTTTAGGATGATCCCTTAAAGTGCACTACAATCATCTTTGATGAACAAACATCAAAGGCCTTTTTAAGTAATTGGTGCAATTATGTTCCTGCAGCAATTATGTTTCTGCTGAAATGTAAGTGTTACAACTAATTTACTAGAAACAATTCACAAAACACATCCTATGCGGCATTGTACAGTAGACCAGATGAACCCGGACAAATGCATTATGGTCCGTGTACATTACGTAAGGTCATTCCAGGATCCAACCCCCGGAGAGAGAGGTCCTCATCTTTCTTTTTTTACATTCTGCTATTACATACAGACACAGATGTAGCAGATATTAGGTTCTTGGGTTGTTTGGACTTTTGCATGATTATGATATATGTTTTATATAATAACACATAATAAATAATGGGATATATTTATTTATCTTGCTCTAAGAGCCAGGCGGTTTCTCCTACTGAAAATAATTCTCTCCTGTCCAATGCACATGTTCTTGATCAGTATACAAATGTTATTTTGTGAGGTAGACACCAAACTTTTTAAACAGTTTCCATATGTATATTGGTATATGAAGTTGGTATATTATATTGAAACATTTATCAAATGGTATTTGCATTTTGTTGTCTATTGTGTAAAATAAAATAAGCATAAAGCAATCTGCAGGGTCTGTCCAGGTGTCCAGGAACACCAAGGGGGGGCTTGGCTGTTTCAGGGTTCATGGCTGTGGTGTGGTTGAGCAGGTTGGGTTGGGACTGGGTGGTCTAGTAGTAGGGATGGTTTGAGCATAAATCAGTTCCCTGGTGTTGGAAGGTATGCACACCTTCCCCTAACTATTTTTTCAAAAGTTGAGAGGCCATATCTTTAAGGACAACTCCACCCTCATTAGAAGATCTTTTAGAAAGAATGGCCTCTTTACAATTTAGTGATATATCATACTTTGTCCTATGAATTCATTACTGTATGCTTGCTATGCTTCTGGATGCCTTGTGGAAACTGAGCAATTTAGAAACCTGTACTGAGCATGTACTGAGCCTGTACTGAGCCTGGGCATGCTCAGAAGATGAAGATAGGGGATTAACATCAGTCATTGGCTGTGATGTCAACTGTCAAATTCATAACTGACAGTTACTAACTGGAAGAACCAGGAAGCAGAAACAGGGGCAACAGGACATTGTGCAGGATTTCAGGTTAGACTTACATATTTAAAATTTCAAACTATTACTGTTTTCATTTTGGTGCTGGACTTGCCCTTTAAGAAGCTGAGTATTTCTGCAGGTGATGTACACCTCAAATTATACATTTCCAGATTTATTTTTGGTTAAGCATGTCAATCAGAATGTCAATCACTGGTTTATGGATGGCTTTGGTGCTCTGTAGAGAAATAGGTGACTATACCCATAAGAGACACAATTGTGATTTCTGAACTTTCTGAACATGAAAGACCCCACATTCAGGCTTGACATAATTCTTTATGTAATCAAAATCCTGCTGTCCAAAGATATTTGGGAGGTCTCCGTTTTTTTCTGGCAATAGATTATTACTGTTAGAATGTTCCGCGAGCCAAAGCCGAATAATCCCAGTAGGGAGCAAAGAAAGACGTCTTGGAAAAACAGAACATAACAAATGATTTCTGATTTTATTCACAAGGTGTTACTCAGTCTGAGCTGAATCCCCCTGTGTAGAAGGAGATTGTAACACTAACCTGTCTATTCAGTGTTCCGTTTGATGGGGTTAAAGGGTAGAGAACATTCATTCCTATTAGATTTAGAATTAATGAGAAGGTGGGAACTACTGAACCTTCCTTCTAGAGATAAGTCCTGGTTTCAAAAAGGAACTGGCAGTTTTTATAATCCACAGATGCGAAAAAATATGGAATTTGAAAAATTTCGAAAGGCGAAACTTATCGAAAATCACAGTCACAAAAATTGTTAATTGTAGTCGGAAATGGGGGTTTGATTTGGAGTTTCGGTTTGCAGAAGCGATTTGTGTGGCATTGTAATCAGCTGCTGAGCTAGTGGCACTGTCAAGTGAAGAGATACTCAAGGTGGCCATACGTATATGAACGATAACAGGATAACAGGATTTAACTATTATCGCTCGTGTGTAGGGGATATTCTGATGAACAACCGTAGTCGGCACTCCGAACGATGGGGAAAGACGGAAAATTTCCGTTGGCCGGCATCGGCTCCCTTTACTTTAATAGAGGGAGCCGATACTAATCGTGCGGTGTATGGCCATGTATGGGGATCAGTCGGTTCCCTATGTGAAGGTTCCCTTCGCAATGTGCCGACAGATACCAATCGCATGTGTATGGCCACCTTTAGAAGGTTGGGTTGTCTCAGGAAGAGGATGAACCCGGGTGATGTCTCAGGGTTTCACAGGAGCTATTAATAATTATATATCACGGGGTACAATAGATCCCAATCAAACAGCGCCACATCACAGTGGTCAGTTGCTACGTTATAAAGTGAATACAGAGTAAACTAAAGGAAGTAACGTTGGATATACAGAGGAGGATCTCACTCAGTAAGGCTGAGGACAGTGGCGTAACTAGGAATCACTGGGCCCTCCAGCAAAACTTTGGTGGGGCCCCTATCCGTGCTTTGTGTAAACTTGCCAAAACTTCGATGTGGCCCGAGTGCTACATGGCCCCAGGCCCTTTGCAAGACCAGTCCATGTAATGAAAACATCGAACATACATGCAATGTACAGAGGCTGTGCAACCCAGGAACATGCTGAGGCCAACCAGGTAATTCAAAAGTGGACTTTATTAAGCATAATTAATACTTAAGGCCTGATACACATCAGAGGAACCACACCTGATTCCTATTATGCCACATAACACTGCATCAGAGGCATGTATGTATGTATGCATGTATGTATGTATGTATGAATATATATATATATCAATCCTGATGACGGTCCCAGGTGGACTGAAACGCGTCGATGTAAGATCAACCTAATAAATTACTGTTTGTTTTTTTTGAAAAATCCAGTTGAGTGCTCCATATTTTTCAGACTTTATATATATATGTATGTATGTATGCATGTATATGTATGTATGTATATGCGCTGTACAGTAACAAAATACAAGGGGAACAAATACACAGATAGTTCAGTACATAAATATATATAAATTCTATAAATAGTGCTAGAGCTTTGCCACCAGAGGATAGGAGGTCCCTGCCCTATAGAGCTTACAATCAGGTGTGGTTCCTCTGTTGTGTATCAGTTCCTAATTATGCTCAATAAATTCTACTTTTAACTTACCTGGTGGGCCTCAGCGTGTTCCTAGATTGCACAGCCTCTGCACATTGCATGTATGTTCCATATTTTCATTACCTGTTATATAGCACCCAGTATTAAAGACAACAAACCTATCAATTAGTAGTCAGCCCGCCCTATATTGAATAGACTGCACGGTCTGCTATAATTTAAGTATCTGTTACACCTGATCATCCAAAATACCTGGGCAGGAATATCGGGCTGTGTATACCAGCCTATACAGATACACAGATACACAGAAAGACACTGCAACCAATGTACAGTGAAAGGCCCTTCGCCTACATTAGGACAAGTGCAATCCAACCGTTAACAGAAAGTCTGATTCCCTAAGGCTGGGTACACACGAAGGGACTATTTTCCCTCATAGTGAGCGCCTAAGGCTGGGTACACTCGAAGGGACTATTTTCCCTCGTAGCGAGCGCCTAAGGCTGGGTACACACGAGGGACTATTTTCCCTCGTAGCGAGCGCCTAAGGCTGGGTACACACGAAGGACTATTTTTCCCTCGTAGCGAGCGCCTAAGGCTGGGTACACTCGAAGGGACTATTTTCCCTCGTAGCGAGCGCCTAAGGCTGGGTACACACGAAGGGACTATTTTCCCTCGTAGCGAGCGCCTAAGGCTGGGTACACACGAAGGGACTATTTTCCTCTTGTAGCGCGCGCCTAAGGCTGGGTACACACGAAGGGACTATTTTCCTCTCGTAGTGAGCGCCTAAGGCTGGGTACACACGAAGGGACTATTTTCCTCTTGTAGCGAGCGCCTAAGGCTGGGTACACACGAAGGGACTATTTTCCTCTTGTAGCGCGCGCCTAAGGCTGGGTACACACGAAGGGACTATTTTCCTCTCGGAGCGAGCGCCTAAGGCTGGGTACACACGAAGGGACTATTTTCCCTCGTAGCGAGCCCCTAAGGCTGGGTACACACGAAGGGACTATTTTCCCTCATAGGAGACGCCTAAGGCGGGTCACACGAAGGGACTATTTTCTTCTCGTAATGATCGCTCGACCAGGATAAATGTCTGTCAGTCGCGTCAATAGTGGCCGCGGCCAATAGTCTGTGCAATCGATTGTGTGGTACCATAAGCAACGCACAATCAGGGCCGTCTCTAGACTTTTTGCCACCTGACACAAAATTCCAAATGCCGCCCCTCTCGTCGCCGGAAGGGGTGTGGTTTTAGAATTGAAAGTGGGTGGTGCTTTGTCCGGAAGTGGGATGTGGCTTGTCCAGAGGTGGGAGGGGCTTTATACATGTTGATTTAACTTGTGTCATTATCATTGTATTACATATCATTCCTCCTTTATTTACAATACATTGAAGGACCCACACTCTAGAATAGTATCCCCATTCCCCACCCCAGATCAACCATACTTCCGTGGAATAAAAGGTTTTGGCCAAAAGATTTGTAAGCGCTATAAGCTGCCATCTATCTATCGATCTATCTATCTACTACTATCGATATATCGCACCAGCGATCTAGCGAGGGAGCGCGAAGACGCGAGCGAGCGAGGAGGGCGAAGAGACGCCGAGCGAACGTAGCGAGCGAGCGAGCGAGCGAGCGAGCGAGCGAGCGAGCGAGGAGCGAGCGAGGCGACGGAGACGCGAGAGAGCGAGCGAGCGAGGGCGAAGAGCAGAGCGAGCGAGCGCAGCCGGAGCGGAGGGAGAAGGCGCGAGCGAGCGAGCGAGCGAGAGAGCGAGGGCGATAGACGCGGCAGCGAGGCGAGCGAGCGGAGCGAGGGGGAAGGACGCGAGCGAGGAGCGGCGAGGTGCGAAGACGCGAGCGGAGCGAGGAGCGAGGCGAGCGAGGAGCGAGCGAGCGTAAGCGAGCGAGGGAGGGCGAAGACGCGAGCGAGCGAGGGAGAAGACGGCGAGCGAGCGAGCGAGCGAAGCGAGCGAGCGAGGGAGATAGACGCGAGGAGCGAGCGAGCGAGCGAGGGCGAAGACGCGAGCGAGCGGAGCGAGCGAGCGAGGGCGAGATCGCGAGGAGCGAGCGAGCGAGCGAGCGGCGAGAGGGCGAAGAGCAGCGAGCGAGCGAGCGACGAGGGCGAGACGCGAGCGAGGCGAGCGACGAAGGAGCGAGCGAGCGAGAGAGCAGCGAGCGACAGGAGCGAGCGAAGCGAGGCGAGGAGCGAGGGCGAAGGACGAGAGCGAGCTACAGCGAGCGAGGCATCGAGCGGAGGAGGCGAGCGAGCGAGTAGCGAGCGAGCGGAGCGAGCGAGGAAGCGAGGAGCGAGGGCGAAGGACGCGAGGCGGAGCGAGCGAGCGAGCGAGCGAGAGAGGCGAGAGAGGGCGGGGGAAGACGCGAGCGAGCGGCGAGCGAGCGAGGGCGAAGACCCGAGCGCGAGCGAGCGAGCAGCGAGGGCGAAGACGCGAGGCGAGCGAGCGAGCAGCAGCGAGGGCGAAGACGCTTCGAGAGAGCGAGCGAGCGAGCGAGCAGCGAGAGAGCGAGCGAGCGAGGAGCGAGCGAGGGCGAAGGACGCGGCGAGCAGCGAGCGAGCGAGCCGAGGGCGGGGTAAGACCCGAGCGAGCGAGCGGAGCGAGCGAGCGAGGGCGAAGGACGGCGAGCGGAAGAGCGATGCGAGCGAGCTTAGGCGAAGAAGCGAGCGAGCGATGCGAGCAGCGAGCGCGAAGAAGCGAGGGAGCGAGCGGCGAGCGAGCGAGCGAGCGAGGAGCGAGCCGAGAGACGCGAGAGAGCGAAGCGAGCGAGCGAGAGAGATGCGAGCGAGCGAGCGAGGGCGAGACGCGAGCGAGCGAGAGAGCGAGCGAGCGAGCGAGCGAGCGAGCGAGCGAGCGAGCGGCGAGCTCTAATTAATCTATTCTACTAAATCTATCTATCTATCTATCTATCTATCTATCTATCATCTATCTATCATCTATCTATCTATCTATCTATCTATCTATCTATCTATTTCTAATACTCTATCTATTTATCTGTCCAGGGCCCCAGCCATACTCATTCCTATAAAAGTTAAGTTGACTTGTTGTTTGTGCCTTAGGATAGGATTTCCAAATACCAATTTCTTATTTTTATATATTTATGTATATTATTGTTGATCACTCACGGGACACACAAGTGCAGGCGGAGCAGCTCTTCTTTAGCCTCTAGCAGCCTGTCGCACGCGCCAGGCAACGACGTTGGAGATTCGTATCGGGATGGAGCCTGGAGGCGGAGCCTGCTGGTGTGCGCGGCCGGTAAGTAAGTAACAGACAGTACAGACTGTGTGTATTCCTTCCTCCAGCCAGGTTACACACCGGTAGCGTGCACCCCCCCCACACACACACACACACCAGTTAGGGAGGGAGTTGGGCAGTCGGGGGCAGTAAAAAAAAAAAAAAAAAATCCTCTGCCTTCCCCACAGTGCCGGCTGCCGCTTCCTTACAGGGTGCCGCTCTGCAATGTGCTGCACCCTGCATCATTAGCGAGGCGGCCCTGCGCACAATCAATGGTGATTTACCAACACGTCTGTTTGTCTGATCCAAATGAATGGGCGATCGAGGTCCGTGGATCGGTTGGTCGTCCAAAAATATCTGCAGGTGTGTGCCCAGCCTAAAATGTACAAAACTTAACAGAAGAGTAAAATGGATTTTGAATATTCTGCTGTTGGCTTTGCAGTGGATTTTTTTCTTTATCAAATAGGTTTCATGGCATGTTCTTGTTCATGTCCTTTATGTTTGGTCAGGGTTCCTTAGAGAAGTACGGAGCACGCATACAGCAAAATCTCCAACGTTCTGTCACACTTCAAGGCCTAATGGATTGAGTGAGAATGTCGTCCCCAGGAAACGGCGTTTACCAAAAAAAACGCAGTAAGATTCCTTCATAGAGGGCGATTTGCAGAATACAAACAGTTTACCTCACTTGATCTTTAAAAGATGATGTAAAATAAACAAACAAAGAACCCATAAACATTTCCTTATTTCAAAGTTCAAGATGAATGACTTTGGCTACTATAAAACTCTATTCCCCCTTCTAGGTGTAATATGAGGTGTTACGCCCTTTAAAAGTGTGACAAAAATGACTTTTATGGGCCATCTGTGCTGCTAACCTGTAAAATCTTAATAAAACTTAGCAGTGTACTGCACTGTGTAGTGACGGCTCAGAGGGTCTACAGAAAATAGAAACTGTCCCTATTCAATGTAAGTTATTTTACACACGCCCTTATATATTATATATGGAGTATACGGAGAACTCAATCCATGCCTGGTACATATGTCCACAACAGATGTGCTGATTGGTAGTCTATCAGTCAGGAATTATTTAGTAACAGCCTGCATGGTGTTTGGAGGTTGGGGGGCAATCACTGAAATGACCAAGATGGTGGATGAAATTCAATTTGTTATTGGTGGGATCAATGTGTAAAAAAACATGCCTAGATGTGGATGCAGTCCAGACCTAACCAAAGCCATGGAAAGTGTGCTAGGGCTCTTTTTGCCAGCCGGCTCAGGAAACCCCACCAAACTATTCCATCCCCTGCTGCAACAGGAGAAGAATTAGGTTAGAATGTGCAATGAAGTGAAAGGGAGTCCTCTATGTGCTCAAGACGTTGGCATGGCAGGTTTTGTTCTTTTCATACATCTACACCTAGGCATTAACCAAGTCCTGTGGTAGGGAGGTTGGAGGACCTCCCCCTTCATACAAGCATTTTTCCCTCTGGCAACCATTGACCACAACAACAGGTGATACTACATTTACTCTAGATGTTTGCACCACCTTTTGGCTTGTAATCTGCTGTCCTTGTGATTTTTTGGCATTAGACTTAACTTGCCAAATGATAGCAGTGCCCCTGGTGGTAATACACATTATTATCCTTAAGTTATGAATAAAATCTATTCTTAAAGGATAAGTGCAGTGTAAAATCAAGTTCTGTTTATTTGGAAGCTGCAGCTTTATAAATACCGTTGCCATATTTTCTTTTTACCTATGACCCTCCAGAGCCTAGCTTTGTGCCTTGGAAGTTGCTGGCATCTTGTTACTGGTTTGCTGAATGTTAAGCTCCGTCCCTCTGAGATTTCCTCTGCTTTCTCCTGCTTGAGCCTCAAACAGTAATGCCTGTGAGTTCCGTGCACTCTCCTGCTTGAGCCTCAAACAGTAATGCCTGTGAGTTCCGTGCACTCTCCTGCTTGAGCTTTAAACAGTAATGCCTGTGAGTTCCGTGCACTCTCCTGCTTGAGCCTCAAACAGTAATGACTGTGAGTTCCGTGCACTCTCCTGCTTGAGCCTTAAACAGTAATGCCTGTGAGTTCCGTGCACTCTCCTGCTTGAGCTTTAAACGGTAATGCCTGTGAGTTCCGTGCACTCTCCTGCTTACATAGTAACATAGTAACATAGTAATTAAGGTTGAATAAAGACATTCGTCCATCAAGTCCAACCTATCTTTTTTTTTTTTTTTTTAACCCTACCTAACAGTTGATCCAGAGGAAGGCAAAAAACCCCAGCTAAAAAAGGGGGGGAAAAATTCCTTCCTGACTCCAAACGGCAATCAGAAAGTATCCCTGGATCAACCAGATCTATATGCATTAATACCAGTAATTCTCAATATTTTTTAGTTTTAGAAACTTATCCAGGCCTTTTTTAAAGTTATTCAATGAACTTGCCATTACCACCTCTGCTGGAAGACAGTTCCACAGTTTCACCGTTCTCACTGTAAAGAAACCTCTCCTAACTTGAAGATGAAACTTCTTTTCTTCCAACCTTAAAGGATGTCCACGAGTCCTCTGATATGACCTATTAGTGAACAATGCACCAGAGAGTTCACTGTATGGGCCATTAATATATTTGTATAAGGTTATCATGTCCCCACGCAACCGCCGCTTCTCCAATGTAAACAGCCCTAACTTGTCTAATCTGCCTGCATATTCAAGCCCCTCCATTCCCCTTATTAATTTAGTTGCCCTTCTCTGAACTGCCTCAATTTCCAAGATGTCCCTTTTGTATATGGGATTCCAAAACTGCACCGCATATTCCAAATGTGGCCTTACCAGTGCCTTGTAAAGAGGGAGAATAATATTTTTCTCTCTTGATTTTATTCCCCTCTTTATACAAGACAATATCTTGCTAGCTCTAGCTGTTGCTACCTGGCATTGTTTGCTACAGCTAAGTCTGTTATCTACCAGAACCCCCAAATCTTTTTCCATTTCAGATGCACTTAACACAGAGTTATTTATGGTGTAGGTGGCACAGGGATTATTAAATCCCAAATGCATCACCTTACATTTATCAACATTGAATCTCATCTGCCATTCTGCTGCCCATTTTGATAATCTATCTAGGTCTGCTTGCAGCACTTGCACATCATTGGAAGTTTCCAAAGCTCTGCATAATTTAGTGTCATCAGCAAACACAGAGACCTTGCTCTCAATGCCCCCTTCTAAGTCATTTATAAACAGATTAAACAGAAGCGGCCCCAGTACAGAACCCTGAGGAACTCCGCTTAGAACTTTAGCCCACATAGATGTAGCTCCATTAACCACCACTCTCTGTTTGCGGTCCAATAACCAGTTCTCTATCCATGAACAAATGTTTTCTTCAAGGCCAACAGTCCTCAGTTTATACATTAGTCGCCTATGTGGCACAGTATCAAAGGCTTTTGCAAAATCCAAATATACCACATCCACAGCTGTGCCTGAATCTAACTTCTTACTCACTTCTTCATAAAAACCAATTAAATTTGTCTGGCATGATCTATTTCTCATAAATCCATGCTGACTACTACTAATAAGATGATCTCTGGAGACAAAGTCAAGGATATGATCCCTTAACAAAGTTTCCATCACCTTCCCTACCACTGATGTTAGGCTTACAGGTCTATAGTTACCAGGCTGTGAACGACTACCTTTTTTGAATATTGGTATTACATTGGCTTTTTTCCAATCCAGCGGCACATCCCCAGACAAAAGCGAATCTGAAAATATGAGACACAGTGGTCTTGCTAGAACTGAACTAAGCTCTTTTAAAATCCTAGGATGCAATCCATCTGGTCCTGGCGCTTTATTGATATTAACTTTGTCTAATTGATTCCGTACCATATCCTCTGTTATCCAATGTGAAAACTCTTCATTTCCTCCCTGCACATTGTTACAATCCCTACTGTAAGGATTCTCAACAGTAAAAACCGATGTAAAAAAACGGTTTAGCAGATTAGCCTTTTCGGCATCCTCTACAACCACCTCAGCTCCATTATTTAATGGTCCCACATTCTCAGTCCTCATTTTTTTACCATTTATATACTTAAAAAACATCTTGGGGTTGGACTTGCTTTGTTCGGCAATCCGTATTTCATTTTCTATTTTAGCTAGTTTAATTGCTTTCTTGCACTCTTTATTACAACTTTTGAAGTCCCTGTAAGCCTGTTCTGTGCCTTCTGCTTTCAAAATTTTAAAAGCCCTTTTCTTTTTTTCCATTTCCCTTTTTACCTGAGCATTAAGCCATGCAGGAGTGGACCTAATTTTTTTACACTTGTTTCCTAAAGGTACCGATTTGGAAATGTTATAGTTTAATATCCCTTTAAAAGTGGTCCACATCTGCTCAGTATCTTTACCTAGAAACAGTTCCCCCCAGTCTATGAGCAGGAGCGATTCCTTTAAAAGCATAAAATTAGCTTTCCTAAAGTTAAAAGTTTTTGTTAAGCCAGTGCACTTTAGTTTTCTGCAACCTATATTAAATGACACTATATCATGGTCACTATTCCCTAAGCTTCCCATTACCTTCATCTCCAAAATGAGCTCTGGGTTATTAGATATCACCAGATCCAACAACGCATTCTTTCTAGTAGGAACTTCTACCATCTGTGAAAGAAAATGCTCATATAGGAAATTTAAGAACTTTATACCTTTTGAGGTGCTGGCAGTTCCATTACTCCAATCTATTTCAGGGTAGTTAAAATCCCCCATAACCAGAACATGCCCCATACCAGCAGCCTTCGCCAACTGCATATGGAGATTCATTTCCACCTCTTCCCCGGCATTTGGCGGCTTATAACACACTCCAACAATTAATTTACCCACCTTCTTGCTTCCTGTACACAGTTCCACCCATAATGTTTCTGCCGCATCATTTGCTCCCCCATCTATTCCATCTTTTAAATTTGGCTTCAATTCCTGTTTAACATACATACATACTCCTCCTCCTTTCTTATTAACTCGGTCATGTCTAAATAAGGAGTACCCTTAAATATTTACTGTCCAGTCGTGTGAATCATTAAGCCATGATTCTGCTATACCAATTACATCATACCTTTCCTTTAACGCTATTACTTCAAGTTCGCCGGTTTTTCCAGCCAGACTCCTTGCATTTGTAAACATACATTTTAGATTATCAATTGATTTACTTCCATACATGGTCGTACATGCCTCCTTATCCTCTATGCTCCCCCCTCCTCCATCTCCTCCCTCCGTTGTGTTACTAGCCCCCAGATCCCTAACTTCTCTATCTACCCCTGTTAGTTAAACGTTCCCTCCCCCCCATACCTAGTTTAAAATCTCCTCCAACCCCCTAGCCATCTTCTCCCCCAAAACAGTTGCACCATCACCATTGAGGTGCAATCCGTCACTACTAAAGAGCCTGTAGCCAACAGAAAAGTCAGCCCAGTTCTCTAAAAACCCAAACCCCATCTTCTACACCACTCTCTTAGCCCGCATTTATACTCCTGAGCTCCCGTTGCCTCCCTAGCGTAGCACGTGGCTGCGGTAGTATTTCTGAAATCACTACCTGGAGGTCCTTGCTTTTAACTTGGCCCCTAATTCTCGGAAATCATTTTTAAGGACCTCACCTCCACCTCTAACTTTTCATTGGCACCAATGTGAACTAAGACCCCGGGTCACTCCCAGCCCCACCCAATAACTGTCTACACGATCCACCACATGTCGAACCCTAGCACCACAGGAACAACACACTGTTCGGCATGCAGGGTCCTGGCGACAGATTACCCTATCTACCCTTCTAATAATAGAATCCCCTACCACTACCACCTGTCTATCCTTCCTAGCCCCCAGTTCTCCCTCCCTTGTATTGGAGCTTTGTGCCTTGGAAGTTGCTGACATCTTGTACTGGTTTGCTGAATGTTAAGCTCCCCCTCTGAGATTTCTCTGCTTCTCCTGCTTGAGCCTCAAACAGTAATGCTTGGGAGTTCGTGCACACTCCTGCTTGAGCCTCAAACAGTAATGCCTGTGAGTTCCGTGCCCTCTCCTGCTTGAGCTTTAAACAGTAATGCCTGTGAGTTCCGTGCACTCTCCTGCTTGAGCCTTAAACGGTAATGCCTGTGAGTTCCGTGCACTCTCCTGCTTGAGCCTCAAACAGTAATGCCTGTGAGTTCGTGCCTCCTGCTTGAGCCTCAAACAGTAATGACTATGAGTTCCGTGCACTCTCCTGCTTGAGCCTTAAACGGTAATGCCTGTGAGTTCCGTGCACTCTCCTGCTTGAGCTTTAAACGGTAATGCCGTGAGTTCCGTGCACTCTCCTGCTTGAGCCTCAAACAGTAATGCCTGTGAGTTCCGTGCACTCTCCTGCTTGAGCCTCAAACAGTAATGCCTGTGAGTTCCGTGCACTCTCCGCTGAGCCTCAACAGTAATGCCTGTGAGTTCCGTGCACTCTCCTGCTTGAGCCTCAAACAGTAATGCCTGTGAGTTCCGTGCACTCTCCTGCTTGAGCCTCAAACAGATAATCCCTGTGAGTTCCGTGCACTCTCCTGCTCTGAGCCTCAAACAGTAATGCCTGTGAGTTCCGTGCACTCTCCTGCTTGGCCTCAACAGTAATGCCTGTGAGTTCCGTGCACTCTCCTGCTTGAGCCTCAAACAGTAATGTCTGTGAGTTCCGTGCACTCTCCTGCTTGAGCCTCAAACGGTTAATGCCTGTGAGTTCCGTGCACTCTCCTGCTTGAGCCTCAAAACAGTAATGCCTGTGAGTTCCATGCACTCTCCTGCTTGAGCCTCAAACAGTAATGCCTGTGAGTTCTGTGCACTCTCCTGCTTAGCCTCAAACAGTATGCTTGAGTTCTGTGCACTCTCCTGCTTGAGCCTCAAACAGTAATGCCTGTGAGTTCCGTGCCTCTCCTGCTTGAGCCTCAAACGTAATGACGTGAGTACGTGCATGTGCGTGTGCACGGAACTCACAGGCATTACTGTTGAGGCTCAAGCAGGAGAAAGCAAAGAGAAAATCTCAGAGGGGCGGAGCTTAACATTCACAAACCAGTAACAATGCCAGCAACTTCCAAGGCACAAAGCTAGGCTCTGGAGGGACATAGGTTAAAAAAAATGTGCAACAGTATTTTTAAAGCTGCATCTTCAAATAAACATAACTTGATTTTACAGTGCACTTATCCTTTAAGTCGGTCGTTAACCCAATGTGTACATACGGGACATTATGTAGAAGATTATGAGTGAAAGTTGTGAATCTGGGACTATTGAAATCCCAGTACTTGTTTTCTAATCCTTTAAAGGAAAGTTCCGTTGAAAATGTCATATTTTAAAAATTCATATTTTATATTCTGCATACCTTTTATTCTACATATCTCTTCCAGTTGAATTTAGTTATACCGCTTGCGATTCAGGCCCTTCCTTCTTCCCAGAACTTCCTTGGAATGTTCCTAACAGTAATTTCTACTGATGTGGCTTTGGATGAGTCCAAATCAGGCTCAGATCTCTACTGAGCAAACGGAATCAACCCAGGCCTAGGTCAAGGAAAAGACCATAAAGGGCTCTCATTAGGGGTCCTGCTCTTTAGGTCTCAGGAGGCAGAGGAAAGCAGTAGAATGGGGGGATCTGATTGGCTGAAGTAACTTTGGCAGTGATTATTTTTCCATCATAACACGGTGGTTTGGTGGTGGGACGGGATAAGTACCACTGTGAAAACTTATTTTAGTGGGGACGATAACCTTAAGTAGAATGGGGGAGGGTACATAGCGCTGTGTCTTACAACCCATTCTCAGTAAACTTGCAGGAGGGAGGAGAAACTTACCTGCAAACCAGACCAGTGCTGCTGACAGTCTCTGACACCAATGAAGTCTCTGACGCTTCATAGTTCCCTTGCCTGACGCACACAGTGCATGGGAGCGTGGATATGTGAGACCTCAGAGGAGCCGTCGCTGGACCATACGGGGTTAAGTTTCTCATATGCTACTCCTGCACAGTTTACTGAAATCGGGAGGTTAAGACAATAGAGCTTTTCCTCCGTTTCTTTGGTTAACTGATACGCAAACTTTAAAACATGGTGGACATTCCTTTAAGCATAAAACCTGAAGGCTATTTTAACTCTTAAAGGTTACTCGTACAGTTCAACGATGTTCAATTTGAGTTTGGTCCAGTGAGCTAATTATATGTTGGAGAGTTAGTGGGTTAGTTAGTTAGTAGACTATCTTAGTTTAGGGAATTACTTAGTGACACACTAGCCACAGGGCTTAGGGCTGTAGACCATTACAGGACAGTTGCCTGTTCTCTCCGATGACATGGTTTGTTTGGACACTGCTATGGATACTCCGTAACTTTGGCTGTCAGCCATTTGGAATGGTGGAACTTGAAACTGATTTTTTTGTGGAGCAGCCTAGTGGACTGGGGGTCATCTGTGAATACTAGATCTCATTACAAAACCATACTTAACAATGGTCGCACCTGTTCATCTAAACTGATTTGTAAGCCATGTTACCATAACAAATCCACTTGCACCTCTATCAAGCTGGGAAAATAGTGAAATCTTAAACAACAAACTGTACAGATGAAGAGAAAGCCAAGAGTGCCTCGTTAGATTCACATTCATTTTTTTCTACTAAGAAGATCAAGTTTTTTGTTCACGTATGGTGGTTGTGAAGTTTGTAAATTTCTTTCTCTATAGGGTTTTGTATGTTTATCATCGTGATTTTTCTATGTTTTAGACTTTTGTAATTCAGCTATGGCAATTTTTGCTGAAATAAAGTTCACTGTATCACATCATATCACTGCAATTTATTTCAGTACCACATTTTTTTCTTCAAAGCCTTAAAACTAGAAAAGGAAATTTAAGTTAAACCTTTTGTCCTTTGGCTTGAAATGCAGCAGTATGGAGGGGTGTGTGTGTGTTGTCTGGGCTGCAGGTTTCCAAATTTCAATAATCTTGCTATGACATCATAACTCCATTTGATTATTAATGCATAACCGTATATATACTCGAGTTATAAACCGACCCTAGTATAAACCGAGGTACCCAATTTCAGTTAAAAATCCTAATAAACTGTTGACCCGAGGTATAATAAACCGAGGGTAAAACTTGGCATTCAAGATGTTTGGAAACTACAACTCCCAGCTAATTAAAGCATGCTGGAGTTGTAGTTTCCAAACATCTTGAATGCCAAGTGAGGGTGGCCTTCAAGATGTTTGGAAACTACAACTCCCAGCATGCCTTGATTAGTCTGGGCGTTGTAGTTTCCAAAACATCTTAATGCCACCCCTCACTGGCAGTCAAGATGTTTGGAAAATAACACTCCACAGCTATAAAGCATGCTGGGGAGTGTAGTTCTCAAACACTCTTGATTCCCCCCTCCCCAGTTCAGTTTTACCTGTGGGTCTTTCCCCTCTCCTCCATCCAAGGGCTTACTACATCCAAGGGCATCTGCTAACTCCAAGGGCTTCCTGGCAGGTGGCAGATCCTGAGCATTCCGGCAGGCGCGCGCGCTATTCAGTGACTGGCGTCGCCAGGTGACGTCAACTGCCCGAGCAGCCGGGCAGTGACGTCAGGCCAGCGCGCCCGACACAGAAAGACTCGTGCGGTGCCGGAATGCTCAGGTAAGCTACTGGAGCTTCGGTAATAAACCGAGTCAAGTTTTCAGGCGATTTTTCAGCCTCAAAACAATCTGGTTTATACTCGAGTTATTACGGTATGTGTGTATGGTTGCCAAGGCAAACAGAGTAGGTGGGTTGGTTGTTAGAGTTATCAGTAGGGCTAGGCCACCGGGTGCGTGTTTCTCACTGTTGTGATCGGTTAGCCCGATGGGTGCCACCAATTCTGAGCTGTCACTGCTATTCACAATGCATAGGTGCTGCGGTGCATTAGTAGGTGTGTGGGTATCTGTGTTGGGTCCAATGGGTTTTTGTTTTGTGTTTTTTACCATTAAAAAGAAGAATATATCAATTCTGTGCCCTGCAGGAGAGTTTAAAAACTACAACTCTCACAACTGACCACAGCAGATGCAGCATCGAATGCTGGTGTTGTAAGTTTGGAAAACAACCTGTGGACCACAGGATGGACATCCTGCTATGTATAAATTCGTACTGAATCCACAACACATAACCCTATATTATGCTTTCATATATCTTATTGTAATGTTATTGTATGCCATTTTAGGACTTTGTAATTGTGCATGTGTTTGCTTGTGTAGTTGTTGTGTTGTTTGGTATAATGTATTTGTGTGTTTGTGTCAGAGAGACACAGAGTGATGTGGACCCATTATATAACCAATATATATTCACAGATAACGCAGTCAGGCTTTCCATGGATTCTTGCTAGGTAAATAGCACACTTCTCCTGGTCTGCACGTCCTTTCTGCACGGTCTCTAGCTCGAAAACAGTCCAAAAAAAGCAGAAAGAAATAAGATAAAGAAATTTATTATTTTGAAAAATAAGGAAAGAAGAGACTTCTGGATCATTTTAAGTATTTCCATGGTAGCCCTTAAAGGGCAACTCCACCCCACAAATTGTATTTTAGTATCCTGATGGAATTGATATAACCTCGACTCTGCATAGTATATTACCACTCCATGCCATCCCCAAATTCACTTACAGCAGCCTTCGTTCCCCTGCTGCTTATGCTTATCCCTGCCCTTTCGTGCATCAGAGCAGGAGGGGGCCGACGGCATACGCTCCTGTGATTGGCTAAGGCGCAATGGGCCTCAATCCCCTCGAAGGCCAGGAGTTAAGAGAAGGCTGCGGGCGAACGAAGGCTGTGTCATGGAGGTCTAGGTTTATAAGCAGATTTCCCTGCAGGATAGTAAATTTGTTGGGGGGCTGGAGTTGCCCTTTATGTAAATGCTTTTATTACATGGTTTTTTACAGTATTGCACAAGCGAGTTGCAGAGACCGTCGTGTAGATCAGCCATAAAACTAGTGTGTCTTTCTTCGGTATAGATTAGCTTAATGGAAAAGACTCAAAAAAGGGGAAACTTTCTTATCCTACTTGACCTACTTGTTTTTTTATTTTTAATTGGGGGGGGGGGGCAAAAAACCTAATTGAAGACATGATTTGCTCAATCTAATCACATTGTGGCGCTAGACTTTTTGGCTTGGTAAGGATCAATGATCAAATGGTTTGACCTTATTTCAGGCGATCAGATACAAATACAAGACTTGATAATGATTCTGGCCACTATTTTATAACACAGCATCATCAGCGCATCATAAGCCTTAACATTTTACAGCTAGCCACAAGCCTAAACATATTTTTCCTCCTAGGGTGTCTAAGGCAGGAGAAAGCACATGTTATAATGAAAGCCTGTAACTAGCTTCAGAAATATCAATTTGAAACAGGACTTTTTACACTGTACATACATAGGCCTGTCAAAAAGACTCAGAGAGTATGGACAGACAAGGAAGTGTTTAAAATTTACAAGCCTATAACGTAAGATCAAAAGAGGATAGAGACACAATTCCTGATGAGATTTCTGGTTTGTGGCTCAGAGATTGCTAACCCAGTGATCAATTTCTACCAAGGTTACATTGATTTCTGAATTGCTAGCTCTACAATGTGACAAAAAGGAAGGCTAACCACATTCCTTCTATTTCCAATCATAACTCGCGGTGTTGAGCATTCACACGTGCTGTGTTCAAACTGCTATAAAATTTTCACAGTAATAATTTGCACAATAAGTCATTACCCCAAGGCCATCCCTTGGAAACCTTTGTTTCCCATTAATATACTTCCATGGAATGTCTCTTTGTACAAGGATCTTGTCTAATCGTTTTAAGCTTTAAAGAGAAGTATAGAGAACCTAGTAAAAGTTTGGCTGCCACAATATATGAAATATCTTTCTATATATGTCCTTGATAGCTTTAGGTTTGTGCAGGTGTGTTGGCAAAAGACACAGCTTTTGATCAAAGGCAAGCTAATACTTGAGTTGACAAAGTGGTGTGGAAAATCTGTTGCATTCTTTTTAGCTCAGCGACATGTGTTGCAAATCAATGATTATTACACTGTCAGGTTATATATATATAAACAGAATACCCTCCTCACTAAACCAAGAAACAGATGTGATTGGATTAATGATATGTCCAACGTAGTTCCTAAAGAGAAATGTCGGAGTATTTCTTGTCTGTGGCATAGATCTCAACCGGAATCCCAACAGTGGATTTGTCGAACCTTGGAAATATATCAAGTAGACGATGTGAGTTGGCTACCCATGTTCCAAAGAATCTGCCATTGCTCCCATTGCTTAGTTAATAGAACACGTGGGTTGATTCTTATTTTTTGATTGATAAGTCCGTGTGATTTTCTCAATGAAATCAATTTAAAAACAATTCCTGTAATCAATATCGAGCAGAATTTTCCATTGATCAAGTACTAAAGGGGTTTTGAGAATTCTAAATGAAATCCTGTTCTGGCTGTTAACAAGCACTATTACGTATTTAGTAATGCTACCAATCATAAAACTGCTTACTTTTAGATTTTCAGTTTTACGGTTTTTCATTCTGCCTTAAAGGAGAACGAAACCCAAAAATACAAAAGGCAGCTTCACGGATCCTAAATTTTTTAGTAAAGCCATTTGTATCTCACCTATGAATTCAGACTCTTATAGGGCAAATATCACGTTCACTTCATTATCCTCCCTCTGCAGCTCTACGCTATGTTGTTTTTTTACAAACAGTATAAACAAAAAGCACTCTTGCTGCCCTCTAACTTCACGTTAAATAGTACATTACTGCCTAAATACATTGTACAGAGCTTTGTTAAGATAGGTTCACTTCATTATCCCTCCCCTGCAGCTCTGTACTATGTTTCTATAAAGTGTAACTATTAAAGTTGTGATATTGAGAAATAATTGTGACAGGGCTTTGCTAAGATCAGGTTCACTTCATTATCCTCCCCCTGCAGCTCTCTACTAGGTTATTTCTATAAGTGACATTAAAAGTTGTGATATTGAGAAATACATTACACAGAGCTGTGCTAAGATCAGGGTTCACTTCATTATCCTCCCCTGCAAACTTGTACTGTTTTTCTATATGTGTAACAATAGTTGTGATATTGAGAAATACATTACAAGAGCTGTGCTAAGATCAGTTTCACTTCATTATCCTCCCCTTGCAGCTCTGATCTTGTTATTTCTATAAGTGAACTATTAACTTTGTGATATTGAGAAAATACATTACACAGAGCTGTGCAAAGATCAGGGTCACTTCATTATCCTCCCCCCTGCAGCTCTGTACTAGTGTTATTTCTATAAGTGAACTATTAAAGTTGTGGATATTGAGAATTACATTACACAGAGCAGTACTAAGATCAGGTTCACTTATTATCCTCCCCCTGCAGCGCGTTCGTGTTATTTCTATAAGTGTAAACTATTAAAGTTGTGATATGAGAAATACATTACACAGAGCTGTGCTAAGATCAGGTTCACTTTATTATCCTCCCCTGCAGCACTGTACTATGTTATTTTATAATGTAACTATTAAAGTTGTGATATTGAGAAATACATTACACATAGATGTGCTAAGATCAGGGTACTTCATTACCCCCTGCAGCGCTTTGTTACTTTGTTATTTCTATAAGTGTATACTATTGAAAGTGTGTGTGATTATGAGGAATTACATACACAGAGCTGTGACAAGATCAGGTTCACTTTATTATCCATCCCCCTGCAGAGCGTGTACTATGTTATTTCTATAAGTGAAACTATTAAAGTTGTGATATTGAGAATTACATACACCAGAGCTGTGCTAAGATCAGGCGTCAACTTATTACCTCCCCCCTGTAGGCTCTGTACTATGTTATTCTATAAGTGTAAAACTATTAAAGTTGTGATATGAGAAATACATTACACAGAGCGTGCTAAGATCAGGTTCAACTTTATTATCCTCCCCCGCAGCTCATGAGCATATGCGTATTTTTAAAATCATAATAAAATAAAAAATGACCCTTTCCTAATGTCTAACACTTCCATTAAATAGGAATTATCAGGTAGCACTGACCTCCAGTGTGTTCTGGGATTTTAAACATGCTAATTTAAATATATATAAAAAGGAGGGGTGGAAATTCCCAACCTACTTTAAAGGACCAATATGTACTCACCCACCTCGCACCTCTCCTCCATGGCACCATAGTACCCGGGTGATGGACCTAATATCGATAAGTCCTCACCATGGTGGACTTTCCTAACTCTGCACTACTTACTGCAAAAATCTGCTGTCGGCAATCACTCCATTCCTCCGCTTCTTCCTGGCTTCAGGTTGACACGATCGCGATGCAGCCAATAGGAAGATACGATCTGAAGGAGAAGGTTTTCCAATTGGTGAACTGAGATAGTCACTGACAGTAGAAGAGAGGGGTGGAACGAGGGATCGCCATATTGCAAAAAAAATTAGAGTAAGTAGTGCAGGAGTTAGGGAAGTACCCAGGGTTGAGATTGTGAGTTTTAGGTCTCACCTGGGTCTTACTATGCTGCCGTGGATAGGGGAAAGGTGAGTATCATGTCTTTAAATTGCAATTGGAAAGGATCTGGATCAACAAGACTAATGTATTTAATACCTGTCATTTTTCAATATTATAAGGTGAACAACCTTGAAGTGCATGTCCACCCTAAAAAATATATATATATTTTTTTTTTTATATGGTAGATACTCTCTGCCCACCTCAAGCCGCCATTGTTATTATTTAAAAAAATATTGAGTATTCTACAGCCCTTTGCAGATACCCACATCACAGACGCGGCTGCCGTAATGGAGAGCGGCCACGGGTAAACGACAGGCTGTTTGGAACTGAGTGACAGTGGATTTTGTTAAAGAAATAACTCTTTGGTTATGGGTGGGCAGGGGGTAATCTACATATGATAAGGATTAACGCTAGGTTGCATGGTAAGAAGCAAGGATGGATCAGGGTGATGGGGAGGGGGGGGGCCGGGCTCCCCTGCGCATGTCACTCTACTCCGGATGGCGAGCAGAAGAGGGAGAAGAAACTTTAGGCAGAAAGACACCTGCTGCTCTTCATGTCTCGGACTTTAGACCAAGCACTGCAGGAGAAACCATAAGGAGCAGAGATGTACGTAAGGATTTTAAATTACACAGTGGGGCCAGTAGTGGGTTAAATTTTTAGTTTTCAGGTGGACATGCATTAACATAGTATTATTTATCATCATATGAGTTGTTAATAAGTTTTCTAAAGGGCAAATCTTTTCTATTTGTTTGCATGGACTGAGTTTAACGTTTTGCAGACTGTAGTTTATAATAAAGTGTTAAAAAAAACTGTTAAAATGAACATACTACCTTGGGAGGGAGGCAGTAGTGAGCAACCAACTGTCTGCCAGGCTTTTCTCAGTGCTTAGCTCGATATTTTAATACAGGAAACACCCAGGACAATAACCTGGAGAGATGGGAAAAAATGTACAGTGCTGGGGCTCCTAATAAAATCAATATACGGAGGTAGGGAATTATCAATCTACTTTCATGCTTCCTACTTTCCTGCTTCTACTTTCCTGAATCCAGGGACTTTTGATTTGACCCCCATCAGGATAAGCAACATATAAGAGAAAGTGTCAATGCAATGTTGCACACAGGAGTAGCACATAGAATATAATGTTAATGCATGTTCACACAGGGATAGCACATTAAGAGAAAGTCAGGCATGTTACACACAGAAGTGGCACATATAATATAAAGTTGAAATGTTACACACAGGGATAGCACAATTAAGAGAGTCAGGCATGTTACACACAAGAAGTGGCACATATAATATAAGTCATACATGTTACACCAGGGATAGCACATATAAGAGAAAGTCAGGCATGTTACACACAGAAGTCCACATATAATATAAAGTCATACATGTTACCTACAGGGATAGCACATATAAGAGAAAGTAACATTTATATATATATACATAATGACTTTATAATAAAGGTTTTCAGTTTTTTTCCTAGGTCAGACACTGCCTGCAGTGAACACCATCAGAATTACATGGAAATCTGAATAAAAAGGAAAATGAAAACCAGTTTTATGGCCTTTCCCACTAATGTAACTCCTATTGCTAATGTGGAAATATTCGTCCTTTAGATGGGAAGGGATCAATGGAACAGAGGGAATAGGTGGTGAAATATAAGGAATGCATATGGTAGCAGTTCAGGAAATCCTTAATGAATGCAGGTATTCTTCATTTCAAGCTGCAAGCTCGGGAAAGAAGGGAATAAAAATTCTTTTAGCAGAGGCGGGTCACGCGTTGAAACAATTTGCCCGAATATTTTCTTAACGTGCTGCGTTCTGGAAGCCTCTGATGAGGGAAGTGGCGCATTGGGGTGAATGACGTTATCTATAAACATAGGTCATTTCAATGAGCATTGGAACCTTTATGCGTCTCGTATGGCATGAACTGGTCTGTCACGTTTAAGACTCACATGAATAAATCATACATTAGGCACTTTACAGCAGAGGAGGAACAAGATATTTTTTCGCTGTTGAATCTCCTTAACTTCCCTGCGACCAAACTAAATAAGTTCGCATTGATTTATTTTCTTTATTTTCCAAATTCTTAAAGAGAAAACTTCCATGTAGACTGGGGACGCCCGAAATAAAATGAATCTAGATGTACTTACAGTATAACCACACTTGTTTAATTAAACTCACTATAACCACACTTGTTTAATTAAACCACTGAAATCCGTTCCGCTTGCAGATGTTGCGGATTTGGGAAAAATCGTAAAATAAAAAAACATTGAAGTCAATAGGAGTAAAAAAATCCTAGGAATCAACTATGGGGCCCCTATCCATGCTTCATCCACAGTGGATATAGGAAAAATAGAAGATGGGGCCCCCTGTGGTTGCTCCCCTGTAATTACACCCTGACAGGCACCTGGGAAATTGCGGGGAACACGTATCCGTGCCTAAAATCTTTAAAAATAAACACCGTCCATTACCAGATCTGGAATTCCGTGTTGTGTTTTCAGAATTTCTTGACAATTTGAAAATAGAAGTTTAACAGTCTCACAGTTTCGGCAAATGAAACAGTTCAGCGGTTCGGAAAATTCCGTAAAATTCAGAAATCTGCAAAGTCTGAGTTCCGTTGATTCAGGTTCAGATCCATCTCTACAAATAACAATATAAACATAGGTCATTTGAAGGGTGGTGATAACCTTAACGCATCTAGGTAATTCCATTTAAATGGTTCGCCAGGCTATATGTACTCACAGTAATAAATATAGAAAAATAAATAAATGTTATATCTTAGTGTTTAAACCTCTTTTTAAGAGAAGGTTAAGAAGATATCAGCATGAAATGTACTTTACGTAGCCTTAAGCTAGGTACACTCTATACAATCCTTCCTCCTGATTGGAGGCTTTCAACTGCCGGCAGGACTCTCGGCAAAAGCAGCCGTGTCGACAGAAGGCGCGATCGATTGCGTGGTCCATAGAGACTGCGATTGATTTTCCAACCTGTCCATCATTCGTTCGTCTGATATGGGTGAACGAACTGTCGGCGGTCGTTCGAGGCTGCAAAAAGCCGCCATAAAAATAATTTGTCCCGACATAAACACTGAAATGTTGCTCGGATCAGGCTGTAATTGTATCAATTGTATCAGTTTTGATAATGAGCAATCTATTAAATGAAAGGCCGAACGAGAAATCAAGTTCTAATTGAAATAGCCATATATGGGCAGATGTTCTTCGCGATCAAGTGAAACAATCGGAAATCCGATTTGAAATTCCTCACTTTGAGCTGCCGAAATGGGGACTGAGATTGGATGCAATGAAGCTTCATGTAAGTATTCCAGCCAATAGGGAAGTACCCTGGGGTGAATTCTGGTTTATATAATTGTCCTTAAAGTTTAGAAATGTGTTTATTTTAACTATGGCAGGTTTCAGGCCAATATTTTTGTTGGGTTTTTCTGGAGGATTGGATCTAATAATCAATATCTAATATCATTCCTATCAGTTCCAAATTATTATTATTATTGCAGATTTTATATACGCCAAGCGCTTAACAATTACATGGATACATTCAACATCAGGCCCTGCCCTGAAGTATACAATCTAACCATTAACACATACAACCTCTCAGTATGTCTTTATGATTGTGGGGTAAACCGGAGTGCCCGAGGAAACCCACGCAAGCACGGGGAGAAACATACAAACTCCTTGCAGATGTGTCCAAGATGGAATCGAACTCAGGACTTCAGTGCTGCAATGTATCAGTCTACTGTTCGGACATAATGGTAAATTTGATTGAACACATGGGAAAGTATTTTCCGCTGCAAGGAGATTGGTTGATACATCGCCTTTGCTGATACAAATCTTTATAAATATGACCCGTGTAGAGGTGAATCTGATGTAAAAATGCGTTTAACCACTAGATGGCAGCATTGGGACAATGCACTCAGAGATTACACATAATCAGCCTTCTACTTCCCATATGTTCTGATTATCCTTATAGTCATAGTGCTTCATTTCTCTTCCGTTATGTTTCTAAATTACACTTTATAGTATAGGGCTTCAATCATCTACTTCACGGATGTTCTAATTAACACTTTATAGTATAAGTCTTCATATGTCTACTTCAACGTATGTTCTAATTACACTTTATAGTATAGTGTTCATATTCTACTTCTACGTATGTTCTAATTACACTTTATGTATAGTGCTTCATATTCTACTTCCCGATTGTTCTAATTACACTTTATAGTATAGTGCATTCTCTGTTCTACTTTGCCGTATGTTCTATTACACTTTATAGTATAGTGGCGTTCCATATTTACTTCCCGTATGTTCTAATTACACTTTATAGTATAGCGCTTCATATTCTACTTCCCCGTATGTTCTTAATAACATTTATATTATAGTGCTCATATTCTACTTCCCGTATGTTCTAATTACTTTATAGAATAGTGCTTCATATTCTACTTACCCGTAGGTTCTCAATTACACTTTATAGTATAGTGCTTCATATCTCTACTTCCCGTATGTCTAATTACACTTTATAGTATAAGTGCTATTCACTATTCTACTTCCCCGTATGTTCTCAATTACACTTTATATATTAGTGCTTCATATTCTACTTCCCCGTAATGTCTATTAACTTTATAGTATATGCTTCATATTCTACTTCCTCGTATGTTCTAATGACACTTTATATATAGTGCTTCATATCTAGTTCCCTATGGTTCTATTCACTTATTAGTGCTTACTATTCTACTTCCCGTATGTTCTAATTACACTTTATAGTATGTGCTTCATATTCTACTTCCCGTATGTTGTCTAATTAACTTTATAGTATAGTGCCTTCATATTCTACTTCCTCGTATGTTCTAAATTACACTTATAGTATAGGGGGCTTTCATATTCTACTTCCCACTATGTTCTAATTACACTTTATAGTATAGTGCTTATATTCTACTTCCCGTATGTTCTAATTATACTTATAGTATAGTGCTTCATATTCTACTTCCCGTATGTTCTAATTACACTTATAGTAAATTCATTATATCCTACTTCCCGTATGTTCTATTACACTTTATAGTATAGTGCTTTATATTCTACTTCCTTATGTTCTAATTACACTTATATAGTAAAGCTGCTTCTTCTACTTCCCGTATGTTCTATTACACTTTATGAGTATAGTGCTTCATATTCTACTTCCCGTATGTTCTAATTACACTTATAGTAAGTCGCTTTATCCTACTTCCGTATGTTCTAATTACACTTTAAGTATAGTGCTTTATTTTACTTCCCGTATGTTCTAATACACTTAATAGTTCGTGCTTCATATTCTACTTCCTCCGTATGTTCTAATTACACTTAATAGTATAGTGCTTCCATATTCACTTCCCGTATTTCTAATTATACTTTATAGTATAGTGCTTTCATATTCTACTTCCCGTCTGTTCTAAGTATCACTTTAATGATAGTGCTTCATATTCTACTTCCCGTATGTTCTAATTACACTTTATAGTATAGTGTGCTTTATATTCTACTTCCCTATGTTCTAATTACACTTTATAGTATAAGTGCTTCACATTCTACTTCTTTCCCATGTTCAATTACACTTTATAGTATAGTTGCTTTTATATTCTACTTCGTATGTTCTAATTACACTTTATAGTATAGGGCTTCATATTCTACTTCCCGTATGTTCTATTACACTTTATTTATAGATGCTTCAATTCTACTTCCTAGTGTTCTAATTACACTCTATAGCTAGTGCTCATATCTACTTCCCGTATGTTCTATTACCTTTATTGTATAGTGCTTTATATTCTACTTCCGTATGTTCTAATTTCACTTTATAAGTATAGGCTTATATTCTACTTCCTCGTATGTTCTAATTACACTTTATTATATAGTGCTTCACATTCTACTTCCACGATATGTTCTACTTATCACTTTATAGTAATAGCTTATATTCTACTTCCCGTATGTTCTATTACACTTTATAGTATAGTGCTTCATATTCTACTTCCCGTATTTTCTAATTACACTTTATAGTATTTGCTTCATATTCTACTTCCCGTATGTTCTAATTACACTTTATAGTATAGTGCTTTATATTCGTACTTCCCGTATGTTCTAATTACACATCTTTATAGTAAGTGCTTTCATATTCTACTTTCCCTATGTTCTAATTACTTTTGTATGGCTTATATCTACTTCACTTAGGTTCTATTACACTTTATAGTATAGTGCTTCATATCTCTACTTCCCGTATGTTCTAATTACACTTTATAGTATAGTGCTTCATATTCTACTTCCCGTATGTTCTAATTCACACTTTTATAGTATATGCTTCATATTCTACTTCCCGTAGTTCTAATCTACACTTTATAGTAAGTGCTTTATATTCTACTCCCCGTATGTTTCTAATTACACTTTATAGTATAGTGCTTCATATTCTACTTCCCGTATGTTCTATATTACACTTTATAGTAGATAGTCTTCATATTCTACTTCCTCGTATGTTCCTAATTACACTTTATAGTATAGTGCTTCATATTCTACTTCCCTTATGTTTCTAATTTTGTGTACATTTTAGTAGTGTTCATAATTCTACTTCCCGTATGTTCTAATTACACTTTATAGTATAGTGCTTCATATTCTACTTCCCGTATGTTCTAATTACACTTTATAGTATAGTGCTTCATATTCTACTTCCCGTATGTTCTAATTACACTTTATAGTATAGTGCTTTATATTCTACTTCCCGTATGTTCTAATTACACTTTATAGTATAGTGCTTCATATTCTACTTCCCGTATGTTCTAATTATCACTTTATAGTAGTGCTTTCCCATATTCTACATTCCCGTATGTTCTAATTACACTTTATAGTATAGTGCTTCAATTCTACTTCCCGTATGTTCTAATTATCACTTTATAGTATAGTGCTTTATATCTACCTTCCGTATGTTCTAACTTATAGAAAGCTTATATTCTTTATGTAATAGTGGCTTTATATTCTACTTCCCGTATGTTCTACCTTACACTTTATAGTATAGTGCTTCATATTCTACTTCCCGTATGTTCTAATTACATACTTTATAGTAAAAAAAAAAGAAAGAAAAAAAAGGAACAAAAAAAAAAAACCCACAACAAACACAACCAAGTTGCTTCATATTCTCCTTCTCGTCTGTTCTCCTTCCCCTTTCTCGTACTCGTGGCTTCCTATTCTCCTTCCCGTCTTTCTCCTTCCCCTTTCCTCGTCTCGTTTCTTCCTCTTCTCCTTCCGCGCTTTCGCTTCCCATTTATCGTCTCGTTGCTTCCTCTTCTCCTTCCCGTCTGTTTCTCCTTCCCCTTTCCTCTTCTGTGCTTTCCTCTTCTCCGTCCCGTCTTCTCCTTCCCCTTTCTCGTCTCGTGCTTGCCTCTTCTCCTTCCGTCTGTTTCTCTCTCCCTTCTCTCTCTTGCTCCTCTTCTACTTCGCGTCTTTTCTCCTTCCCCTTTCTCGTCTCGTGCTTCATCTTCTCCTTCTCGTAGTTTCTCCTTCCCCTTTCTCGTCCTTTGCTTCCTCTTCTCCTTCCCTCTGTTCTCCTTCCCCTTCTCTTCCTCGTGCTTCTCTTCTCTACTTCCGTCTGTTCCTCCTCCCCCTTCTCTCCGTTCTTTCTTTCTCCTTCCCTCTGTTCTCCTGCCCCTTCTCGATCTCTTGCTTCCTCTTCTCCTTCCCTTCTGTTCTCCTCCTCCTTCCTCGTCCTCTTTGCTTCCCTTCTCCTTCCCGTCTGTTCTCCTTCTCCCTTTCTCAGTCTCTGCTTCCTCTTCTCCTTCCCGTCTGTTCTCCTTCCCCTTTCCGTCTCGTGCTTCCTCTTCTCCTCCCGCTTTCTCCTTCGCCTTTCTCGTCTCGTGGCTTCTCTTCCCTCCCGTCTTTTCTCCTTCTCCCTTTCTGTCTCGTTCTTGCCTCCTTCTCCTTCTCTCGTCTTTTCTCCTTCCCCTTTCCTTCTTCGTGGGCTTCCTCTTCTCCTTCCCGTCTGTTCTCCTTCCGCCCTTCTCGTCTCGTGCTTCCTTTCTCTTTTCTTCCCGTCTGTTCTCTTCCCCTTTCTCGTCCTCTCTTTTCTCTTCTCCTTCCTTCTGTTCTCCTTCCCCTTTCTCGCTCTCGTGCTTCCTCTTCTCCTTCCCTCTGTTCTCCTTCCCCTTTCTCGTCTCGCGCTTCTCTTCTCCCTCCCCTCTGTTCTCCTCCCCTTTCTCGTCTCGCGTCTTCCTCTTCTCTTCCCTCTCTTTTCTCCTCTCCTTGCTCGTCTCGTGCTTCTCTCTACCTCCCGTCTGTTCTCCTTCCCTTTCTGTCTCGTGCTTCCCCTTCTCCTTCCCCGTCTGTTCTCCTTCTCCTTTTCTCGTTTCGTGCTTTCTCTTCTCCCTCCCGTCTGTTCTCCTTCCCCTTTCTCCGTCTTTTCTTTCTCTTCTCCCTCCCTTCTGTTCTCCTTCCCCTTCTCTCTCGTGCTTCCTCTTCTCCTTCCCTTCTGTTCTCCTTCCCCTTTCTCTTCTCTTTCTTTCTCTTCTCCTTCCCTTCTGTTCTCCCTTCCCCTTCTCTTCCAGTTCTTCCTCTTCTCCTTCCGTCTTCTCTCCTTCCACTTCCTCGTCTCGTGCTTTCCTCTTCTCCTTCCCTCTGTTCTCCTTCCCCTTTCTCGTCTCGTGCTTCTCTTCTCCTTCCCGTCTTTTCCCTTCCCCTTTCTCTTATCGTGCTTCCTCTTCTCTCCTCCTCTGTCTCCTTCCCCTTTCTCGTCTCGTGCTTCTCTTCTCTTCCGCGTCTGTGTCGTCCTTCCTTTCTCGTCTCTGCTTCCTCTTCTCCTTCCCGTCTGTTCTCCTTCCCCTATTCTCGTCTCTTTCTTCTCTTCTCCTCTCCCTTCCTTTTCTCCTTCCCCTTTTCTTCTCTTTCTTCCTCTTCTCCTTCCCGCTCTGTTCTCCTCTCCTCTTCTCGTCTCGCGCTTTCTCTTCTCCTTTTTTCCTTCTCTTCTCCTTCCCCTTTCTTCTGTGCTTCCTCTTCTCCTTCCCTCTCTTTTCTCCTTCCCCTTTCTCTTCTCGTGGCTTCCTCTTCTCCTTCCCCTCTTTTCTCCTTCCCCTTTCTCGTCTCTTGCTTCCTCTTCTCCTTCCCTTCTGTATCTCCTTCCCTTTCTCTTCTTCCTCTTCTCCTTCCGCGTTTTGTTCTCCTTCCCCTTTCTCGTCTCTTTCTTTCCTCTTCTCCTTCCGTCCTTTTCTCTTCCCTTTCTCGTCTCGTGCTTCATCTTCTCCTTCCCGTCTGTTCTCCTTCCCCTTTCTCTTCTCTCGCTTTCTCTCTCCCTCCCCCTCTGTTCTCCTTCCCCTTTCTCGTCTCGTCTCTCCCTCTTCTCCTTCCCCTCTTTTTCATCCTTCTCCTTTCCTCGTCTCTTGGCTTCCTCTTCTCCTTCCCGTCTGTTTCTCCTTCCCCTTCTCGTCTCGTTTCTTCTCTTCTCCTTTCCTTCGTTTCTCCTGACCCTTTCTCGTCTCTTTCTTTCCCCCCCCCCCCTCTTCTCCTTCCCGTCTTTTCTCCTTCTCCCTTCCTCGTCCTTTGCTTCCTCTCTCCTTCCCTCTGTTCTCCTTCCCCTTTCTCCGTCTCTTTCTTCCTCTTCTCCTTCGCCGTCTGTTCTCCGTCCCCTTTCTCTCTCGTGCTATCCTCTTCTCCCTTCCCTTCTGTCTCTCCTCCCCTTTCTCGTCTCCGTGCTTCCTCTTCCTCCTTCCCGTCTGTTCTCCTTCTCCCTTTCTCTTCTCGTGCTTCCTCCTTCTCTCTTCCTTCTTTTTCTCCTTCCCCTTTCTCTTCTCTTGCTTCCTCTTCTCCTTCCCGTCTGTTCTCCTTCCCCTTTCTCTCTCGTTTCTTCTCTTTCTCCTTCCCTTCTGTTCTCCTTCCCCTTTCGTCTCTGGGCTTCCTCTTCTCCTCCTCTTCTGTTCTCTTCCCCTTTTCTCGTCTCGTTACTTCCCCTTCTCCTTCCTTGCTTTTTCCTTCCCCTTTCTCGTCTCGGTGCTTCTCTTCTCCTTCCCCTCTTTCTCACTTCCCCTTTCTCGTCTCGTTTCTTCCTCTTCTCCTTCCCGTCTGTTCTCCTTCCCCATTCTCGTCTTTCGCTTTCCTCTTCTCCTTCCGTCTTTTTGCCTTCTTCCCTTCTCCTTCTCGTGCTTCCTCTTCTCTTCCGTCTGTTCTCCTTCCCTTTCTCGTCTCGCTCTTCTCTTCTCCCTCCCCTCTGTTCTCCTTCCCCTTTCTAGTCTCGCGCTTCCTCTTCTCCTTCCCCTCTGTTCTCTCTCTCTTTCTCTTCTCTTCTTCCTCTTCCTCCCTCCCGTCTGTTCTCCTTCCCTTTCTCGTCTCTTTCTTCCCCTTCCCTTCGTCTGTTCTCCTTCTCCTTTTCTCGTCTCTTGCTTTCTCTTCTCCCCCCGTCTGTTCTCCCCTTCCCCTTTCTCGTCTCGTTCTTTCTCTTCTCCCTCCCTTCTGTTCTCCTTCCTTTCTCGTCTCGTGCTTCTCTTCTCCTTCCCGGCTGTTCTCCTTCCCCTTTCTCGTCTCGTCTTCTCTTCTCCTTCCCTCTGTTTCTCCTGCCCTTCTCGCTCGTTCTTCCTCTTCTCCTTCCCTTCTTTTCCCTTCCCCTTCCGCTCTCGTGCCTTCCTCTTCTCCTTCCCGGTCTGTTCTCCTTCCCCTTCTCGTCTCGTTTCTTCCTCTTCTCCCTTCCCTCTTTCTCCTTCCCCTTCTCGTCTCGTGTCTTCCCTCTTCTACCTCCTTCTGTTCTCCTTCCCCTTCTCTTCCTCGTGCTTCCTCTTCTCCTTCCCTCTTTTTCTCCTCCGCCCTATTTCCTCTTCTCGTGCTTCCTCTTCTCCTCCTCTGTTCTCCTTCCCCTTTCTCTCTCGTTCTTCCTCTTCCCTTCCCGTCTGTTCTCCTTCCCCTTTCTCGTCCTCCTTTGCTTTCTCTTCTCCTTCTCCTTCTGTTCCCTTCTCCCTTATCTCCGTCTCGCGCTTTCTCTTCCCTTCGCCTTCTGGTTCTCCTTCCCCTTTCTCGTCTCGTTCTTCCTCTCCTCCTTCCGTGCTGTCTCCTCTCCCCTTTCTTTCTCGTCTCCTTCTCTTCTCTCTTCCCGTCTGTTCTCCTTCTCCCTTTCTCGTCTCTTTCTTCCTCTTCTCCTTCCCGTCTTTTCTCCTTCCCCTTTCTCTCCCCTCTCTCTTTCTCTTCTCCTTCCCTTCTTTTTCCTTCCCCTTTACTGTTCTCGTTTTCTTCCTCTCCTCCTTCCCGTCTGTTCTCTTCCCTTTCTCTTCCGTGTCTCCTCTTCTCTTTTTTTTTTTTTCTTCCCGCGTCTTTTTCGCCTTCCCTTCTCTCTCTTTCTTCCTCTTCTCCTTCCTCGTCTTTCTCCTTCCCCCTTTTCTTCTCTGCTTCCTCTTCTCCATTCCCCTCTTGTCTCTCATCTTCCCCTATTCTCTTGCTGTTCTTCCTCTTCTCCTTCCGCTTCTTTTCTCCTTCCCCTTTCTCGTTCTTCTCTTTCCTTTCCCTCTGTTCTCCCTGTCCCCTTTCTCTTCTCCTTGCTTCCTCTTCTCCTTCCCTTCTGTTCTCTTCCCCTTTCTCTTCTCGTTCCTTCTCTCTCCTTCCCTTCTTTTCTCCTTCTCCCTTCTCTCCTCTCGCTCTTCTCTTCTCCCTCCCCTATTTTCTCCTTCCCCTTTCTCTTCTCTCTCTTCCTCTTCTCCTTCCCCTCTTTCTCCTTCTCCTTTCCGTCCTTTTGCTTCATCTTTACTCTCCCACTCTGTTCTAATCCTACGATCCTTTACTACGTACTGTCTTGTGAAGGTTCTCATTCATCCAGGTCATGGTATATCTGTTGTATTCAATTAGATAACTGGACTTGAAATGTAGTTCTTGAAGACGTTTCGCTAGTCATCCGACTGGCTTTCTCAATTCAAATGACTTGTACAATTGAACATAATTGCCACAGTTCTTGTACAAGTCATTCTGAATTGAGAAGCCAGTCGGATGACTAGCGAAACGTCTCAAGAACTACATTCAAGTCCAGTTGATCTAATTGAATACAACAGATACTTTATAGTATAGTGCTTCATATTCTACTCCGCTATGTTCTAATACACTTTATAGTATAGTGCTTTATATTCTACTTCCGTATGTTCTAATTACACTTTATAGTATAGTGCTTCATATTCTACTTCCCGTATGTTCTAATTCACTTTATAGTATAGTGCTTCATATTCTACTTCCCGTATGTTCTAATTACACTTTATAGTATAGTGCTTCATATTCTACTTCCCGTATGTTCTAATTACACTTTATAGTATAGTGCTTCATATTCTACTTCCGTATGTTCTATTCACTTTATAGTATGTGCTTCATATTCTACTTCCTCTATTTCTAATACCTTTGTATGCTTATTCTACTTCCCTATGTTTCTATTACACTTTATAGTATAGTGCTTCATATTCTACTTCCCGTATGTTCTAATTACACTTTATGTATAGTGCTTCATATTCTACTTCCCGTATGTTCTAATTACACTTTATAGTATAGTGCTTCATATTCTACTTCCCGTATGTTCTAATTACACTTTATAGTATAGTGGCTTCATATTCTACTTCCCGTATGTTCTATTACACTTTATATATCAGTGCTTCATATTCTACTTCCCGTATGTTCTAATTACACTTTATGTATAGTGCTTCATATTCTACTTCCGCGTATGTCTAATTACACTTTATAGATAGTGCTTCATATTCTACTTCCCGTATGTTCTAATTACACTTTATAGTATGTGCGTCATATTCTACTTCCCATATGTTCTAATTACACTTTATAGTATAGTGCGTCATATCTACTTCCGTATGTTCTAATTACACTTTATAGTATAGTGCTTCATATTCTACTTCCCGTATGTTCTAATTACACTTTATAGTATAGTGCTTCATATTCTACTTCCCGTATGTTCTATTACACTTTATAGTATAGTGCTTCATATTCTACTTCCGTATGTTCTAATTACACTTTATAGTATAGTGCTTCATATTCTACTTCCCGTATGTTCTAATTACACTTTATAGTATAGTGCTTCATATTCTACTTCCCGTATGTTCTAATTACACTTTATAGTATAGTGCTTCATATTCTACTTCCGTATGTTCTAATTACACTTTATAGTATAGTGCTTCATATTCTACTTCCGTATGTTCTAATGACACTTTATAGTATAGTGCTTCATATTCTACTTCCCGTATGTTCTATTACACTTTATAGTATAGTGCTTCATATTCTACTTCCCGTATGTTCTAATTACACTTTATAGTATAGTGCTTCATATTCTACTTCTCGTATGTTCTGATTACACTTTATTGTATAGTGCTTTATATTCTACTTCCCGTATTTCTATTCACTTTAAGTATGCTTATATCTAATCCGTATGTTCTAATTACACTTTATATAGTGCTTCATATTCTTCACGTAGTTCTATATTACACTTTATAGTATAGTGCTTCATATTCTACTTCCGTATGTTCTAATTACACTTTATAGTATAGTGCTTTATATTCTACTTCCCGTATGTTCTAATTACACTTTATAGTATAGCGCTTCATATTCTACTTCCATATGTTCTATTACACTTTAGTATATTGCTTCATATTCTACTCCTAGTTTTATTACACTTTATAGTATAGTGCTTTATATTCTACTTCCCGTATGTTCTAATTACACTTTATAGTATAGTGCTTTATTTCTACTTCCCGTATGTTCTAATTACACTTTATAGTATAGCGCTTCATATTCTACTTCCCATATGTTCTATTACACTTTATAGTATAGTGCTTTATATTCTACTTCCCGTATGTTCTAATTACACTTTATAGTATAGTGCTTCATATTCTACTTCCCGTATGTTCTAATTACACTTTATAGTATGTGCTTCATATTCTACTTCCCGTATGTTCTAATTACACTTTATAGTTAGTGCTTTATATTCTACTTCCGTATGTTCTAATTTCACTTTATAGTATAGCGCTTTATATTCTACTTCCCGTATGTTCTAATTACACTTTATAGTATAGTGCTTTATATTCTACTTCCCATATGTTCTAATTACACTTTATAGTATAGCGCTTCATATTCTACTTCCCATATGTTCTAATTTCACTTTATAGTATAGTTCTTTATATTCTACTTCCCGTATGTTCTAATTACACTTATAGTATAGTGCTTCATATTCTACTTCCCGTATGTTCTAATTACACTTTATAGTATAGTGCTTCATATTCTACTTCCCGTATGTTCTAATTACACTTTATAGTATAGTGCTTTATATTCTACTTCCCGTATGTTCTAATTTCACTTTATAGTATAGCGCTTTATATTCTACTTCCCGTATGTTCTAATTACACTTTATAGTATAGTGCTTCACATTCTACTTCCATGTTCTAATTACACTTTATAGTATAGTGCAATTCTACTCCCGTAGTCTTTATCACTTTATAGTATAGTGCTTTATATTCTACTCCGATGTTCTAAACACTTAAGTATAGTGCTTCATACTACCCCGATGCATACACTTTAAGATAGGCTCATATTCTACTTCCCGTATGTTCTAATTACACTTATAGATATAGTGCTTCATTTCTACTTCCCGTATGTTCAATACACTTGATAGATGCTCAATCACTCCCGATGTCTAATACACTTGATAGTATGAGCGCTTCATAGCTACCCATAGTTCTATTACACTTGTATGTATAGGCTTAATCATACCCGATGTTCTAAAACATAGATAGGCTCATATTCTACTCCGATGTTCTAATACACTTTATAGTATAGTGCTTTATCAATTCTACTCCGTATGCTAATTACAGAAGTATGAGGTATATCACTCCCGTATGTTCTAATTACACTTTATAGATATGTGCTTCATATTCTACTTCCCGTATGTTCTAATTACACTTTATAGTATAGTGCTTCATTATTCTACTTCCGCGTATGTTCTAATACACTTATAGTATAGTGCTTCATATTCTATTCCACTCATGTTCTAATTACACTTTATAGTATAGGCTTCATATTCTACTTCCGTATGTTCTAATTACACTTTATAGTATAGTGCTTATATTCTACTTCCCGTATGTTCTAATTACACTTTATAGTATAGTGCTTCATATTCTACTTCCCGTATGTTCTAATTACACTTTATAGTATAGTGCTTCATATTCTACTTCCCGTATGTTCTAATTACACTTTATAGTATAGTGCTTTATATTCTACTTCCCGTATGTTCTAATTCACTTTATAGTATAGCGCTTTATATTCTACTTCCCGTATGTTCTAATTACACTTTATAGTATAGTGCTTCACATTCTACTTCCCATATGTTCTAATTACACTTTATAGTATAGTGCTTTATATTCTACTTCCCATATGTTCTAATTACACTTTATAGTATAGCGCTTCATATTCTACTTCCCATATGTTCTAATTTCACTTTATAGTATAGTGCTTATATTCTACTTCCCGTATGTTCTAATTACACTTTATAGTATAGTGCTTCATATTCTACTTCCCGTATGTTCAATTACACTTTATATTAGTGCTTCATATTCTACTTCCCGTATGTTCTAATTACACTTTATAGTATAGTGCTTTATATTCTACTTCCCGTATGTTCTAATTACACTTTATAGTATAGTGCTTTATATTCTACTTCCCGTATGTTCTAATTACACTTTATAGTATAGTGCTTCATATTCTACTTCCGTATGTTCTATTACACTTTATAGTATAGTGCTTTATATTCTACTTCCCGTATGTTCTAATTACACTTTATAGTATAGTGCTTATATTCTACTTCCCGTATGTTCTATTACACTTTATAGTATAGTGCTTCATATTCTACTTCCCGTATGTTCTAATTACACTTTATAGTATAGTGCTTCATATTCTACTCTCCGTATGTTCTAATTACACTTATGTAAGTGCTTCATATTCTACTTCCCGTATGTTCTTTACACTTTATAGTATAGTGCTTCATATTCTACTTCCCGTATGTTCTAATTACACTTTATAGTATAGTGCTTCATATTCTACTTCCCGTATGTTCTAATTACACTTTATAGTATAGTGCTTCATATTCTACTTCCCGTATGTTCTAATTACACTTTATAGTAAGTGCTTCATATGTCGATTCCCGTATGTTCTATTACCTTTTAGTAAGGCTTCATATCTACTCCGTATGTCTAATTCACTTTATAGTATAGTGCTTCATATTCACTTCCCGTATGTTCTAATTACAACTTTATAGTATAGTGCTTCATATTCTACTTCCGTTGTTCTAATTACACTTTATAGTATAGTGCTTTATTCTACATCCTATGTTCTAATTCCTTTATAGTATAGTGCTTCATATTCTACTTCCCGTATGTTCTAATTACACTTTATAGTATAGTGCTTATATTCTACTTCGTATGTTCTATTACACTTTATAGTATAGTGCTTCATATTCTACTTCCGTATGTTCTATTACACTTTATAGTATAGTGCTTCATATTCTACTTCCCGTATGTTCTAATTACACTTTATAGTATAGTGCTTCATATTCTACTTCCTCGTATGTTCTAATTACACTTATAGTATAGTGCTTCATATTCTACTTCCCGTATGTTCTATTACACTTATAGTATAGTGCTTCATATTCTACTTCCCGTAGTTCTAATTACACTTTATAGTATAGTGCCTTCATATTCTACTTCCGTATGTTCTAATGTACACTTTATAGTATAGTGCTTCATATTCTACTTCCCGTATGTTCTATACACTTTATAGTATAGTGCTTCATATCTACTTCCTATGTTCTAATTACACTTTATAGTATAGTGCTTCATATTCTACTTCCCGTATTTCTACTTCCCGTATGTTCTAATGACACTTTATAGTATAGTGCTTCATATTCTACTTCCCGTATGTTCTAATTACACTTTATAGTATAGTGCTTCATATTCTACTTCCCGTATGTTCTAATTACACTTTATAGTATAGTGCTTCATATTCTACTTCTCGTATGTTATAATGACACTTTATAGTATAGTGCTTCATATTCTACTTCCATTATGTTATTAGTTCACTAACAAAGGGACCTGGAGGCCATTGTTTGACATGATATATACACGGATATCATTTATCTTTTTCAATTAAGATAAAAGATATTATTAAAACCAAAACCAAGCATTCCACAACACTAACCTATAGTTAATAGAGATGTTTCCAGTGCTTGGTGTATCTTTTGATGTTTATAAAGAAAGGAACTAAAATCTGCTAAAATCTTTCACACATTAAGAGCAATAAAATGGTTGTGTTTATTGGAGAGGACCTGGCTGAAAAAAAAAACAAGAAAATGGTTTCTCTCCCATGTGAGTTTTCTTATGCATGGCAAGGCTGGATTTTCTTGTGAAACATTTTCCACATTCAGAACAGGAAGATAGGTTTTTGTGAGTGGTGGTTCAGTTAAAAACACTTTCCACATTTAGAACAAAAAAATGTTTTTACCCCGTGAATGAACCTTGTGATGTTTATAAAGACGTGACCTTTCAGAAAAACATTTTCCACATTCAGAACAAGAAAATGGTTTCTCTCCAGAATGAGTTTTCCGATGTCTGATAAGGTTGGTGTTAAGAGCAAAACATCTCCCACATTCAGAACAGGAAAATGGTTTCTCTCCTGTGTGAGTTTTCTGATGTATAACAAGGTGGGATTTTCTTGCAAAACTTCTATCACATTCAGAACATAAAAATGATTTTCCACATTTAGAATAAGAAAATGGTTTCTCTCCGGTGTGAGTTTTCAAATGTCGGATAAGGTTGGTGTTTAAGGAAAAACATCGCCCACATTCAGAACAAGAAAATGGTTTCTCTCCTGTGTGAGTTCTCTGATGTATAGCAAGGTGGGAATTTCTTGCAAAACTTTTTCCACATTCAGAACATAAAAATGGTTTCTCTCCTGTATGAGTTTTTAAATGTACAGTAAGGTTGCTTTTACATCCAAAAGTTCTCCCACATTCTAAACAAACTAATGTCTTCCTTTTTGTTTGAATTACCTGCTGTTTATAAAGATTTATTTTGGTCAAATTGTTATAAATGGCGATATCCTTACATAGGGCTGTTCCCTGTATCTGTTCTGTCAGTGGATTAATGGTACAATCTAAACATTCTCCTTCCCATGATTCCATCTCCTCTTTAATACCATTTGATATATAATTATCTGACAAGCTGTTATTTAGGTTGGATCCCATGGTATCAGTAGATGGAATCGTTCCCTGTATCTGTTCTGTAGTGGATTAATGGTACAATCTAACATTCTCCTTCCCATGATTCCATCTCCTCTTTAATACCATTTGATATATAATTATCTGACAAGCTGTTATTTAGGTTGGATCCCATGGTATCAGTAGATGGATCTGTTCCCTGTATCTGTTCTGTAAGTGGATTCATGGTACAATCTGAACATTCTCCTTCCCATGATTCCATCTCCTCTTTAATACCATTTGATATATAATTATCTGACAAGCGTGTTATTTAGGTTGGATCCCATGGTATCAGTAGATGGATCTTTTTCCCTGTATCTGTTCTGTAAGTGGATTAATGGTACAATCTGAACATTCTCCTTCCCATGATTCAATCTCCTCTTTAATATCCATTTGATATATAATTATCTGACAGCTGTTATTTAGGTTGGATCCCATGGTATCAGTAGTGGATCTGTTCCATGTATCTGTTCTGTAAGTGGATTAATGGTACAATCTGAACATTCTCCTTCCCATGATTCCATCTCCTCTTTAATACCATTGATTATAATTATCTGACAGCTTTTTATTTAGTTTGATCCCATGGTATCAGTAGATGGATCTGTTCCTGATCTGTTCTGTAAGTGGATTAATGGTACAATCTGAACATTCTCCTTCCCAGGATTCCATCTCCTCTTTAATACCATTTGATATATAATTATCTGACAACTGTTATTTAGGTTGGATCCCATGGTATCAGTAGATGATCTGTTCCCTGTTCTGTTCTGTAAGTGGATTAATGGTACAATCTGAACATTCTCCTTCCCATGATTCCATCTCCTCTTTAATACCATTTGATATACAGCTGGTTACAGTTTCCTTATCAGTTGGAGAAATGTCACCATTTGGGAAATTTTCTTCTGGTTCCTCATCCACAATCTCACTTGGTTTATTCTCACAGCACAAATTTGTTTCCAGATTAGGTTTAGTATCACTGTTATCTTCATATTCACAATCTGTAATTGATACAAACATGGAAAATCATTCTGGCTCTTTATAGATCTGCATATAAAACATTAGGCTAAAAACATTTCCCTATAAAGATATAAATAAATAATCTTCCTCCAGGAAATCTTAAAGGGCCACTATACTGTAAAATCACTTGCCTCACCTTAATCTATAAATAATGCATAGATTAAGGAAGCCTTTATTTTATTTGTGTGTTGCTTCTGTCTTCAATCCACTACTTGTTTTGCTCAAGCCAAGTATTGCCCTATCCCTCTTAACCGACTCTTTCTATCTGAACTGACTTCTGAGTCAACATCTCAGTATTTACTATAAGTCTGCACTGGGAGGGGAAAATTCAAACCAACATTCCATTTGTCACTATTTAGTTACAAGCAAACTGCACACAGTGGAAGTTTTGATAATAATGCACTTGACTGACACTGAAATGTAAGATGTTTTCAAAGACATCTAAAGAAACGGGGGCAGATCTACAGAATTCAATAATCCTTTATTTAGTTATATTTCTAACCCCTTCCTATTAATTATATCTATTATGGATCATGGTCCTAAATTAGGAAGTTGCTCAGGGCAGATGAGTCATCAAATACACACAAAACAATGTATCTACTCATTTTCTAATCATAATTCTTCATAACCTTCAGCAAGATTAACAAATCCTGTATATCAATCTGTCATCACTAAACAAATATTAGCAAAAATCCGCAAAGATTTACAGCTAGATTTACCTTATCCTAAAACCGTATTGCCTCAAACTGCAATTTTATGAAGGGATTTGCTCCACTGTGTGTTGTTTCTGGGGTGCACTGTACAAGCCAATTTTCATATTGCATTTGTCCAGCCATATAGCTGGTAACTTACTGGCAAACTGTAGGCTATTTAACAAGAGGTCAGTACAAAAGTGATTACAATAATAAATCAGTGCAGTTAGAGTTGTTCAACTGTGATTTGGAAGCTAGGTAAATTAGGCTTAGTTACCAATACACTGTCTGTTATCTCAGAAGAACAAAGGAACAAGATCCCCAAAACCCTGTAATGATGTATTGTACGTTAATAAACTTTTATCCTGAATAAACATGTACATTATCCACCACTCAACCTACAGGGATCCGTGTGCTGTATGGAGACAGTACTGGCTGTCTGGAAGGAAAATCAACACCAGGACTAGAAATGGTTCCATGTTCACTAGACAGACCATGTGCTGTTTATGGTAATACATCCAGTTACATGTAAGGATCTGATAATTGTCCTGTAAACATTACTCACCCAGTGGTGGGATCTGCCGGTGATTCTCCTTTATCACTTCCCTGTAAGGGTCTTGTTTCCCTTTAAATACTCCCACTCCTCCATGGAGAAATAGATGGAAACATCCTCACCACCTTATGGCAACCTGAACACACAATGTTACAGTCACCACCCAGACAGAGAGACGGATTATCATCCACTGTTACTAACCAATCACGGATTGGGACACACCCACCTCCTCCACACAGGTGGATGATGTTGGAGATGAGGTCCGGATCTTCTGGCTTCTGGCATTTTCCTTCTGTATGACGGAGCGAGACGGATGGGACACAGTTGGGGGATGGACCCTGCAGGTCCTTCCAACATACAGTCAGTGCAGCTCTGTGGGACGCCATCCCCAGACTTCTTCATAACAATGTAGTCCTGGGATTGGGAGGGAGAGAGAATTATCTCTGTACAGGAGGGGGGCCCAAGCTAATGGAGCCACTCCCCCCCAAGAGAAATAAACATCAACTCTATGGACAGTAGTAGAACTATTTCCAAATAATCCCCACCCCCTGCACCACTCACAGAGCCCCTCACCTCCCCAGTCAGCAGGTGGATAATCTCCAGTGTGAGATTCAGGATTCTCTCATTCAGATGGTTTTTATCCTTGTTCCCCATCACTGGTCGTGTCGCTTCCTCTGAGATCCCCATTAGGTCCTTGTGGGGGATTAATGTTAAAGCTCCTCTGGATTAAATGGACAGAGACATTTGTTATTTACCGACCATATCAGTAATGCTATATAGATAATGATCACGGAGGGTTAATAAGGAATAAACACAAGGTGGATAAACATTCCAGATACATTTCCCATATAGACATTAATGGGGGGTCTTGTGTAACTGGTTTATCATATGGACAGTTTATCATGTCCCAGGTCCTTATTTGTTACAATTCTAACGTTAATAACCTGTAATATCAATCAGGATACATTCTGTACATTTATAACATTTCCTGGTTTCTGCAGCCTCCTTCCTAGTGGGTAACAATGGGTTTTCTCACTGCTCAGTCTTGGTTACAGAGAGGACACAGGTAGGTCACCCAGTAGAGACTGACAGCTCTGGTGGGGGAGGGAGGGGCTAGAGAATTGAGTGACAGAAACAGAATGAAGCAGATGGTTCCCTAGAATGTTACTGGTGGTTGCTGTGACCTATTGAATGATGTTATGAAATCCAGATGGTTTCTATTCTATCCCAATGGGAGGAAATCCTGGGTCCAGACTGTCTGGAGATTGTCACAAATCCCCACAGTCTTACCCTCCTTGTCTCCATGTTTAGTGGGTGGAATAAGGACTCACACTGCTTGTACCATGTCCTCTAGGAACTGGAACAGCCTCACTAAATCCTCCCACTGGATCCCAATCTGGCTTCCTACTTCCTGTCCTCAGGAGCTCCGTCTCACATCCTGTTGCAGTCTCCCTGGGACATGTAGTCTTTACCCTCAGGCTGGACAGGATGGCAGGAGAGCTGAATAGCAGCAATTTAATAATCTATAATTATAGTACTACTATGGTTACTGTATATAGTACAATACAGACCAGCGATATAGAACTAGGGTTAGTGTATATAGTACGATACAGACCAGCGATATAGTACTAGGGTTAGTGTATATAGTACAATACAGACCAGCGATATAGTACTAGGGTTAGTGTATATAGTACAATACAGACCAGCGATATAGTACTAGGGTTAGTGTATATAGTACTTTCTCGCATTTTTTTCTGCTCTTGAATATATGTTCTCCCCCGTTTTCTAATCTCTAATATTCCCCATTTCCTCCTCCTGATCCCTCTCCTCTTCTCTTCCACTCTCCATACTCCCCTTCACTTTCTGCTGCTCTCCACAACTCTCCATACTCTACTTCACTCTCTGCTGCTCTCTCAAACTCTCCATACTCCACTTCATTCTCTGCTGTCTGGCTCCTCACACAAACTCTCCCTAATAACCCTTAACCCATGCTTTTCCTCCCAACTCGCCATATGCCCACTTTCATTCCCTGCTGCTCTCCCTCCCCAAATCTTTCATTATCCACTTAAATTCTCTCTGCTCTGCCCCACGCCCTCCATAACTCCACTTCATTCCTGCTGTTCTCCCAACTCTCTACCTCCCACTACTTCAATTCTCCTGATTCTCTGCCGTTGTCCTCAACTCGTCCAAACTCCACTTCATCTCTGCGTTCTCACCATTCTCACCAACTCTTCTCCACACTCTACTCTTCACTCTCTCTGCTGTCTTCTTTCCAACTCTCCATATTCCACTTCAATTGTTCTGCTGCTCCTCCCTAACTCTCCAGCTCCACTTTCATTTTCTCTGCTGCTTCTCCCTAGACTCACATCTCCACTTCATTCTCTGCGCTCTCCCAAAACTCTCCTATTCTACTTCATTCTCTGGCTGCTCTTCTCAACTCTCCATATCCACTTCATTCTCTGCTGCTCTCCCAACTCCGGCCATATTCCTCGTCATTCCTCTGCTGCCTTCTTCAAACTCTCCTATTCTAACTTCATTCTCTGGCTGCTCTTTCGCAAACTCTCCATACTGCACCACTGACATTCTCTGCGTGCTCTCCCCCACTCGCATATTCCGCTTCATTCTCTGGCTGCTCGCCCCCAGTCTCCATACTTCCTTTTCATTCTCTTCTGCTGCTCTCCCCAACGTTCCACACTCCACTTTCATTCTCTGCGCTCTCTCGCCTCCCCAACTCTCTATACTCCCACTTCATTATCTGCTGCTCTCTCCCAACCTCTTCCATATGCCACTTCACTCTTTTCTGTTTCTCTTCCACTCTCTCCATACTCCCCTTCATTCTCTGGCTGTTCTCCCCAACTCTCCATACTACTCCACTTCAGTCTCTGCTTCGCTTTCCTCCCCACTCTCACTACTACTCACGTCAGTCTCTGCCTGCTTCTCGTCCCCAACGCTCCACCTGCCACTTCATTCTCCGCTGTTCTCCCCCACTCTCCACACTCCAACTTCATTCCTCTGCTCTGCTGCTCTCTCTCCCTCCCCCACTCTCCATATTCCACTATCAATTCTCTGCTTGCTATCCCCAACCCTACCATACGCCACTTTCACTCTTTCTTGTTCTCTTCCACTCTCAAATCTCCACTTCATTCTCTGCTGCTCTCCCCAATCTCCTCCTCCTCTTCATTTTTTGCTGCTCTCCTCCCAAACTTCTCCATTACTCCATTTCATTCTCTGCTTGCTCTCCCCCCCAATCTCTCCATAATCCATTTCTTATCTGCTGCTCTCCCAAACTCTCTATTCCCCTTCATTCTCCTCTTTTCTCCACCAACTCTCCATACTCCACTTCATTCCTGCTTCTCTGCTGCCCCTCCCAAACTCTCCATATTCCACCTTTATTATCGCTGGCTCTCACCCAACTCCTCCATAAACTTCCCACTTCACATTCCTGCTGCACTACCCAAACTCTTCATATTCGTCTATCAACTCACACCCTCTGCTCTGCTCTCTTCCAAACTTCCATATTCACTCATTCTTTGCTGCTCCTCCCCAAGTTCCTCCATACTTTCACTTCATTCTCTGCTCTCTGCCCCTTCTCTCCCCAACTTTCCACACTCCACTTCCTTCTCTGCCTGCTTCGTCCCACTCTCCCATAATCCACTTCATTCTCTGCTGCTCTCCCCAACTCTCCATACTCCACTTCACTCTTTTCGTGTTTCTCTTCACTCTCCATACCCACTTCTTTCTCTGCTGCTCTCCCAAACTCTCTCATAATACACTTAAACCCTAGTTGCTTTCCTCCCAACTCTCCATATGCCACTTCATCCCATGCTGCTCTCCCCAGATCTTGTCATTATAGCACTTACTTCCTCTGCTGCTGCTCTCTAACCCAACTCCTCTCCATACTCCACGTTCATTCCGCTCCTGCTGTTCTCCTCCCACTCCCTACAACACCTCCACTTTCATTCTCCGCTGCCCGTTGTCCTCAACTCTCCACCCTCCACTTCATTCTATTCTTGGTTCTCACCAAACGTCTCCACACCTCTAACTTCATTCCTCTCTGCTGTTTTTCCCAACTCTCCATACTCCACTTCATTTTCTGGCTGCTCTCCCTAACTCTCCATGCTCACTTCATTTTCTGCTGCTCTGCCCTAAATCTCACCATACTCACTTCATTCTCTGTGCTTCTTCCCCAAGACTCTCCTATTCTACTTCATTCTCTGCTCTCTTCGCAACTCTCCATACTCCACTTCATTCTCCTCCGCTGCTTCTCACCCATGCTCCCAACTCGCCCATATTCCGCTTCATTCTCTGCTGCTCGTTCTCCAAACTCTCCATATTCTACGTCCCCCCAATTCTCTGGCTGCTCTTCGCAACTCTCCATACCCACTTCATTCTCTCTGCATAGCTCTCCCCACTTCGCCATAGTCCCCTCCGCTTCATTCTCTGCTGCTCTCCTCCCCAAGTCTCCTCTTCACTTCATTCTCTGCTGCTCTTCCCCAACTTTCCTCACTAACCACTCCTCATTCTCTGCTGCTCTCCCCCAACTCTCTATACCCACTTCATTCCTGGCTCGTCTCGCCCAAACTCCCATATGCCACTTCACTCTTTTCTGTTTCTTCTTCCACCTCCATACTCCACTTCAGTCTCTGCTGTTCTCCCCCAACTCTCCATACTCCCCACTTCATTCTCATGTCTGCTTTCCCCAACCTCTCATCGCTACTATCATTCTCTGCTGCCTCTCTCCCCCCCAACTGCTCCACACTCCCTTCATTGCTCTGTCTGTTCTCCCCACCCCTCCAACGCCACTTCATTCTCTGCTGCTCTCCCCAACCTCTCCATATTCCCTCCCCTTCCAATTCTCTGCTTCTCTCCCCAACTCTCCATACGCCACTTACTCTTCTTGTTCTCTTCCACTCTCAAAATCTCCTACTTCATTCTCTGCTTGCTCGATCTCCCCAACTCTCCATACTCTCATTCATTTTTTGTTCTCTTTTCTGCTCTCCCAAACTCTCCATCCTCCATTTCATTCTCTGCTGTGCTCTCACCAAAACTCTCCATACTCATTTCATCTCCTGCGCTCCTCCCAAACTCATCCATATCCACTTCATTCCTGTCTTTTTTTCCCACCAACGCTCCGTACTCCACTTCAGTCCTGCTGCCCTCTGTGCCTAAACTCTCCAGTATTCCACTTTACTTATACCGTGCTCCTCTCTCCCACACTCTCCATACTCACTTCTTCTCTGCTGCACTCCCAAACTTCATTTCACTTATTCTACTTTCAACCCTCGCTCGCTCTTCCAAACTCGTCCATATTCCACGTCATTCTTTGCTGCTCTCCCAAGTCTCCATACTTCACTTCATCTCTGGCTGCTCTTCCCAACTTTCCACCTCCACTTCATTCTCTGGCGTGCTCTGCCCCCCAACTCTTCCATAATCCCACTTCATTTCTCTTGCTTGCTCTCCCCAACTCTCACATACATCCACTTCACTTCTTTCGTTTTCTCTGTTCTCTCCACTCTCCATACTCTCCACTTCTTTCTCTGCTGCTTCTCGGCCCCCAAACTCTCCTAAATACAACTTAACCATATGCTTTTCTCCCAACTCTCCATATGCCACTTCAATATTGCGCCTGCTCGCCTCCCCAAATCTGCATTATCCACACTAATTCTCTGTCTTGCTCTACTACCAACCCACTACTATGCTCTGCTAACCAACTCTCTGCATCCACTTCATTCTCTGCCGTGTCTCTCCAACTCTCTACACTCCACTTCATTCTCTTTGGGCCGTTGTCCTCAACTCTCACTCTCCCCTTCTACTCTGCTCACCATACTCTACTCTCTTGCTGTTCGTTCTCCCAACCTCCATACTCCACTTCATTTTCCTGCTGCTCTTTCCACCCCAAACTCTCCAATATTCGTACTTCATTCTCTGCTGCTCTTCGCAACTCTCCATACTCCACTTCATTCTCATTCTCTGCTGCTCTCCCCCAACTCGCCTATTCCGCTTCATTCTCTGGTCTGCTCTTCCAAACTGCCTCCATATTCCGACTCGTCTTCTGCGCTCTTCGCAAACTCTCCAATACTCCACTTCATTCTCTGCTGCTCTCCCCACCGCCATATTCCGCTTCATTCTCTGCTGCTCTCCCCCAAGTCTCCATACTTCACTTTCATTCTCTGGCTGCTCTCCCCCAACCTTTTCCACCTCCCACTCGTCATTCTCCTGCTGCTCTCCCCAACTCCTATACTCCACTTCATTCTCTGCTCGCTCCCAAACTCCTCCATATGCCCCTTCACTCTTTCTTGTTCTCTTCCACTCTCCCTACTCCACTTCATTCTCTGCTGTTTCTCCCCAACTCTCCTACTCCACTTCATTCTCTCTGCTTTCCTTCCCGTTCCCCAACTCCTCCAATACTCTAAACTTCATTCTCTGCTGGTCTCTCCCCCAACTCTCCCACACTCCACTTCATTCCTCTGCTGTTCCCCCTCCCCCCACTCTTCCACTCCTCCACACTCCACTTGTCATTCTCTGCTGCTCTCCCCAACTCTCCATTTCCACTTGTCCACTTCATTCTCTGCTGCGCTCCCCAACTCTCCCCATACGCCACTGCACTCTTTCTTGTTTCTCTCCACTCTCAAATCTCCACTTCATTCTCTGCTGCTCTCCCCAACTCTCCATACTCTCTTCATTTTTTTTGCTGCTCTCCCAAACTCTCCATACTCCATTTCCTTCTCTGCTGACTCTCCTCTCCGCTCCCAAACTCTCCATTACTCCATTTCATTCCTCTGCTGCTCGCCCAAACCTCCATATTCCACTTCATTCTCTGCTTTTCCCACCCCCCACTCTCCATACTCCACTTCATTCTCATGCTGCTGCTGCCCTCCAAACTCCTCCCATATTCCACTTTATTTATCTCTGCTCTCCCCAACTCTCCATACTCCCACTTCATTCTCTGCTGCTCCCCCAACTCTCCATAATCCACTTCATTCTCTGCTTGCTCATCCCCAACCTCCCATAATCCACTTGTATTCCTCTGCTGCTGCTCCCCGCCTCTCCAACATCCACTCTCTTCATTTCTTCTGCTGCTTCCCCCCAACTCCTCCATATTCCCTTCATTCTCTTCTGCTCTCCCCCTTCCCCAACGCTCCCCACAATCCACTTCCATTCTCTTCTGCTCTTCCCCCCAACTCTCCATACTCCATCTTTAGTTCTCTGCGCTCTCCCCAACTCTCTCCATAGTTTCACTTCTTCTCTGCGCTCTCTCACCAACCTCCCTCCATAATCCCTCGATTCTCTGCTGCTCTCCCCAACTCTCCATAGTCCACTTCAGTCTCTGCTGCTCTCCCCCCAACTCTCCATAATCACTAACCCTATGCTTTTCCTCCCAACCTCTCCATATGCCACTCATTCCCTGCCTGCTCTCCTCCCCAATCTGCATTCTCCCACACTTAATTCTCTGCTGGCTCTATAACCCTACTCTCATACTCCACTCATTCTCTGCCGTTGTCCTCACTCTCCCACACTCACTCCACTTCATTCTCTCTGCTGTTCTCACCAACTCCTCCCACACTCCTACTTCACTCTCATCTGTTCTTCCCAACTCTCATTCTCCACTTCATTTTTCTGCTGCTCTCCCTAACTCACCATACTCACTTCATTCCTGCTTCTCTCCCAAACTCTCCCATATTCTCTTCATTCTCTGCTGCTCTTCGGGGCAACGTACTCTCCATTACTCCACTTCATTCTCTGCTGCTCTCCCCCCACGGCCCATATTCCACTTCATTCTCTGGCTGCTCTTCCAAACTCCTCCATATTCTACTTCAATTCTCGGCTGCTCTTCGCAACTTCTCCATACTCAACTTCATTCGGCGCTCCTCCCCAACTTTCGCCATATGCCGCTTCATTCTTTCTCTGCTGCCTCTTTGTCTTCCAAACTCCTCCATATTCTACTCTTCATTCGCTGCTTGGCTCTTTCTTCGCAACTCCCATACTCCACTGTCATTCTCTGCTGCTCTCTCCCCAACTCGCCATATTCTCCCTCTTCATTCTCTGCTGCTCTCCCAAGTCTCCATAACTTTCCACTTTCATTCTCCTGCTGGTCTCTGCTCTCTCCCAACTTTCCCACACTCCACTCATTCTCTGCTGCTCCTCCCCAACTCTCTATACTCCATTCATTCTCTGCTGCTCTCCCAAACTCTCCATATTCCACTTCACTCTTTTTTCTTTTCTTTCTCTTCCCTCTCCATACTCCACTATCATTCTTCGCTGCTGTTCTCCCCCAACTCCTCCATACTCCACTTCATGCTCTGCTGCTTTCCCCAACTCTCAATACTCTACTTATACTACATTCTTGCCTGCTCTCCCTCTCCCACCTCTCCGGACACTCCACTTTCATTCTCCTGCTGTTCTCCCCAACTCTCCCCACTAATCCACTTCATCTCCTGCTGCTCTCCACCCAACTCTCATATTCCACTTCATTCTCTGCTGCTTCTCTCCCCAACTCTCCATACGCCACTTCACTCTTTCTTGTTCTCTTCCCCTCTCAAATCTCCACTTCAGTCTCCTGCTGCTCGCCCCCCCCTCTCCATACTCCTCTCTTTTTTGCTGCTCTCCCAAACTCTCCATACTCCATTTCTTCTCTGCTCGTCCCACTCTCCATACCCATTTCATTTCCTCTGCTGCTCTCCCAAACTCTCCATATCCACTCATATTTCTCTGCTTTTCCTCCCCACAACTCTCCATACTCTCCACTTAGTCTTCTGCTGCCCCCCTCCCAAATCTCCCATGTTCCTGCTTTGAAGGTTCTCATTCATCCCAGGTCATGGTATATCTGTTTGTAAATTCAATTAGATCAACTGGACTTGAAATGTATTCTTTGAAACACGTTTCGCTAGTCATCCGCATTCAAAAGAAGTAGAAGGAAGAAAAACCACGATACCAACAGTGCGGAAAAGCAAGACGGAGGAGAACATGGTCATCCCCTATGTAGGCAGGGGTCCCTCCGAGAAATTAAAAGAATTTTCAAAACAATCGTATCCCCTGTCGCTTTAAACCGAACAACAACCTGAGGCAGCAATGGTACTCACGACAAAAGACCCAATACCATAAACACAAGAAAAAGCGCATCTATAATCGAGTGGCAAGTTCAGTTGAATAATGCCTCGATTTGTGAGGTGGGGGAGACCTCAAACAGCAACTGGCTCAACGTATGGCCCGCACGAGAGCCAATTCCCTCGGGTCAGGACTCAGAGCCGTGTATCTGCATCTTAAGTACGGACTATACCTTTGAATATTGTAATGTTGAACATAGCTTGGCAAGGAACGGACTGGTTCAAAGAGGTGTTATGAGGCCATTTTATGTTAAGAATAAGAACCAAGCCTAAATATAGGTGGGGGGTTGACCCCACCACTGTCTGCCCTGTACATTCTGGTTTTAAACACACCTACTCTGGGCGGCTCCATAACACCGCTTAGCCCTATCTAATCACACCCTTACACTGGCTGTGATATGCTAATTGGGATTTTCCAGGGTACATAATTGCCACAGATTCTTGTATCAAGTCATTCTGAAAAATTTGGGCGAGAATTGCCAGTCGGATGACTATAGCGAAAGTCCTTCAAGAAGCGCATTTTCAATTCGCAGGGTTGATGCCTAATTGAATACAACATATATTTCCATATTCACTTTATTATCTGCGCTCTCCCACTCCCATACTCCTTCATTCTCTGCTGCTCTCCCCCAACTCTCCCTACCACTTCTTCTCTGCTGCTCTCCCCACTCGCCCATAATCCACTTTTTCTCTCTGCTCTCCCCCCAACCTCCCACAATCCACTTCATTCTCTGCTGCTCTCTCCCCCAACTCTCATATTCCAGTTCCACTTCATTCTCTTCTGCTGCTGCTCTCCCCAACTCTCCGCACATCCACTTCATTCTCTGCTCTCTTCCCATCCCCACTCTCCATACTCCATTTATTCTCTGCTGCTCTCCCCCAACTCTCATAAGTTCCCACTTCATTCTCACTACTGCTCTGCTCTCCCCAACTCTCCATAATCCACTTCATTCTCTGCTGCTCCCCCCACCTCCATATTCCACTTCATTCTCTGCTGCTCTCCCTCCCCAACTCTCCACAATCCACTCATTCTCTTCTGCTCTCCTCCCAACTCTCCTACTCCCTTCATTCTCTGCTGCTCTCCCCAACTCTCCATATCCACTTCATTCTGCTGCTGCTCCTCTCCCCAACTCTCCACAATCCACTTCATTCCTCTGCTACTGCTCTCCCCAACTCTCCATACTCCATTCATTCTCTGCCTGCTCTCCCCCCAACTCTCCACAATCCCTTCATTCTCCTGCTTCTCTCCCACAACCTCTCCATCACTCCATTTTCATCCTCTGCTGCTCTTCCCAAACTCTCCATATTCCCTCATTATCTGCTTTGCCAACCAACCTCCATACTCCCTTCATTCTCTGCCTGCTCTCCTCCCAACTCTCCCTAATCCACTTCATTCTCTGCTTCTCTCCCCAACCTCCACAATCCACTTTCATCCTGCTGCCTCCCCAACCTCTCCATACTCACTTCATTCTCTGCTGGCTCTCTCCACCTCTCCATACTCTCCACTTCATTCTCTGCTGCTCTCCCCCAACTCTCCATATTTCACTTCAATTCTTTGCTGCTCTCCCTCCCTCTCCCCATCCTCTCCCCACAATCCACTTCCAATTCTCTGCTGGCTCTCCCTCCCCCAAACTCTCCATACTCCACTTCATGCTCCCTCTGCTGCTCTCCCCCACCTCTACAACTCTCTTACACTCGCATTTTTTTTCTGTTGCTCTCCCCAATCTCCATAATCCCCTTCATTCTCTCTGCTCTCCCAACCTCTCCATAATCCACTTCTAATTCTCTGCTGCTCGCCCACTCTCCTATTCCCTTCATTCTCTTGCTTGCGTCTCCCCAACTCTCCATAATCCACTTCATTTCTCTGCTGCTCTCCCCCACTCTCCATAATCCACTCTTCTCCTGCTGCTCGCTCCAACTCTCCATACTCCCTTCATTCTCTTCTGCTCTTCCTCCTCCCCCAACTTCTCCTATTTCACTTCATTCTCTGCTGCTCTCTCTCCCAAACTCTCCACAATCCACTTTATATTCTCTCTGCTCCTCTCCCAACTGTCCATACTCCCACTTAATTCTCTGCGCCTCCCCAACTCTCCATACTCCACTCAGGCCTCGTGCTGCTCTCCCCAACTCTCCATGTTTTCCTTCATTCTCGCTGCTCTCCCCAACCTCCCAATCCCTTCATTCCTCTTCTGCTCTCCCCCCACTCTCGCATACGCCACTTCTCAATTCTCTGCAATGCTCTCCCCAACTCTCTAACACGCCATTTTTTCTGTTGCCTCTCTCCTCCCCAACCTCCATCCTCCACTTTATTTTCTTCCTGCTGCTCTCCCCAACTCTCCTACTCTCCACTTCATTCTCTGCTGCTCTCCCCAACCATACTCCACTTCTTTCTCTGCTGCTCTCCCAAACTCTCCATAATACACTTCACCCTATGCCTTTCCTCCCAAATCTCCATACTCCACTTCATTCTCTGCTGCTCTCCCCAAATCTCCATACTCCACTTCATTCCCTGTTGCTCTCCCCAACTCTCCATACTACATTTTTTCTTCTGCTCTCCCCAACTCTCCATACGCCACTTCATTCCCTGCTGCTCTCCCCAACTCTCCATACATTTTTTTCTGCTCTCCCCAACTCTCCATATGCCACTTCATTCCCTGCTGCTCTCCCCAACTCTCCATTATCCACTTAATTCTCTGCTGCTCTACCCAACTCTCCATACTCCACTTTATTCTCTGCTGTTCTCCCCAACTCTCTACACTCCACTTCATTCTCTGCTGTTGTCCTCAACTCTCCACACTCCACTTCATTCTCTGGTGTTCTCACCAACTCTCCACACTCTACTTTACTCTCTGCTGTTCTTCCCAACTCTCCATACTCCACTTCATTTTCTGCTGCTCTCCCTAACTCTCCATGCTCCACTTCATTTTCTGCTGCTCTCCCTAACTCACCATACTCCACTTCATTCTCTGCTGCACTCCCAAACTCTTCATATTCTACTTCACCCTCTGCTGCTCTTCCAAACTCTCCATATTCCACTTCATTCTTTGCTGCTCTCCCCAAGTCTCCATACTTCACTTCATTCTCTGCTGCTCTCCCCAACTTTCCACACTCCACTTCATTCTCTGCTGCTCTCCCCAACTCTCCATAATCCACTTCATTCTCTGCTGCTCTCCCCAACTCTCCATACTCCACTTCACTCTTTCGTGTTCTCTTCCACTCTCCATACTCCACTTCTTTCTCTGCTGCTCTCCCAAACTCTCCATAATACACTTAACCCTATGCTTTTCCTCCCAACTCGCCATATGCCCACTTTCATTCCCTGCTGCTCTCCCTCCCCAAATCTTTCATTATCCACTTAAATTCTCTCTGCTCTGCCCCACGCCCTCCATAACTCCACTTCATTCCTGCTGTTCTCCCAACTCTCTACCTCCCACTACTTCAATTCTCCTGATTCTCTGCCGTTGTCCTCAACTCGTCCAAACTCCACTTCATCTCTGCGTTCTCACCATTCTCACCAACTCTTCTCCACACTCTACTCTTCACTCTCTCTGCTGTCTTCTTTCCAACTCTCCATATTCCACTTCAATTGTTCTGCTGCTCCTCCCTAACTCTCCAGCTCCACTTTCATTTTCTCTGCTGCTTCTCCCTAGACTCACATCTCCACTTCATTCTCTGCGCTCTCCCAAAACTCTCCTATTCTACTTCATCTCTCTGGCTCTCTCTCTCCAACTCTCCATACCCCACTTCATCATCTCTGCTGTCTCCCCAACTCCGCACACTATTCCTACTCATCTCTGCTGTTCCCACAACTCTCCTTCTCACACTTCATTTCTGGCTCTCTGTTCCCGCATAACTCTCCATACTCCGCTCACTACTTGCTTTCTGCGCCATTCTCAATTCCTCCCCCACTCTTGCTGTCCATTCCGTTCATACTCTCTGCTGTCTCCCCCCATCCTCCATATCTCTTCACTTTTGCTCTTTCACAATTTCCTTCCATCTTCATTCGCTGCTCTCCCCCACTACCTCGTTCCACCCACTTCTCACCCTCCTTCATTCTCTGCGCTCGCGTCTGCGCGCTCCCCAAACGCTCTCATATCAACTTCATCCTATCGCTGCTCTCCTCCCAACCTCTTCCATATCCACTCACTTTTTCTGTTTCTGCTCCATCTCCCAATCCACTCTCCACTTCATTCTCCTGTTGTCTCCCCAACTCTCCATACTACCATTCGTTCTTCTTCGCTTTCCTCCCCACTCTCCTACTACCCACGTCATTCGCCTGCTTCTCTCCCCAACGTCTCCTACCTCCTTCTTTCGCTGTCTCCCCCACTCTCCATATCCACTTCATTCCCTGCTTGCTTCCCCCCTCCCACTCCCCATTTCCACTTCAATTCTCTCTGCTACCCAACCCTACCATACCCACTTTCTCTTCTTGTTCTCTTCCCCAACTCTCTAACTCCACTTCATTCTCTTGCTGCTTGTCCTCAACTTCTCCTACACTCCTACTTCATTTCTCTGCGTGTTCCTCCCCAAACTCTCCATACTCTAACTTTACTCTCTGCTTGTCTCCCTCCCAATCTCTCCATAACCCATCTGTCTTTCTGCTGCGTCTCCCAACTCCACTTCCCACTTCATTCTCTCTTTTCTCTTCATCCCTAACTCTCCCATACTCCCACTTCATTCTGCTCTTGCGCCTACCCAAACTCTTCATATTCCCTATCCTCTCTACCAACTCCAAACTCCCTCCTTGCTCTGCTGCACTCCCAAACTTTCATATTCCCACTTCATCCTCTTCTGCTCTAATCCTCCATTTCACTATCGCTCCTCCCCAATTCCTCCATACTTTCACTTCATTCTCTGCTCCTGCCCCCTTCTCTCCCCAACTTTCCACACTCCACTTCATTCTCTGCGCTGCTTCGTCCCAACTCTCCCATAATTCCACTTCATTCTCTGCTGCTCTCCCCAACTCTCCCATACTCCACTTCACTCTTTCGTGTTCTCTTCCACTCTCCATACCCACTTCTTTCTCTGCTGCTCTCCCAAACTCTCTCCATAATACACTTTAACCCTAGTTGCTTTCCTCCCACTCTCCATATGCACTTCAGTCCCCTGCTGCTCTCCCCAGACTCTTGTCATTACAGCCACTTACTTCCCTCTGCTGCTGCTTCTAACCAACTCTCCATACTCCACTTCATTCGGACTCTGCTGTTCTCTCTCCCACTCCTAACCTAACACTCCACTTTCATTCTCTCGCTCTGCCCGTTGTCCTCAACTCCCCCTCCACTTCATTCTATTCTCTGGTGTTCTCACCAAACTCTCCACACCTCTACTTCATCCTCTCTGCTGTTCTTTCCCAACTCTCCATACTCCACTTCATTTTCTGGTCTGCTCTCCCTAACTCTCCATGCTCCACTTCATTTTCTGCTGCTGCTCCCTAACACTCAACCATACTCACTTCATTCTCTGTGCTCTCCCCCAAACTCTCCATATTCTACTTCATTCTCTGCTGCTCTTCGCAACTCCCATACTCCACCTTCATTCTCTCCTGCTGCTCTCCTCCAGCTCTCCCAACTCGCCATATTCCGCTTCATTCTCTGCTGCTCGTTCTCCAAACTCTCCATATTCTACGTCCCCCCATTCTCTGCTGCTCTTCGCAACTCTCCATACCCACTTCATTCTCTGCTGCATCTCCCCCAACTCGCCATACCCCCCTCCGCTTCACTTCTCTGCTGCTCTCCTCCCAAGTCTCCTACTTACACTTCATTCTCTGCTGCTCCCCCAACTTTCCATTCACTAACCACTCCTTTCATTCTCTGCTGCTCTCTCCCACAACTCTCTATACTCACTTCATTCCTGGCTCTCGTCTCTGCCCAAACTCCCATATGCCACTTCACTCTTTCTGTTTCTCTTCCACCTCCATACTCCACTCATCTCTGCTGTTCTCTCCCAACACTCTCCATACTCCCCACTTCATTCTCTGCTTGCTTTCCTCAACCTCATCAACCTATACTCATTCTCTGCTGCCTCCCTCTCCCTCCCCAACTGCTCCACACTCCCCTTCATTGCTCTGTCTGTTCTCCCCACCCTCCTCCCAACGTCCACTTCCATTCTCTGCTGCTCTCCCCAACCTCTCCATATCCCTCTTCCAATTCTCTGCTGCTCTCCCCACTCTCCTACGCCACTTCACTCTTTCTTGTTCTCCTTCACTCTCAAATCTCCACTTCATTCTCTGCTCTCCTTCCCCAACTCTCTCCATACTCCTCTTCATTTTTTGCTTCTCTTGCTCTCTCCCAAACTCTCCATCCTCCATTTCATTCTCTGCTGCTGCTCTCACCAAACTCTCCATACTCCTCTTCATTCTCCTGCGCTCCTCCCAAACTCTCATATCCCATTCATTCCTGTCTTTTTTTCCCACCAACGCTCTCATACCCACTTCATTCGTCTGCTGCCCTCAGTGCTGCCAAACTCTCCAGTATTCCACTTTATTATCCGTGCTGCCTCTCCCCACACTCTCCATACTCACTTCTTCTCTGCTGCCTCCCAAACTTCTATTCTATTATTCTACTTTCAACCCTCTGCTGCTCTTCCCAAACTCTCCATTTCCACTCATTCTTTGCTGCTCTCCCCAAGTCTCCATACTTCACTTCATTCTCTGGCTGCTCTTCCCACTTTCCACCTCCACGTTCATTCTCTGGCTGCTTCTGCCCTCCAACTCTCCATAATCCCACTTCATCTTCTCTTGCTGCCTCCCCAACTCTCACATACTCCACTTCACTCTTTCGTTTTCTCTGTTCCACTCTCCATACTCCACTTCTTTCTCTGCTGCTCTCCCTCCCAAACTCTCCCTAATACACTTAACCATATGCTTTTCTCCCAAACTCTCCATATGCCACTTCATATCCTCTCCTGCTGTCCTCCACCCAAATCTGCATTATCCAACACTTAATTCTCTTCTTGCTCTACCCCTTCTATCTCGCTCTGTCCCGAACTCTCGCACTCCACTTCATTCTCTGCCGTGTTCTCCAACTCTCCACACTCCACTTCATTCTCTTTGGCCGTTGCCTCAACCCACTCTCCCTCTTCACTGCTGTTACAACTCCTCACTCTCTTGCTGTTCTTCCCAACCTCCATACTCCACTTCATTTTCCTGCTGCTCTTTCCACCCCAAACTCTCCAATATTCGTACTTCATTCTCTGCTGCTCTTCGCAACTCTCCATACTCCACTTCATTCTCATTCTCTGCTGCTCTCCCCCAACTCGCCTATTCCGCTTCATTCTCTGGTCTGCTCTTCCAAACTGCCTCCATATTCCGACTCGTCTTCTGCGCTCTTCGCAAACTCTCCAATACTCCACTTCATTCTCTGCTGCTCTCCCCACCGCCATATTCCGCTTCATTCTCTGCTGCTCTCCCCCAAGTCTCCATACTTCACTTTCATTCTCTGGCTGCTCTCCCCCAACCTTTTCCACCTCCCACTCGTCATTCTCCTGCTGCTCTCCCCAACTCCTATACTCCACTTCATTCTCTGCTCGCTCCCAAACTCCTCCATATGCCCCTTCACTCTTTCTTGTTCTCTTCCACTCTCCCTACTCCACTTCATTCTCTGCTGTTTCTCCCCAACTCTCCTACTCCACTTCATTCTCTCTGCTTTCCTTCCCGTTCCCCAACTCCTCCAATACTCTAAACTTCATTCTCTGCTGGTCTCTCCCCCAACTCTCCCACACTCCACTTCATTCCTCTGCTGTTCCCCCTCCCCCCACTCTTCCACTCCTCCACACTCCACTTGTCATTCTCTGCTGCTCTCCCCAACTCTCCATTTCCACTTGTCCACTTCATTCTCTGCTGCGCTCCCCAACTCTCCCCATACGCCACTGCACTCTTTCTTGTTTCTCTCCACTCTCAAATCTCCACTTCATTCTCTGCTGCTCTCCCCAACTCTCCATACTCTCTTCATTTTTTTTGCTGCTCTCCCAAACTCTCCATACTCCATTTCCTTCTCTGCTGACTCTCCTCTCCGCTCCCAAACTCTCCATTACTCCATTTCATTCCTCTGCTGCTCGCCCAAACCTCCATATTCCACTTCATTCTCTGCTTTTCCCACCCCCCACTCTCCATACTCCACTTCATTCTCATGCTGCTGCTGCCCTCCAAACTCCTCCCATATTCCACTTTATTTATCTCTGCTCTCCCCAACTCTCCATACTCCCACTTCATTCTCTGCTGCTCCCCCAACTCTCCATAATCCACTTCATTCTCTGCTTGCTCATCCCCAACCTCCCATAATCCACTTGTATTCCTCTGCTGCTGCTCCCCGCCTCTCCAACATCCACTCTCTTCATTTCTTCTGCTGCTTCCCCCCAACTCCTCCATATTCCCTTCATTCTCTTCTGCTCTCCCCCTTCCCCAACGCTCCCCACAATCCACTTCCATTCTCTTCTGCTCTTCCCCCCAACTCTCCATACTCCATCTTTAGTTCTCTGCGCTCTCCCCAACTCTCTCCATAGTTTCACTTCTTCTCTGCGCTCTCTCACCAACCTCCCTCCATAATCCCTCGATTCTCTGCTGCTCTCCCCAACTCTCCATAGTCCACTTCAGTCTCTGCTGCTCTCCCCCCAACTCTCCATAATCACTAACCCTATGCTTTTCCTCCCAACCTCTCCATATGCCACTCATTCCCTGCCTGCTCTCCTCCCCAATCTGCATTCTCCCACACTTAATTCTCTGCTGGCTCTATAACCCTACTCTCATACTCCACTCATTCTCTGCCGTTGTCCTCACTCTCCCACACTCACTCCACTTCATTCTCTCTGCTGTTCTCACCAACTCCTCCCACACTCCTACTTCACTCTCATCTGTTCTTCCCAACTCTCATTCTCCACTTCATTTTTCTGCTGCTCTCCCTAACTCACCATACTCACTTCATTCCTGCTTCTCTCCCAAACTCTCCCATATTCTCTTCATTCTCTGCTGCTCTTCGGGGCAACGTACTCTCCATTACTCCACTTCATTCTCTGCTGCTCTCCCCCCACGGCCCATATTCCACTTCATTCTCTGGCTGCTCTTCCAAACTCCTCCATATTCTACTTCAATTCTCGGCTGCTCTTCGCAACTTCTCCATACTCAACTTCATTCGGCGCTCCTCCCCAACTTTCGCCATATGCCGCTTCATTCTTTCTCTGCTGCCTCTTTGTCTTCCAAACTCCTCCATATTCTACTCTTCATTCGCTGCTTGGCTCTTTCTTCGCAACTCCCATACTCCACTGTCATTCTCTGCTGCTCTCTCCCCAACTCGCCATATTCTCCCTCTTCATTCTCTGCTGCTCTCCCAAGTCTCCATAACTTTCCACTTTCATTCTCCTGCTGGTCTCTGCTCTCTCCCAACTTTCCCACACTCCACTCATTCTCTGCTGCTCCTCCCCAACTCTCTATACTCCATTCATTCTCTGCTGCTCTCCCAAACTCTCCATATTCCACTTCACTCTTTTTTCTTTTCTTTCTCTTCCCTCTCCATACTCCACTATCATTCTTCGCTGCTGTTCTCCCCCAACTCCTCCATACTCCACTTCATGCTCTGCTGCTTTCCCCAACTCTCAATACTCTACTTATACTACATTCTTGCCTGCTCTCCCTCTCCCACCTCTCCGGACACTCCACTTTCATTCTCCTGCTGTTCTCCCCAACTCTCCCCACTAATCCACTTCATCTCCTGCTGCTCTCCACCCAACTCTCATATTCCACTTCATTCTCTGCTGCTTCTCTCCCCAACTCTCCATACGCCACTTCACTCTTTCTTGTTCTCTTCCCCTCTCAAATCTCCACTTCAGTCTCCTGCTGCTCGCCCCCCCCTCTCCATACTCCTCTCTTTTTTGCTGCTCTCCCAAACTCTCCATACTCCATTTCTTCTCTGCTCGTCCCACTCTCCATACCCATTTCATTTCCTCTGCTGCTCTCCCAAACTCTCCATATCCACTCATATTTCTCTGCTTTTCCTCCCCACAACTCTCCATACTCTCCACTTAGTCTTCTGCTGCCCCCCTCCCAAATCTCCCATGTTCCTGCTTTGAAGGTTCTCATTCATCCCAGGTCATGGTATATCTGTTTGTAAATTCAATTAGATCAACTGGACTTGAAATGTATTCTTTGAAACACGTTTCGCTAGTCATCCGCATTCAAAAGAAGTAGAAGGAAGAAAAACCACGATACCAACAGTGCAGGGAAAGCAGACGGAGGAGAACATGGTCATCCCATATGTAGCGGGGTCCCTCCGAGAAATTAAGAAATTTTCAAAACAACTCGTATCCCCTGTCTGCTTTAAACCGAACACACACCTGAGGCAAGCAATGGGTACATCCGAAAGACCATACCAAACCAAGAAAAGCGAACATATATATCGCAGTGGCAGTCAGTGAATGAATGCCTCGATTTGTGTAGGTGGGGGAGACCAAACAGCAACTGCTCAATCGTATGGCCCGCACGAGAGCCAATTCCCTCGGTCAGGACTCAGGTCCGTGTATCTGCATCTTAAGGTACGGACATAACCTTTGAATTTGTAATGTTGAACATAGCTTGGCAAAGGAACGGACTGGTTCAAAGAGTGTTTGGAGGCCATTTTATGTGAAAATAAGAACCAACCTATAATATGAGGTGGGGGGGTTGACCACCACTGTCCTGCCTGTTACATCTGTTTTAAACACCTACTCTGGGCGGTCCATAACACGCTTAGACCCTATCTAATCACACCCTTACACTGGCTGTGACATGCTAATTGGGATTTTCCAGGGTACATAATTGCCACGATTCCTTGTACAAGTCATTCTGAAATTGGCGAGGATCCAGTCGGATGAACTTAGCGAAAGTCCTCAAGAACGTTTCAAACTTCGCAAGTCGTTGATCCTAATTGAATACAACATATATTTCCATATTCACTTTATTATCTGCGCTCTCCCACTCCCATACTCCTTCATTCTCTGCTGCTCTCCCCCAACTCTCCCTACCACTTCTTCTCTGCTGCTCTCCCCACTCGCCCATAATCCACTTTTTCTCTCTGCTCTCCCCCCAACCTCCCACAATCCACTTCATTCTCTGCTGCTCTCTCCCCCAACTCTCATATTCCAGTTCCACTTCATTCTCTTCTGCTGCTGCTCTCCCCAACTCTCCGCACATCCACTTCATTCTCTGCTCTCTTCCCATCCCCACTCTCCATACTCCATTTATTCTCTGCTGCTCTCCCCCAACTCTCATAAGTTCCCACTTCATTCTCACTACTGCTCTGCTCTCCCCAACTCTCCATAATCCACTTCATTCTCTGCTGCTCCCCCCACCTCCATATTCCACTTCATTCTCTGCTGCTCTCCCTCCCCAACTCTCCACAATCCACTCATTCTCTTCTGCTCTCCTCCCAACTCTCCTACTCCCTTCATTCTCTGCTGCTCTCCCCAACTCTCCATATCCACTTCATTCTGCTGCTGCTCCTCTCCCCAACTCTCCACAATCCACTTCATTCCTCTGCTACTGCTCTCCCCAACTCTCCATACTCCATTCATTCTCTGCCTGCTCTCCCCCCAACTCTCCACAATCCCTTCATTCTCCTGCTTCTCTCCCACAACCTCTCCATCACTCCATTTTCATCCTCTGCTGCTCTTCCCAAACTCTCCATATTCCCTCATTATCTGCTTTGCCAACCAACCTCCATACTCCCTTCATTCTCTGCCTGCTCTCCTCCCAACTCTCCCTAATCCACTTCATTCTCTGCTTCTCTCCCCAACCTCCACAATCCACTTTCATCCTGCTGCCTCCCCAACCTCTCCATACTCACTTCATTCTCTGCTGGCTCTCTCCACCTCTCCATACTCTCCACTTCATTCTCTGCTGCTCTCCCCCAACTCTCCATATTTCACTTCAATTCTTTGCTGCTCTCCCTCCCTCTCCCCATCCTCTCCCCACAATCCACTTCCAATTCTCTGCTGGCTCTCCCTCCCCCAAACTCTCCATACTCCACTTCATGCTCCCTCTGCTGCTCTCCCCCACCTCTACAACTCTCTTACACTCGCATTTTTTTTCTGTTGCTCTCCCCAATCTCCATAATCCCCTTCATTCTCTCTGCTCTCCCAACCTCTCCATAATCCACTTCTAATTCTCTGCTGCTCGCCCACTCTCCTATTCCCTTCATTCTCTTGCTTGCGTCTCCCCAACTCTCCATAATCCACTTCATTTCTCTGCTGCTCTCCCCCACTCTCCATAATCCACTCTTCTCCTGCTGCTCGCTCCAACTCTCCATACTCCCTTCATTCTCTTCTGCTCTTCCTCCTCCCCCAACTTCTCCTATTTCACTTCATTCTCTGCTGCTCTCTCTCCCAAACTCTCCACAATCCACTTTATATTCTCTCTGCTCCTCTCCCAACTGTCCATACTCCCACTTAATTCTCTGCGCCTCCCCAACTCTCCATACTCCACTCAGGCCTCGTGCTGCTCTCCCCAACTCTCCATGTTTTCCTTCATTCTCGCTGCTCTCCCCAACCTCCCAATCCCTTCATTCCTCTTCTGCTCTCCCCCCACTCTCGCATACGCCACTTCTCAATTCTCTGCAATGCTCTCCCCAACTCTCTAACACGCCATTTTTTCTGTTGCCTCTCTCCTCCCCAACCTCCATCCTCCACTTTATTTTCTTCCTGCTGCTCTCCCCAACTCTCCTACTCTCCACTTCCTTCTCTGCTGCTCTCCAACACTCTCCATACTCCCTTCATGGTCTGCTGCTCTCCCCACTCTCCATAACTCCACTTCATATTCTCTGCTGCTCTCCCCAACTCTCCTAATCCACTTCATTGTCTGCTGCTGCTCACCAACTCTCCATATTCCCCACTTCATTCTCGCTGCTCTCCCCAACTCCCCATACTCTCCACTTTATTCTCTGCGCTCTCCCAAACCTCCATAACCACTTCATTCCTGCTGCTCCTCCCCAACTCTCCATAATCCATTCATTCTCTGCTGCTCTCCTCCCCCACATCTCCATACTCCACTTCATTCTCTGCTGCTCTCTCCCTCACCCAACTCTCCATATTCTTCCACTTCATCTCTGCTGCTCTCCCCAACTCCTCCATACTCCCCTTTATTCTCTGCTGCGCTCCAACTCTACTCTCCTATTTCCCCTTCATTCTCTGCTGCTCTCCCCAACTCTCTACACTCCATTTTTTTTTTTCTGTTGCTCTCCCCACTATTCCGAACGCACTTCCTTTTCTCCTCTTCTCTCCCGTTCTTCCTAATTTCTCCCCACTTACGTTTTCCTCTCCTTTACCTCTTCTTGTTTTAGCTGTTACATTATTTTTTCCTGCCTTTTGGGGAAGAAAACTCAACTAGAAAATATTCCACATGTAGGATGTGTGGATTGGCTTTTTCCTCTCAAAAATTACATTTTAAGGTTTCCCACATCGTCACAATACATTTATGAAAGAGGTTTAAAATGGTTTAAACTTTAGATCAACACTTTAAAATTATCCTCAATAAATTGTATTTTAAATTAAAAATCATGACATTTATATAAAACGGTTGACATGTTCCTTTAAATCTAGTATTTAATATTTTCCTTGGCCCTGGCTGAAAGTACAAGTCTAACTTAATTTATGGTCTTGGTTCTTCGTCTACAAATGCGACCTAAAATGTTCTTCGTCTACAAATTATTGCCTCCCATAAATGACCAACCACAAAGCACCACAGGTGGAATCGGGTAACAAAATCTAGGAGACCTGCCAGCAAATGGACGTTTTTTCAGGAAATGCCATATTCTTTCACTTAGAATTTGTTTGGGTTGATTTCAGAATATAACGATAATTACTACCGGCGTGGCCTCGCCTAATGCAATAACCATTTATATTCAAGTCACCTGGAGAACATAGTTCCTTGAATGTTCAAGTGACTCCACTAAAACCAAATGTTGGATGGGTTTTTGCATTTAATTTTAAAAACGAAGCTTTCCTGTATCCAAACTACTACTAAATTTAATCATTAAGGTCAACCATACTGGTTTGTCAATATCGGATAGCCTGTTGACTCTGGTGTTTACCATCCCGATTGGTGTCTGATCTAGCTCTACCACCCCCAATCTCAGTTGGCAGGACCTTTCTAATGGAAAGACATAATTTATTATTATTCTTATTATTATTGGATTTAATAATAAGCGCCAGCTATTCCGTTAGCCTTTACAAACTACATGTATACATTCACATTAGCCCGCCCAGGAAGAGCTTACAATCAATCCTTTTATGTACACATCAGACTATCAGTATGGTCGTTTGAATTGTGGGGGAAACCGGAGTGCCCGGGAGGAAAACCACACAATCACGGGGAGAACATACCAACTAACTTCCTGCAATGTGTCCCAAGGTGGAATGAACCAGGGCTTTAGCGCTGCAATTCATCGTGCTACTAAACATTTTTTGCATAACACATTTTTCCCATTGGTCAGGTCTAAAGATGGTGGGGCAAACTGGACCAAAAAAACTTTAGATGCAGGATGAGGGGCCTAGTGGTTTAGATCTTCGCCCTGGTTAACTAGTAATGGAGGTTGTTGGAACACTTTTGTTACCCTTTGAAAAAACTATTTTGGCTAGCTGTTTTTGTAGGCTTGTTGTGAACCAGAAATCAACTGTTTTTAAAACACGTAGCTTGAACTCCTCTGATCTTTCATTGCAGTGTTTGGTTAAATACCTGTCCTCAACACACGGCGATATGTAAAATGAAAATGGGTCCCGAGAAAGTAACAGATCTGACTCACTGTCTGCAAAACTACCAAATAAATACAGTTTGAATTTTCCACCAGTTATTTTTTCCGATGGAAATCTAGAAGAAAAAAAAAACAACCTTCTACTAGCTTGAAACCTCGAGATCATCGTCGTCGGGAATTCACCGAAGTGAGCATGTGTTTTACTTTACATACGAAAGTAACCTGTATTCAAATCAAACATCACAACCAAAGCAACGTTATATTTATGCATAAATACCAGATCTCACACCTAGTGAAAATATTTGGTGAACCCTGCCATGACGACATCTCTTTAAACGGGAGGAACACTGTTTATTTTGCATTCGTCATCTCGCTTATTTATTTATCGCTGAAGATTTTCAAACAACAGAACACGTTGTGCAGTCCTGCTTCTTAAATGGTTGAAATTAAAGGGAAGAGAGATATTTCACATCCATTTCAGGCCCCCAACATGTTTTTTACTACAAGCCTTTTTTGTCAATAGAAGGAAGCAAGAATTTGGCAGCTGTGGGGTCTCCAACAGTTAGGATTAAATAAAGGCTTGCGCTTTTCCTCTAAAATAAGCCTTGGATCACATCACTGGATGCAACCTGTGAAAAAATATATGGTGGTTAATGTTCAATTTCCTGCTTCCTCCAGTTGGATGAGTGACATTACCTACATCTCTGCTCCTCCTCCCCCCCTCCCGACCCAAGCGAGCATGCTCAGTAGACTAGAGATGGCCGAAGTTCCGTTCCGTTTTTCGAACTTTCTAACAGTAAAAGTCGAAGTTTGAATTCGGACCCATTAAGTCATGGGGAGTGATAGTTCGAAGTCCAATTGAATTTACAGCTAAACTAACATGGTAACTTAACTGTAACATGGCTTGTGGCAACCTGGGAAAATGGGTCCTGGGGAACATGTCACTATTATAAAACTTAAACCAAAGTGGGATGTTGGGTTTTTTGCGTAAGCTACATTCGAGGGTTTTACGGCCAATTTGGAGGGTTTACGGCACGATACTTTTGAGATTACCGAAAATAAAACCATAAATTTGAGGATTACGAGGGTTTTTTAAAGAGAATATATTCTAGGAACGAAAACGATCTCTACATTCTAGTACATACAATGAACATACTTTGAGGTTAGAGAACGCTACTTTCTAGGTTAGCGAAAACGGATTCTATACATTCGAGGGTTACAGAAAATGAACTACTTTTCGAGGGTTAGAGAAACCGATACTTTCTAGGTTACGAAAACGATCTCTACATTCGAGGTTCAGAAAATAACCATACTTTTCGAGGGTTAGCGAACGATACATTCTAGGGTTAGCGAACGGCTTGTACTTCATAATTATTGAATTTACGACATTATCTGAAATAACACAGCCCAGCTAATCTGGAAAAACAACTAGTTCAATAAGTTCTACTTTGTCCCCACGACTCATAAAGCTCAGGCTCAAACTCGGGTTCGAGTTCAGTTTTGTGTCCATCTCTAGTTAAGACTAAAGTGGCAGTCCAACCTTCTCTTACTGCAAAAGTGTATATAATTATGTAAGCTCCCCCCTAAACACCGTTGCTTTGTTCTCAACGTGTCTTTAATAATACTACTCCCAGACCTCCTCTGCTGGTGGAAGAAACCAAAATGTTCACTAAGATGTTTTGAACAATTACAACTTATTTTCCCGTCTGCTGGGGCAATTACCATTTACCAGTCTGTGTTTGTGGCACATCTATATATATATAAATAACATATATTTATTTCCCAGTCTATAGGGGGAATATTTAAATAGGTGCAGTATCGCAAATTTCATGATTCCTCCCCTTTTACAATGTTAATGTTTTTTCGACCGTGATCATAATTGTCCGATTTGCTGTTGAAAATAAAAAAAAAACCAAATCCCCCCCCCCCCAAAATCGCGGCCATCCACTGACAATCGTGATTGACACAATCTATCACTACCATATGGATTCTACTGTTAGTATCCCCATAGTGTTGTACGGCTGAATGGTCATAAATGTATGTCCGAGGCTGTAACTTTAGAGGCTAACCTTACGTAATTGGAGGTTTCTGATACACTGGGTTCATAAATATACATTATTATCTTCGCTGTATTTATGTCTATAACTCTCTATCTACCTCTCTATCTATCCTATCTCTGTATGTTTCTCTCTTTACATTTCCTTTTTTTTTTTTTTTTTTTTTTCTTTTCTCTCGGTGTGTAGCTGTCTCTGTCTGTTCTTGCTTTCTTAAATGTCCTCTGCCCTGTTGCGTTCTCTGTTATTTTCTTTCAGGACCAAATAGCATGCAAATATGCTATGATTATGGATCATATAATAATATTTAAAATATATTCCCTACTTGTTAGGATTATTAATCAACAGTTAGCCAATACGGATATCACTTTCCTACTTACGTTTATTTAAAAAACAAAAAACCAACAACTGGCACAAACTTTAAAGAGTATGTCTACGCCCTTATAATTCATTGCATACTGCTTAAAGGGCAGTCCAGCCCCAAATGAAAACTTACACAGCAGTTTAAATCACCCCCCAAACCCTAAACACTGTAATATTTGAACTTGAAAAAATGAGTCTAACCTGAATCCTGCACATGTCCTGTTTGTCCCTCTTTTTCTGCTTTCCTGGTTTCTTCCAGTTAGTAACTGTCAGTTATGGATTTGGACAGTTGACATCAAACACCCATGAACTTTAATGTTAATCCCCTATCTGCCTCTTCTGAGCATGCCCATGGCTCATTACAGGCTCAGTACAGGTTTCTAAATTGCTCAGTTTCCATAGGCAATCCAGAAGCATAGCATGCAACAGTAATGAATTCATAGAGATAGGACAAACTATTATATATCAACATATTTTAAAGATGGCCCCATGCTTTCTAAAAGATCTTATTTTTGTTTTTTCACTAAATTTCCCTTAACTAATCAAAATTGCTAAATTTACAAAGCTGGATCGCCTCGCCATGTCTCTCTTCTCCTCTGCGGCTTCTTGGGCCGGACCATCAGTCAAATCTGTGATTCTTACGTTCAATGCCACGGCTGCCGGATATAACTAAAGCTGCTCCGCCCGCTGCATGTGTCGATCATCCTGTCTAATGGATTGAATTGCTGGCCATTACCTCTAGTGTAGCAGAACAGCACTGGCGGCAGTTTCTGCTTGTGGCACCGGTCTCCCCTAGCGCGGTGCTTAAGGCTTTATGGCATGTGAATTACACATCAGCATTTGGCTGCTAAGGGATCGAGTCTGGTGTAAGGTAAGACAGCATTTATGTGTTTGTTTATGTGTGAATTAAGTTTATGAATAGGGAACATGTCCTTTAGGGCTAGGCCATAACTGTAGTGCATTTCTCATGCTCTACATGATTGTGTTTTGGCAGTGCATGTCCAATATGGGTGGCCACAACTTGATGTATTATGTATGTATGTAGACATTTTATTTATAAAGCGGCCCACTTGGGGATATATATACATATAAATAAATTAAATTATAAATGGGAATAATACAACACGCCTTGACACATGGAATGAGATTCCCCCCCTTCCCCGAAGATTTTTACATCTAAGTGGGAGGACAACATACAGGTACAAGGTGGGAGGATGGTACAAAGTTGCTTTAAAGTGGGCTAACAGCATTTTGTTCTGTGATGCTCAGAAAGGTAGGAGACATTCTAGATTATGAAAGTATTAATGGATGGCACCAGACGACGTGAGAAGGGAGATAGTTCCAAAGGTAGGGACAGCAAGATGAGCTGGTTTCAGGCGGAGGCAGCAGTGCTCATTGGAATCTGTGCGAGATTTCCTGCGAGACCGAGGGCCACGGCCTGGAACATAAGGGGACCAAGAGAGAATATAAGTAGGGAGGTTGCAGTATAAAGAGCGAAGGGAATTTAAAGGTTAAAATCAGGGTATAGAATATTATTCGTTGTTTGAGGAAAGCCACCCTAATGGCTGCAGTATCGGGTTGGCAGGTTCTCGCTTGGAGGAGAGCGAGATGAATCCGAGCTGGTCGAGTTTAAGATAGACTGGAGAGAGAGAGAATGACATTGGGCCGGGAGACCAATTATAGAATGTTACAGTAGACAAGACGGTAGATTTAAGGCATGGATTAGGGTGAGCATGGCCATGCTGCAATCTATATAAGCGATCACCATAATACTTTGTGAATCACATGTGCTCTGATAAGGAAAATGTAAATAAGTGCTGGGATAAGTACCGACTGAAACTTTCCCCACTCAATGCAGATAAGGGAGATTCAGGCACTTGGGAATCTCTCCCTAAACACTCATAAGTACCAAACTGACGACGTAATGGGTCCTGGTAGTGGATTCATCCCACAGAGTGCCCACACTTAAAATAACGCTGTCCTGCTCAGGACCTTGTTGTTCGTTGTCGGGTTGGCCTCACCATTGCACGGTGTACAAAAAGCCTTAAACCTGCCAAGGAGTGTCTCATATGATTAGCCTTCCCTCGTCCCTGCTTCTGGCCTGACGAATGGAAAGACAATTCTGGAATCCGTCTCCTTTGGCCAGGTCCTGGACAAGAGCTATCCTGGACCTATGACGGTAATACCAGGGGGAGGATTCTTGATAACAGCAGATAGTTTTGTCCTTTAAACTGTATGTGTATATTTACTTTTTGCTGTTTTTTCAGGGTATAAAGACCTCCTGTTAGCCGGGATAGTTGTTTGTATGGTTTTCCCTTGATAGACAGAAAGACTTTATCGCAAAATATGTCATTATGGAGGAAACCCAGACAGTAATTTTTCCATCTCCAAATTTCTAACACAACCCACCTTTCTATTGGATTGGTCCGACTTCCTCAGCATGATTCGCATTAAACCTAAACAATCATGCTCGTCCATCCAGCAATTCTAATAACGATCCTGTGGCCTTCCAGGCAGCTGGGGACTTTGTTCCGCAAAGATAACATTCTGATACACTGGCTGGGCTCTGGGTTCTGTTGGCATAAAACCATATACCCTCTGAAAGGTCTCGTCTTGATTACACTGACCGGTAACAGATTCCCCCACCCTGACATTTCCACTCTAAAATAGATTTCAAATTTTTCCATAAAGTTTTCGAATAGCGACCAAACCCTATAGAAAGTGAAATGGGATCCCAATGTTTGTCTGCAGGGGTGATCTGGGAAATGTAGGTCTTCTGGTGCGCGGTTCCGTAAGCTGCAGTAAGGTAGCCCGGGCCATTGGTCTAGGTTGTTGGCTGAGTTTTTAAAGTTGCCATGTCGTGCCGTCTGGTTGGGGACCTCGGTTCACATAAGGAATAGGGGGGAGTTATATGTGGCTGCATACATAAATGTCTTCGCGTTAAGAGGGGGTGCAGCTCTGAACGTGTCAGAGGGCTATGATCAGCCGGTGATATAGTGGGTTTGCCATCTTGCTTTGCACATGGCCAGTAACCCATAACATAATCCCCTCCCCCTTTCCTCCTATGCTGGGTTGGTTTAAATATTTTGGTCACATCGGCGGATACTTCCCTGATAAATTGGCGGTTTTGGTCATTCCCGTTCGTCTAAACCGGCAGGATTGTAAATCTCCAAGGTGGGATTAATTTGGACATATATCGCGGCTCAAAGATATTCCGGTCGATTCGATAAAATTGATCAGATTATCGATGACACGTTTTCAGGTTTCCGTCAATCAGACCATCATTAACAAATCGGCCTATAGAAAAAAACCTGATCGGGCAAGAGATGGAAAATTTCATCAACCCAACCCCATCTACCAGAAGCCATACCATTCCGTTTTTTCAAATGTAATTCTAAAATTTCGACAGAAATCGCTGGTGCAGGTAGAGATATTCAATAGATTCTTTCAAATCAGATCTTTTATTGTTTCAGACGAATCGCAAATCCGTCGGAAGAATATTGGACCCGTTATGCCCAGCTTTCATTAGGCAAGACGTACAATGTATCATTTTAAATAATTGGTTAATAAAATGTGGCTGAACAAGAACAAGAATGAAGTCCTGGTGTGTTTTATTTTCATAGACTTTAACCCTAAGGTAAGTATGTTAAGATCTGGGTTATGTGTGGGTAAGTTAAAGAGGACGGGCCAAGGGCGGATATTCCTCTTTTTTTGCCTTCCGCGAGTATCTTTGGAATATAGAATTTTGATATTGAGAACCCACAGGATTTTCGAAAGTTCTGAAAAGTTTTAAAATCTTACACTTTTTACAATGACAGTTCCAGCAAGTTGGGGAAACCACATCATTCTTCATCCTCCATTTTCAAGGTCAGATGTTCTAGGTGCCCATTCCTAGACTAGATATAGACTGCACCATCTCAAACAGTGTTGAACTATATAACATAATACGTTTCATGGCTTTTGGTAAACATTCATCTGAACGGTTACTAACTAATCTGCACATTTACCATATGGTAAAATGAAAAGCACCAATCACCTTATCAAAAGCCTCTGTATGTAAATATCATTTGTGCGTTCTCTCTGAAACGTACAGTCCGTCAATTTTGGCCATTCCTTTAGACACAGTACAATATGTGAAAGGTTGTGGACACAATCTCCTAACCTAAACGGCAAACTAACTATGTCAGTTTATCTACCGACCCGCACCCCAACTGCTTTTTTATTACATGGAATTTATTGTCCATTCTGGCAAAGGGATCTGCCCTCCTTCCTCTGCTCAATAGCTTTTTATAACTTGAGCATATGCAGAGCAGGAAGCAGTGTAAATGATGTACCTTCCGTAAATACTAATCCTCAACATTTAAACTGAGAAAGCAATAACTTTTTCAAAATCACCACGGTGGGTGTTCCAGATTTCTAAAATGTAATCTTTAAGGGAAGTTTGGAAATGTGGATTTGGATCGTATTGCTGTATCACCCCCCCACATTAAACTATGAATGATTTTGGATAGGATATTAAAGGGCTGGTTTGGGCTAATAAAATCTTGCCTGCTGATTCAATGTCAGCAATAAAAGTCTCTGCCTTTGTCAGGAAGAACCTGACAAATAGTGAGTTTTAGCTCAACCCCTTTAACAGTAACTCTTACTAAATAAATACAAATAAGGCTGGTCATCCCTTTAATCGCTTTAATATTGCACTTTTTCGTGCAGAAGTGGACTCTGTTTATTCTACATTTTCCCCGTATTGAAATGTCCTTGGAAAGTTTGATCTAGTTACATTGCAGGAGCTATTTGGAATGCCAAGTGTGGCCTTGCCTACTCCCACATACCCATCTATTATTGGTCAATGGAAAGACATTCTCTGCAAAGCACCTCTTCCTATGGCCATATTGGAAGGGTGGGAACTCAGGAACCAGTTTTAGTTCCTTACCTTGGGTCTCTGTGTTTGTGTCTTGTTAAAGAGGAACTCAGCTAAAATGTAAATGAGCCTGAATTAATTCTAAAGATTAATTTTCACCTCAGTGACAAGCAATTTGAGAAATGTTCTATTAAATATTTCACGCTTTGGCGTTTCCCTGAGTTTCTGCATTCCAGTTATAAACACAAGTTGGCAGCACTTGCTCAGTGTATTCCCCCTCCTCTTCCCTACCAGAGCTGTCAGGTAACTACTGGGACCCTTCCTGTGACCTCTCTGTAACCAAGTCTGAGCAGTGAAAAACCAGTGTTACTATAAAATAAAACTTGAACATGAAGATGTTTTGTTATTAGAGAATTAATATATGTAATATCAGCAAATCATATATTCACCGCAGATGGTCTCTGGATTTAATGAATACCCCATACCTTAGGGGACCATAACATGCATCAATCCTGTGTACAATCGATATTTGGTCCAATAACAAATCTTTTCTTTGGTCCAATATAAAAAAATTGTCTGACGATTGTACGATATTGGATAGTCCCGATTTTGTTTTGACCGGGGATTGGTGTTGGTGTATTTAATTCTTTTTGATCGGAAATCTGGCTGTTCTTTGCCATAGAGACCCATGTTCACATTGTAAAACCAAACAATTCTAATATATTTCATGTAACGTCCCCAACACCCTTACACATCGCACAGAAACAAACCGCTAGGACTCATAGTTTATACTATTATATTACCTTTAATCTTCTGCTTACCATCACTTTTGGGGATTTAAAACCACATCTAGGATCTAGTGCTGCAGCCTGGTTCCCAAATGAATCTGGGTTTAGAAAATCGGGGATCCGAATTTTGTTTTTTTTTTTTTTTTTTTTTTTTTTTTTTTTTTTTTTTTTTTCGAAATTTTCAAAACTTTTCACCCCAAAAAATTGAATTAGAAAATCGCAAAATTCCCACAAACTTTTATAGGTTTCTCGGAACAGCTTCTGTCCATCGCTACCATGGGCCATCAGGTAAAGTCCTTGAGGGATGAAATGACGTCCGTCCTGTTCCTCTTTCTTCATACATTGACCACTGCCACATGGCAAAAAAACAACGACTTGACCTCTTCTTGTTACTGCATGGTGGACGTTTGCCCAGACAATCTAAAGATTTATCCTATCCTACAGCACTTTAACTAATAGCTGCTAATCTATGATGACGGGTCGTTGTTTTGCTAAGTTCCATAGGTTGAATTTAATTTGGCTTGAAAAAGCCAAATTACTGTTCTTTCTATTTCTTCGTTTCTTCTTCCGTTTTTTCTTCCGCGTTTTGGACTGTATCTCCTCCCACCGTTTTTGAGCTTTACGAGACTGAAACGGTACCGACGTTCGTGTGATATAGGAGACGTGTGCTATCTTCTTCTAGCTAAGGAATTCGTGGAAGCGTTACGTGCATATCGGCAAATTCCCATAGACTATAATTTAAACAATCCTCAATAATGTGGATTTTTCAAAACAGCTTGTTTCATAGTCATAAATACAATGGTGATAACCCCCCAATCCCCCCACACAAGACCGGTACCCCACCTACTGACCTACCTTCCATTCCATGGAAGCAATATTTAAAAGGGTAACTAAATTCAAAAAACAAATTTTAGATTTAATCCTCATAAAAGATCGTTTTAATAGTGTAACACAAAAAACCCATACCACCTCAACCAGACCCAGGTACACACACCTACTGATCTACTTATCCATTACAGTGGCATCCATAACTTAAGGTAAACTAAAGGAAAAAAAACGAATTTAGATTTTTTCCTCAATAAAAGATAGTTTTTATGGTTATAAACACACCAAAATACAACCCCCTCACCCATACCCCAAGGACACACACCTACTGACTACTTTCCATTAGGTGGCACCATATTTAAAAGGGTTAAACTAAAGTAAAAAAACTAAATTTGATTTATCCTCAATAAAGGTTTTATGGTTGTAACCGACAAAAAAGACTACCCGCCTTAACCAGACCCTGGTACACACCAAAAACCTACGGATCTTACTTATCCATTACTGTTGCAGCCATACTTACAGGGTAACTAAAGTCCAAAAAACTAAAAAATTTTTTTTTTTTAACCCCACCTGACCCAGATCTTACAACACCTACTGTCTACTTATCATTACTATGGAATCCATCGTAAAGGGTAACTAAGTTAAAAAAAAAAAAAAATTTGACCAATAATCAAAAGTTTTTTTTTAAAATTCCAACCTGATCCGGTACAACACTTACTGACTACTGACCCACCCTTCCATTTCCATGGCAGCCCTTTTAAACGGGTAACTATATCAAAAACTTGACCCTATCCTTTAATGCATGTGACATATTTAAAGGGTAAGTAAAAAACAAAATGTCCTCTTGATTGGCATTAAGTTTTTAAAATCTTGCAGCACAAACACCCCATTCCCTTCCAAAATGCAGTCTTCATTCCAAATTCTCCAAGTTTATATACTTAACCTTTCCCTTCTGTTTTTTTGATTTACTATATGCCAATGAATTGAGGGTTTGATTATTCATGATTGATTTTTAGGATGCTTTTCATGTATTTTGCATTAATTTCAGTTATGTTTTCCCCATCCAGGAATGAATGAATGAGAATGAACTAATGGATTTTTATTATAATTTTCTTGAGGTGCATAAATACGGTAGTTTTTGATGTTTCTTTGCTTGAATGGGTCCAGCGTAACCGTGTAGAAATGAAGCCTCTCCTGAACCAGTCCTAGTACCAGACAAACTGATTTCTGCTTACAACCCACATACCCTAAGTCAATTTGAAGACCACAATGTATTGTTAAACCAGCAGTACACCGCCATTCATTGAGACAATCTGAGCCTAATCTTTACGCTAAAGTGACGCGTTCAATCACCGGATTTAATGTGTTTTTCCTTGAGTGGGAATTATTTAACACCTGAACCCATCTAGCTTAAGGAGTTTTCCACACAAGCTGAGACATTTCCTTTCCCCTGCCATAAATCTCTTTTTCAAAGAAAAAGTAACTTTATAATTCTTCATGAACTTTTCCTACTTTCAAAAAATTTTCAACTGTGGATCCAACATGGAAACATTACACACACACGTGCGTGCCTATCTTCTGCAATCACTGGGTTCAAAGAATTGTCCTTAAAGTGTAGAAGTAAAAGCTAAAATCTGTTAAATCTGAACGGATTCTATAGTTTCTAACTAGCAGATAGCTGTATGAGTTAAGGTGTAAGTTCAGTTTTCTTCTTTTTTCTTTAACTTGTTTTAACTATTGAAACCATTGACACATTTATATTTAACTTTAATTCTCCTTGAATTATCTTTAAGCCCTAGACCTTTCATAGACTGGCATTTTTTATTGCAACCGGCAAGACGCAATAACGTAGAATAAAAACCTCGACAATCTAATCAACACATTGTGCTCACTATGTAAGATGCACATCTTTTTGCAAAACCTTCTACCACCCCTATGGCCATTTCCTTACAAAACCTTGTTCGAAATATAGAATACCTACTTCAAAGTTATAATTTCTAATAACCGACAATGACAACCAGGCTGGTAGCCAGCCCTAAGGAACCCGAATGATCACGTCGACATATCGCTCGGAGTCCCTAATATCGCACGCGTGTGTAGCAGTCAGGTCTACATTCCAGAAATTCAATCTCAAGTCAAGCTTTTTTTGTCACAAAAGACAAATGTTTGGTTGAAGCCAAATCAGATGAAGTTCTATCGACAGTAAATTTTTTAGGCATGTTCAAGTCTTTAATTGACACACGATCAGCCATGCTGGATCTGTCGAGTCTGTCGGCCATCCCGCTAAGATTGCCCTCCAAAGCCGTATTGCGTAACAATTTATGCTAGTGTTTTGTAATTTCAAACTAGGAGGTAACGAGAAGGCATCCCATAGAAATGAAGACCTCTTATGGCAGTCTCTCTATAGATAGTCATGAGACATCCCAAAATACTGCATTTCTGAGACTGATTATGTTGTACATTTATGCTACTTCCACTTATAAAAATGGGTTTTTTTTTTGTGCCACAGTGTTGGACCTTCTCTAAGACAGTATCAGTGTGGGAGGACACTAAGGCCAACAATATTTCTCGCTCTCTCATCAGAAAATATATTATAGTTCTCTATAAAATTACCCATTTATGGAGTTTTATGCCCATAAGATTTTTCCCATAATTGTTCTTGCAAAGTTATTAAGACAAGATTTCTGTCCCTGACATAGTAATTCTTGGTAGTAATTGTGCTGGTTATGGGATTAGCTGATGGTTTGTGTGCAAATTACAATTAGCCCTGAAAATGGTTTTGGGGTTTAATGTAAAATTCTTCACAAAACAATCTGCAATACCTCCTCATTACAAAACCGGTTTTTTTCCTTGTAAATAAAGTAATTACCCGGCTGCGGTCTGTTCTCATTTTCAGTTACCACTAATTTTGTTTATACTTAACAATTTTCCAAACTAATCCTGTAACATGGAATGCAAGTAGCCAATCTGTGCCCTAAAAAACCTGCAATTTGGTCTCTTGGAGGTGTTTTCAACAGCTGTAGACTAATTTGTCATCCATGAAGGCTGAAAGGCTGTGATTGAAAATTTTATTACATAGAATTTTGGGATTAGCATCTTTAAAAGAGTGTTAATATTTTCAGGTTGGAAGTGAGTAAGAACAAAAGAGAGTTTTTCATGGAGAGAACAGTAGGCAAATAGGAGAAGAACATAAAGACGGTTTCAAAAAGGACTTTAGAGATAGCATTAATAATGTTACATAGTATACATTGATACATAATATATTAATATAACTAAGTTATTGACTGACAATACCGATATATTCAAAAAACACAAGTGGTTTTTCACCAATATCCTGGTACAATGGAGCCGAGGAGAAACCAGAGGAACTATTTTTTTTAAAATGTTTGTCAGGTCATGGTCACTTCTGTAATATTCATTCATCCAGGTCAGGAATATCTGTAATATTCATTTATCCCGTCATGGTAATATCTGAATATTCATCCCTCCATGTCATGGTATATCTGTCATATTCATTCATCCAGCTCATGGTAATCTGTAATTTCATCAGCACCAGGTCATGGTGTTCTGTATATCATTCATCCAGGTCATGGTATATCTTTTTTTTTTGGGTTTAATATTCATCCATGTTCAGTCACGGTATATCTGAATAGTCCATCCATGCAGGTCATGGTATATTCTGTAATATTCATCCACATCCAGGTGATGGTATATCTTAGTATTCATTCAGCAGGTCATGGAATATCTGTTATATTTCTGTGGCCATCCAGGTCATGGTATATCTGTAATATTCATTCATCAAGTCACGGTCAAATTCTGTATATTCATTATCAGGTTCGGGTTATCTGTAATATTCATTCATCCATGTCATGGTATATCTGTAATATTCATTCACCAGGTCCCGGTAATATCTGTAATATTCATTCATCCAGGTCATGGTATATCTGTAATATTCATTCAATCCAGGTCATGGTAATATCTGTAATATCATTCATCCAGGTCCATGGTATATCTATAATATTCAATTCCTCCAGGTCATGGTATATCTGTAATATTCATTTCATCCAGGTCATGGTAATATCTGTAATTTCATCCATCCAGGTCAGGTAGATCTTACTTTTAATTCATCCAGGTCATTGGTCTCATCTGTAATCTTCATTCATCCGAGGTCATCGGTATATCGTAATAGCATTCATCCAGGTCCTGGAATATCTGTAATATTTATTCAATCCTCCGGTCATGGTATATCTGTTAATATCTTCCCCAGGTTCATGGTATATCTGAAGATTCATTCATCCAGGTCAGAATATCTTGTAATATTCAGCCATCCAGTCCTGGTATATCTGTAATATATTCATTCATCCAGGTCATGAAGATCTGTAATATCAGTCATCCAGGTTATGGTATAATCGTAATATTCAATTATCCCGGCCACGGTATATCGCAATATCAATTCATCCATGTCATGGTATAATCTGTAATTTCATTCATCCAGGTCACGTATATCTGTAATATTCACTCATCCAGTTCACGGTATATCTGTAATATCCTTCACCAGGTTCACGGTATATCTGTACTATTCATGCATTCCAGGTCCGGTATATCTGTAATAGACATTCATCCAGGTCACTTTAGATCTGTAAATATTCATTCATCCAGGTCACGGAATAATATCTGTAATATTCATTCATCCTGGTCCACACGGTATATCTGTAATATTCATCCATACCAGTCACGTAATAATCTGTAATATTCTTCATCTGGTCAGGGTATATCTGTAATATCATTCACCTGTCGTGGTATATCTGTAATATTCATCCATCAGGTCCATGGTAATATCTGTAATATTTTCACATCCTGGTCATGGTATATCTGTAATATTCATTCATCCAGGTCACGGTAAATCTGTAATATTCATTCATCCAGGTCTGTAATATCTGTAATATTTCTTCATCCCGGTCATGGTATATATCTGAATAATCCTATTCATTCAGGTCATGGTATATCTTTATTATTCATCCTCCAGGCATGGTATATCTGTAATAGTCATTCATTCATCCCAGGTCATGTATATCTGTAATATGCATTCATCCAGGTCCTGGTATATCTGTAATATTCATTCTCCGGTCATGGTATATCTGTAATATTATTCATCCAGGAACAGTCATGGTTATATCTGTAATATTCATTCATACGGGACCCGTCATGGTATATCTGTAATATTCAATTCACTCAGGTCAGGGAGATCTGTATATTCATGTCATCCAGGTCATGGGTATATCTGTATAGTCATTCATCCTGGTCGTGGTTATGCTGTAATATTCATCCATCCAGGTCATGTAGATCTTGTAATATTCTTCATCCAGGTCACGGTAGAATCGTAATATTCATATCATCCAGTCATGGTATATCTGTAATATTCCATTCATCCAGTCAGGTAATAAATCTGTAATTCATTCATCCAGGTCATATTATAAATCTGTACTTTTCATCCATCCAGGTCCCTGTATTCTTAAATTCATCCATCCAGTCATGGTATATCTGTAATATTTCAATCCATCTGGTCATGGCATCGTAATATTCTTCATCAAAGGTCTTGGTATTCTGTAAGATTCGTTTATCCAGGTTCATGGTATAGATGGTATAATCTGTAAATTCTTCATTCCAAGTTCGTGGTATATCTGTAATCTTTTTTTTAATCCAGGCCATGTATATCTGTTGATATTCATTCATGCAAGGGCTTTGGTATATCTGTATATTCATTCATCCAGGTCATGTATATCTGTAATATTCATTCATCCAGGTCTGGTATACTGTAAATATTCATTCATTCATGTCATGGTATATCTGTAATATTCTTTTATCCGGTAATGGACTCATGGGATATCTGTAATATTCATTAATCCAGTCATGTATATTGTAATAATTCATTCATCCAGGTTATGGTATATCGTAATCATTTTTTATTTCAGAGTCATGGACTCATGGTATATCTGATCTTTGTAATAAGTTCAGGTAACTTTCAGCCACTGTCAATCAATTGCCTTATTATCATAACTCTTCTACTTTGCCAGTTTAGTGTAACTGGATGGTGACAGTTGGTATGTGTGTATTGCATGGTGGGAATTGCCTTTCCAGGCTTGTTTCCCTATTGATTACTGAGCATGCTTGCTTTCTTATTCAGATATTCCAGAACGTCATTAATACCTCGAGTAAGATAGGAAGCTGACCAGGCTTCAATCTCCTCCTCAGCAATATGTATGCAAATAAGGAACAAGACTTCTTGGGGAATTTAGTTAATCATGGAGGGAGGATACTGAGCCTGCACATATTAAAGTACTGAATTACAGGCATGTAGGCAATCAAAGACAACTAAAGTAAAGGTTGGGACCACGCACTTAATTAAAGACTTACCCTCCGACATTCTAAAAATTACATGATTAATTGTTGCATTATCACGCCGCTAACATGCAGAAGATTAAAGGTAAGAAACAGGACCCTACAGGTTTAGAATGAAATTTTTGAATTAAAGATAAGCTATTCGGTGTATGGCCGTATAAGTGCTAATGACATGTATTCATTATTAAACAAGATCACAAAATCTTTTTTCCTTCCCACCATGTCCATCCCCGTGAAGAAAGCACTATAAAGGGGATATACGTATTGTAGATATTATTATATTATTTCACCAAATGAATTGTGGAAAATGTGACACACATGTTTTAATTTAAATATCATCTAATGATTACCGTGTGCTGCTCTGAAAGTTTGCGCATTTCATTTCACTTAATTTACTTACTTGGCTAAACTTGTCCTGGTTGGTTTTTAACTACAGCTCCCAGCATCCCCTTCACATGTAATTAATACTCCCCCTACATGAAATTGCTAGTAATCACCCTACATGTAAATTGGAAACTTTAATGGTTCTAAAAACATTAAAAAAAAATTCCCATGCTTAAGGGCAATGTCCCACCCCCCCCCCAACTAAAATTTTATTATCCAACTACTACTACTGGCCCCACTGTAAAACATCAAAAATCCCCTTTAACCTTACATCCATGCTCCTGGTGGTTCTCCTGTTTCGCCTCTTTAAAGTGCAGGAACTGGCTGGGTAGGAGCGTGGTCATTGCCTCTTCCCCCTGTGCCTGTATCTCTTGGCTAAACCTCCTCAGGTATGAGGCATGCCGCCGTTGAGCCTTTTCCCCCTCTCCCTCCTTCCCTCCCTCCCGGCTCCCTCTCCCTCCGATCACACCATGGCCAGATATGGAGCTGTGAAAAAGCTTTTGTGACAAGCAGGGGATACCCTCCACACCCCCAACAGCTATAATGTCATGCTCTTAAATCATGGTCAGGGGACTGGAACAGAACAGCGGATGATCGAGGAGTTGTAAGTAGAGTTGACAACGAATTTTAGATTAATGATATAGCGGTTGGGGGTGGGCAGGGTATCCCCTGCTTTGTCACAAAAGTTTTTTAAAAATAAAGGGTGGACATGCCCTTTTAACCCTTATCCTTCTATAACGCAAACCAAAGAAGGCAAGGATGCTTGTTTGGACAAATGCCCCCAGCATGTACCCCTCCTTCCTACTCAACGTGTGGGCTCTCAGTAGCCGCACCACACTGGCCACAGTGAGTGCCCTCATTTTACCATGCCCGATCAAACTGTTTCTTACCTATTCCAATCCGTCTGTCCTCTATGAACCACCTACCCCTGCTAAGTAAAAGAGACCTTTACTTCCCTGCACCCCTTTTATTCACTTGTTTTGCCTCCCTCATTACCCAGATTTTGGGTCCCTCACCAATCAGACGCACCCTTTCATTTCTTCTTTCTCCAAATCCCGTACTAACCACATATTTTCCTATTTTTGGTTTTTGCCTTACCCTGCCATGTCCTCCCTGTTCCTATGGTCCCCCGAGTCTAACTGTGGAACTGCCATCTATACATCTTGGGCACCATATCTTACATTTTTGTAACATCCATTTAAACAAAAGGGTGATGTTGCAAGCGTATGTGTATAAAATCCCATATGCAACCTGTTGTAAAGTTGCCATTGCTATTTGTAATTTATTTGTTCTAAGAATTGAAGCACTGAAAAAGTATAAGGCTTGCGAAGGTTAGAGCAATGAAGTATGGGGCCATACCCAGTGGGTACCGTAGGGGACAATTTAAAAATCATGTGTTTCCCCCCAACTTGGGCTGTTAATGACTCTGAGCTGGGCATTTTATATGTAGTATGAGTACGATGTACCGCATTTGTTTGTTTAATTCAGCTCATTCAATTTTTGGTACAACCATAAAGAAGCCCAATGAAAATGCTCAACTTTCTTTTCCAGTTACCTGCCTTTTTACAGGAGACCGTGACACTCCTTGCCTTGTTTGTTTTTTTTTTTCCACTTCATTTATCATTTACATCTGAAAGGAAAGAGCAAGCATTTCTTGAATTCATACAATAATCCTTTTCAGTCCATAGGGATCCACTAGAGTGAGCAAAAGCACAACAGTATGGATATTCGCTATTGCATTTAAGTCTTTTTTAATTTTAATGGCTAAATCAGTTTCACAGTAAAAACAAGGCATTTTAATTAACGTACAGACTTAATTTAGATAAAGTTGATAACTGTGTGACTAGCGTTATTATATAGTATTGTGGATTTATATTGCAGCCACCATCTTTCCCTCGTAGCGCTTTACAATTACATGGATACATTCACATCAGCCCTTTCCTGAAGAGCTTACAATCTAAGCACATTTATTTTACCAAACACCCTTATACAGGGCCTTGTAGTGATGCATCTGTGTCACAAATGTACTCCCAGTAAATTTCTATTGTGGAAATGAATGGAATCCAGATTTAAAGAATTTTAAATCCCCTTGATGTTCCATGCTGTAGACCTCATACTTGTTGACCTGCGCCCTTACAAACAAATCTTTAAATCCTTGCAAACTTTATATGAATACACAAATATTTAATCAAAAGGTGTAATAGTAATTGGGGTATTAACACCTTCCGATTCCTGTACCTAAGAGATCTTATCAGCTATGTTGTCAGTGACTATTGAATCAAGAGGAAGTTTTGTTAAATGCAATCTTGCTTTGTTTGTTTTCACTTTCTTTAACAAGTGGGCATGCTCACCATCAGCGAGGAGGTGGACAATTGTTCTTCTCATGTCACACCAACCTCCAGTGTACGAAGGAAGCACCACCCACCCATACTGGCTGTACATGTGGATTACTGCAGCTAGAATAAACCATCCTGGGAGTCTTAGGATGGAGTGTTGCTCTTATTTTATTGTTGGATACTTGTATGGAGAACAATAAAAAATAGAAAAATTCAAATTATACCCCCCAAAATTCTTTTAAACAAGGATTGTAATAAACACCCCTTATGAGTGACTCTCCTTGCCCCACTTTTCAATGGCCCGGGTGCACATGGCCCCGGACTTGTCCTGAGGTTATGCCTTCAAGTGATATGTTCAAAACATCCTCATAGCAGCATCCAGATGGTACTCAAACTCACCCGTATTCCTGGTGGTGCACGCCACGGACCCCCTCGCTCCCGTCCAACCACACCAGTACAATGACAATTGGGAACAGCGATCACCCGGAACACTATCAGCTGCAGACTTGGTGTCTGTTTAAAAATTTCACATTTATTTTAAATTACATTTAAAATACACACCATAGTGAATGTCACATCCTTACGCGTTTCGAGGCAGGAGGCCCCCGTCCCCACGTAAATTTTCCCCGGCCGCAGTAAACTTCCCGGCGAGGACACACAGTCCTATAGGGAGAACGCTCGGACCTGTGTGTATGCCGATCTGCAAGATCCTGTTTGTCATTTTTCAAAATCTGTACTGTGTTGTCCCCAAGCTTAACTATACAGTCAGAAACAACTGGTCCAATGGTCAGCATCTTGGTCATACTTCCAAACCTGCCCAATTAATGAATGGATGGCCGGATCGCTTCGGAAATAAATAACCTAACCCTTCGTACCAGAACTTAAGCCTCGTACACACACGACACCAAAACAACCTTGAGCCAATGAAAAACGTACAATAATCCGGACGTGTTTAATGCATTCGGGATCGGTGCGCCGACTTGTATACGACCCGAAAGTCCAAGTAAAAATGTACTTACTGTTTTGCAAATCCACGCCCACAAAACACCGAATAGTGCTTACGTCTCGTTGATGGGTTTCTGAAGGTAGGGGTATTCAATCTGGGTTTGGCTCCTTAATCCCTCCTAAGTGTCCACCGGGATCTTCCATCAGATTGGTCATCAACATTTTTACCTGCCTGACAGATAAATTGTAATCGTCAGTCCGGCCATTAAAACCGGGCCAACATTTTACGATAAACTCGGCTGATCTATGGCCACCAGTAAGTCTTCCTCTCAGTGAGATTTTACAGCACGGCTGTAGCTGGAGGAGTGCAAACTCTGGACGAGGGGCACCATTTAAAAACCTGTGGTATTGAAACTTGCGATTCTTGCTGGTTATCAAAAGAAAGCCTACAAACGCATGGTATTGTTTGGGCGAGTTGAATCTCCAACGCGATGTAATGTAGTGTTAGTAATTTACTAACGTGATGTAACTTTACAAGATATAATAGTTTCGCTAATCTAGATGTCCTAGATCGTTATTTACAATTGCAAGCGAATGTATATCATCTTCGTAATGCCCCAGAGAGGTAGTAACTATTGCCGTCTTGGCTTTTCATGGGTAGTTCGGTATCGATTCTTACCATATGTGGAGGGTTGGACCTTATGCTGATTCCTGTTGCTTTCGTAATGTGATAATCAAAGGGCAAGTGGCTAAACCAGTATGACCTTTTTGCCTGTTAATGTGATCTTCTACTCCTATGTTGTCTCTTGAAAACCCTGCAACGCTAATGTACTAACGTATCCAGCTCGCACATATTTAAAATGCTTCCATAGTACAAAAAGACGAGGAGGATCCAGACCACACCTTGTTTAGGATGTAGCCACAGGGTCAAATTGTTGACATAAGTTTTGTAATCACCTGTCTCAACAACAAAAAACAAAAAAATAAAATAAAAATAAACCTCTCATCTTTTCTAAAAAAAATGTCCTTCCCCCTTGGTAACATGTTGTACGAGAATTACAATTTCTACTTCTAGAAGTGGCAGGAGGGTTAGACAATGTTTATTTTGGTGGTTTAATTAAGGTTCGAATTTGTGGCCTTTACAACGCCATGAATGGCCAGGTAGGCATTGAACTGGACAATAAGAAATAAAATTGGTGGAGCGGGTGTGAGATGGATTATGTGGCCCTGGGCGTTGCAGGTACCTAACTGCTTGTTGGCTATACAACGCTTTTGAAAAATTGGTCTTCAAATAACCCAGATTCAAAACACTTTCTTAACAAACCCTGTATACGTCCACAAGGAATTCTCATTCACACCATATAAAAGTCTAAATACTTTTCCAATGTACAGTTTCAGAAACAAGGGTTGGTCTTCCCCTTGCGTATAAGGGACTCTGGGGTTGAGAATCATTTGGTTGGTTATGTGATACTTTGGTTTGGATGTTGTGATGACAAGGTCATTCGCTACATTTATTTATTACATATATATGTATGCACAGAAAGGTTTTTCTGTGACACAAAAAGTAATTTCTGTACGTTTTCAGCTCTGGTGCCAATACTCATGATCACGTCATTGGATCCCCCTGTCAATAACTTTAATTTTGTCACATCCCACTAAAATACTTTAATAATCTGCTGCAGTGTTATGACATATATGGGGTACACCTTGTACATATGGGGTATACTTTGTACATATGGGGTACACCTGTACATAATATGTGGTGCACTTGTTTATATGGGGTTCTTGTACATCGTGGTATACTTGTACATAGGGGTAAACCTGTACATATAGATCACCTTTTCATGTGGTTACACTTAGGGGGACACCCCTGTAACTAAATGGGGTACACCTATACATATAGTGGTATCACCTTCCTTTATATCGGTACATTGTCATCTTGGGTACTTCCTGTACATATGGGGATGACCTTTAATCATGGGGTGTACCTTGTACATATGGGGTGTATCTTTACATATGAGCTAATATCTAATATGGGGACACTTTACATAATGGAGTATACCATGTACCAGGTGTGGGGCACAAACCTGAACATATGGGGTACAAGCTGTAAATGTGGGGGCCTAATACATATGGTATACCTTGTACATATTAAGGACAAAACTCAACGTGTGGGGCACCCCCCTGTAATTATGGGGTACACTTGTATAGCGGATGTACACTTGTTTATTCTGGGTGCCACCTGTACATATATGGGATACACTTGTATATATGAGGGACACTTGGTTGTTATATGGGGTGCACCTGTACATATGGATACACTTGTATATATGGGCACACTTTGTTTATATGGGTGCACCTGTAACAGATGGTATACACTTGTCTAGTATGAGGAACACTTGTTTTATATGCAACCACCTTTTAGTGCATTGTATGTTACGATCAAGGAATTCACATCAATGATAATTTAAGGGCGCACCATATTTGCTTATGCTTTATTTCTCCCTCTAGAAACACGTAGGTATGTGCAGACCCGTTCTAGCTATGCCTCCATTAAAAAGGGCATGGCCAACTACCCCATAACCAGGGGTGCCTGTCCATGAGACACGTAAAAAAATTGTTCTTCTGGCACTGGTAGCCCCGCAATGAAGTCAATGCTTGTGCCACCCTCCTCTTGGGGATAACAGAGGGCAGAAAACACATTAATTTTGTTTCAGTGCTTCCCCTTGAAGTGCCACTGGCCCAACTAAAATATATAGTTACCCCAGTGGGCAGCTTAAGTATCCAGTCAAGGTAAAGTTTTCTACTCCTCTTCTACCTCCTGTTTTAAAAATGCTGTCAAGTTCTTCCGTTGCGAGCTCACTCATATCACAGATGCAGTGGCTTGTGTAACATCAGTCAGGTCATTGCTATGATGTCATCTGTCACGCCCATGAGACTTAATCTCCTGCACCTGGAAGAAGCCAGGGGTGAGAGATTGGTATGTACAGGTGTACCCCATATAACAAGATGATACCTCATATGTCACAGTTGTAACCCCATAACAAACAATTGTAGCCTCACATGTACAAGTGTATACCCCATAATGTAAGTTGTACCCAATATAAACAAGTGGTACCTCATATTTAGAACAAAGTTTACCCCATACGTACAGGTTGTACCCGATATAAACAAGTGTACCTATATGTCAAGGTGACCCTGTATGTACACATGTGGGCCCCACATGTGCAGGTATCCTTAATAGTACAAAGCGGTAAGTTCCATACTACAGATGTACCCCATATGTACAGGAGTAACCCCAACGTTACATATGTAGCCAATATACCGGTTGGGCCCTCTCACACATATAGGGTCCTCAATATGTACAGTGTCACCCACAATTACGAGGTATAGCCCATATGTAACAGATGCACCCATATTGACAGTGTAACCCATACTTACGAGGTACACGGAAGAGGGGGGGGGGGAGCGGAAGGGAGGGGCGGGAAAGACCATTGTTGCTATGTCTTCTGCCCACAGGTGCAGGTGTAGCTGGGGTAGAGTGTACCCCATACTTAACAGGTATAACCATATGTACAAGTGGTAAGCCCCATACGGCCCATAAGTGCCCCACACCTGCCTGTGTCCTTCATATGTCAAGTTGTATAGGGCGTATCTTAGTAAGTTAACCCATACTTACAGATGTACCCTACTATTCAGGTTACTCCATAGGTATAAGTGTAATCTACTTACAGGTAGAGCTCCTGGTACAGATACCCACATATATACAAGGAAGGTGTTACAAAGGTGGGTAGACACACGAATGAACTAGGAGCTCCACTATATGATACAGAGTCATCAATGATGTCAGTGTACCCCGGATATGAAGAAGTGTGACCAACAATATGCACAAGTGTGCCCCATATAACAAAAGGTGAGTACCCCATGTAAGCAGGTAATACCCCATATGTACACAGGTGTACTCATATGCCACAAGTCTTTTGCCCCTAATGGACAGTAACCCCATAGCAAAAGTGTACCCTACTATACAAATGATAACCCCGATATGTAGGGTGTATTCCATTGTAAAGTGTGTAACCCTATGATGTACAGCTGAGGGGTGTACCCCTTTGGGTGGACAAGTATATCCCTAGCTACAGTGTACCCCACTATAAAGGTGTATCACATCTGTACAGGTTGTATCCATATGTACCCCATATATACAATGTACCCCCCCTATGTAACAGGTTTAACTCCCATATGTTTAGGTGTACCCCATATATACAAACGGGTAGGTGCACCCCATACTGCACTAGGGTACGGCCATATGTAAAGAGGTGTATACCCCATAAGTCCAGGTGTACCTAACCGCCTATGTAGCAAGGTGTAGCCCATATGTACATTTGGTACCCCATGTCTACAGAATAACCCATATGTTACACGGGTGTACTCATGTGTACCGGTGTCTATGTACAGTGTACCACCATATGTGACAGGTATGTGTGCGACCGTCGCAGGTGGAGGTGTTCAGGTAGTGACCGCCATAGTTTAGAATTGTTAGCCACAGTACATGTGTGCTCCCATAAGGTACAGGGCTTTATCCCATAATGTACATGTGTCCCCCGGTAGGTTTACGGTGAAGGTCGCGGCCGTGTTGTACGCGGTGAACCCCAATATAGAGGGTAGCTGGAGTAACACGCGAGGTGTGTAGGCGGAAGATGTGCGGGCCCATTTGTACAGTGTAGCGTCCCATTTACGGTGGCACCCCATATGCCAAGGAAGGGCGAGTAGGGGGCTTTTGTGATTACACTGTTGGTTCCAGAATGTGTTTCCACACAGTCGAGCTTTTTGTGATTAGCAATTTTATTCCTCTGGACTATGATTTTGTCTGGGAACGCCAGCACACTTAAAACGTCCAGGGTGATGTAGAGTCAGCTTTAACACAATGAGTTCTGTGGGGGTGTAGGTTGGCTGCGGTAAAGGGGCCGGTTCCAGTGTGACTCATGAATTCGCAGCCCAAGTGAGGCCGGCTTTAAGTTATGTCCCCAAACCCAGTAGGGGAGGTGGATGCGTGCAAGATCAAGTGGTCGGAAGTAGAGCTCCGTATTCTTTTGAAGTGCAAGGTTACAGTGAGTGTGTGTTGTGAGGGTGGACATGTAAGGGTATACTGGTGAAAGGTTGTACAATGTGAATGTATCGTGTAAGGGGGTACAATGTAAGGGGAGAATGGGTAAGGTGTACATGTAGGTATACTGAGTAAGGTGACAAATTAAGGCATGCGGGGGAAGGGGTTACAGGTAAGGGTTACTGTGGAAGGGTGTACGGTAAGGTAGACTGGTAAGGGTACAATTAAGGGTATACTGTGTAAAGGGGAAGCAATGGAAGGGTATCCTTTTAAGGGTGTACAATGTAAGGATATACTGTGTAAGGGTGTACAATGTAAGGGTATACTGTGTAAGGGTTGCAATTAGGGTATACTGTGTAAGGGTGTACAATGTAAGGGTATAATGTGTAAGGGTGTACAATGTAAGGGTATAATGTTTAAGGGTGTACAATGTAAGGATATACTGTGTAAGGGTGTAACCATGTCAGGAGAACTGTGTAAGGGTGTACAATGTAAGGATATACTGTTCAAGGGTTTACAATGTAAGGGTATACTGTGTAGGTTGTTACCATGTAAGATATACTGTGTAAGGGTGTACATGTAAGGGTATACTGTGTAAGGGTGTACAATGTAAGGTAATACTGTGTAAGGGTGTACTGTAGGATATGACTGTGTAGGGTGTACAATGTACGGGTATACTGTGTAAGGGTGTCAACAATGTACGGGTATAGTGTGTAAGGGTGTACAATGAAGGGTATACTTTGTAGGGTGTACAATGTAAGGGTATACTGTGTAAGGTTGTACAATGTCAGGGTAATACTTTGTACGGAGGGTGTAAACATTTAAAGGGGTATACTGTGTAAGGGTGCACAATGTAAGGGTATACTGTGTAAGGGTGTACAATGTAAAAAGGGTAAGTGTGTAAGGGTTGTACAATGTAAGGGTATAACTGTGTTAGGGTGTTACAATGTAAGTGTATACTGTGTTAGGGTGGGTACAATTGTAGGGTTATACTCGAGTAGGGTGTAACAATGTAAGGCATGCGGTTAAGGGTTCAATGTAAGGGTAAATACTGTGTAAGGTTCACAATGTAAGGGTATACAATTGTAAGGGTGTACAATGTAAGGATCAGACTGTGTAAGGGTGTACAATGTAAGGGTATACTTTGTAAGGGTGTACAATGTAAGGATATACTGTGTAAGGGTGTACAATGTAAGGGTATACTGAGTAAGAGTGTACAATGTAAGCTATGCGGTGTAAGGGTGTACAATGTAAGGGTATACTGTGTAAGGTGCACAATGTAAGGGTATACTGTGTAAGGGTGTACATCTAAGGAGGATATACTGTGTAAGGGTGTACAATGTAAGGGTATACTGTGTAGGGTTAACAATGTAAGGTATAATGTGTAAGGGGTGTCCTGTAAGGGTATCTGTGGTAAGGGTGTAACAATTTAAGGATTACTGTTGGGTACGGGTGTTCAATTGTAAGGGTGTATGTGTAAGGGTGTACAGGTCAAGGGTTATAATGTGTAAGGTTAACTGTGTAAAGGGGTGTACACTTAAGGGTATACTTTTGTAACGGGTTGTACTAGTGTACGTGGTGTACATGTAGGGTATACTGTGTAAGGGTGTACAATGTAGATTCCTTGTGAAGGGTGTACAATTAAGGGGATACTGTGGTAGGGTGTCCCAATTAAGGGTATACTGTGTAAGGGTGTACAATGTAAGGGTATACTGTGTAAGGGTGTACAATGTAAGGATATACTGTGTAAGGGTGTACAATGTACGGTGTCCTGTGTAGGGTGGTCATGGAAGGGTATACTGTGTAAGGGTGTCCAAATGGAAGGGTATACTGTGTAAGGGTGTACAATGTAAGGGTATACTGTGTAAGGTGTACAATGTAAGGGTCTACTGTGTAAGGGTGCACATGTAGGGTATCATTGTAAGGGTGTACAATGTAAGGTAGAAATTGTACGGGTGTCAATTTAAGGTAACTGTGTATGGGTGCACAAGGAGGGTATCATTGTTAAGGGGTACAATGTAAGGGTATACTGTGGTAAGGGTGTACAATGTAAGGGTAGACTGTGGTAAGGGTGTACAATGGAAAGGGTATAATGTGTAAGGGTGTACAAGGTCAGGGTATAATGTGGTAAGGGTGCAACATGTAAGGGGATATACTGTGTACGGGTGTACAATGTAAGGATATACTGTGTAAGGGGTGTACACTGTAAGGAATCCGGTGTAAAGGGTGTACAATGTAAGGGTATACTGTGTAAGGGTGCACAATTTAGGGTATACTGTGTAAGGGTGTACAATGTAAGGGTATAATGTGTAAGGGTGTACATTAAGGGTTACTTTGGTAAGGGTGTACAATGTACGGGTAATAAATGTGTAAGGGTGTATGTACAATGTTTTTTCAGTATACTGTGGTACGGGTGTACAATTGTAAGGGTATATGTGTAGGGTGTACATTTAAGGGTATACTGTGTAGGGTTACAATGTCAGGGTATACTGTGTAAGGGTGTACATGTAAGGGTATACGTGTAAGGGTGACAATTTGGGTTATACTGTGTAAGGGTGTACATTTAGGGTATACTGTGTAGGGGTGGTACAATTAAGGGATAAGGTAGGGTGTACAATGTAAGGTATACTGTGTAGGGTGTACAATGTACGGGATAGATGTGTAAGGGTGTTAACAATGTAATGGTAAGACTGTGTAAGGGTGTACAATTTAAGGTTAATTACTGTGTAAAGGGTTGTACAATGTAGGTAGAGGTGTAAGGTGTACAATGTTAAGTGGTTATACTGTGTAAGGGGCACATGTAAGGTATACTGTGTAAGCGTGTCAATGTAAGGGTATAACTGTGTAAGGGTGTACACTGTAAGGGTATAATGTGTAGGGGTGTACAATGTAAGGGTATACTGTGTAAGGGTGTACAATGTAAGGGTATACTGTGTAAGGGTGTACAATGTAAGGGTATACTGTGTAAGGGTATACTGTGTAAGGGTGTACATGTAAGGGTATACTGGTTAGGGTGTACATGTAGGGTATACTTGTAAGGGGTAACCATTTAAGGGTATACTGTGTAAGGGTGTACAATGTAAGGGTATACTGTGTAAGGGTGTACATGTAAGGGTATACTGTGTAAGGGTGTACAATGTAAGGGTATAATGTGTAAGGGTGTACATTGTAAGGGTATCTGTTTAATGGTGTACATGTAAGGGTATACTGTGTAGGGTTACCATGTAAGGTATACTGTGTAAGGGGCACAATTAAAGGGTATACTTTGTAAGTGTGTAACCATTATGTATCGTGTGTAAAGGGTGTACAATTAAGGTATAACTGTGTCATGGGTGGTACAATGTAGGGTATAAGGGTAAGGTGTACAATGTAAGGGTATAATGTGTAAGGGTGTACATGTAAGATATACTGTGTAGAGGGTGTCCAATTAAGGGTATCCTGGTGTCAAGGGTGTACAATGTAATGGTATACTGTGTAGGGTATACTGTGTTAGGTTGCAACAATGTAGGTATAACTGTGTAAGGGTGTACAATGTAAGGATATCTGTTTAAGGGTGCACAACTGTAAGTGTTACTGTGTACGGGTGTCATGTAAGGGTATACGGTGTAGGGTGTACAATGTAAGGTTATACACTGTGTAAGGGTGTACAATGTAAGGGTATACTGTGTAAGGTTACAATGTAAGGGTATACTGTGTGGGTACACCCTGTAAGTGTATAACTGTGTAGGGTGTACATGTAAAAGGGTATACTGTGTAAGGGTGTACAATGTAGGGTATACTGTGTAAGGGTGTACAATGTACGGGTAGACTGTGTAAGGGTGTACAATGTAAGGATATACTGTGTAAGGGTGTACAATGTAGGGTATACTGTGTAAGGGTTTACAATGTAAGGGTATACGGTAAGGGTGCACAATGTAAGGTATACTGTGTAACGGGTACAATTTAAGGGTATACTGTGTAAGGGTTACAATGTAAGGGTATACTGTGTAAGGGTGTACAAATGTAAAAAGGGTACCTGTGTAAGGGTGCACAATGTAAGGGTATACTGTGTAAAGGTGTACAATGGAGGGTATACTGTGGTATGGTGTACAATGTAAGGGTATACTGTGTAAGGGTGTACAAGTCAGGTAATACTGTGTAAGGGTGTACATTAAGGGTATACTGTGTAAGGGTCACAATGTAAGGGTATACTGTGTAAAGGGTGTACAATGTAAGGGTATACTGTGTAAGGGTGTACAATGGTACGTGTATCCTGTGTAAGGGTGTACAATGTAAGGTATACTTTGTAAGGGTGTACAATGTAAAGGGTCATAAATGTTTAGGGTTACAATGTAGGGTTACTGTGTAAGGTGGACATGTAAGGTGTACTGTGTAAGGGTGCTACAATGTAGGATATACTGTGTAAGGGTTTACATGTAAGGTTATACGGTGTAAGGTATACTGTGTAAGGGTGTACAATATAAGGGTGTAGGGCCTCATTTGGTGGCACCAGTTGGGTGTGTGTGTGTTTGGGGGGGGTATTTAATTAAATGGCTGGGCCTTTAGCTCTGTTGACTGCTTTATACTAACCCACCACGGCCGTAATATGTTTATATTGGTTTATTTACTAAACACCCCTATACACATCTGTTGTATTCAATTAGATCAACTGGACTTGAAATGTAGTTCTTGAAGACGTTTCGCTAGTCATCTATCCGATGCATATTCTCGCTTCAATTTTCTCACTAGATGACTTGATACAAGCATCTGTGGCATTATGTACCCTGGAAAATCCCAATTAGCATATCACAGCCAGTGTTAAGGTGTGATTAGATAGGTGCTACAGCAGGTGTTATGGACGCCCAGAGGGTGTGTTTACAAACCAGAATTGTACATGGCAGACAGTGTGGGTTCACCCCCCACCTACTTTTAGGCTTGGTTTCTGGTTTCTTTATTTTCACATAAATGATACATAAATGGCCTCCTTAACACCTCTCTTGAACCAGTCACGTTCCTTTGCCAGTATGTTAACATTACAATCTTCAAAGGTATGTCCACCAGAAGGAAGTACAAGCTTTCACAGAACACATTAATGCGGTGGACCAAAACATTAAATTCACAAGGGAAGATACAAAACAACACACTGGCTTTCTTGGACTGCTTGGTAGAAGTTAAGGAAAATGGTAAACTGGAAGTAGAGGTTTACAGAAAACCAACACACACAGATCAGTATTTGATGTTTGACTCCCACCACCCTTTAGATCACAAGCTGGGGGTCATCAGAACCCTACAACACAGAGCCGAGAACATCCCCACTAGCACAGAGGCGAAGGCTAAAGAAATGAAACATCTCAGAGGAGCCCTTAAACCTTGTGGATATCCAGACTGGGCCTTTGTCAAAAGAAGTAGAAGGAAAGAAAAGAACACGAGTACCAACAGTGAAGGGGAAAAGCAAGACAGGAGGAAGAACATGGTCATCCCATATGTAGCAGGGGTCTCCGAGAAATTAAGAAGAATTTTCAAAAAACATCGTATCCCTGTCTGCTTTAAACCGAACAACACACTGAGGCAGCAATTGGTACATCCGAAAGACCCAATACCAAAACACAAGAAAAGCGACATGATATATGCAGTGCAGTGCAGTGAAGAATGCTCTGATTTGTATGTGGGGGAGACCAAACAGCAACTGCATCAATGTATGGCCCAGCACAGAAGAGCCAATTCCTCGGGTCAGGACTCAGCCGTGTATCTGCATCTTAAGGATAAAGGACATACCTTTGAAGATTGTAATGTTAACATATTGGCAAAGGAACGTGACTGGTTCAAGAGAGGTGTTAAGGAGGCCATTTATGTGAAAATAAAGAAACCAAGCCTAAATAGAGGTGGGGGGGTTCGACACCAACTGTCTGCCATGTACAATGCTGTTTTGACACCTTACTCTGGGCGTTCCTATAACACCTCTTAGCCACAACCCTGGCACAAACTTTAAAGAGTATGTCTACGCCCTTATAACTTTTTGCATACTGCTTAAAGGGCAAGTCCAGCCCCAAAGTGAAAACTTACACACAGTTAAATCACCCCCCAAAACCCTAAACGGTAATAGTTTGAAATGTGAAATATATGAGTCTAACCTGAAATCCTGCACAATGTCCTGTTTCCTCTGTTTCTGCTTCTGGTTCTTCCAGTTAGTAACTGTCAGTTATGGATTTGACAGTGACATCACAGCCAATGACTTAATGTTAATCCCCTATCTGCCTCTTCTGAGCATGCCCAGGCTCAGTACAGGCTCAGTACAGGTTTCTAAATTGCTCAGTTTCCATGAGGCATCCAGAAGCATAGCAGGCATACAGTAAGAATTCATAGGACAAACTATGATATATCAACATATTTTAAAGAGGCCTTCTTTCTAAAAGATCTTATTTTTTTCACTAAAATCCTTAACTAATGCAAAATATGCTAAATTTACAAAGCTGGATCGCCTCGCCATGTTCTCCTCCTCCTGGGCTTCTGGGCCTGGACATCAGTCAATCTGTGATGCTTACGTCAATGCCAACGGCTGCCGGATATACTAAAGCGTGCTCCCCCTGCTGCATGTGTGTCGATCCTGTCTAATGGAATTGAATGGCTGCCATTGACCTCTTGTGTAAGCAGAACAGCACTGGAGGCAGTCTGCTTGTGGCACCGGTTCTCCCTAGCGGTGCTTAAGGCTTTATGGCATGTGAATTAAACATACAGCATTGGCTGCTAAGGGATCGATCTGTGTAAGGTAAGAAGCATTTATGTGTTTGTTATGTGTAATTAAGTTATGAATAGGGACATGTCCTTTAGGCTAGGCCATAACTAGGGCATTTCTCATGCTCTAATGATTGTGTTTTGGCAGTGCATGTCAATATGGGTGGCCACACTTGTATGTATGTATGTATGTATGTATAATTTTATTTATAAAGCGCCACTTGGGGATATATATACATATATATAAATTATGTATAAATGGATATAATACAACAAGCCTTGACACATAGGAATGAGATCCCTGCCCCGAAAGGTTACAATCTAAGTGGGGGGACACATACAGGACAAGTGGGGAGGATGGGTAACAAAGTGCTTAAAGGGGCTAACAAGCATTTGTTCTGTGATGCTCAGAAAGGTAGGAGACAGTCTAGATTTGAGTATTAATGGTGTCAACAGACGAAGTGAGAGAGGGAGAGAGTTCCAAAGGTAGGGAGCGAAGAGAGAATGGTTTAAGGCGGGAGGCAGCAGTGCTAATTGGGAATCTGTGCAAGAGATTTCCTTGCGAGGACCGAAGGGCACGGCCTGGAAACATAGGGGACCAGAGAGAGATAAGTAGGGAGTGCAGTAGAGCGAAGGGATTTAAAGGTTAAAATCAGGGTATAGAATATGATTCTTGTTGATGGGAAGCCACCCTATGGACTGCAGTATCGGGGTTGCAGGTTTCTCGCTTGGAGGAGAGCGAGATGATCCGAGCTGTCGAGTTTAAGATAGACGGGAGGAGAGAGATGACAGGCGGGAGACCAAGTAGTAGAATGTTACAGGACAAGACGGAGATGGAGATTATAAGGCATGGATGAGGGTGAGCAGTGCCATGCTGCAATCTATATAAGCGATCACCATACTTTGTGAATCACATGTGCTCTGATAAGGAAAATGTAATAAGTGCGGGGAGAAGTACAGACTGAAACTTTCCACTCAGCAGATAAGGGAGATTCCAGGCACTGGGAATCTCTCCCTAAACACGTCATAGTACAAACGGCGACGTATGGGTCCTGTTAGTGATTCATCCACAGAGTGCCCACACTTAAATAATCGCTGTCTGCTCAGGACTTGTTGTGCGTTGCGGGTTGGCCTCACCATTGCACGTGTGTACAAGCCTAACGTGCCTAGGAGTGGCTCAGATGATAGCCTCGTCCCTGCTTCTGGGCCGACGAATGGAAAGAACATATCTGGAAGACGTCTTCCTTTGGCCAGGTCCTGGACAGAGCTATACTGGACCTGATGAAGGTAAGAACAGGGGGGAGGATGATAACAGCATAGTTGTCCTTTAAACTGTATGTGTATATTTACTTTTGACTGTTGCAGGGTATAAAGACCTCGTTAGCGGGATAGTTGTTTGTATGGTTTACCTTGATAGACAGAAAGACTTTATCGAAAAATATGTTCATTATGGAGGAAACCCAGACAGTAATTTTCCAAATTTCTAACAAAACCACATTCCTATTGGATTGGTCGACTTCCTCAGCAAGTGATTCGCATTAAAACTAAAACAATCAATGCTGTCCAGCCAGGCAATTCTAATAAAGATCTGTGGCACTTCCAGGCAGCCTGGGACTTTGGTTCCGCAAAGATAACAATTCTGATACACTGAGCTGGGCTCTGGGTTATGTTGCAGACAAACCATATAACCCTCTGAAAGGTCTCGTCTTGATTAACTACTGACCTGTACAGATGTCCCCACCGGACAGTTTCACTCTAAAATAGGATTTTCAAATTTTCATAAAGTTTCGAAATATCGAACCAAACCCTATAAAAGTGAATGGGAGCCAATGTTTGTCTGGGCAGGGGGGATGCTGGGGAAATGTAGGTTGCTGGTGCGCGGGTCGATAAGCGGCAGTAGTAGGCCCAGGGTCCAATTGGTATAGGTTGTGGGCTGAGTGTTTCAGTGCCATGTCGTGGCCGTCTGGTTGGGACCTCTGGTTGCACAATAAGGAATAGGGGGTGTTATGTGTGGCTGCAACAAATGTCTTCGCGTTAAAGAGGGGGGCAGCGCTGAACGTGTCAGAGGCTATAAGCCTGTGATATGTGGGTCGTGCCATTTTGCTTTTGCACACAGGGCAGTAACACATAACATATCCCCTCCTTCTCCCTATTCGGGTTGGTTTGAAATATTTTTGGTCACATCGGCGGATACGTCTCTGATAAAATTGGAGGTTGGAATTCCAGTTCGATCTACGGCAGGATTGTAAATCCCCAATGGTGGGAGTTAATGTGGACATATATACGGCATCGATATTCCGGTCGATTCGATAAAATTGATCAGATTATCGATGACACTTTTTCAGGTTTTCCGATCAATCAGACCAATCAGCGATAACCAATCGGCCTATCGAAAAAAACTGATCGGGCAAGATGGAAACATTTCTATCAACCCCATCTACCAGAACCATACATTCCGTTTTCAAACTGAATTCTACAGAAGATCGCTGGTGCAAGGTGGAGATATTCAATAGATTCTTTCAATCAGATCTTTTATTGTTTCAGACGATCGCAAATCCAGCGGAAGAATATTGGACCGTGTATGCCATCTTAATTAGGCAAGACGTACAATGTATCATTTTGTAAATAATTGTTAATAAAAAATGTGGCTGAACAAGAACAAGAATGAGTCCTGTGTGTTTATTTCATAGAATTTAACCTAAGGTAAGTATGGTAAGATCTGGGTAGGTGTTGTAAGTTAAAGAGGACGGGGCCAGGGCGGATATTCCTCCGCTAGTATCTTTGGATATAGATATTTGATATTGAGACCCACAGGATTTTCGAAAGTTCTGAAAAGTTTTAAAATCTTACACTTTACATGACAAGTTCCAGCAAGTTGGGGGTAAACCATCATTCTTCATTCCATTTCAAGGTCAGATGTTCTATGTGCCCATTCCTAGACTAGATATTAGACTGACAGCTCAAACAGTGTTGACTATTAAAATATACAGTTCATGGCTTGTAAACAGTTCATCTGAACGGTTACTAATCTAATCTGCACATTTACCATATGGTAAAATGAGAAAAGCACAGCAATCATTTCAAAGCCTCTGTAATGTAAATATCATTTGTGCGTTCTCGGCTGTGAAACGTACAGTCCGGCAATTTTGCCATTGCCAGTTAGAACAGTACAAATATGTGATACAGGTTTGTACACATCTCCCTAACCTAAACGGCAAATAAACTATGTAAGTTATCTACCCGCAACCCCAACTGCTTTTTTATTACATGAGAATTTATTGTCCATTCTGGCAAGGGATCTGCCTCCTTCCTCTGCTCAATGAGCTTTTTATTAACTTGAGCATATGCAGAGCAGGAAGCAGTGGAAATTGATGTACCTTCCGTAAGATACTAATCACATTCACATTTAAAATGAGAAAGCAATAACTTTTTCAAAATCACCACAGGGGGGTGTTCCAGAGTTTTTAGAAATGTCAATCTTTAAAGGGGAAGTGTAGGAAAGGTAGGATTTGGAGAGTATTGTGTAGTACCCCCCACATTACTATGAATGGAGTTTGGATAGGATATTAAAGGGCTGGTTTGGGCTAATAAAAATTTTGCCTGTGAGATGTTCAGCAATAAAGTCTCTGCCTTTGCAGAAGAAAGACAATATGTGAGTTTTATCTCACCCCTTTAAAAGTAACTCTACATAAATAAAATACAAAATAAGGCTGGTCATCCCTTTAATCGCTTTTAATATTGCACCTTTCAGTGCAGAAGTGGATCTGTTTATGCTACATTCCCTTATTGAAATGTCCTTGGATAAGTTTGATCTAGTTACATTGCAGGATCTATATTTGGAATGCCAGTGTGGCCTTGCCTACTCCCACAGTCCAGCTATTATGGTCAATGGAAAGACATGCTCTGCAAAGCACATCTTCCTATTGGCCAGTAGTGAGAAGGGGTGGGACCAGGACCAGTTTTAGTTCCTTACCGTGGGTACTCTGTGTTGGTGTCTGTTAAAGAGGAAACTAAAGCTAAATGTAAATGAGCCTGAATTAATTCTAAAGATTAATTTTCACCTCATTGACATCATCAATGAGAATGTCTATTAAATATTACGCTTTGGCTTTTCTGAGTTCTGCAGGCCAGTTATACACACGTTGCACTTGCTCAGTGTATTCCCTCCCTCTTCCCCTACCAGAGCTGTCAGGTAACTACTGGGTACCCTTCCTGGACCTTCTGTAACCAAGTCTGAGCAGTGAGAAAACAGTTGTTACTATAAAATAAACTTGAACAATGACAGATGGTTTGATTATTAGAGAATTAAATATATGTATATATCAGCAAATCAGTATATATCACACGATACTGTCTCTGGATTTAAGGAACAATACCTTATGGGACCCATACATGCACCAATCCTGATGGTACAATCGATATTGGTCCAATAACATCTTTTCTTTGGTCCAATATGAAAAAATTGTCTGACGATTGTACGATATTGGAATATCCCGATGTTGTTTGACCGGGATTGGTGTGTGTATGGATTCTTTTTGATCAGTAAATCATGGATGTTCTTTGCCATAGAGACCAGTTTCATTGTAAAACCAAACAATTCTAATATATTTCATGTAACGTCCCCAACACCCTTAAACACACACAGAAACATAACCGCTAGGACCTCATTAGTTTATACTATAATATTGCCTTTAATCTCTGCTTCCATCACTTTTGGGATTTAAAACCACATCTAGGATCTAGTGCTGCATCCTGGTTCCCAAATGAATCTGGTTTAGAAAATCTGTGGACCGAATGTTTGTTTTTTTTCGAAATTTCAAAACTTTTCACCCAAAAATTGAATATTAGAAAAAGAAAAATTCCAAAAACTTTTATAGGTTTCTCGGAACAGCTTCTGCATCTCTACCAGGGCCAAGCAGTAAAAGTCTGTGAGGGATGAAATGGTCCGGTCCTGTTCCTCTTTCTTCATACATTGACCACTGCCACATGGCAAAAAACAACGACTGAACTTTTCTGATTACTGCATGGGGACGTTTAGCCCAGACATCTAAAGATTATCTATCTACAGCACTTTACTAATAGCTGCTATCTATGATGACGGAGTCTTGCTAAGCCATAGGAGTTGATATTTAATTTGGCTTGAAAAAGCCAAATTACTGTTCTTTCTATTCTTCTTCTTCTTCTTCCGTTTATTCTTCGCTGTTTGGACTGTATCTCCTCCCACAGTTTTGAGCTAGAGACATGAAATTCGGTACAGACGTGCGGGGCATATAGGAGACGTGTGCTATCTTCTAGTAAGGAATTCGTGGAAGCGTTACGGCATTATCGGCAAATTCCCATAGACTATAATGTAACAATCCTCATATGTGGATATTTCAAAACAGCTTGTTTCTAGTCATAAATACAAAGGGGATACCCCCAACCCCCCACACAGACCCAGGTACACCCACCTACTGACCTACCTTCATTCCCATGGAAGCCATTTTAAAGGGTAACTAAAGTCAAAAAACAAATTTAGATTTATCCTCAATAAAAGATAGTTTTATAGTTGTAAACACAAAAAACACATACCACCTCAACACAGACCCAGGTAACACACACACTGATCTACATCCATTACAGTGGCAGCCATACTTAAAGGGTAACTAAAGTAAAAAAAACTAATTTAGATTTTTCCTCAATAAAAGATAGTTTATGGTTATAAACACACAAAAAATACATACCCCTCAACCATACACCAGGTACACACACCTACTGATCTACTTATCCATTATGGTGGCAGCCATATTTAAAGGGTAACTAAAGTAAAAAAACTAATTTTGATTTATCCTCAATAAGATGTTTTATGGTTGTAAAACACAAAAAAGACATACTCCTTAACCAGACCCTGGTACACACACCTACGGATCTACTTATCCATTACTGTGGCAGCCATAATTAAAGGGTAACTAAAGTCCAAAAAACTAAAAAAGTTTTTTTTTTTAACCCCAACCTGACACAGATACTTACACCTACTGATCTAATATCCATTACTATGGCAGCCATACGTAAAGGGTAACTAAAGTTAAAAAAAAAAAAAAAATTTGACCAATAATCAAAAGTTTTTTTTTAAAATTCCAACCTGATCCAGGTACACACACTTACTGACCCACCCTTCCATTTCCATGGCAGCCATATTTAAAGGGTAACTATAGTCAAAAACTGACCTACCTTTAATGCATGTGACATATTTAAAGGGGAAGTAAAAAAACAACAATGTCCTCTGATTGGCATTAAGTTTTAAAATCTGCAGCACAAACAAACACATTCCCTTCCAAATGCAGTCTTTCATGCCAAATTCAAAGTTTATACTTAAACTTTCCCCTTCTAGTTATTTTTGATTTACTATATGCCAATGAATTGAGGGTTATTCATGATTGATTTTAGGATGTTTTCATGTATTTGCATTATTGTCCAGTTATGTTTTCCCCTATCCAGAATGAATGAATGAATGAATGAACTAAATGGATTTTATTATAATTTTCTTGAGTGTGCAGAAATAAGGGTAGTTTGTATTTTTTCTTTTGCTTGATGGGTCCAGCGTAGACGTGTTAGAAATGAAGCCTCTACTGAACCAGTCTAGTACCTGAGACAAACTGATTTTTTGCTTTACAACCCACATACCCTAAGGCAATTTGAAGACCACAATGTATTGTTAAACCAGCAGTAACCGCCAATCATTGAGACTAAGCTGAGCCTAATCTTTACCTAAAGGGACGCGTTTCACCGGAGTAATGTGTTTTTTTTGAGTGGGAATTTTTTAAACAGAACGCCATCTAAAGCTTAAGGAGTTTTCCACACATCTGAGGACATTTCCCCTGCTAATCTCTTTTCAAAAGAAAAAGTAACTTTATTCCTTCAGGAACTTTTCTACTTAAAAATTTTCACATGTGGATCCAAAATGGAAACATTACACACCACGTGCGTGCCTAGTCTGCTGCAATCACTGGGTTCAAAGAATTGGCCTTAAGGGGAAGTAAAGCTAAAATACTGTATAAAATCTGAACGGATTCTATGTTTCTAACTAGCAGAAGCTGTATGAGTTAAGGTGTGAAGTTACAGTTTTCTTTAACTTGTTTTTAACATGAATCCATTGACACATTTATATTTAACTTTAATTCTCCTTGAATTATCTTTAAGCCCTAGACTTTCATAGACTGGCATTTTTATTGCAACAGGCAAAGACGCAATAACGTAGAATAAAACCTGACATATAAATCAACACAATTGTGCTCACATGTAATGCACAATCTTTTGCAAAACCTTCTACCCCTAGTGGCCATTTCCTTACAACCTTTCTAAATATAAATACCTACATTCAAAGTTATAATTTCTATTACCGACAATGAAAAACCAGGCTGGGTAACACAGCCCAATTGACCGATGATCACGTCGACAGATCGCTCGGATCAGAATATCGCACCGTGTGTAAGCAGTCAAGGTCTACAGTACAGAAATATCAATCTCAGAGATCAAGCTTTTTTGTCACAAAAGACAAATGTTGGTTGAAGCCAAATCAGATGAAAGTTCTATCAGACCAGTAAATTTTGTTAGCATTTTCAGTCTTTAATTGACCACACGATCAGCCATGCTGGATCGTTCAGTCTGTAAGGCCAGCCCCTAGAGATTGCCCTCCAAAGGCCTGTATTGCGTAACAATTTATGCTAGTGTTTTGTAATTGCAAACTATGGAGGTAAACGAGAAGGCATCATAAGAAATGAAGACCCTCTTATGCAGTCTCTAGAAGATAGCATGTAGACATCCCAAAATAGCTGCAATTTCTGAGACTGATTAGTTGTACATTTATGCTACTTCCACTTATAAAAATGGTTTTTTTTTGTGCCACAGTGTTGGACTTCTAGAAGACAGTATCAGTGTGGAGGACACTAAGGCAACAATTTATTCTCTCTCTCAGAAAAATATATTATATTTCTCTATAAATTACACCATTTATGGAGTGTTATGTCCCATAAGAATTTTTCCCCATAATTGTTCTTGGCAAAGTATTAAGACAAGATTTCTGTCCTGACATAGATAATTTCTTGGTAGTAATTGTGCGGTTATGGGATTAGCTGATGGTTGTGTGCAAATTACAAATATGCCCTGAAATGGTTTGGGTTTAATGTAAAATTCTTCACAAAACAATCTGCAATACCTGCCTCATTACACCGGTTTTCTTGTAAATACAAGTAAATAACCCTGCTGTTGTTCTCATTTTCAGTTAACACTAATGTTGTTATTATTAAACATTTTCCAAACTATCCTGGACATGGAAGCAAGGATGCACAGTTGCCTAAAACCTGCAATTTGGTCTCCTTGGAGGTGTTTTCAAACAGCTGTAGACTAATTGCTATACATTAAGGCTGAAAGGCTGTGATTGAAATTTATTACATAGAATTTGGATTAGCATCTTTAAAGAGTGTTAATATTTTCAGGTTGGAAGTGAGAAAACAAAAAGAGAGTTTCATGGGGGAGTAACAGGAGGCAATAGGAGAAGAACATAAAGACGGTTTCAAAAAAGGATTTTAGATAGCATTATAATGTTACATAGTAATACATTGATAAAACATAAAATATATTATATAAATAAGTTTATTGACTGACATATACGATTATTCAAAAAACAAAAGTGGTTTTCAACCATATCCTGGTACAATGGAGCTGAGGAGAAACCAGAGGAACTATTTTTTAAAATGTTTGTCCAGGTCATGGTCTATCTGTAATATCATTCATCCAGGTCATGGAATATCTGTAATATTCATTATCCGGTATGGTATATCTGTAATATTCATCCATCCAGGTCATGGTATATCTGTAAATTCATTCATCCAGGTCATGGGTATCTGTAATATTCATCCATCCAGGTCATGGTATCTGTAATATTCATCATCCAGGTCATGTATATCTGTAATATTCATCCATTCAGGTCACGGTATATCTGTTAATATTCATCCATCCAGGTCATGGTATATCTGTATATTCATCATCCAGGGTATGGGATATCTGTAATATATTCATCCAGGTCATGGAATATCTGTAATATTCATCCATCCAGGTTCATGGTATATCTGTAATATTCATTCATCAAGGTCACGGATATCTGTAATATTCATTCATCCAGGTCATGGTATATCTGTGAATATTCATTCATCAAGTCAGGTATACTGTATATTCTCATCAGGTCACGGTATATCTGTAATATTCATTCATCCAGGTCATGGTATATCTGTATTATTCATACATCCAGGTCATGGTATATCTGTAATATTCATTCACCAGGTCATGGTATATCTATAATATTCATTCATCCAGGTCATGGTATATCTGTAATATCATTCATCCAGGTCATGGTATATCTGTAATATTTCATTCATCCAGGTCATGGTATATCTGTAATATTTATCATCCAGGTCATGGTATATCTGTAATATTCATTCATCCAGGTCACGGTATATCTGTAATAGTCATTCATCCAGGTCATGGAATATCTGTAATATTCATTCATCCATCCAGGTCATGGTATATCTGTAATATCATTCACCCAGGTCATGGTATATCTGTAATATTCATTCATCCAGGTCATGGAATATCTGTAAATTCATCATCCAGGTCATTGTATCGTAATATTCATTCATCCAGGTCATGATATATCTGTAATATTCATTCATCCAGGTTATGGTATATCTGTAATATTCATTCATCCGGGCCACGGTATATCTGCAATATTCATTCATCCAGGTCATGGTATATCTATTCATTCATCCAGGTCACGGTATCTGTAATATTCATCCATCCAGGTCACGGTTATTGTAAATTCATTCATCAGGTCACGGTATATTGTAATATTCATTCATCTCAGGTCACGGTATATCTGTAATATACATTCATCCAGGTCACGGTAATCTGTATATCATTCATCCAGGTCACGTATATCTGTAATATTCATTCATCTGTCACGGTATATCTGTAATATTCATCATCCGTCACGGTATATCTGTAATATTCTTCATCATGGTCATGGTAATCTGTAATATTCATTCATCCTGGTCGTGGTATATCTGTAATATTCATCCATCCAGGTCATGGTATATCTGTAATATTCATTCATCCTGGTCATGGTATATCTGTAATATTCATTCATCCAGGTCACGGTAAATCTGTAATATTCATTCATCCAGGTCATGGTATATCTGTAATATTCATTCATCCAGGTCATGGTATATCTGTAATATTCATTCATTCAGGTCATGGTATATCTGTATTATTCATCCATCCAGGTCATGGTATATCTGTAATATTCATTCATCCAGGTCATGGTTATATGTAATATTCATTATCCAGGTCATGGTATATCGTAATATTCATTCATCCAGGTCATGGTATACTGGTAATATCATCATCCAGGACCAGGTCATGGTATATCTGTAATATTCATTCATACGGGACCAGGTCATGGTATATCTGTAATATTCATTCACTCAGGTCATGGTATATCTGTAATATTCATTCATCCAGGTCATGGTATATCTGTAAATTCATTCATCCTGGTCGTGGTATATCTGTAATATTCATCCCTCCAGGTCATGGTATATCTGTAATATTCATTCATCCAGGTCACGGTATATCTGTATATCATTCATCCAGGTCATGGTATATCTGTATATTCATTCATCAGTCACGGTTAATCTGATATTCATTCATCAGGTCATAGTATATCTGTAATTTTCATCCATCCAGGTCATGGTATATCTGTAATATTCATCCATCCAGGTCATGGTATATCTGTAATATTCATCCATCTAGGTCATGGCATATCTGTAATATTCATTCATCAAGGTCTGGTTATCTGTAATATTCTTTTATCCAGGTCATGGTATGATAATCTGTAATATTCATTCATCAAGGTCTTGGTATATCTGTAATATTTTTTTATCCAGGCCATGGTATATCTGTGATATTCATTCATCAAGGTCTTGGTATATCTGTAAATATCATTCCCCCCCCCGATCGGTCGGCCAGGAGGAAGACTTGTATGGTGTGTACCCACCTTTAGACTTAAGACTAAAATCAATTTTTTTTTATATCAATGGCCATGATTTATTATAATCTGCTTCTATTTTTAGTTTGGGGGGTAGATATACCCTTTAAATTAATTGCTTTTCCATCCATGTGTCCGTCATGTCGGTAATGACTACCTTACCCTATGGGGGTCTAAGGAGAACTTTGCATGATTCAAAAAGCTCTGTTATAATTGCATAATTGATATATTTAAACACAGAACCACTAAACTGCAAAATATTACCCAATGGTAAATTGGAAAAATGTTCAAAATGATATTTGAAAGAGAACTCAAGTAAATATGGTTGATTCTCCTTTTATTCACCAGTATAACCTAATGTAGTATATTTTTTTACCTTCTTAATGTGCCATTTCTGTTGCGGCTAACTGTCGGAAGCGGCTGCTTTCCCCCCCCCCCCCCCGATCGGTCGGCCAGGAGGAAGACTTGTATGGTGTGTACTAAACGTTCCCTCCCCCCCCATACCTAGTTTAAAATCTCCTCCAACCCCCTAGCCATCTTCTCCCCCAAAACAGTTGCACCACCACCATTGAGGTGCAATCCGTCACTACTAAAGAGCCTGTAGCCAACAGAAAAGTCAGCCCAGTTCTCTAAAAACCCAAACCCCATCTCCTTACACCACTCCCTTAGCCACGCATTTATACTCCTGAGCTCCCGTTGCCTCCCTAGCGTAGCACGTGGCTGCGGTAGTATTTCTGAAATCACTACCCTGGAGGTCCTTGCTTTTAACTTGGCCCCTAATTCTCGGAAATCATTTTTAAGGACCTCACCTCCACCTCTAACTTTGTCATTGGCACCAATGTGAACCAAGACCGCCGGGTCACTCCCAGCCCCACCCAATAATCTGTCTACACGATCCACCACATGTCGAACCCTAGCACCAGGCAGACAACACACTGTTCGGCATGCAGGGTCCTGGCGACAGATTACCCTATCTACCCTTCTAATAATAGAATCCCCTACCACTACCACCTGTCTATCCTTCCTAGCCCCCAGTTCTCCCTCCCTTGTATTGGAGCGGGCCTTTCCCTTGAGCACCCAGGGGACGGCCATCTCCAATACAAGGGAGGGAGAACTGGGGGAGATTTTAAAACTAGGTAATGGGGGGGGAGGGACTAACGTTTAACTACAACAAGGGGTAGAAGAGAAGTTAGGGATCTGGGGGCTAGTAAACACAACGGAGGGAGGAGAAGGAGGAGGGGGAGCATAGAGATAAGGAGGCATTGTACGCCAGTATGAAGTAAATCAATTGATAATCTAAAATGTATGTTTACAAATGCAAGGAGTTCGGGCTGGAAAAACCGCGACACTAAATAATAGCGTTAAAGGAAAGGTATGATGTAATTGGTATGCAGAATCATGGCTGTTATGATTCACACGACTGGACAGTAAATATTGAAGGGTCCTCTTATTTAACATGACCGAGTTAATAAGAAAGGAGGAGGAGTATGTATGTATGTAACAGGAATTGAAGCCAATTTAAAAATGGAATAGATGGGGAGCAAATGATGCGGCAGAAAATTATGGGTGGAACTGTGTACAGGAAGCAAGAAGGTGGGTAAATTAATTGTTGGAGTGTGTTAATAAGCCGCCAAATGCCGGGGAAGAGGTGGGAAATGAATCTCCATATGCGTTGGCGAAGGCTGCTGGAGGGTGCATTGTTCTGGTTATGGGGATTTTAACTACCCTGAAATAGATTGGAGTAATGGAACTGCCAGCACTCAAAGGTATAAAGTTCTTAAATTTCCTATATGAGCATTTCTTTCAAACAGATGTGTAGAAGTTCCTACTAGAAAGAATGCGTTGTTTGGATCTGGTGATATCTAATAACCCAAGCTCTTTGGATGAAGGAAATGGGAAGCTTAGGGAATAGTGACCATGATATGGTCATTTAATATAGGTTGCAGAAAACTAAAGGCACTGGCTTAACAAAACTTTTAACTTTAGGAAAGCTAATTTTATGCTTTTAAAGGAATCGCCCTGCTCATAGACTGGGGGAACGTTTCTAGGTAAAGATACTGAGCAGATGTGGACCACTTTTAAAAGGGATATTAAACTATAACATTTCCAAATCGGTACCTTTAGGAAACAAGTGTTAAAAAAATTAGGTCCACTCCTCATGGCTATGCTCAGGTAAAAAGGAAATGGAAAAAAAGAAAGGGCTTTTAAAATTTTGAAAGCAGAAGCACAGAACAGGCTTACAGGGACTTCAAAAGTTGTAAGATAAAGAGTGCAAGAAGCAATAAACTAGCTAAATAGAAAATGAAATACGGATTGCCGAACAAAGCAAGTCCAACCCAAGATGTTTTTTAAGTATATAAATGGTAAAAAAATGAGACTGAGAATGTGGACCATTAAATAATGGAGTGAGTGGTGGTGGTTAGAGGATGCCGAAAGGCTAATCTGCTAAACCGTTTTTTTACATCGGTTTTTACTTGAGATCCTTACAGTAGGGATGTAACATGTGCAGGGAGGAATGAAGAGTTTCACATTGGATAACAGAGGATATGGTACGGAATCAATTAGACAAAGTTAATATCAATAAAGCGCCAGGGACAGATGGATTGCATCCTGGATTTTAAAAGAGCTTAGTTCAGTTTCTAGCAAGACCACTGTGTCTCATATTTTCAGATTCCGCTTTTGTCTGGGGATGTGCGCTGGAATTGGAAAAAAGCCAATTTAATACCAATATTCAAAAAAGGTAGTCGTTCACAGCCTGGACTATAGACCGTAAGGCCTACATCAGCTGGTAGGAAGGTGATGGAAACTTTTAGGGATCATATCCTTGACTTGTGTCTCCAGAGATCATCTTATAGTAGTAGTCAGCATGGATTTATGAGAAATAGATCATGCCAGGGCAAATTTAATTGGTTTTTATGAAGAAGTGAGTATAGAAGTTAGATTCAGGCACAGCTGTGGGATGTGGTATATTTGGATTTTGCAAAAGCCTTTGATACTGTGCCACATAGCGACTAATGTATAAACTGAGGACTGTTGGCCTTGAAAAACATTTGTTCATGGATAGAGAACTGGTTATTGGACCGCAAACAGAGAGTGGTGTTAATGGAAGCTACATCTATGTGGGGCTAAAGTTCTAAGCGGAGTTCCTCAGGGTTTTGTACTGGGGCCGCTTCTGTTTAATTGTTTATAAATGACTTAGAAGGGGGCATTGAGAGCAAGGTCTCTCGGTTTGCTGATGACACTAAATTATGCAGAGCTTGGAAACTTCAATGATGTCAAGTGCTGCAAGCAGACCTAGATAGATTACAAAATGGGCAGCAGAATGGCATAGTGCAGATTCAATGTTGATAAATGTAAGGTGAGCATTTGGGATTAATAATCCCTGTGCCACACTACACCATAAATAACTCTGTGTTAAGTGCATCTGAAATGGAAAAAGATTTGGGGGTTCTGGTCGGTAGATAACAGACTTAGCTGTAGCAAACAATGCCAGGTAGCAACAGCTAGAGCTAGACAAGATATGTCTTGTATAAAGAGGGGAATAAAAATCAAGAGAGAAAAATATTATTCTCCCTCTTACAAGGCATGGTAAGGCCCACTTGGAATATGCGGTGCAGTTTGGAATCCCATATACAAAAAGGGACATCTTGAAATTGAGGCAGTTCAGAGAAGGGCAACTAAATTAATAAGGGGAATGGAGGGGCTTGAATATGCAGGCAGATTAGAAAGTTAGGGCTGTTTACATGTGAGAACGGCGGTTGCGTGGGGACATGATAAACCTTATACAAATATATTAATGGCCCATACAGTGAAACTCTCTGGTGCATTGTTCACTAATAGGTCATATCAGAGGACTCGTGGACTTCCTTTAAGGTTGGAAGAAAAGAAGTTTCATCTTCAAGTTAGGAGAGGTTTCTTTACAGTGAGAACGGTGAAACTGTGGAACTGTCTTCCAGCAGAGGTTGTAATGGCAAGTTCATTGAATAACTTTAAAAAGGCCTGGATAAGTTTCTAAAACTAAAAAATATTGAGAATACTGTATTAATGCCTATAGATCTGGTGATCCAGGGATACTTTCTGATTGCGTTGGAGATCAGAAGGAATTTTTCCCCCCTTTTTTAGCTGGGGTTTTTGCCTTCCTCTGATCAACTGTTAGGTAGGGTTTAAAAAAAAAAAAAAAAAGATAGGTTGGAACTTGATGGACGAATGTCTCTTATTCAACCTTAATTACTATTTACTATGTGTATCTATGTAGCAGGAGAGTGCACGGAACTCACAGGCATTACCGTTTAAAGCTCAAGCAGGAGAGTCACGGAACTCACAGGCATTACTGTTTAAGGCTCAAGCAGGAGAGTGCACGGAACTCACAGTCATTACTGTTTGAGGCTCAAGCAGGAGAGTGCAACGGAACTCACAGGCATTACTGTTTAAAGCTCAAGCAGGGAAGTGCACGGAACTCACAGGCATTACTGTTTGAGGCTCAAGCAGGAGAGTGCCACGGAACTCACAGGCATTACTGTTTGAGGCTCAAGCAGGAGAAAGCAGAGAAATCTCAGAGGGCGGAGCTTAACATTCAGCAAACCAGTAACAAGATGCCAGCAACTTCCAAGGCACAAAGCTAGGCTCTGGAGGGATCATAGGTAAAAGAAAATATGGCAACGTATTTATAAAGCTGCAGCTTCCAAAAACAAACTTGATTTTACACTGCACTTATCCTTTAAGAATAGATTTTATTCATAACTTAAGGATAATAATGTTGTATACCACCAGGGGCACTGCATCATTTGGCAAGTTAAGTCTAATGCCAAAAAATCACAAAGGACAGCAGATTACAAGCCAAAAGGTGGTGCAAACATCTAGAGTAAATGTAGTATCACCTGTTGTGGTCAATGGTTGCCAGAGGCGAAAAAATGCTTGTATGAAGGGGAGGTCCTCCAACTCCCTACCACAGGACTTGGTTAATGCCTAGGTGTAGAGGTATGAAAACGACAAAACCTGCCATGCCAACGTCTTGAGCACATAGAGGACTCCCTTTCACTTCATTGCACATTCTAACCATTCTTCTCCTGTGCAGCAGGGGATGGAATAGTTTGGTGGGGTTTCCTGAGCCGGCTGGCAAAAGAGCCTAGCACACTTTCCATGGCTTTGGTTAGGTCTGGACTGCATCCACATCTAGGCATGTTTTTTTACACATTGATCCCACCAATAACAAATTGAATTTTCATCCACCATCTGGTCATTTCAGTGATTGCCCCCAACCTCCAAACACCATGCAGGTGTTACTAAATAATTCCTGACTGATTAGACTACGCAATCAGACACTCTGTTGTGACATTGTACCAGGGCATGGATTGAGTTCTCCGTATACTCCATATATTAATATAAGGGCGTGTGTAAAATAACTTACATTGAATAGTGACAGTTTACTATTTTCTGTAGACCCTCTGAGCCGTCACTACACAGTGCAGTACACTGCTAAGTTTTTATAAGATTTTACAGGTTAGCAGCACAGATGGCCATAAAGTCATTTTGTCACACTTTTTAAGGGCGTAACACTCATATTACACCTAGAAGGGGGAAAGAGTTTTTAGTAGTCCAAAGTCATCATCTTGAACTTTGAAATAAGGAAAATGTTTATGGGTTCTTTGTTTGTTTATTTTACATATCTTTTAAAGATCAAGTGAGGGTGTAAACTGTTTGTATTCTGCAAATCGCCCTCTATGAAGAATCTTACTGCGTTTTTTTGGTAAACTCGTTTCCTGGGGACGACATTCTCACTCAACATCCATTAGGCCTTGAAGTGTGACAGAACGTTGGAGATTTTGCTGTATGCGTGCTCCGTACTTCTCTAAGGAAACCCTGACCAAACATAAAGGACATGAACAAGAACATGCCATGAAACCTATTTGATAAAGAAAAAAATCCACTGCCAAAGCCAACAGCAGAATATTCAAAATCCATTTTACTCTTCTGTTAAGTTTTGTACATTTTAGGCTGGGCACACATCCTGCAGATATTTTTGGACGACCAACCGATCCACGGACCTCGATCCCCATTCATTTGGATCAGACAAAACAGACGTGTTGGTAAATCACCATTGATTGTGCCAGGGCCCGCCTCGCTAAGATAGGGTGCAACACATTGCAGAGCGGCACCCTTAAGGAGCAGCGGCAGCCGGCACTGTGGGAAGGCAGAGGATTTTTTTTTTTTTTTTATGCCCCGACTGCCCAAATCCCTCCTAACTGGTGTGTGTGTGTGTGTGGGGGGGGTGCAACGACTACGTGTGTAACCTGGCTGGAGGAAGGATACACACAGTCTTACTGTTCTGTTACTTACGCGTCCCGCCGCAGCACACCACGGCTCCGCCTCCAGGCTCCATCCCGATACGAATCTCCACGTCGTTGCCTGGCGCGTCGACAGGCTGCTAGAGGCCTAAAGAAAGAAGCTGTCCGCCTGCCACTTTGTGTCCCGTGAGTGATCAACAAATAATATACATAAACTATATAACAATCATAGAAATTGGTATTTGGAATCTATCCTAAGCACAAACACAAGTCCCCTTAACTTGTATAGGAATGAGTATGGAGTGGGGCCCTGGACAGATAATAGATAAGTATTAGAATGATAGATAGATAGATAGAATAGATAGATAGAAGAATAGATCGATGAACTACTCAGATCGCTCGCATTGATCGATAGATAATAGATAGATAGGATACTTATCGCGATAGAATCATCGCGAGATAGATCATAGATAGATAGATCGCTCGATCGATCGATCGATAAGTACTCGCCCTCGCATCGCTCGCTCGATATCGCTCGCATCGCTCGCATAGATCGATCTGCTTCGCTCGCTCGCTCCTCGCGCGCTCGCTCGCTCGCTCTCGCCTAGATAGCTTATTCACCTCGCTCGCTCGCTCGCTCGCTCGCGTCCCTTCGCCCTCGGCTCGCTCGCCTCGCTGCTCCTCGCGTCTTCGCCCTCGCTCGCTCGCTCGCTAGCCGCTCGGGTCTTCGCCCTCGCTCGCTCGCTCCTCGCTGCCGTCTCGCCCTCGCTCTCGCTCCTTCCTCGCTGCTCGCTCGCTCGCTCGCTCCTCGCTCGCTCGCGTCTTCGCATCGCTCGCTCGCTCATCCGCTCGCTCGGGCCGTCTTCTCCCTAGCGTAGCTCGCTCGGGGGCTCGCTCGCTCTGTCTCGCCCTCGCTCGCTCGCTCGCTCGCTCGCGTCTTCCGCCCTCGCTCCGCTCGCTGCTCGCTCGCTCGCTCGCTCGCTCGCGTCTTCGCCCCGCTCGCTCGCTGCTCCTCGCTCTGCGCTCGCTTCGCTCGACTCGCTCGCTCTCTCGCTCGCTCGCCTCGCTCGCTGCTCGCTCGCTCTCGTCTTCGCCCCGCTCGCTTCTCGGCTCCTCGGCGCTCGCTCGCTCTCTCGCTCCGCTCAGCTCGCTCTCGCTCGCTCTCTCGCTCGCTCGCAGTCCGTCGCCCTCGCTCGCTCGCTCCGCTCGCTCGCGTCTTCGCCCTCGCTCGCTCGCTAAGCTCGCTGCTCGCTAGCTCGCGTCTTCGCCATCGTCTCCCCCCGCTGCTCGCTCGCTGCGTCTTCGCCCTCGCTCGCTCTCTCGCTGCTCGCGTCCTTCGCCCTTCGCTCGCTCGCTCGCTCGGCTCGCCTCGCCGCGTCTCGCCCTCGCTCTCTCGCGTCCTTCCGCCCTCACTCCTCGCTCGTCGCTCGCTCGCTCGCTCGCTTCGCTCGCTCGCTCGCTCGCTCTTCTCCCTCGCATTCTCTCCTCGCCGCCGTCTTCGCCCTCGCTCGCTCGCTCAGCCTCGCTTCTGCTCGCGTCTTCGCCCTCGACCTCGCTCGCTCGCTCGCTCGCCTCGCGCCTTTCGCTCAGCTCGCTCCGCTCGCTCCTCGCGTCTCGACCTCCTCGCCGCTCCTCGAGTCCTTTCGCGCTCGCTCCTCGCTCGGCTGCTCCAATCGTCCTCGCTCGCTCGCTCGCTGCTCGCTCGCTCGCTCGGCGTCTTCGCCCTCGCTCGATCCGCCTCGCGTCATTCCGCGCTCCCTCGCTCGCTCGCTGCTCGATACGCCACGCTCTCTCGCTCGTATCGCTCGCCGTCGCTCGCTCGCTCGCTGGCCCGCTTCTCGGCTTCCCCTCTTTTGGCCCCCCCCCTTTTCTTCCCTGCCGGTCTGAGTTGCTCTGGGTGGGGGCCTGGGTCTCCCTCTTCTCTCGTGTGGGTCCTTCCCTGTATTGTAAATAAATGGAGGAATGATAGGTAAATACAATGATAAGGACCCCAGTTACATCAACATGTATAAAAGCCCCTCCCACCTCTGACCAGCACATCCCACTTCCGGACAAAGCACACCCACTTCAATTCTAAACCACAACCTTCCCGGCACGAGAGGGGCGGCATTTGGATTTTGTGTCAGGTGGCACAAAAGTCTATAGCGGCCCTGATTGTGCGTTGCGTTGTACCACACAATCGATTGCACAGACTCTTGGTTGGCCGGGCCACTATTGAACGCGACTGACAGACATTTATCCTGGTCGAGCGATCATGACGAGAAGAAAATAGTCCCTTCGTGTGTCTACCCCACCCAGCCTTATCTCTCGCTATGCGGAAATAGTCCCTTCGTGTGTACCCAGCCTTAGGGCGTCGCTACGAGGAAAATAGTCCCTTCGTGTGTACCAGCCTTAGGCGTCTCGCTCTCGAGAGGAAAATAGTCCCTTCGTGTTGTAAACCCACGCCTTAGGCGCGCGCTACAAGAAGGAAAATAGTCCCTTCGTGTGGTAACCCAGCCTTAGGCGCTCGCTACAAGAGGAAAATGTCCCTTCCGGTGTACCCAGCCTTATGCGTCACTACGAGAGGAAATAGTCCCCTTCGTTGTGTACCCAGCCTTAGGCGCGCGCTACAGAGGAAAATTCCCTTCGTGTTTACCCATCCTTAGGTGCTCTCTACGAGGGAAATAGTCCTTCGTGTAGGTACCCAGCCTTCGGCGCTCGCTACGAGGGAAAATAGTCCTAGCCTTCGAGTGTACCGCAGCCTTATGCGCTCCTAACGAGGGAAATTTCCCTTCGTTGTCCCCAGCCTAGGCGCGCGCTACGAGTAAAAATAGTTCCCTTCGTTGTACCCAGCCTTAGGCCGCATACGCTCGGACGAGGGAACATAGTCCCTTCGAGTGTAACCACAGACCTTAGTCGCTCACTATGAGGGAAATAGTCCCTTCGTGTGTAACCCGCCCTAGGACTCGACCTTTCTGTTAACGTTGGATTGCACTTGTCCTAATGAGGGGCGAGGGCCTTTCACTGTACTTGGTTTGCATTTGGTTTCTTTCTGTGTATCGGTGTATCTGTATATGTCTGGTATCCACAGCCCGTATTCCCTGCCCCATTTATTTTTGGATGATCAGTTGTAACAGAATCCTTAAATTATAGTCAGACCGTGCATTCCTATTCATATAGGCGGCTGACTACTAAATATAAGGTTTGTTGTCTATCTCTCAGATAATAGTGTTAGAGAGAACTCAAAAACTCCTCCAACCCCCTAGCCATCTTCTCCCCCAAAACAGTTGCACCATCACCATTGAGGTGCAATCCGTCACTACTAAAGAGCCTGTAGCCAACAGAAAAGTCAGCCCAGTTCTCTAAAAACCCAAACCCCATCTCCTTACACCACTCTCTTAGCCACGCATTTATACTCCTGAGCTCCCGTTGCCTCCCTAGCGTAGCACGTGGCTGCGGTAGTATTTCTGAAATCACTACCCTGGAGGTCCTTGCTTTTAACTTGGCCCCTAATTCTCGGAAATCATTTTTAAGGACCTCACCTCCACCTCTAACTTTGTCATTGGCACCAATGTGAACTAAGACCGCCGGGTCACTCCCAGCCCCACCCAATAATCTGTCTACACGATCCACCACATGTCGAACCCTAGCACCAGGCAGACAACACACTGTTCGGCATGCAGGGTCCTGGCGACAGATTACCCTATCTACCCTTCTAATAATAGAATCCCCTACCACTACCACCTGTCTATCCTTCCTAGCCCCCAGTTCTCCCTCCCTTGTATTGGAGCTTTGTGCCTTGGAAGTTGCTGACATCTTGTTACTGGTTTGCTGAATGTTAAGCTCCGCCCCTCTGAGATTTTCTCTGCTTTCTCCTGCTTGAGCCTCAAACAGTAATGCTTGGGAGTTCCGTGCACACTCCTGCTTGAGCCTCAAACAGTAATGCCTGTGAGTTCCGTGCACTCTCCTGCTTGAGCTTTAAACAGTAATGCCTGTGAGTTCCGTGCACTCTCCTGCTTGACCTTAAACGGTAATGCCTGTGAGTTCGTGCATCTCCTGCTTGAGCCTCAAACAGTAATGCCTGTGAGTTCCGTGCACTCTCCTGCTTGAGCCTCAAACAGTAATGACTATGAGTTCCGTGCACTCTCCTGCTTGAGCCTTAAACGGTAATGCCTGTGAGTTCCGTGCACTCTCCTGCTTGAGCTTTAAACGGTAATGCCTGTGAGTTCCGTGCACTCTCCTGCTTGAGCCTCAAACAGTAATGCCTGTGAGTTCCGTGCACTCTCTGCTTGAGCCTCAAACAGTAATGCTGTGAGTTCGGCATCTCCTGCTGAGCCTCAAAACAGTAATGCCTGTGAGTTCCGTGCACTCTCCTGCTTGAGCCTCAAACAGTAATGCCTGTGAGTTCCGTGCACTCTCCTGCTTGAGCCTCAAACAGTAATGCCTGTGAGTTCCGTGCACTCTCCTGCTTGAGCCTCAAACAGTAATGCCTGTGAGTTCCGTGCACTCTCCTGCTTGAGCCTCAAACAGTAATGCCTGTGAGTTCCGTGCACTCTCTGCTTGAGCCTCAAACAGTAATGCCTGTGAGTTCCGTGCACTCTCCTGCTTGAGCCTCAAACGGTAATGCCTGTGAGTTCCGTGCACTCTCCTGCTTGAGCCTCAAACAGTAATGCCTGTGAGTTCCATGCACTCTCCTGCTTGAGCCTCAAACAGTAATGCCTGTGAGTTCTGTGCACTCTCCTGCTTGAGCCTCAAACAGTAATGCTTGTGAGTTCTGTGCACTCTCCTGCTTGAGCCTCAACAGTAATGCCTGTGAGTTCCGTGCACTCTCCTGCTTGAGCCTCAAACAGTAATGACTGTGAGTACGTGCATGTGCGTGTGCACGGAACTCACAGGCATTACTGTTGAGGCTCAAGCAGGAGAAAGCAGAGAAAATCTCAGAGGGGCGGAGCTTAACATTCAGCAAACCAGTAACAAGATGCCAGCAACTTCCAAGGCACAAAGCTAGGCCTGGAGGGACATAGGTTAAAAAAAATTGGCAACAGTATTTTTAAAGCTGCAGCTTCCAAATAAACAATAAACTTGATTTTACAGTGCACTTATCCTTTAAGTCTGTCGTTGAACCCAATGTGTACATACGGGACATTATGTAAGAAAGATTATGAGTGAAAGTTGTGAATCTGGGACTATTGAAATCCCAGTGACTTGTTTTCTAATCCTTTAAAGGGAAAGTTCCGTTGAAAATGTCATATTTTAAAAATTCATATTTTATATTTGCATACCTAGTTATTCTACATATTCTCTTCCAGTTGAATTATACCCCTTGCTATTCAGCCCTTCTTCTTCCCAGAACAGTTCCTTGGAATGTTCCTAACAGTAATTTCTACTGATTGGCTGTTGGATGAGTCAAACATGCTCAGATCTCTACTGAGCAACTGAATCAACCCAGGCTCTAGGTCAAGGAAAAGACCATAAGGGTCTCAATTAGGGGTCCTGCTCTTTTCGGCTCAGGGAGAGCAGAGAGCAGAGCAATGGGGGATTGATTGGCTGTAAGTAACTTTGCAGTGATTATTTTCCATATATAACACGGTGGTTGGGGGTGGGACGGGATAGAGTACCCATTGTGAAAAACTTATTTTAGTGGTGGAGATAACCTTTAAGTAGAATGGGAGGTACATGCGCTGTGTCTTACACCCATTCTTCAGTAAAACTTGCAGGAGGGGAGGAGAAACTTACCTGCAAACAGACCAGTGCTGCTGACAGTCTCTGACACCAATGAAAGTCTCTGACGCATTCATAGTCCCTTGCATGCGCACACAGTGCATGGGAGCGTGGATATGTCTGAGACTTCAGAGGAGCCGTCGCTGGACCATTCGTGGGTAAGTTTCTCCTCCTGCTCTCCTGCAAGTTTTACTGAAGATCGGGAGGTTAAGACATAGAGCTTTTACCTCCCGTTCTTTGGTTAAACTGAATAACGCAAACTTTAAAAAATGGTGGACATTCCTTTTAAGCAATAAAACCTGAAGGCTATTTTCTTAACTCTTAAAGTTACTCGTACAGTTCAACTGATGTTCATATTTTGAGTTGGTCAAGTGACTAATTATATTTAGGAGAGTTAGTTAGGGTTAGTTTAGGAGAATTACTTAGTTTAGGAGAATTACTTAGTGAACAATACGTACACAGGGCTTAGGGCTGTAGACATTACAGGACAGTTGCCTTTTCTCCGCGAATGGTTTGTCTTGGACACTGCTATGGATCTCCGTAACTTTGGCTTTCAGCCATTGAGATGGTGGAACTTGAAAAATTATTTTTCTGTGGAGCAGCCTAGTGGACTGGGGTCATCTGTGAATACTAGATCTTCATTACAAAACCATACTTTAACAATGGGTCGCACCTGTTCATCTAAACTGGATTTGTAAGCCATGTTACCATAACAAATCCACTTGCACCTCTATCAGCTGGGAAAATGAGTTGAAAGCTTAAACACAAACTGTACCAGATGGAAGAGAAATAGCCAAGAGGCCTCGTTAGATCACAGTCATTTTTTTTCTACTAAGAAGAATCAAGTTTTGTGTTCACTGTATCGGGGGTTGTGAAGTTTGTAAATTTCTTCTCATAGGGTTTGGTAATGTTTATCATCTTGATTTTTCTTGTTTTAGACTTTGTAGATTCAGCTATGGCAATTTTGCTGAAATAAAGTTCACTTATCATCATATATCACTGCAATTTATTTCAGACCCAACATTTTTTTTCTTCAAAAGCCTTTAAAACTAGAAAAGGAAAATTTAAGTGTAAACTTTGCCTTTGGCTTGAAAGGCAGCATTATGGAAGGGAGTGTGTGTGTGTGTCTGGGCTGCATGGTTTCAAATTCAATAATCTTGCTATGACATCATAATCCATTCTGATTAAATGCATATACCGTATATACTCGAGTATAAACCGACCCGAGTATAAACCGAGGTACCCAATTTCAGTTAAAAATCCTAATAAAAGTTGTTGACCCGAGTATAAACCGAGGGTAGAAACTTGGCATTCAAGATGTTTGGAAACTACAACTCCCAGCTAATAAAGCATGCTGGGAGTTGTAGTTTCCAAACATCTTGAATGCCAAGTGAGGGTGGCTTCAAGATGTTTGGAAACTACAACTCCCAGCATGCTTATTAGCTGGGAGTTGTAGTTTCCAAAAACTCTTGAATGCCCCCCTCACTTGGCATTCAAGATGTTTGGAAAACTAAACTCCCAGCTAATAAAGCATGCTGGGAGTTGTAGTTCTCAAACATCTTGAATGCCCCCCTCACCCAGTTCAGTTTTACCTGTGGGCTCTTCTCCCCTCTCCTCCATCCAAGGGCTCTACTACATCCAAGGGCTTGCTACAATCCAAGGGCTTCCTGGCAGGTGCAGTATCCTGAGCATTCCGGCAGGCGCGCTATTCCAGTACTGGCGCGCCGGCTGACGTCACTGCCCGGCGCCGGGCAGTGACGTCAGGCCAGCGCGCCGTACACAGAAAGATCGTGCGGCTGCCGGAATGCTCAGGTAAGCTACTGACTCGAGTATAACCGAGTCAGTTTCAGGCTGATTTTTCAGCCTGAAAAACTCGGTTTATACTCGAGTATATACGGTATGTGTGTATGGTTGCCAAGGAAACAGATAGGTGGGTTGGTTGTTAGAGTGTATCAGTAGGGCTAGGCCACGTGTGCGTGTTTTCTCACCTGCTTGTGATCGGTTAGCCCGATGGGTGGCCACATTGTCTGAGCTGCACTGCCTATGCACAATGCATAGGTGCTGCGGTGCATTAGTAGGTGTGTGTATCTGTGTGGGGTCAATGGTTTGTTTTTGTGTTTTTTACCATAAAAGAGATATATCAATTCTGTGCCCTGCAGAGGTTTAAAAACTACAACTCTCACAACTGACCAACAGCAGATGGCAGCAGAGAATGCTGGTAGTTGTAGTTTGAAAACACCTGTAGGACCACAGGATGGACATCCCTGCTATGTAATAAATGTCGTACTTAATTCCAAACACATAAACCCTATATTATGCTTTACATATATCTGTTATTGTACATTTATTGTATGCATTTTAGGACTTTGTAATTGTGCATGTGTTTTGCTTGTGTAGTTGTGTGTGTTTGTGTATAATGTATTTGTGTGTTTGTGTCAGAGAGACACAGAGTGATTGGACCCATTATAACCAATAGTATATTCACAGATAACGCAGTCAGGCTTCCATGGATTCCTTGGCTAGGTAATAGCCCACTTCTCCTGTGTCCTGCACGTCCTTTCTGCACGTGTCTCTAGCTCGAAAACAGTCCAAAAAAAGCAGAAAGATAAAAGAGAATTTTATTATTTTGAAATAAGGGAAAGAGAGACTTCTGGATCATTTTAATATTTCCATGGTAGCCCTTAAAGGGCAACTCCACCCCACAAATTTATTTTAGTATCCTGCATGGAATTGCTATAAACCTCGACCTTGCATAGTATATACCACTCACTGCCATCCCCAAATTCACTTACCAGCCTTCGTTCCCCTGCTGCCTTATGCTTAACTCCCGTGCCTTTTCCGTGCAATCAAGCAGGAGGGGCTCGACCGGCATACGCTCCTGTGATTGGCTAAGGCGCAATGCCTCAATCCCCTCGGAAAAGGCACAGGAGTTAAGCAGAAGGCTGCGGGCGAACGAAGGCTGGTCATGAGGTCGAGGTTTATAGCAATTCCCTGCAGGATAGTAAATTTTAGTTGGGGGGCTGGAGTTGCCCTTTATGTAAATGCTTTTTATTACATGAGGTTTTTTTACAGTATTGCACAAGCTGAGTGCAGAGACCAGCTGTAGATCAGCCATAAACTAGGTGTCTCTTCTGTATAGATTAGCTTAATGGAAAAGACATCAAAAAAGGGGAAACTTTCTCTATCCTACTTGACCTACTTGTTTTTTTATTTTTAATTGGGGGGGGGGGCAAAAACCTAATTGTAAGACATGATTTGCTCAATCTAATCACATTGTGGCCAGCTAGACTTTTTGGCTTTGGTAAGGAATCAATGGTTTGACCTTATTTCAGGTCGATCAGATACAAATACAAGACTTGATAATGTTATCTGGCCAATATTTTTATAACACAGCATCATCAGCTGCATCATAAGCCTTAATCATTTTACAGCTAGCCACAAGCCTAAACATATTTTTCTCCTAGGGTGTCTAAGGCAGGAGAAAGCACATGTATTAATTGCAAGCCTGTAACTAGCTTCAGAAATATCAATTTGAAACAGGACTTTTTACACTTGTACATACATGTGCCTGTCAAAAAGACTCAGAGAGTATGGACAGACAAGGAAGTGTAAATTTACAAGCCTATAACGTAAGATCAAAAGAGGATAGAGACACAATTCCTGATGAGATTTCTGGTTTGTGGCTCAGAGATTGCTACCCAGTGATCAATTTCCTACCAAGGTTACATTGATTTCTGAATTGCTAGCTCTACAATGTGACAAAAAGGAAGGCTAACCACATTCCTTCTATTTCCAATTCATAACTCTCGTGTGTTGAGCATTCACACGTGCTTGTGTTCAACCTGCTATAAAATTTTCACAGTAATAATTTGCACAATAAGTCATTACCCCAAGGCCATCCCTTGGAAACCTTTGTTTCCCATTAATATACTTCCATGGAATGTCTCTTTGTACAAGGATCTTGTCTAATCGTTTTAAGCTTTAAAGAGAAGTATAGAGAACCTAGTTAAAAGTTGGCTGCCACAATATATGAAATATCTTTCTATATATGTCCTTGATAGCTTTAGGTTTGTGCAGGTGTGTTGGCAAAAGACACAGCTTTTTGATCAAAGCAAGCTAATACTTGAGTTGACAAAGTGTGCTGGAAAATCTGTTGCATTCTTTTTAGCTCAGCAGACATGTGTTGCAAATCAATGATTATTACACTGTCAGGTTTATATATATATAAACAGAATACCCTCCTCACTAAACCAAGAACAGATGTGATTGGATTAATTGATATTCCAACGTAGTTCCTAAAGAGAAATGTCGGAGTATTTCTTGTCTGTGGCATAGATCTCAACCCGGACATCCCAACAGCTGGATTTGTCGAACCTTGAAAATATATCAAGTAGACGATGTGAGTTGGCTACCCATGTTCCAATAGAATCTGCCATTGCTCCATTGCTTAGTTAATAGACACACGTGGGTTGATTCTTATTTTTTGATTGATAAGTCCGTGTGATTTTTCTCAATGAAATCAATTTAAAAACAATTCCTTGTAATCAATATCGAGCAGAATTTTCCATTGATCAAGTATCTAAAGGGGTTTTTGAGAATTCTAAATGAAATCCTGTTCGGTATTGTTAACAAGCACTTATTACGTATTTAGTAATGCTACAATCATAAAACTGCTTACTTTTAGATTTTCAGTTTTACGGTTTTTCATTCTGCCTTAAAGGAGAACGAAACCCAAAATACAAAGGCAGCTTCACGGATCCTAAATTTTTAGTAAAGCCATTTGTATCTCACCTATGAATTCAGACTCTTATAGGGCAAATATCATGTTCACTTCATTATCCTCCCTCTGCAGCTCTACGCTATGTTGTTTTTTTACAAACAGTATAAACAAAAAGCACTCTTGCTGCCCTCTAACCTTCCCGTTTAAATAGGTACATTATTGCTAAATACATTGTACAGAGCTTTGCTAAGATCAGGTTCACTTCATTATCCTCCCCCTGCAGCTCTAGCTCTGTACTATGTTATTCTATAAGTGTAACTATTAAAGTTGTGATATGGAGAAATACATTGTACAGGCGTTTGCTAAGACAGGTTCAACTCTATCCTCCCCCTGCAGCTCTCTACTATGTTATTTCTATAAGGGTAACTATTAAAGTTGTGATATTAAGAAATACATTACACAGAGCTGTGCTAAGATCGGGTTCACTTCATTATCCCCCCTGCAAACTCTGTACTGTTATTTCTATATGTGTAACTAATAGTTGTGATATTGAGAAATACATTACACAGAGCTGTGCTAAGATCAGGTTCACTTCATTATCCTCCCCTTGCAGCTCTGTACTATGTTATTTCTATAAGTGTAACTATTAACTTTGTGATATTGAGAAATACATTACACAGAGCTGTGCAAAGATCAGGGTCACTTCATTATCCTCCCCCTGCAGCTCTGTACTATGTTATTTCTATAAGTGTAACTATTAAAGTTGTGATATTGAGAATTACATTACACAGAGCAGTACTAAGATCAGGTTCACTTTATTATCCTCCCCCTGCAGCGCTGTTCTATGTTATTTCTATAAGTGTAACTATTAAAGTTGTGATATTGAGAAATACATTACACAGAGCTGTGCTAAGATCAGGTTCACTTTATTATCCTCCCCCTGCAGCACTGTACTATGTTATTTCTATAAGTGTAACTATTAAAGTTGTGATATTGAGAAATACATTACACATAGATGTGCTAAGATCAGGGTCACTTCATTACCCCCTGCAGCGCTGTACTTTGTTATTTCTATAAGTGTAACTATTAAAGTTGTGATATTGAGAAATACATTACACAGAGCTGTGACAAGATCAGGTTCACTTTATTATCCTCCCCCTGCAGCGCTGTATCTATGTTATTCTATAATAGTGTAACTATTAAAGTTGTGATATGAGAATTAACTTACACAGAGCTGTGCTAAGATCAGGGTCACTTTATTATCCTCCCCCTGTAGCTTGTACTATGTTATTTCTATAAGTGTAACTATTAAAGTTGTGATATTGAGAAATACATTACACAGAGCTGTGCTAAGATCAGGTTCACTTTATTATCCTCCCCCTGCAGCTCTGAGCTATGCTTATTTTTTAAAATCATAATAAATAAAAAATGCACCCTTCCTAATGTCTAACACTTCCCATTAATAGGAATACTCAGTGTAGCACTGTACCTCCCAGTGTGTTCTGGTATTTAAACATTGCTAATTTAATATATTAAAAGGAGGGTTGGAAATTCCCACCTTACTTTAAAGGACAATTGTACTCACCTCACCTCGCACCTCTTCCTCATGGCACCATAGTACCCGGGTGAGGACCTAATATCGCTAAGTCCTCACCCTGGGTACTTTCCTAACTCCTGCACTACTTACTGCAAATCTGCTTCGGCAATCACTCCCATTCCTCCGCTCTTCTGCTTCCTGACAGATCGCGATTGCAGCCAATAGGAAGATACGCTCGCAAGGAGACGGTCTTCCAATTGGCTGAACTGAGACTGTCACTGACAGTAGAAGAGAGGTGAACAGAGCGGATCGCCATATTGCAAAAAAATTAGCAGTAGTAGTGCAGGAGTTAGGAAAGTACCCAGGGTGAGGACTTTGTGATTTTAGGTCTCACCCTGGGTACTATGCTGCAGGGATCAGGGGAAAGGTGAGTATCATTGTCCTTTAAATTGCAATTGGAAAGGATGCCTGGATCAACAAGAACTAAATGTATTAAACCTGTCATTTTCAATATATAAGGTGAAACACCTTGAAGTGCATGTCCACCCTAAAAATAATATATATTTTTTTTTTATATGGTAGATACCTCTTGCCCACCCTCAACCGCCATGTTTATTATTTAAAAAAATGATTTGAAGTATACTTACAGCCCTTTCTGAGATACCAATCACAGACGCGGCTGCCGTCAATGGAGAGCGCCACGGTAAACGAAGGGCTGTTTGGAACTGAAGTACAGTTTGGATTTTTTTAAAGAAATAACTCTGTGGTTATGGGTGGGCAGGGGGTATCTACCAATGTAATAAGGATTTAACGCTAGGTTGATGGTAAGAAGCAATGGATGGATCCGGGTGATGGGGGGGGGGGGGGTCCCCTGCGCATGTCACTCTACCTCCCAGGCTGCAGAAGAGGGAGAAAACCTTTAGACAGAAAGACACCTCCTGCTCTTCACTTTCCTGGACTTTAGACAAGCACTGCAGGAGAACCATAAGGAGCAGAGATGTACGGTAAGGATTTTTTAAATTACACAGTGGGGCCAGTAGTGGGGTTAATTTTAGTTTTCAGGTGGACATGCACTTTAACCATAGTTATTTTGTCTTCATATATGAGTGTTAATTAAGTTTTCTAAAGGGCAAACTTTTTCTATTTCTGTTTTGCAGGACTGTAGTTTATACTGTTTTGCAGGACTGTAGTTTTATATAAAGTGTTAAAAAAAAACTGTTAAAATGAACAGTACCTTGGGCAGGGAGGCAGGTAGTGAGACAAACTTCTGCCAGGCTTTCTCAGTGCTTCAGCTCTATATTTATACAGGAAAACCCAGGCACACTAACCTGGCAGATGAAAACTGTACGTTGCTGGTGCTCCTTAATAAATAATATCGGGAGGTAGGAATTATCAATCCTACTTTCCTGCTCCTACTTCCTGCTTCCTACTTTCCTGAATCCGGACTTTTTATTTGTACAGTGTCCTTTAGACCACGTTACCTAATTAAATAGAAATCGTGGTTTTGTGTAGCTTTAGATGGCTGCACATGGAGATGCCAATTTTAACTATTGTTACAGATGCTCTGTCCCTGTGAAATCTTATCGTTTTTGTGGTGTGGGTAATTACTGCAGTTAACTGTTGTCTAGGCGTGGTTCCGGTTTTGCAAGGAATAAATGGGGAAGGTTATTACGTAGCGCTAACTATATAATGCTGCTAATGCTGAGCTATCTTTGTTTTCTGTATTAGCGTCGTAATTAGCATTCTTCGTGTTTGAGGTTCCCGTCCTCTTGCCATTTATTTTCATCAAACCTGTAGAGGAACCTTCCAGCAATTTAAAAAGATTATTTACATGTTTTTTAAAAGAGCCAGGGTTATTTGGAATTAACTCTGAATCATCAAACATTAAAATGTTCAGCCCATGTTATATATACATGTTATATTATATCTAGCAGGTTAGAACCATTAGGTACAAAACCCTACAGGTTCCCTATTGGATTGTCTAAAGTCTATATACTTCTGATTATGTCCATGTCTTCAATGTGAGGTAATGCAGGTGAGTGACATCAGAGCCCAGAGAGTGAAGTCATCAGAGTGAGATTGTGGATGCACCAATCGTAATTGTGGCTGCAGATAAGGTAAGGAACAGGAAAACAACCTCAGCTAGATTAGTTCAATGGTGATTACAGATGCTACCATACGATCGTACAATTTACGGGTTGTACGATCAATTGGTTGGGCAAAAAAAATAGGGAAAATTCCCTATAGGGAAAATGAATCCCAATTTTGCACAACCTGGGATCTTACACCTACCTACGGCCCCCCAATACTATCTGAGGTTGTTTTACACTATAATTACCCTTTAAGTAAAACAGAACTGGATCCATCACTCCTTCGAAGGGCTTCCTTGGTATAGTCCAGTTGAATTTTATATACATTGACCTAGATGACTATAAACATTTATAGACTCAAAACAACAAGGCCATCCAATCAGGCAAGTGGTTGGAGCAATGGGGGAATTAAAGGCCAACCACAGGAAGCGGAGATATCATTGATGCAGATAGTGGTGCGACAGTGGATATGGCATAGAAATAAGAGTCAATTCAATATACAGTAATTGTACCGCTACATAAATGGCATAAAGACAAAGAGGACAGTGGAAAGATAGACAGGTTGGTGAAAATACAGAATGTAGAGCTAGAGATCTGACTAAATATGGCTTTAGAGTTGGTCTCCCGGTTCAGCTGTCAAATTGAAACTATCAACGAGTTTCTATTGGGAGCTATAGAAACTTCGACAGTTGAAACTTGTTTTTCGCTGCCTGACCTGCTAGCAGAACACAACCAACCAGAATGGTGGAGGATAGTGGACCAGTGCTATGAAGTTAGATGGCAAAGCTGGGATTCATATTGACGTGTTAAGAGCAGATGAAAACTTAAACAGAGAGGAAGCAGTCACAAATAGAGATGGCCGAACTTTCGAAAAGTTTGGTCCATTTTGCGAACTATATGGAAAGTTCGAAAGTTCAGAAGTTCGAAAACGGACCCATTAAAGTCAATGGGAGTCAAATAGTTCGAAACGTTCTAAACAATACAATTAAAATATCAATAGTAACTTAATGTAAATGGCTGTGGGACCTGGGAAATGGTCTGGGGAACATGTTCCAATATCCAGACTTTAGGAAAATCGATTTTACTCTCACTCGCGCTATTTTCGAGCTTGTTCGCGCCTAGGTACCATGTACATTTAATTGCGGATTCGATGCTTGCGTATAGGTTTTTAATGGACACTTTACTGTAGATTTCGATGTTTGCCGCTAGATACCATGGACATTTTACTTGCGGATTCGATGCTCACGTATAGGCTTTAATGGACCCTTTACTCGATATTCGATGTTCGCGCCTATTACCATGGACATTTAACTTGCGGATTCGATGCTCGCGTATAGCTTTAATGGACACTTACTCGAGATTCGATGTTCGCCCTAGATACCATGGACACTTTTACTTGCGGATTCGATGCTCGCGTATAGGCTTAATGGGCACTTTACTCGTAGATTCGATGTTCGCGCCTATTACCATGGACATTTTACTTCGGATTCGATGCTCGCGTATAGGTTTTAATGGACACTTTACTGGTAGATTCGATGTTCGCCCCATATACCATGGACATTTACTTGCGGATTTGATGCTCGCGTATAGGTTTTAATGGGCACTTTACTCGTGATTCGATGTTCGCGCCTAGTTACCATGGACATTTTACTTGCGGTTCGATGCCTCGCTATAGGTTTTAATGGACACTACTCGTATATTCGATGTTCGCGCCTAGATACCATGTCAATTTTACTTGCGGATTCGATCTCGCGTATAGGCGTTAATGGACACTTTACTCGTAGATTCGATGTTCGCGGCCTAGATACCATGGACATTTTACTTGCGGATTCGTATGCTCGCTATAGGCTTTAATGGACACTTTACTCGTAATTCGATGTTCGCGCCTAGATACCATGGACATTTTACTTGCGGATTCGATGCGTCGCGTATAGGCTTTAATGGACTTTTTACTCTAGATTCGATTTTCGCGCCTAGATCCCAGGACATTTTACTTGCGGATTCGGCTGTTCACTAGAGGCTTTAATGGACAATTTACTCGTAGATCGATGTTCGCACCTAGATACCATGGACATTTTACTTGCGGATTCAGTGCTGCTCGCGTATAGGCTTAATGGACACTTTACTCGTGATTCGATGTTCGCGCCTAGATACCATGGAGACATTTTACTTGGCGGATTCGATGCTCGCGTATAGGCTTAATGGACACTTTACTTGTAGATTCGATGTTCGCGCCTAGATACCATGGACATTTTACTTCGGTTCGATGCTCGCGTATAGGCTTTAATGGACACTTTACTCGTAGATTCGATGTTCGCGCCTAGATACCATGTACATTTTACTTGCGGATTCGATGCTCGCGTATAGGCTTTAATGGACACTTTACTCGTAGATTCGATGTTTCGGCGCCTATAACCATGACATTTTACTTGCGGATTCGATGCTCGCATATAGGCTTTAATGGACACTTTACTCGTAGATTCGATGTTCGCGCCTAGATACCATGGACATTTTACTTGCGGATTCGATGCTCGCGTATAGGCTTTAATGGACACTTTACTCGTAGATTCGATGTTAGCGCCTAGATACCATGGACATTTTACTTGCATTCGATGCTCGCTTATAGGCTTTAATGGACACTTTACTCGTAGATTCGATGTTCGCGCCTAGATACCATGGACATTTTAACTTGCGGATCTTGCGGATTCGATGCCGCGTATAGGCTTTAAGTGAACACTTGACTGTAGATTCGATGTTCGCGCCTAGATACCATGGACATTTTACTTGCGGATTCGATGCTCGGCGTATAGGCTTAATGGACACTTTACTCGTAGATTCGATGTTCGCGCCTAGATACCATGGACATTTTACTTGCGGATTCGATGCTCGTTATAGGCTTTAATGGACACTTACTCGTAGATTCGATGTTCGCGCCTAGATACCATGGGACATTTTACTTGCGGATTCGATGCTCGCGTATAGGCTTTAATGGACACTTTACTCGTAGATTCGATGTTCGCGCCTATATACCATGGACATTTACTTGCGGATTCGATGCTCGCGTATAGGCTTTAATGGACACTTTACTCGTAGATTTCGATGTTCGCGCCTAGATACCATGGACATTTACTTGCGGATTCGATGCTCGCGTATAGGCTTTAATGGACTCTTTACTCGTAGATTCGATGTTCGCGCCTAGATACCATGGACATTTTACTTGCGGATTCGATGCTCGCGTATAGGCTTTAATGGACACTTTACTACGTAGATTCGATGTTCGCGCCTAGATACCATGGACATTTACTTGCGGATTCGATGCTCGCGTATAGGCTTTATGGACACTTTACTCGTAGATTCAATGTTCGCGCCTAGATACCATGGACATTTTACTTGCGGATTCGATGCTCTGTATAGGCTTAATGGACACTTTACTCGAGATTCGATGTTGCCTCTGCCGGATGACACCTTCTTTTACTTGCGGATTTCCGATGCTCGCGTATATTAATGGACCCTTTACTCGCGGATTCGATGCTTCGTTATAAGTTTTATGGACACTTTACTCGTGAATTCGATGCTCGCGTATAGTATATAATAGGCATTTTACTTGCACTTCGAATGGCCAACATTCGATATTTATCGAAAGTCCGAAAATATCGAAAATCCGGGTCCGGGATAGTTTGAGAAGTCCGAATTCGTTCAAATTCGAATAGTTCAGCTCAAACTCAGGTTCGAGTTCGAGTTCTAGACCATTCTCTAGTTACAAACATAGAGTAGAATTGTGTAGTGTGCAAAAGTGAAGATGAGAACCCACAAAGTTGTTGCAACATCAGGTCCACAGCACAGATATAGTTGCGGCTCTCAAAAACTGAAGTTCTGCATAAAAATCATGTCTGTAGTAGAGATGGGCTGACCTTTCGAAAGTTCGGTCGGTCCATTTTCGAACTTTCTAACTATATGGAAAGTTCGAAAGTTCAAAAACGGCCCCATTAAAGTCAAGGGAGTCAAATAGTCGAAATGTTTGAATGAATACTATTAAAATATCATGGTAACTTAATGTAAATGCTGTGGGACCTGGGAAATGGTCTGGGGAACAGGGAAATGGTCTGGGAAACATGTTCACATATCCAGGACTTTCGAAAAATCAATTTTTACACGCGTGCTACTTTCGAGCTCTCGCGTTCGAACATTTGATAATTATCCCTAAACAAACTTGCGATTCGATATTCGATATTTACTCGCGTATAGGTATAATAGACATTTACTTGCGGATTCGATATTCGATATTTACTCGCGTATTGGTATAATAGACATTTACTTGCGAATTCGATATTCGATATTACTCGCGTATTGGTATAATAGACATTTTAACTCGCATATTCGTTAATTCGATATTTACTCGCGTATTGATATAATAGACATTTTACTCGCGGATTCGATATCGATATTTACTCGCGTATTGGTATAATAAGCATTTACTTGCATATTCGATAATTCGATATTACTCACGTATTGGTATAATAGACATTTTACTTACGATTCGATATTCGATATTTACTCGTGTATTGGTATATAGACATTTTACTTGTGGATTTGATATTCGAATTTTACTTGTGTTGGTATAATAGACATTTACTCCGGATTCGATATTTACTCCCGTATTGGTATAATAGACATTTTACTCTCGGATTCGAGAATTCGATATTTACTCTCGCGTATTGGTATAATAGACATTTTACTCTCGGATTCGATAATTCGATATTACTCGCGTATTGGTATAATAGACATTTTACTTGCAGATTCGATATTCGATTATTTTACTCGCGTTTGGTATAATAGAATTTTTACTCGCATATTTGCGTGCCACAAACGTTCTAACATTCGATAATTATTGAAAGTCCAGAAAATATCGAAAATCCGGGTCCGAGATAGTTCAAGAAGTCCGAGTCCGTTCGAACTCGAATAGTTCGACTTGAACTCGGGTTTAAGTTTCTAGCATCTCTAGTCTGTAGTTTTAACCGGTGAAATTCTGAGAGTGGAACAGGTAATTCCGACTCAAAACCCGGTTTTGTTTGTTACACTTTCAATAAATGGGTTAAGGACCCTTTTCACTGATTGGCTGTGTGCGGTCACTATTCTTTTAACTTCACTAAGACGTGGCAGAACGTTCAGGTGACCAGCACCACCAGGAAACTTACCAGCGGCACATGCTAGTGCCTATTGTGTGCAGCTTCTTTTCTATATCCGGTTTTGGACAAGAACTTCAGCACACCCCTATTGTATAGTAGATTAACAGTATTCAAACACACTAATGATACCCAACAAGATGTACATGAATGGTGGATAGTGGGAATGGTAGAGTGATAGAGAGTTATGGCATCAATGCAGACTGGACTTTGGAGCTGTAGAGTCATATTGAGTATATGCATTACATGTAGTATGGCTCAATCCTGGTACCTGGTCTACCTACAGAGTAGTCAGTGGAGATACCAGCAGTAGACCTTCTCCATCATAGATTTATATACATTAGTCTTTGTTTCACCCAAACTAAACATTCATTGACGTTCTATATTTCATCCGGGGATTAAATGATTTACTTTCTGGTGGAATGGCAATCATCGGATTAATATAACGTATATAACTCCATCGCGATGAATCCAGCTTTAATACTGGATCTGGGGAGTCTACTTCCTACATCAATCCAATGCTCTCCGGATCTGCCCTGTTCAAATTTATGACCCGGTTGGCACAGACAATATTATTAACTTTGGAAAGAACCTTTCAGTTGTTGTAATGATTTTCCTTTTGGGTTCCTGAAGTTAAGAACAAACAATACATATTAGGTTTAAGTAAATCATTTTAACTGCCCCTTGGGTCCTTTTGTAATTTAGACATCTCACATCAGCCTGCAGACCGGAGTAAATCACTTTTTAATGGACGATTACTTGTTAAATGGGCATTGATCCAAAACTAAAAATGCATTCAGATTGTGCATTGAAGACCTGTTTTCCCCTTTATATGAACGTTAAGGAACAGTAGGGAGATTCAATAAAAGTTCTTATCGTGAAAAGGTGCTATATTTTCCCCAACAATCAATATTATTTAACATTTGAAAGCTAATATGTGATTAGTTGGGGCAAAATTAGCACCAATTCTAGGTGACTTCAATAGTCACATTGATGATGCTAAGCAATCCTGGCCCTCTCACTTTCTCCACCTAACCTCCTCCTTCTCCCTCCAGCAGTGGACCAACACTAGCACCATAAGTATGGTTTATACCTGGACTTGGTCTTTACTAAAATCTTTCTGTTTCTCAGTTTGCTAGTAACTCCTTCCAGTCCAAATCACAATCTAATTACTTTCTCTACCACCTACTCTCCCCTCTCCTCTGACACTCCATCTACTGTCCTTGATCGCAATACCTGTGCAATAGATCTTCCGGCTCTATCCTCCTCTCTCAGTTCTACCCTCGTTGCCCTCATGTCTGACTCTAACCCCTGATTCCCTATACATCGTATAACTTATCTTATCCACTACTATTGACTCCTTTGCCCCCCTACAAGCTCACAAACGTCGCCCCACTAACCCCCATCCTTGGCTCAACTCAGATAACCAAGTTCCTAAGCCGCTGTACTCGTGCAGCTGAGCAGCTGTGGAAAAGTCATGCAGTCAGGCGGACCTTAACCACTACAAGCTCATGTTCTGTGTCTTAATTCAGCTCTTTCAGCAGCTAAACACTCCTACTTTAGCACACTTATAACACATAACAAAAATAACCTACGTCTTCTATTTTCGCTATTTAACACTCTCTTCCGCACCCTCCTCTATGGACACTTTCATTCCATTAACGCTCCTCAGGATTTTCCAGACTACTTTAGACATAAAATAGATGATACCGCACCTCAATCCCCTCACCCCAGGACAAATAAGACACCTCTGCTGTTCCGCTTAGTGTGGGGGTCCCTCGGGGCTCAAGTTTTAGGACCCTTGTTTTTCTCTCCCTCTGCATTATCTCTCTGGGAAATAATCCGTTCTTTCGGTTTTAAGAACTGATTGATACCAAATTTACTTGTCCACTCCCGCGCTAACCCCTGAAGTTCAATCCCAAATCTCTAAATGTCTGCTCTCTATCTCATCCTGGATGGCGCACCACCACCTTAAACTCAATCTATCCAGAAAATCTTCCCCCCAAACTGGGGACCTAGTCCAAACTATCTTTATTGACAATATGCCATTAACCCAGTTGAATCTGCATGCTGCCTTGGAGTTATCTTTGACTCCTCTCTTTTCCTTCCATCATCACATTGTGTGGGGGATATGATTACTGTTTATAAATACATTAACGGCCATACAATAAACTATCTGGGGCATTGTTCACCAATAGAAAAGTACGGGACATCCCTTAAGACTTGAAGAAAAAAGGTTTAGGGCTTCAAGTTCGAAAAGGGTTTGTCACTGTGAGAATGGTAAAAAGCTATGGAACTGTCTTCCAGTGGACGTTGTTATGGCAGGTTCATTGGTCAGTTTCAAAAAAAAGCTGGATGAGTTTTCTGCAAACAAGGAATGTTGCAAGTTATATTGGTATTGATACATATTGTTGGTATTGATACATAAAGTAAAGTTGATCCAGGGAAATTTCCGATTGCCCTTGAGTGAGGAAGGAATTTTTTCCCCTTCAAAATTTGTTGGGTTTTTTTTTGCCTTCCTCTGGATCAACAGTAGGGCAGGAATGAGGATATTGCTAGATGGGTTAGACTGGATGGACGTTGTCTTTATTTCAACCTCAAATACTATACATACTACTCATACATTAACAATGTCACTAGGACCTGTCATTTTTTCATTCGCCATATTGTCAAGATCCGCCCTTTTCTATCTCCTACCACTTCTAAAATGCTCATCCATGCCCTTATAATCTCCGTCTTGACTACTGTAACATTCCGCTACCTTGACTCCAGCTTCTCATCTCTCTCCTCTCCAGTCTGTCTTAAACTCAGCAGCTCGATCATCTCGCTCTCCTCCAAAAAGAAACCCTCAACCCCGAACTTCAGTCCATAGAGTGGCTTCCCATCAAACAAAGATCATGTCAAATACCCTGCTTTATACCTTTAAATCCCTTCGCTTTACTGCTTACTTGAACACACTTATGTTCAAGGTTGGTGCTTCCATTCCAGACATCCCGCCTAAACCATTCTCTCTTGCTGCTCCTGTACTAGTGATGGCCCCTGTTCGCGGATTACGATAGCGGTATATCGCGGGTTTCCGGTTTTCCGCCTTCCAAACTTTTCCACCACGTTTTCGAAAATTTTCGAAATTATGAGGATTCTCAAATTTTTTCGAAGAATTCCGTATTTTTGAAAAATCAGGGACCCATCAGGGACCGCCAGCGCCAGCAAATAGTAGAGACCAGGGACCCAACACATAACTTTAATGGGTCAACCGAGGAAATATAAGACAAAGGGCCCACCAGTAAATATCATACCAGGGACCCACCAGATAATTTTTAGGGCCAACCAGGTAACTTTAAGGGGCCCACCAGGAATATAAGACTAGTGGACAACCAAGGAATATTAAGAGTCCACTGGTAACTTTAAGGGATTACCTGGAAAACATTTAAGGACCCACCAGGAAACATAGACCAGGGACCAACCAGATATTTTTAAGGGCCCCCCAGGAATATAAGACACGGACCACCAGGAAACATTAAAGGGCCTACCGGAAAAATATAAGACATGGGGGTCCACTGGAATTTATGACCAGGGTGCGCAAGGAAAACCTACAGGGCCTATTGGAAAATAAAGACCAGGGCCAACTAGGAAACATTAAAGGGCCCACCAGGAAAAAAAAGACTGGGGCCTACCAGAAAATATAAGACATGGGGCTCTCAGGAAATTTATGTGGCGCCATCTGGAAACATTAAGGCCCACCAGGAAATTTAAGACATGGGGCCCACCAGGAAAATTTATTGGCCCACCTGGAAACATTAAGGGGGTCACCAGAAAATATAAGCAAGGAGCCTACCAGGAATATTAAGTGGTCCACTACGAAATAATACATGAGGGGCCACCAAAAAAACTTTAGGGGCCCACCAGGAAATATAAGACCAGTGGACAACCAAGGAATATTAAAGAGTCCACATGGTAACATTTAGGGGCCTACCTGGAAAACACTAAAGGGCACACCAGAAACATAAGACCAGGACCCACCAGGAAATATAGACATGGACCACCAGGAAAATTAAAGGGCACACCATGAAATTTGAGACATTGGGTCCACCAGAAATATATGACCGGACCCACAAGAAAAACCTAAGGGGCCTATTGGGAAATATAAGACCAGGACCAACCAGGAAAAATAAGACATGGGGCCTACCAGGAGATATAAGACATGGGCTAATCAGGAAACTTTATGTGGCCCACCTGGAAACATTAAGGGCCCACCAGGAAATTTTAAGACATGGGGCCCACCAGCAAACGGTATGTGGCCCACCTGGAAACATTAAGGGGCTGCCAGGTATAAGACAAGGAGCCCACCAGGAAAACTTTTAAAGGTCCACCAGGAAATATAGACCGGGTCTACCAGGAAACATTAAGTGGTCAGTAGGAAATATAAAACTATAGACCAGGAAACATTAAAACAGACAACATTTGTTTCTTTCATTTGAAAAATATGAACCCATACATGTTCCTCATGTACATCCTTGTGCAGAGAATATTAACTTCCAGGATAGCAGCCATCAGCTACTTGTATCATTCTGTGTTTCTGGGAGGGAGAGTAAGAAGGTGTTTGGACTGTTTAATGTAGTTATAGATTTTCATGTATTTGCAGGGCTGTATTTCTGTAAAGAACCCCATAAAACCCAGAAGATACGGGTGTTAATCCCATCTAGTGGGCTAAAATTCAGGCAAAAATTAAAACTGAATCTGAAGAGTTTCCTTTAAGCGCGCTGATGTTGAGATATAAACACTCAGATGCCTCAAATTACGTTTTCTTTTATCAAAAAAAAACAGAGAAACCGTATTTTAAAGTACTTCCCTTTTATAACAATAAAAAATGCAACACAATCGAGAAATTCTACTTTTATTGGGGTCGCACTTACTCTATTATCTCAGCCAACTTGGAGGGAACTGGAAACATTTTAAAAAATGACTATTTTAAACCTAATCTGCGAACTGGAATCCAGAGGCGAAATGGGGAATTCATCCCGGTGGCAAGGCTATGTGCGTGTAAAGGTTTTGATCAGGATCGTACAATAACCACTTTCTTTCTTCATGGGGTTTAAGTGAATGTATTGATAGTGGAAAGGGCAGGTAAATGTTTCATTTCACTTTTATGCTGTCTTTATGGCCAATTCCTATTCTAGTCAGCCGCAAGAAACTCCTTTAAGCTCAGAAGAAGAGGAAACGGGTCATTAAAAGAACATTAGCACTGAAATGGAGGTTGTAGATGTTGTGTAGGAACAGGTTCTATTGGAAGGAATGAGTGGAAAACTGTTTCCTATAGACAAACACACCAATGCCATAAAGATTCTTTATATATGCAATTTGATGGTTAACTTAAGGATCTTCGGGAAATGAGATTACAGACACACCCCAATAGATAACATGTTGATGCTACATTAACATAGAATATAAATGTCCTCTATATGTTTATATATTGGTAATCTCTAAAATCAGCAACCATTTGGATCATTTTTACACAGTGGGTCACTGACCCACATTCGAAGTCACACTGCTCAGTGAATTTTGCAACCTCTCTCTCTCTCGCCTGACTAGAGCTGTCTAGTAACCTTACTGTGACCTCTCTGTTTCCAGGGCTAAGCAGTAAAAACCAATTGTTACTCACTAAAATATTGTTAAAATATAAAGACAGAAAAATTGTAATCTTTCTCTATGCCACCATTGTCCCGTACTTCATTCACCCAGCAACACACTGTATCACACCTCCGAATAGAAATAAGCAACACAATTTATTAGCCTGCGTACAACAATCACTGTAGATGTATGCAATATTCTGGGCCCTATTAATAAAGGCGGCGTATCACTATTTTACCGATTGTAATTGCGATCGTATTATTACTATTTTATACTATTTATAAATAGGCCCACACCCTTTAAACCCACCACCCCCTCCATCTCTCCATTTAAATACCTGAAATTTAAGTACTAGCAGGGAGATTCAATAAAGTTTTATCGTTTAAAATTGCTAATTTTGCCCCAACCAATCAGATATTATTTAACATTTCAAAGATAACATCTGATTGGTTTGGGAAAAATTAGCACTTTTATTGAATATCCCTGTAGGTTCTCAATAAAGATGTTCAAAAATCTGATTCGAACCCATTGAATATGAATTTTTGAAATTTGTGATCGTACATTGCGAATGTTCAGTAGGTTTCTGATAGAAGAATTGGTCGGATTTCTAAAGTAATGTTCATTTGATACGAATTTTCTATTTTCAAATGGAAAGGGGGTCAGTAGACCAAAATCCGTAGAGGGGGCAGGTCAAACCGCTTGTGACTGTTAGTAAAGCATTTCTACTTAACTATTCAAACCCAACAGCTCAGGTCCCAACAGATCAGGTTCTCATCCGAATGAGGGAGGCTGGTTTAGGTGCCCATACATTAGAGCTTACCTGCCGACCAATCCCGCAACAATTCAATTCTGCAGGAACCACCTTTCGTGGATCTTTTTCACGCCAACATATGATCGCCAGGTCCACCTGCCCATTCATTTTGTGATCGTTTTGTCGGCCGTGAAGTAAATCCATAAAGGTGATTAATGCAGAAATCGTTGAATGTCATGGGATGGTCACAGGTAAGCTCCAATTGATGGGCATCTTTAGTGAGGGCTTAAGTCCCCTTTAAGATGCAGTTTCCTGTTGGTGTTCTGGGAGTTCTTTTTTTTTTTTTTTTTATAAAATGGTATTAAACTGGGTGTGTGGATATAGTTAATCTGAGCTGTGGATTGTAAGCTCTTCGGGGCAGGATCTCATTCCTAATTTAAAATCAAGGCATATATATATATACTATGTATGAAATTGTATTTCATTTTATTTATCTTTAAATTACTTTTACTTATTCCTTTTTTGTATACTCTGCTTTTAAAATATTTATAATGTACAGCGCTGCATACCCAAGTGGCGCTTTATAGATAAATTATACATACAAACATCCTGCAGTCTTTGTTAACACTACAAAACAAATTTAAAAACACTAAAACAAAACGCTAATACAAAAAAAAACAAAAACACTAATACCAAATCAAAAACACTACTAAAAAACACTAATACAAAAACACTAATACAAAAAAACAGGCAATCAATTTGAAAATACGATTCTCTACAGAAAAACAACCCAATCCCAAATAGCCCATTTAAAAAATGTATTTTCTTTGTTGACCTACCGGTAATCCCTTTCCGTATCAACTACAACGTACACTTAAGAAAATGGAAATATATTGCATGTCCAAGTCTTTTTGAAATAAATACAGTGAGGGGAAATGGCAGGAAATTTTAACACCTTACAAAACGAAGGTTCACTTCCGGTCGTATAAACATTACATCAATCTGCATGTCCACTGTTTTCCCTCCTGACGTCAAAAATAAACGTTTCTGAACTTATTTTTTCTCTCTGAATGTGAAAAATTCTCTTTTTGCAAAGTTTTATCATTAATTTTCATAGAATTTTTTTTTCAAAAACAAAGTAAAGTAATAAAAGTAACTTAGTTTGTTAAAAATAAATAAGTTTCAAGGAGTTGTCTATAGAAAGATTTCCAGTAGATGTTCAGGCCAAATAAATTTGCTTAACCACTACAGATAAACTTACAAAATCCCCCGAAAAAGGAAGCAGATACCAGTTTTGTGAAACTGACCAAAAAATCCACTAGAAAAGCCCAGATAACATTTTCCAAAAGGAAGTTTAGTGATAAATGTTTACAAGCTCAGGAATTTTAAAGATGGGAAATCTGTTATTTATCTTGTTTAAAAGCCACAAGCGCTTGATTGCTTCATGTTTCTAATTGTTTCTAAGAAGAACGCTACTTAAAGATGGTTCCATCCCCCCGCCCAACTACAAGGAGCACAGAAAAGACCTTTAGCACGAAAAGAAAGGAAACAAAGTACAGTTTCAATCTCCTCTCAACAAAAAAATATAAGTGTAACTATTAAAGTTGTGATATTGAGAAATACATTACACATAGATGTGCTAAGATCAGGGTCACTTCATTACCCCCTGCAGCGCTGTACTTTGTTATTTCTATAAGTGTAACTATTAAAGTTGTGATATTGAGAAATACATTACACAGAGCTGTGACAAGATCAGGTTCACTTTATTATCCTCCCCCTGCAGCGCTGTACTATGTTATTTCTATAAGTGTAACTATTAAAGTTGTGATATTCTCAAACAGTAATGCCTGTGAGTTCCGTGCACTCTCCTGCTTGAGCCTCAAACAGTAATGCCTGTGAGTTCCGTGCACTCTCCTGCTTGGCCTCAAACAGTAATGCCTGTGAGTTCCGTGCACTCCACTGCTTGAGCTCAAACAGTAATGTTGTGAGTTCCGTGACCTCTCCTGCTTGAGCCTCAAACGGTAATGCCTGTGAGTTCCGTGCACTCTCTGCTTGAGCCTCAAACAGTAATGCCTGTGAGTTCCATGCACTCTCCTGCTTGAGCCTCAAACAGTAATGCCTGTGAGTTCTGTGCACTCTCCTGCTTGAGCCTCAAACAGTAATGCTTGTGAGTTCTGTGCACTCTCCTGCTGAGCCTCAACAGTAATGCCTGTGAGTTCCGTGCACTCTCCTGCTTGAGCCTCAAACAGTAATGACTGTGAGTACGTGCAGTGCGTGTGCACGGAACTCACAGGCTTACTGTTGAGGCTCAAGCAGGAGAAAGCAGAGAAAAATCTCAGAGGGGCGGAGCTTAACATTCAGCAAACCAGTAACAAGATGCCAGCAAATTCCCAGGCACAAAGCTAGGCTCTGGAGGGACATAGGTTAAAAAAAATATGGCAACAGTATTTTTAAAGCTGCAGCTTCCAAAATAAACATAACTTGATTTTACAGTGCACTTATCCTTTAAGGCTGTCGTTGAACCCAATGTGTACATAGGGACATTATGTAAGAAAGATTATGAGTGAAAGTTGTGAATTCTGGGACTTTGAAATCCCAGGATTGTTTTCTAATCCTTTAAAGGGAAAGTTCCGTGAAAAATGTCATATTTTAAAAATTCATATTTTATATTCTGCCTACCTAGTTATTCTACATATTCTCTTCCAGTGAATTTATACCCCTTGCTATTCAGCCCTTCTTCTTCCCAGAACAGTTCCTTGGAATGTTCCTAACAGTAATTTCTACTGATTGCTGTTGGATGAGTCAAACATGAGATCTCTACTGAGCAACTGAATCAACCCAGGCTCTAGGTCAAGGAAAAGACCATAAGGGTCTCATTAGGGGTCCTGCTCTTTTCGGCTCAGGGAGAGCAGAGAGCAGAGCAATGGGGATTGATTGGCTGTAAGTAACTTTGCGTGATTATTTTCCTATATAACACGGTGGTTGGGGGTGGGACGGGATAGAGTACACCATTGTGAAAAACTTATTTTAGTGGTGGAGATAACCTTAAGTAGAATGGGAGGTACATGCGCTGTGTCTACACCCATTCTATAAAACTTGCAGGGGGGAGGAGAAAACTTACCTGCAAACAGAACAGTGCTGCTGACAGTCTCTGACACCAATGAAAGTCTCTGACGCATTCATAGTCCCTTGCATGCGCACACGTGCATGGGAGCGTGGATATGTCTGAGACTCAGAGGAGCCGTCGCTGGACATTCGTGGGGAAGTTTTCCTCTGCTCCTGCAAGTTTTACTGAAGATCGGGAGGTTAAGACATAGAGCTTTTACCTCCCGTTCTTTGGTTAAAACTGAATAACGCAAACTTTTAAAAATGGTGGGACATTCCTTTTAAGCAATAAAACTGAAGGCTATTTTTAACTCTTAAAGTTACTCGTACAGTTCAACTGATGTTCATATTTTGAGTTGGTCAAGTGACTAATTATATTGAGGAGTTAGTTAGGGTTAGTTTAGGAGAATTACTTAGTTAGGAGAATTACTTAGTGAACAATACGTACACAGGGCTTAGGGTGTAGACATTACAGGACAGTTGCCTTTTCTCCGCGAATGGTTTGTCTTGGACATGCTATGGATCTCCGTAACTTTGGCTTTCAGCCATTGAGATGGTGGAACTTGAAAAATTATTTTTCTGTGGAGCAGCCTAGTGGACTGGGGTCATCTGTGAATACTAGATCTTCATACAAAACCATACTTAACAATGGGTCGCACCTGTTCATCTAAACTGGATTTGTAAGCCATGTTACCAAAAAAATCCACTTGCACCTCTATCAGTGGGAAAATGAGTTGAAAGCTTAAACACAAACTGTACCGATGGAAGAGAAATAGCCAAGAGGCTCGTTAGATCACAGTCATTTTTTTCTACTAAGAAGAATCAAGTTTTGTGTTCACTGTATCGGGGGTTGTGAAGTTTGTAAATTTCTTCTCATAGGGTTTGGTAATGTTTATCATCTTGATTTTTCTTGTTTTAGACTTTGTAGATTCAGCTATGGCAATTTTGCTGAAATAAAGTTCACTATCATTATATATACTGCAATTTATTCAGACCCAACATTTTTTTTCTTCAAAAGCCTTTAAAACTAGAAAGGAAAATTTAAGTGTAAACTTTGCCTTTGGCTTGAAAGGCCAGCATTATGGAAGGGAGTGTGTGTGTGTGTCTGGGCTGCATGGTTTCAAATTCAATAATCTTGCTATGACATCATAATCCATTCTGATTAAATGCATATACCGTATATACTCGAGTATAAACCGACCCGAGTATAAACCGAGTACCCAATTTCAGTTAAAAATCCTAATAAAAGTTGTTGACCCGAGTATAAACCGAGGGTAAGAAACTTGGCATTCAAGATGTTTGGAAACTACAACTCCCAGCTAATAAAGATGCTGGAGTTGTAGTTTCCAAACATCTTGAATGCCAAGTGAGGGTGGCATTCAAGATGTTTGGAAACTAAACTCCCAGCATGCTTTATAGCTGGGGGATTGTAGTTTCCAAAACATCTTGAATGCCACCCTCACTTGGCATTCAAGATGTTTGGAAAATAAACTCCCAGCTAATAAAGCATGCTGGGAGTTGTAGTTCTCAAACATCTTGAATGCCCCCTCACCCAGTTCAGTTTTTACCTGTGGGCTCTTCTCCCCTCTCCTCCATCCAAGGGCTCTACTACATCCAAGGGCTCTGATACCAAGGGCTTCCTGGCAGGTGCAGTTCCTGAGCATTCCGGCAGCCGCGGTCATTCCAGTACTGGCGCGCCGGCTGACGTCACTGCCGGCGCCGGGCAGTGACGTCAGGCCAGCGCGCCAGTACACAGAAAGATCGTGCGGCTGCCGGAATGCTCAGGTAAGCTACGACTCGAGTATAAACCGAGTCCAAGTTTTCAGGCTGATTTTTCAGCCTGAAAAACTCGGTTTATACTCGAGTATATACGGTAGTGTGTATGGTTGCCAAGGAAACAGATAGGTGGGTTGGTTGTTGAGTTGTATCAGTAGGGCTAGGCACGTGTGCGTGTTTTCCACCTGCTTGTGATCGGTTAGCCCGATGGGTGGCCACATTGTATGAGCTGCACTGCCTATGCACAATGCATAGGTGCTGCGGTGCATTAGTAGGTGTGTGTATCTGTGTGGGTCAATGGTTTGTTTTGTGTTTTTTACCATAAAAAGAGTATATCATTCTGTGCCCTGCAGAGGTTTAAAAACTACAACTCTCACAACTGACCAACAGCAGATGGCAGCAGAGAATGTGGTAGTTGTAGTTTGAAAACACCGTAGGACCACAGGATGGACATCCCTGCTATGTATAAATGGCGTACTTAATTCCAAACACTAAACCCTATATTATGCTTTACATTATCTGTTATGTACATTTATTGTAGCATTTTAGGACTTTGTTATTGTGCATGTGTTTTGCTTGTGTAGTGGTGTGTTTTGGTAAATGTATTTGTGTGTTGTGTCAGAGAGACACAGAGTGATTGGACCCATTATAACCAATAGTATATTCACAGATAACGCAGTCAGGCTTCCATGGATTCCTTGGCTAGGTAATAGCCCACTTCTCCTGTGTCCTGCACGTCCTTTCTGCACGTGTCTCTAGCTCGAAAACAGTCCAAAAAAAAGCAGAAAGATAAAAGAGAATTTTATTATTTTGAAATAAGGGAAGAGAGACTTCTGGATCATTTTAATATTTCCATGGTAGCCCGTAAAGGGCAACTCCACCCCACAAATTTATTTTAGTATCCTGCATGGAATTGCTATAAACCTCGACTTGCATAGTATATACCACTCAGCCATCCCCAAATCACTTACCAGCCTTCGTTCCCCTGTGCCTTATGCTTAACTCCCGTGCCTTTTCCGTGCAATAAGCAGGAGGGGCTCGACCGGCATACGCCTCTGTGATGGCTAAGGCGCAATGCTCAATCCCCTGGAAAAGGCACAGGAGTTAAGCAGAAGGCTGCGGGGCGAACGAAGGCTGGTCATGAGGTCGAGGTTTATAGCAATTCCCTGCAGGATAGTAATTTTAGTTGGGGGGGGAGTTGCCCTTTATGTAAATGCTTTTTATTACATGAGGTTTTTTTACAGTATTGCACAAGCTGAGTGCAGAGACCAGCTGTAGATCAGCCATAAACTAGGTGTCTTTCTGTATAGATTAGCTTAATGGAAAAGACATCAAAAAAGGGGAAACTTTCTCTATCCTACTTGACCTACTTGTTTTTTATTTTAATTGGGGGGGGGGGCAAAAACCTAATTGTAGACATGATTTGCTCAATCTAATCACATTGTGGCCAGCTAGACTTTTTGGCTTTGGTAAGGAATCAATGGTTTGACCTTATTTAGGTCGATCAGATACAAATACAAGACTTGATAATGTTATCTGGCCAATATTTTTATAACACAGCATCATCAGCTGCATCATAAGCCTTAATCATTTTACAGCTAGCCACAAGCCTAACATATTTTTCTCCTAGGGTGTCTAAGGCAGGAGAAAGCACATGTATTAATTGCAAGCCTGTAACTAGCTTCAGAAATATCAATTTGAAACAGGACTTTTACACTGTACATACATGTGCCTGTCAAAAGACTCAGAGAGTATGGACAGACAAGGAAGTGTAAATTTACAAGCCTATAACGTAAGATCAAAAGAGGATAGAGACACAATTCCTGATGAGATTTCTGGTTTGTGGCTCAGAGATTGCTACCCAGTGATCAATTTCCTACCAAGGTTACATGATTTCTGAATTGCTAGCTCTACAATGTGACAAAAGGAGAGGCTAACCACATTCCTTCTATTTCCAATTCATAACTTCGTGTGTTGAGCATTCACACGTGCTGTGTTCAACCGTCTAAAAATTTTCACAGTATAATTGCACAATAAGTCATTACCCCAAGGCCATCCTTGGAAACCTTGTTTCCCATTAATATACTTCCATGGAATGTCTCTTTGTACAAGGATCTTGTCTAATCGTTTTAAGCTTTAAAGAGAAGTATAGAGAACCTAGTTAAAGTTGGCTGCCACAATATATGAAATATCTTTCTATATATGTCCTTGATAGCTTTAGGTTTGTGCAGTGGGTGTTGGCAAAAGACACAGCTTTTGATCAAAGCAAGCTAATAATTGAGTTGACAAAAGTGTGCTGGAAAATCTGTTGCATTCTTTTTAGCTCAGCAGACATGTGTTGCAAATCAATGATTATTACACTGTCAGGTTATATATAATATAAACAGAATACCCTCCTCACTAAACCAAGAACAGATGTGATTGATTAATTGATATTCCACGTAGTTCCTAAGAGAAATGTCGGAGTATTTCTTGTCTGTGGATAGATCTCAACCCGGACATCCCAACAGCTGGATTTGTCGAACCTTGAAAATATATCAAGTAGACGATGTGTGAGTTGGCTACCCATGTTCCAATAGAATCTGCCATTGCTCCATTGCTTAGTTAATAGACACAGTGGGTTGATTCTTATTTTTTGATTGATAAGTCCGGTGTGATTTTTTCTCAATGAAATCAATTTAAAAACAATTCCTTGTAATCAATATCGAGCAGAATTTTCCATTGATCAAGTATTATAAGGGGTTTTTGAGAATTCTAAATGAAATCCTGTTCGGTATTGTTAACAAGCACTTATTACGTATTTAGTAATGCTACAATCATAAAACTGCTACTTTTAGATTTTCAGTTTTACGGTTTTTCATTCTGCCTTAAAGAGAACGAAAACCCAAAATACAAAGGCCCTTCACGGATCCTAAATTTTAGTAAAGCCATTGTATCTCACCTATGAATTCAGACTCATAGGGCAAATATCATGGTCACTTCATTATCCTCCCTCTGCAGCTCTACGCTATGTTTTTTTACAAACAGTATAAACAAAAAGCACTCTTGCTGCCCTCTAACCTTCCCGTTTAATAGGGACATTATTGCTAAATACATTGTCACAGAGCTTTGCTAGATCAGGTTCACTTCATATCCTCCCCTGCAGCTCTGTACTATGTATTTCTATAAGTGTAACTATTAAAGTGTGTATTGAGAAATACAGTACAGGCTTTGCTAAGATCAGGTTCACTTCATTATCCTCCCCCTGCAGCTCTCTACTATGTTATTTCTATAAGGTAACTATTAAAGTTGTGATATTGAGAAATACATTACACAGAGCTGTGCTAAGATCGGGTTACTTCATTATCCTCCCTGCAACTGTACTGTTATTTCTATATGTGTAACTATAGTTGTGATATTGAGAATACATTACACCGAGCTGTGCTAAGATCAGGTTCACTTATTATCCTCCCCTTGCAGCTCTGTACTATGTTATTTCTATAAGTGTAACTATTAAACTTTGTGATATGAGAAATACATACACAGAGCTGTGCAAAGATCAGGGTCACTTCATTATCCCCCCTGCAGACTCTGTACTATGTTATTTCTATAAGTGTAACTATTAAAGTTGTGATATTGAGAATTACATTACACAGAGCAGTACTAAGATCAGGTTCATTATTATCCTCCCCCTGCAGCGCTGTTCTAGTATTTCTATAAGTGAACTATTAAAGTTGTGAATTGAGAAATACATACACCGAGCGTGTCTAAGAATCAGGTTACTTTATTATCCTCCCCCTGCAACTGTACTATGTTATTCTATAAGTGTAACTATTAAAGTTGTGATATTGAGAAATACATTACACAGAGATGTGCTAAGATCAGGGTCCACTTCATTACCCCCTGCAGCGCTGTACTTTTATTTTATAAGTGTAAACTATTAAAGTTGTGATATTGAGAAATACATTACACAGAGCTGTGACAAGATCAGGTTCACTTTATTATCCTCCCCCTGCAGCGCTGTACTATGTTATTTCTATAAGTGTAACTATTAAAGTTGTGATATTGAGAATTACATTACACAGAGCTGTGCTAAGATCAGGGTCACTTTATTATCCTCCCCCTGTAGCTCTGTACTATGTTATTTCTATAAGTGTAACTATTAAAGTTGTGATATTGAGAAATACATTACACAGAGCTGTGCTAAGATCAGGTTCACTTTATTATCCTCCCCCTGCAGCTCTGAGCTATGCTTATTTTTTAAAATCATAATAAATAAAAAATGCACCCTTCCTAATGTCTAACACTTCCCATTAAATAGGAATACTCAGTGTAGCACTGTACCTCCCAGTGTGTTCTGGTATTTAAACATTGCTAATTTAATATATATAAAAGGAGGGGTTGGAAATTCCCACCTTACTTTAAAGGACAATTGTACTCACCTCACCCTCGCACCTCTTCCTCCATGGCACCATAGTACCCAGGGTGAGGACCTAATATCGCTAAGTCCTCACCCTGGGTACTTTTCCTAACTCCTGCACTACTTACTGCAAATCTGCTTCGGCAATCACTCCATTCCTCCGCTCTTCCTGCTTCAGTGACAGATCGCGATTGCAGCCAATAGGAAGATACGCTCTGCAAGGAGACGTGTCTTCCAATTGGCTGAACTGAGACTGTCACTGACAGTAGAAGAGAGGTGGAACAGAGCGGATCGCCATATTGCAAAAAAATTAGCAGTAAGTAGTGCAGGAGTTAGGGAAAGTACCCAGGGTGAGGACTTTGTGATTTTAGGTCCTCACCCTGGGTACTATGCTGCAGTGGATCAGGGGAAAGGTGAGTATCATTGTCCTTTAAATTGCAATTGGAAAGGATGCCTGGATCAACAAGAACTAAATGTATTAATACCTGTCATTTTCAATATATAAGGTGAACAACCTTGAAGTGCATGTCCACCCTAAAAATATATATATATTTTTTTTTTATATGGTAGATACCTCTTGCCCACCCTCAACCGCCATGTTATTTATTTAAAAAAATGATTTGAAGTATACTTACAGCCCTTTGCTGAGATACCAATCACAGACGCGGCTGCCGTCAATGGAGAGCGCCACGGTAAACGAAGGGCTGTTTGGAACTGAAGTACAGTTTGGATTTTTTTAAAGAAATAACTCTGTGGTTATGGGTGGGCAGGGGGTATCTACCATATGTAATAAGGATTTAACGCTAGGTTGATGGTAAGAAGCAATGGATGGATCCGGGTGGTGATGGGGGGGGGGGGGGCTACCCCGGCGCATGTCACTCTACCTCCCGGAGGCTGCAGAAGAGGGAGAAACCTTTAGACAGAAAGACACCTCCTGCTCTTCACTTTCCTGGACTTTAGACAAGCACTGCAGGAGAACCATAAGGAGCAGAGATGTACGGTAAGGATTTTTTAAATTACACAGTGGGGCCAGTAGTGGGTTAAATTTTAGTTTTCAGGTGGACATGCACTTTAACCATAGTATATTTTGTCTTCATATATGAGTGTTAATTAAGTTTTCTAAAGGGCAAACTTTTTCTATTCTGTTTTGCAGGACTGTAGTTTATACTGTTTTGCAGGACTGTAGTTTATATAAAGTGTTAAAAAAAAACTGTTAAAATGAACAGTACCTTGGGCAGGGAGGCAGGTAGTGAGACAAACTTCTGCCAGGCTTTCTCAGTGCTTCAGCTCTATATTTAATACAGGAAAACCCAGGACACTAACCTGGCAGATGAAAACTGTACGTGCTGGTGCTCCTTAATAAAATAATATCGGGAGGTAGGAATTATCAATCCTACTTTCCTGCTTCCTACTTTCCTGCTTCCTACTTTCCTGAATCCAGGGACTTTTTATTTGTACAGTGTCCTTTAGACCACGTTACCTAATTAAATAGAAAATCGTGGTTTTGTGTAGCTTTAGATGGCTGCACATGGAGATGCCAATTTTTAACTATTGTTACAGATGCTCTGTCCCTGTGAAATCTTATCGTTTTTGTGGTGTGGGTAATTACTGCAGTTAACTGTTGTCTAGGCGTGGTTCCGGTTTTGCAAGGAATAAATTGGGAAGGTTATTACTTAGCGCTAACATATATAATGCTGCTAATTGCTGAGCTATCTTTGTTTTCTGTATTAGCGTCGTAATTAGCATTCTTCAGTGTTTGAGGTTCCCGTCCTCTTGCCATTTATTTTCATCAAACCTGTAGAGGAACCTTCCAGCAGATTTAAAAAGATTATTTACATGTTTTTAAAAAGAGCCAGGGATATTTGGAATTAACTCTGAATCATCAAACATTAAAATGTTCAGCCCATGTTATATTATAACATGTTATATTATATCTAGCAGGTTAGAACCATTAGGTACAAAACCCTACAGGTTGCCCTATATGGATTGTCTAAAGTCTAATATACTTCTGATTATGTCCATGTCTTCAATGTGAGGTAATGCAGGTGAGTGACATCAGAGCCCAGAGAGTGAAGTCATCAGAGTGAGATTGTGGATGCACCAATCGTAATTGTGGCTGCAGATAAAAGGTAAGGACAAGGAAAACAACCTCAGCTAGATTTAGTTCAATGGTGATTACAGATGCTACCATACGATCGTACAATTTACGGGTTGTACGATCAATTGGTTGGGCAAAAAAATAGGGAAAATTCCCTATAGGGAAAATGAATCCCAATTTTGCACAACCTGGGATCTTAGCACCTACGGCCCCCCAATACTATCTGAGGTTGTTTTTACACTATAATTACCCTTTAAGTAAAACAGAACTGGATCCATCACTCCTTCGAAGGGCTTCCTTGGTATAGTCCAGTTGAATTTTATATACATTGACCTAGATGACTATAAACATTTATAGACTCAAAACAACAAGGCCATCCAATCAGGCAAGTGGTTGGAGCAATGGGGGAATTAAAGGCCAGACCACCAGGAAGCGGGAGATATCATTGATGCAGATAGTGGTGGACAGTGGATATGGCATAGAAATAAGAGTCAATTCAAATATACAGTAATTGTACCGCTACATAAATGGCATAAAGACAAAGAGGACAGTGGAAAGATAGACAGGTTGGTGAAAATACAGAATGTAGAGCTAGAGATCTGACTAAAATATGGCTTTAGGTTGGATCTCCCGGTTCAGCTGTCAAATTGAAACTATCAACGGAGTTTCTATTGGGAGCTATAGAAACTTCGACAGTTGAAACTTGTTTTTCGCTGCCTGACCTGCTAGCAGAACAAACCAACCAGAATGGTGGAGGATAGTGGACCAGTGCTATAGAAGTTAGATGGCAAAGCTGGGATTCATATTGGACAGTGTAAGAGCAGATGAAACTTTAAACAGACAGAGGAAGCAGTCACAAATAGAGATGGCCGAACTTTCGAAAGTTTGGTCCATTTTCGAACTATATGGAAAGTTCGAAAGTTCAGAAGTTCGAAAACGGACCCATTAAAGTCAATGGGAGTCAAATAGTTCGAAACGTTCTAACGAAATACAATTAAAATATCAATAGTAACTTAATGTAAATGGCTGTGGGACCTGGGAAATGGTCTGGGGAACATGTTCCAATATCCAGGACTTTAGGAAAATCGATTTTACTCTCACTCGCGCTATTTTCGAGCTTGTTCGCGCCTAGGTACCATGTACATTTTACTTGCGGATTCGATGCTTGCGTATAGGTTTTAATGGACACTTTACTTGTAGATTCGATGTTTGCGCCTAGATACCATGGACATTTTACTTGCGGATTCGATGCTCACGTATAGGCTTTAATGGACCCTTTACTCGTAGATTCGATGTTCGCGCCTAAGGTACCAGGGAACATTTTACTGCGGATTCGATGCTCGCGTATAGGTTTTAATGGACACTTTACTCGTAGATTCGATGTTCGCCCCTAGATACCATGGACATTTTACTTGCGGATTCGATGCTCGCGTGATAGGCTTTAATGGGCACTTACTCGTAGATTCGATGTTCGCGCCTAGTACCATGGACATTTTACTTGCGGATTCGATGCTCGCGTATAGGTTTTATGGACACTTTACTGTAGATTCGATGTTCGCCCTATATACCATGGACATTTACTTGCGGATTGATGCTCGCGTATAGGTTTAATGGCACTTTACTCGTAGATCGATGTTCGCGCTAGATTACCATGGACATTTACTTGCGGATTCGATGCTCGCGTATAGGCTTTAATGGACACTTTACTCGTAGATTCGATGTTCGCGCCTAGATACCATGGACATTTTACTTGCGGATTCGATGCTCGCGTATAGGCTTTAATGGACACTTTACTCGTAGATTCGATGTTCGCGCCTAGATACCATGGACATTTTACTTGCGGATTCGATGCTCGCGTATAGGCTTTAATGGACACTTACGTAGATTCGATGTTCGCGCCTAGATACCTGGACATTTTACTTGCGGATTCGATGCTCGCGTATAGGCTTTAATGGAACTTTACTGTAGATTCGATGTTCGCGCCTAGATACCATGGACATTTTACTTGCGGATTCGATGCTCCGTAAGGCTTTAATGGACACTTTACTCGTAGATTCGATGTTCGCCTAGATACCATGGACATTTTACTTGCGGTTCAGTGCTCGCGTATAGGCTTTTATGGACACTTACTCGTAGATCGATGTTCGCGCCAGATACCATGGACATTTTACTTGCGGATTCGATGCTCGCGTATAGGCTTTAATGACACTTTACTGTAGATTCGATGTTCGCGCCTAGATACCAGGACATTTTACTTGCGGATTCGATGCTCGCGTATAGGCTTTAATGGACACTTTACTCGTAGATTCGATGTTCGCGCGCCTAGATACCATGGACATTTTACTTGCGGATTCGATGCTCGCGTATAGGCTTTAATGGACACTTACTCGTAGATTCGATGTTCGCGCCTAGATACCATGGACATTTTATTGCGGATTCGATGCTCGCATAGGCTTTAATGGACACTTACTCGTAGATTCGATGTTCGCGCCTAGATACCATGGACATTTTACTTGCGGATTCGATGCTCGCGTATAGGCTTTAATGGACACTTACTCGTAGATTCGATGTTCGCGCCTAGATACCATGGACATTTTACTTGCGGATTCGATGCTCGCGTATAGGTTTAATGGACACTTACTCGTAGATTCGAGTTCGGCCTAATACCATGGACATTTACTTGCGGATTCGATGCTCGCGTATAGGCTTTAATGGACACTTTACTCTGTAGATTCGATGTTCGCGCCTAGATACCATGGACATTTTACTGCGGATTCGATGCCGCGTATAGGCTTTAATGGACCTTTACTCGTAGATCGATGTTCGCGCCTAGATACCATGGACATTTACTTGCGGATTCGATGCTCGGTATAGGCTTTAATGGACACTTTACTCGTAGATTCGATGTTCGCGCCTAGTACCATGGACATTTTACTTGCGGATTCGATGCTCGCGTATAGGCTTAATGGACACTTTACTCGTAGATTCATGTTCGCGCCTAGATACCATGGACATTTACTTGCGGATTCGATGCTCGGTATAGGCTTTAATGGACACTTTACTCGTAGATTCGATGTTCGCGCCTAGATACCATGGACATTTTACTTGCGGATTCGATGCTCGCGAAGGCTTTAATGGGACTCTTTACTCGTAGATTCGATGTTCGCGCCTAGTTACCATGGACATTTTACTTGCGGATTCGATGCTCGCGTATAGGTTTTAATGGACACTTTACTGGTAGATTCGATGTTCGCCCCTATATACCATGGACATTTTACTTGCGGATTTGATGCTCGCGTATAGGTTTTAATGGGCACTTTACTCGTAGATTCGAGTGTTTCGACGCTAGTTCTCCAGGGACATTTTACTGCGGATTCGATGCTCGCGTATAGGTTTTAATGGAACACTTTACTGTAGATTCGATGTTCGGCCTAGATACCAGTACATTTTACTTGCGGATTGATGCTCGCGTATAGGCTTTAATGGACACTTTACTCGTAGATTCGATGTTGCGCCTAGATACCATGGACATTTTACTTGCGGATTCGATGCTCGCGTATAGGCTTTAATGGACACTTTACGTAGATTCGATGTTGCGCCTAGATACCATGGACATTTTACTTGCGGATTCGATGCTCGCGTATAGGCTTTAATGGACTTTTACTCGTAGATTCGATGTTCGCGCCTAGATACCATGGACATTTTACTGCTGGATTCGATGCTCACGTATAGGCTAATGGACAATTTACTCGTAGATTCGATGTTGCCTAGATACCATGGACATTTTACTTGCGGGATTCAGTGCTCGCGTATAGCTTTAATGGACACTTTACTCGTAGATTCGATGTTCCGCCTAGATACCATGGACATTTTACTTGCGGATTCGATGCTGCGTATAGGCTTTAATGGACACTTTACTTGTAGATTCGATGTTCGCGCCTAGATACCATGGACATTTACTTGCGGATTCGATGCTCGCGTATAGGCTTTAATGGACACTTTACTCGTAGATTCGATGTTGCGCCTAGATACATGTACATTTTACTTGCGGATTCGATGCTCGCGATAGGCTTTAATGGACACTTTACTCGTAGATTCGATGTTCGCGCCTAATACCATGGACATTTTACTTGCGGATTCGATGCTCGCATAAGGTTTAATGGACACTTTACTCGTAGATTCGATGTTCGCGCCTAGATACCATGGACATTTTCTGCGGATTCGATGCTCGCGTATAGGCTTTAATGGACACTTTACCGTAGATTCGATGTTCGCGCCTAGATACCATGGACATTTACTTGCGGATTCGATGCTCGCGTATAGGCTTTAATGGACACCTATCGTAGATTCGATGTTCGCGCCTAGATACCATGGACATTTTACTTGCGGATTCGATGCTCGGTATAGGCTTTAATGGACACTTTACTGTAGATTCGATGTTCGCGCCTAGATACCATGGACATTTACTTGCGGATTCGATGCTCGCGTATAGGCTTTAATGGACACTTTACTCGTAGATTCGATGTTCGGCCTAGATACCATGGACATTTTACTTGCGGATTCGATGCTGCGTATAGGCTTAATGGACACTTTACTCGTAGATTCGATGTTCGCGCCTAGATACCATGGACATTTTACTTGCGGATTCGATGCTCGGTATAGGCTTTAATGGACACTTACTCGTAGATTCGATGTTCGGCCTATATACCATGGACATTTTACTTGCGGATTCGATGCTCGCGTATAGGCTTTATGGACACTTTACTCGTAGATTCGATGTTCGCGCCTAGATACCATGGACATTTTACTTGCGGATTCGATGCTCGCGTATAGGCTTTAATGGACCTTTACTCGTAGATTCGATGTTCGCGCCTAGATACCATGGACATTTTACTTGCGGATTCGATGCTCGCGTATAGGCTTTAATGGACACTTACTCGTAGATTCGATGTTCGCGCCTAGATACCATGGACATTTTACTTGCGGATTCGATGCTCGTGTATAGGCTTAATGGACACTTTACTCGTAGATTCAAGTTCGCGCCTAGATACCATGGACATTTTACTTGCGGATCGATGCTCGTGTATAGGCTTTAATGGACACTTTACTCGTAGATTCGATGTTCGCGCCTAGATACCATGGACATTTTACTTGCGGATTCGATGCTCGCGTATAGGTTTTAATGGACCCTTTACTCGCGGATTCGATGCTCGTGTATAAGTTTTAATGGACACTTTACTCGTGAATTCGATGCTCGCGTATAGGTATAATAGGCATTTTACTTGCACATTCGAATGGCCAAACATTCGATATTTATCGAAAGTCCGAAAATATCGAAAATCCGGGTCCGGGATAGTTTGAGAAGTCCGAATTCGTTCAAATTCGAATAGTTCAGCTCAAACTCAGGTTCGAGTTCGAGTTCTAGACCATCTCTAGTTACAAACATAGAGTAGAATTGTGTAGTGTGCAGTAAAGATGATGGAAACCCACAAAGTTTGTTGCAACATCAGGTCCACAGCACAGATATAGTTGCGGCTCTCAAAACTGAAGTTCTGCATAAAAATCATGTCTGTAGTAGAGATGGCTGACCTTTCGAAAGTTCGGTCCATTTTCGAACTTTCTAACTATATGGAAAGTTCGAAAGTTCAAAAACGGACCCATTAAAGTCAATGGGAGTCAAATAGTTCGAAATGTTTGAATGAAATACTATTAAAATATCAATGGTAACTTAATGTAAATGGCTGTGGGACCTGGGAAATGGTCTGGGGAACAGGGAAATGGTCTGGGAAACATGTTCACATATCCAGGACTTTCGAAAAATCAATTTTACACGCGTGCTACTTTCGAGCTCTCGCGTTCGAACATTTGATAATTATCCCATAAACAACTTGCGGATTCGATATTCGATATTTACTCGCGTATAGGTATAATAGACATTTTACTTGCGGATTCGATATTCGATATTTACTCGCGTATTGGTATAATAGACATTTTACTCGCATATTCGTTAATTCGATATTTACTCGCGTATTGATATAATAGACATTTTACTCGCGGATTCGATATTCGATATTTACTCGCGTATTGGTATAATAGACATTTTACTTGCATATTCGATAATTCGATATTTACTCACGTATTGGTATAATAGACATTTTACTTACGGATTCGATATTCGATATTTACTCGTGTATTGGTATATAGACATTTTACTTGTGGATTTGATATTCGATATTTACTTGTGTATTGGTATAATAGACATTTTACTCTCGGATTCGATATTTACTCCCGTATTGGTATAATAGACATTTTACTCTCGGATTCGAGAATTCGATATTTACTCGCGTATTGGTATAATAGACATTTTACTCTCGGATTCGATAATTCGATATTTACTCGCGTATTGGTATAATAGACATTTTACTTGCAGATTCGATATTCGATATTTACTCGCGTGTTGGTATAATAGAAATTTTACTCGCATATTTGCGTGCCACAAACGTTCTAACATTCGATAATTATTGAAAGTCCAGAAAATATCGAAAATCCGGGTCCGAGATAGTTCAAGAAGTCCGAGTCCGTTCGAACTCGAATAGTTCGACTTGAACTCGGGTTTAAGTTCTAGTCCATCTCTAGTCTGTAGTTTTAACCGGTGAAATTCTGAGAGTGGAACAGGTAATTCCGACTCAAAACCCGGTTTTGTTTGTTACACTTTCAATAAATGGGTTAAGGACCCTTTTCACTGATTGGCTGTGTGCGGTCACTATTCTTTTAACTTCACTAAGGACGTGGCAGAACGTTCAGGTGACCAGCACCACCAGGAAACTTACCAGCGGCACATGCTAGTGCCTATTGTGTGCAGCTTCTTTTCTATATACCGGTTTTGGACAAGACTTCAGCACACCCCTATTGTATAGTAGATGTAACAGTATTCAAACACACTAATGATACCCAACAAGATGTACATGAATGTGGGATAGTGGGAATGGTAGAGTGATAGAGAGTTATGGCAGTCAATGCAGACTGGACTTTGGAGCTGTAGAGATCATATTGAGTATATGCATTACATGTAGTATGGTCTACATACCTGGTACCTGGTCTACCTACAGAGTAGTCAGTGGAGATACCAGCAGTAGACCTTCTCCATCATAGATTTTAATACATTATGTCTTTGTTTCACCCATAACTAAACATTCATTGACGTTTCTATATTTCATCCGGGGATTAAATGATTTACTTTCTGGTGGAATGGCAATCATCGGATTATATAACGTATATAACTCCATCGCGATGAATCCAGCTTTTAATACTGGATCTGGGGAGTCTACTTCCTACATCAATCCAATGCTCTCCGTGATCTGCCCTGTTCAAATTTATGACCCGGTTGGCACAGACAATATTATTAACTTTGGAAAGAACCTTTCAGTGTTGTAATGATTTTCCTTTTGGGTTCCTGAAGTTAAGAACAAACAAAAATACATATTAGGTTTAAGTAAATCATTTTAACTGCCCCTTGGGTCCTTTTGTAATTTATGACATCTCACATCAGCCTGCAGACCGGAGTAAATCACTTTTTAATGGACGAGTTACTTGTTAAATGGGCATTGATCCAAAACTAAAAAATGCATTCAGATCTGTGCATTGAAGACCTGTTTCCCCTTTATATGAACCGTTAAGGAACAGTAAGGGAGATTCAATAAAAGTTCTTATCGTTAAAAATGGTGCTAATATTTCCCCAACCAATCAGATATTATTTAACATTTGAAAGCTAATATGTGATTAGTTGGGGCAAAATTAGCACCAATTCTAGGTGACTTCAATAGTCACATTGATGATGCTAAGCAATCCTGGCCCTCTCACTTTCTCCACCTAACCTCCTCCTTCTCCCTCCAGCAGTGGACCAACACTAGCACCATAAGTATGGTTACTACCTGGACTTGGTCTTTACTAAAAATCTTTCTGTTTCTCAGTTTGCTAGTAACTCCTTCCCAGTCTCAAATCACAATCTAATTACTTTCTCTACCACCTACTCTCCCCTCTCCTCTGACACTCCATCTACTGTCCTTGATCGCAATACCTGTGCAATAGATCTTCCGGCTCTATCCTCCTCTCTCAGTTCTACCCTCGTTGCCCTCATGTCTGACTCTAACCCTGATTCCCTAATACATTCGTATAACTCTATCTTATCCACTACTATTGACTCCTTTGCCCCCCTACAAGCTCACAAACGTCGCCCCACTAACCCCCATCCTTGGCTCAACTCAGATACCAAGTTCCTAAGCCGCTGTACTCGTGCAGCTGAGCAGCTGTGGAAAAAGTCATGCAGTCAGGCGGACCTTAACCACTACAAGCTCATGTTCTCGTGTCTTAATTCAGCTCTTTCAGCAGCTAAACACTCCTACTTTAGCACACTTATAAACAATAACAAAAATAACCTACGTCGTCTATTTTCGCTATTTAACACTCTCTTGCAGCCCTCCTCTATGGACACTCTTCATTCCATTAACGCTCCTCAGGATTTTCCAGACTACTTTAGACATAAAATAGATGATATCCGCACTCTAATCCCCTCACCCCAGGACAAATAAGACATCCTCTGCTGTTCCGCTTAGTGTGGGGGTCCCTCGGGGCTCAGTTTTAGGACCCTTGTTTTTCTCCCTCTGCATTATCTCTCTGGGAAATAATCCGTTCTTTCGGTTTTAAGAACTGATTGATACCCAAATTTACTTGTCCACTCCCGCGCTAACCCCTGAAGTTCAATCCCAAATCTCTAAATGTCTGCTCTCTATCTCATCCTGGATGGCGCACCACCACCTTAAACTCAATCTATCCAAGAAAATCTTCCCCCCTAAACTGGGACCTAGTCCAACTATCTTTATTGACAATATGGCCATTAACCCAGTTGAATCTGCATGCTGCCTTGGAGTTATCTTTGACTCCTCTCTTTCCTTCCATCATCACATTGTGTGGGGATATGATTACTGTGTATAAATACATTAACGGGCCATACAATAAACTATCTGGGGCATTGTTCACCAATAGAAAATGTACGAGGACATCCCTTAAGACTTGAAGAAAAAAGGTTTAGGCTTCAAGTTCGAAAAGGGTTTGTCACTGTGAGAATGGTAAAGCTATGGAACTGTCTTCCAGTGGACGTTGTTATGGCAGGTTCATTGGTCAGTTTCAAAAAAAAGCTGGATGAGTTTCTGCAAACAAGGAATGTTGCAAGTTGATATTGGTATTGATACATATTGTTGGTATTGATACATAAAGTAAAGTTGATCCAGGGAAATTTCCGATTGCCACTTGGAGTGAGGAAGGAATTTTTTTCCCCTTCATAAATTTGTTGGGTTTTTTTTTTGCCTTCCTCTGGATCAACAGTTAGGCAGGAAATGAGGATATTGCTAGATGGGTTAGACTGGATGGACGTATGTCTTTATTCAACCTCAAATACTATACTATACCATACATTAACAATGTCACTAGGACCTGTCATTTTTTCATTCGCAATATTGTCAAGATCCGCCCTTTTCTATCTCTATCCACTTCTAAAATGCTCATCCATGCCCTTATAATCTCCCGTCTTGACTACTGTAACATTCCGCTACCTTGACTCCCAGCTTCTCATCTCTCTCCTCTCCAGTCTGTCTTAAACTCAGCAGCTCGGATCATCTCGCTCTCCTCCAAAAGAGAACCCTCAACCCCGATACTTCAGTCCATAGAGTGGCTTCCCATCAAACAAAGAATCATGTCAAATACCCTGCTTTTAACCTTTAAATCCCTTCGCTTTACTGCTTTACTTGAACACACTTATGTTCAAGGTTGTGCCTTCCATTCCAGACATCCCGCCTTAAACCATTCTCTCTTGCTGCTCCGTACTAGTGATGGCCCTGTTCGCGGATTACGAATAGCGGATATCGCGGGTTTTCCGGTTTTCCGCCTTCCAAACTTTTCCGAACCACGTTTTCGAAAATTTTCGAAATTATGAGGATTTCTCAAATTTTTTCGAAGAATTCTCGTATTTTTGAAAAATCAGGGACCCATCAGGGACCGCCAGCAAATATGAGACCAGGGACCCAACACATAACTTTAATGGGTCAACCAGGAAATATAAGACAAAGGGCCCACCAGTAAATATCATACCAGGGACCCACCAGATAATTTTTAGGGGCCAACCAGGTAACTTTAAGGGGCCCACCAGGAAATATAAGACTAGTGGACAACCAAGGAATATTAAAGAGTCCAACTGGTAACTTTAAGGGGATTACCTGGAAACATTTAAGGACCCACCAGGAAACATAAGACCAGGGACCAACCAGATATTTTTAAGGGCCCCCCAGGAAATATAAGACACGGACCACCAGGAAACATTAAAGGGCCTACCGGAAAATATAAGACATGGGGGTCCACTGGAAATTTATGACCAGGGTGCCGCAAGGAAAACCTACAGGGCCTATTGGAAAATATAAGACCAGGGCCAACTAGGAAACATTAAAGGGCCCACCAGGAAAAATAAGACATGGGGCCTACCAGAAAATATAAGACATGGGGCTCATCAGGAAAATTTATGTGGCCCATCTGGAAACATTAAGGGCCCACCAGGAAATTTAAGACATGGGGCCCACCAGGAAAATTTATGTGGCCCACCTGGAAACATTAAGGGGGTCACCAGAAAATATAAGACAAGGAGCCTACCAGGAAATATTAAGTGGTCCACTACGAAATATAACATGAGGGGCCAACCAAAAAACTTTAAGGGGCCCACCAGGAAATATAAGACCAGTGGACAACCAAGGAATATTAAAGAGTCCACATGGTAACATTTAGGGGCCTACCTGGAAACACTAAAGGGCACACCAGGAAACATAAGACCAGGGACCCACCAGGAAATATAAGACATGGACCACCAGGAAAGATTAAAGGGCACACCATGAAATTTGAGACATTGGGTCCACCAGAAATATATGACCAGGGACCCACAAGAAAAACCTAAGGGGCCTATTGGGAAATATAAGACCAGGACCAACCAGGAAAAATAAGACATGGGCCTACCAGGAGATATAAGACATGGGGCTAATCAGGAAACTTTATGTGGCCCACCTGGAAACATTAAGGGCCCACCAGGAAATTTAAGACATGGGGCCCACCAGCAAACGGTATGTGGCCCACCTGGAAACATTAAGGGGGCTGCCAGGTAATATAAGACAAGGAGCCCACCAGGAAACTTTTAAAGGTCCACCAGGAAATATAAGACCAGGGTCTACCAGGAAACATTAAGTGGTCCAGTAGGAAATATAAAACTATAGACCAGGAAACATTAAACAGACAACATTTGTTCTTTTCATTTGAAAAATATGAACCCATACATGTTCCTCATGTACATCCTTGTGCAGAGAAGATATTAACTTCCAGGATAGCAGCCAATCAGCTACTTTGTATCATTCTGTGTTACTGGGAGGGAGGAGTAAGAAGGTGTTTGGACTGTTTAATGTAGTTATAGATTTTCATGTATTTGCAGGGCTGTATTTCTGTAAAGAAACCCCATAAAACCCAGAAGATACGGGGTGTTAATCAGCATCTAGTGGGCTAAAATTCAGGCAAAAATTAAACTGAATCTGAAGAGTTCCTTTAAGCGCGCCTGATGTTGAGATATAAACACTCAGATGCCTCAAATTACTGTTTTCTTTATTCAAAAAAAACAGAGAACCGTATTTTAAAAGTACTTCACCTTTTATAACAATAAAAAATGCAACACAATCGAGAAAATTCTACTTTTATTGGGTCGCACTTACATCTTATCTCAGGCCAACTTGGAGGGAACTGGAAACATTTTTTAAAAAATGACTATTTTAAACCTAATCTGCGAACTAGGAATCCAGGCGAAATGGGGAATTCTCCCGGCTGGCAAGGCTATGTTGCTTGTAAAGGTTTTGATCAGGATCGTACAATAACCCCTTTCTTCCATGGGGTTTAAGTGAATGTATTGATAGTGGAAAGGGCAGGTAAATGTTTCATTTCACTTTTATGCTGTCTTTATGGCACAATATCCTATTCTAAGCCGCAGAAACTCCTTTACAGCTCAGAAGAGAGGAAACGGGTCATTAAAAGAACATTAGCACTGAAATGGAGGTTGTAGATGTTTGTAGGAACAGAGTTCTATTGGAAGGAATGAGTGGAAAACTTGTTTCCATAGACCAACACACCAATGCCATAAAGATTCTTTATATATGCAGATTTGATGGTTTAACTTAAAGGATCTTTCGGGAAATGATATTACAGACACACACACATATATATATACATGTTGATGTACAGTTAACATAGAATATAAATGTCCTCGTATATGTTTTATAATTGGTAATCTCTAAAATCAGCAACATTTTGGAGATCATTTTTACACAGTGGGTCACTGACCCACATTCGAAGTCACACATGCTCAGTGAATTTTCTAACCTCTCTCTCTCTGCCCTGACTAGAGCTGTCTAGTAACCTTACTGTGACCTCTCTGTTTCCAGGGCTAAGCAGTAAGAAAACCAATTGTTACTCACTAAAATATTTGTTAAAATATAAAGACAGAAAAATCTGCTAATCTTTCTCTATGCCACCATTGTCCCGTACTTCATCTACCCAGCAACACACTGTATCACACCTCCGAATAGAAATAAGCAACACATTTATTAGCCTGCGTAAAAACATCACTGTAGATGTTATGCAATATTCTGGGCCCTATTAATAAAGGCGCGGTATCACTATTTTACCGATTGTAATTGCGATCGTATTATTACTATTTTATACTATTTATAAATAGGCCCCACACCCTTTAAACCCACCACCTCCTCCTCCATTTAAATTACCTGAAATTTAAGTACTAGCAGGGAGATTCAATAAAAGTTCTTATCGTTTAAAATGTTGCTAATTTTGCCCCAACCAATCAGATATTATTTAACATTTCAAAAGCTAACATCTGATTGGTTTGGGGCAAAATTAGCACTTTTATTGAATATCCCTGTAGGTTCTCAATAAAGATGTTCCAAAAATCTGATTCGAACCCAATTGAATATGAATTTTTGGAAATTTGTGATCGTACATTGCGAATGTTCAGTATGGTTTCTGATAGAAGAATGTTCGGATTTTTCTAAAGTAATTTTACATTTGATACGAATTTTCTATTTTCAAATGGAAAGGGGTCAGTAGACCAAATCCGTAGAGGGGGCAGGTCAAACCAGCTTGTGACTTTAGTAAAGCATTTCTACTTAACTATTTCAAACCCAACAGCTCAGGTCCCAACAGATCAGGTTCTCATCCTGAATGAGGGAGGCTTGGTTTAGGTGCCCATACATTAGAGCTTACCTGCCGACCAATCCCGCAACATTCAATTCTGCAGGAACCACCTTTTCGTGGATCTTTTTCACGCCAACATATGATCGCCAGGTCCCACCTGGCCCATTCATTTTGTGATCGTTTGTCGGCCGTGAAGTAAATCCAGAAAGGTGATTAATGCAGAAATCGATTGAATGTCATGGGATTGGTCAGCAGGTAAGCTCCAATTGATGGGCATCTTTAGTGAGGGGCTTTAAGTCCCCTTTAAGATGCAGTTTCCTGTTGGTGTTCTGGGAGTTCTTTTTTTTTTTTTTTTTATGAAAATGGATTTAAACTGGGTGGTGGATATAGTTAATCTGAGCTGTGGATTGTAAGCTCTTCGGGGCAGGGATCTCATTCCTAATGTATAAATCAAGGCATATATATATATTAACCTATGTATGAAATTGTATTTCATTTTTATTTATCTTTATAATTACTTTTACTTATGCCCTTTTTTGTATACTCTGCTTTTATAATTTTATAATGTACAGCGCTGCATACCCAAGTGGCGCTTTATAGATAAAATTATACATACAAACATACCTGCAGTCTTTGTTTACACTACAAAACAAATTTACAAAAACACTAAAACAAAAACGCTAATACAAAAACAAAAACACTAATACAAAATCAAAAACACTAATACAAAAACACTAATACAAAAACACTAATACAAAAAAACAGGCAATCAATTTAAAATAGATTCTCTACAGAAATACAACCCACATCCCAAATAGCCCATTTAAAATGTAATTTTCTTTGTTGACCTACCGGTAATCCCTTTCCGTATCACTACACGTACACTTAAGAAAATTGGAAATATATTTGCATGTCCATAAGTCTTTATTAGAAATAAATACAGTGAGGGGAAATGGCAGGAAATTTTACACCTTACAAAACTGAAGGTTCACTTCCCGGTCTGTATTAAACATTAACATCAATCTGCCATGTCCACTGTGTTTCCCCTCCTGACGTCAAAATAAACGTTTCTGAATTATTTTTTCTCTGAATGTGAAAAATTCTCTTTTTGCAAAGTTTATCATTAATGTTTCATAGAATTTTTTTTTTCAAAAACAAAGTAAAGTAATAAAGTTACTTAGTTTTGTTAAAAATAAATAAGTTTCAAGGAGCTTGTCTATAGAAAGGATTTCCAGTAGATGTTCAGGCCAAATAAATTTGCTTAACCACGTACAGATAAACTTTACAAAATCCCCCCGAAAAGGAAGCAGATACCAGTTGTGAAACTGACCAATAAAATCCACTAGAAAAGCCCAGATAACATTTTCCAAAAGGAAGTTTAGTGATAAATGTTTCACAAGCTCAGGAATATTTAAAGATGGGAATCTTGTTAGTTATCTTGTTTAAAAGCCACAAGCGCTTGATTGCTTCATGTTTCTAATTGTTCTAAGAAGAACGCTACTTAAAGATGGTTTCCATCCCCCCGCCCAACTACAAGGAGCACAGAAAAGACAATTTAGCACGAAAAGAAAGGAAACAAAGTACAGTTCAAACTGGTTCCACTTTAATGGTAATCCCGATCTTACAACACAACTTGGTTTCTGGTTTTTGATGTTCACACACAGAACTAAATGGATTATTGGGACAGATCCACCTTTGATTTCGTAATTGTTGTATCCAGTTCACTGCTACTAAACTAATAAGCTTTAAAGGCATGTCCACCCTTAAAACAAATAAACTGGTCAATTGTTTTTTTACCTGCCCCCAACCCCATCTGATATACAGTGTATATATATTTTACTACCTGTATTACTAACCAGATATTTAAGGATAATTATTGTCCCCATTCTGGCAGAGAAATCTGGCTTCTCCCTTCATGCAGTCAATCAAGGCAGTGACAACTGACATCACAAAGGCAAGTACCAGTAGGTTAGGACCCAGTTAAAGAAAGTAACCTTGACGTGGTGACTGGGCTTGAAATAATTTGGCCAATTTATTGAACTAATTGCTTTTATTTATCCAGGGTTTAGCAGGCTGTTTGTAGTAGAACCTTATGGAGGCAGCCAATATGCAATTAGAATTGTGTGTGCACTAGAATTCTGTTTTTTGTATGTATTGTATTTTTGGTCTCAAGTTGCACTTTAATATGGATGTACAACAGCCCAATTTTCTATATATTGTGTATAACTGACATCATATTCAATGATTGACTGCTGTTTCACCAGCTGCCTCTTCTGCTCATGCTCAAGCTTAAAAAAAGCTCATTGAGTAGAGGGAGGAGGCAGAAACCTTTGCCAGCAAGGAATAAAACTTATCATTAAATATCTGGTTACAAATGCATGTAATAAACTGGTAATAATAACAGTTAGGGCTGCAGGCAGATAACTTAGAAGTGGCCAGTTTTTTTGTTTTGGGATGGACATGCCCTTTAAAAGAAGCAATTTTTTATGGTCCATTACATTGCCTTTAACAGTATATTTGCACATAGTTGTTAAATTCCACCTTGTTTACGAAAATCTAGAAACTGGGCGCATTTGCTTGGCCACCCAATCATTGTGCGTACATAAACCAATAAAATGACCACTTAACATCTAAACATTTATCTTGTCCGTATGAGGATAATTTCCTTGTTGTAGTTCATGTGGTTTAGACTTTGTAGCACTGTGGAACCCCAGCAAGTCCCTTCATTCAATGGTCAAACAATGAATTGTGTCAATTTTAGTTATTATTATAATAAATGAAAATTGTTTTATTACCCGGGTTGGAACAGTGTGAAAAGGGGGGATAGGTTATTTTTATAGTTGAGGGTCTTGTTCTCATATATAGGCAAATCCATTCAGTGTGTTTTCCGACCACTATAACAGGATTTAAACTTTTTCCCTTTTGCCGTTGAAGATGTTGTCGTTTTACAGCTCCAGGAATTGTTTATTGCAAACTCTGCGGCTGGAAAGATTCCTTGATTAACGTTCTAATTATAACCATTCTTGATGTGCAATAAACAAAATCTTTTGGCAGCTAAAGGCCTTGGTGGGAATCTTTCAGTAGTCATTCATCAAACGGAATGTTGCATGCTAATCATTGCCCATATCTTGTCTCATTATAACTTACCATACATTGCTCTTCTATACATTTAGCCTGAACTAGCAATGGCTATCCGAAGTGTCTGGAAACCTAGATGTCAAACTTGCTGAAGGGTTGAGTATTGAAAGACTGGCACTATTCTGACTTTTAGAATAATCTCTCTTCTAAGCTTAGCACACGTTTCCTGCGTTGGCTAAAACCAGCAGAATAAGATTGTCGTTCAGTGGTGAATACACATTCTGTCATCTTGGTGATAATATTCCTACTAGAAATGGCCGAACGTAGGGCCATATTCATAAATAAAGCGATAGTTAATTTCAAATTGATTTTAACGATCGCTAATTTATGACCGTTATCGTAAATTAACAATAACGATCATAAATCATGATAACGCAAGATCGCAAGATTTCCGATCCACATAGAATACGATTGCTGTAGTTAACTATCGGATGGTATTCTATATTCAAGGGTTACCGAACGATACATTCCAGGGTTATTGAAAATCAAACTCTATATTTGAGGTTTAACGAATTTGAACGCTACATTCAAGGGCTGATTTTAACTATATATTCGAGTCAAAGTCTACATTCGAGGGTTACTGAAGACGAACATTACATTCAAGGGTTAATGAACAATACATTTGAGGGTTACGGAAAAATCAAACATTACATTCGAGGGTTACCGAAAACAGACATTATATTTGAGGGTTACCGAAAATAAACATTACATTTCAGGGTTACCAAATGGTACATTCAAGGGTTACCGGACAATACATTTAAGGGTTACGGAAAAATCAAACATTACATTCGAGGGTTACAGAAATTCAAAGGTTAGCGAACGGGCCATAAATTCGATAATTATCTAATTTTCGATATTTATCGAAAATACGGCTGCGAGTTCGGATAGTTCGAGTTCGTCCGAACTTATAAAGTTTGGCCAGAACTCGGGTCCATCATTAATTCCTACAGCTGGTTTCTACACATCTGATCTTGTTCTAGTTCAGTCTAAACCGGTGATCCTCAAACTGAGGCTCTCCAGATGTTTGAAAACTACAACTCCCAGCATTCCTCAACTACAGAGGGAAGCATAGGAATGCTGGGAGTTGTAGTTTTCAAACATCTGGAGAGCTGCAGTTTGCCCATCAGTGGTCTAAACACACATCAGTGAAGACTGTAATGTCCTCATTTTTTAAATCAAGTGATTGTAAGTTGCATAATACTTGTTGCATGTAGGGGCATGCAAGGGACCAATCCCAACAGAATGCATGTTTAGGTGGGCCTGGATATTGGTACCCTAATTGCAGAAGATTTCCAAATGAGTCCATACTGATGGGTTGTGTGTAAAATGCACATGTGTGTTTAGCTTCTTTAAGTTTTTAAAGGATTCAGTAAAAGGATCATTTCTGGCCACTTTGGAACCATAAGAAAGTCTCCTCTGGTGCCCCCTTCTCATCTGAAACTTCCCAAAACCACCTCTTGTATTAGCCTTGGGCATGGGATTAGAAAGCTCAGCCAAGATTATTATATTGTGTGCAAACAGGGAGGCTACGGGAAACTAGATTGGTAACTTATTGCTCTATGGCTTTTTAATATTTGAAAGGCGCCCTCCACCCTCTCAGTGCCACAGCAGTTGGCCCAGGAATGGCCCTGTTCACTGTTTATTCTAAATCTGGGTACACACATTCCCAATAAAGGGCCAATCCTGTCCGTACTGACTGGATTGTACCGACAGTGTGTACAGCCATAACAATTGTTTCTGATGCCAACGAACATTGTGTATATGTTGTGTATATGTTGTGTATATGATGTGTATATGATGTGTATATGCTGTGTATATGATGTGTATATGTTGTGTATATGTTGTGTATATGATGTGTATATGATGTGTATATGCTGTGTATATGTTGTGTATATGTTGTGTATATGATGTGTATATGCTGTGTATATGATGTCTATATGATGTGTATATAATGTGTATATATTGTGTATATGTTGTGTATATGATGTGTATATGATGTGTATATGTTGTGTATATGATGTGTATATGCTGTGTATATGGTGTGTATATGATGTGTATATGATGTGTATAGGTTGTGTATATGTTGTGTATATGTGTATATGCTGTGTATATGCTGTGTATATGCTGTGCATATGATGTGCATATGATGTGTGTATATGATGTGTATATGATGTGTATATAATGTGTATATGTTGTGTATATGATGTGTATATGATGTGTATATGTTGTGTATATTGATGTTTATATGTTGTGTATATGTGTATATGCTGTGTATATGCTGTGCATATGATGTGCATATGGTGTGTATATGATGTGTGTATATGATGTGTATATGATGTGTATATAATGTGTATATGTTGTGTATATGATGTGTATATGATGTGTATATGCTGTGTATATGCTGTGTATATGATGTGTATATGCTGTGTATATGCTGTGTATACGCTGTGTATATGATGTGTATATGCTGTGTATATGCTGTGTATATGATGTGTATATGCTGTGTATATGCTGTGTATATATGTATATGCTGTGTATATGATGTGTATATGCTGTGTATATGCTGTGTCTATGATGTGTGTATATGATGTGTGTATATGCTGTGTATATGATGTGTGTATATGTTGTGTATATGCTGTGTAAATGATGTGTATATGCTATGTAAGATGTGTATATGTGATGTTTATATTGTGTATATGCTGTGTATATGATGTGTATATGATGTTATATGTTGTGTATATGCTGTGTAAATGATGTGTATATGCTATGTATATGATGTGTATATGATGTTTATATGTTGTGTATATGCTGTGTAAATGATGTGTATATGCTGATGTATATGATGTGTATATGATGTTATATGATGTGTATATAGCTGTGTATAATGTTGTGTATATGCTGTGATATGATGTGATATAGTGTGTATATGTGTGTATATGCTGTGTATATGATGTGTATATGTGTGTATATGCTGTGTGTTATGAGTGTGTATATGATGTTATGTTGTATAGTGTGTATATGCTGTGTAAATGATGTGTATATGCTATGTATATGATGTGTATATGATGTTTATATGTTGTGTATATGCTGTGTATATGATGTGTATATGATGTGTATATGATGTTTATATGTTGTGTATATGCTGTGTAAATGATGTGTGGAATGCTGTGTTATGAGTGTGTATATGATGTTATATATGTTTATAGTTGTGTATATGCTGTGTATATGATGTGTATATGATGTGTCATGATGTTTATATGTTGTGTATATGCTGTGTAAATGATGTGTATATGATGTGTATATGATGTTTATATGTTGTGTATATGCTGTGTATATGATGTGTATATGCTATGTATATGATGTGTATATGATGTTTATATGTTGTGTATAGGGAGAACCCTCGGGACTGTGTGTAGCCTGATTTTTGAAAAATGACAGACAGGATCTTGCATATCATCTGTCAAAAATCTGCCAAGTGTGTATCCATCTTAAAGGTGCGAACACACGTGCGGGTGCCGACCCCCGTTGCACATTATGTATGAATTGCCAGTTCGGCCGATAATCGAAACTTAATTCGGGGATCGTTGCCCGATCCAACTGGCGGATCTCCGAATGAGCCGCCATTTCGGCCGATAAAGTGCCCGTACACGGGCCGATTATCGCCCGTAACGGCCGTTCGTATTGTGCGTCGCGGGTCGGCACCCGCAATCGCACGTGTGTACGAACCTTCAGATGGAGACTCACAAATGTGTCCAACATTCTGACAGTCATTCTATGGAAATCAAACCTAACAGGAAGGTACCAAAGTATAGAGACCCTCCATCCATTGTATGGGAACTTTACAATCTATGCATAATGGAAACTTCATTCAAATACGAAATAACTATCCACATCTGTTCTCTCTGTTCTCTCTCTTTTCTCTCTCCCTCTCCTTTTCCACTGTTCATTTTATTCCCTTGACTTTGCAAATGAGTCAATCCGCACCAAACACTCATTAAGTGAATAGCACAGCACGCTGATACAAGCTGTTAGTATAGAAAAACATCAGTCTGTTGCTTGTGTCTGATTGGTACCTGAAGCAAAACAGAAAAAAATGATCTGTTTACTATAATTTGTAGTAAAGCAGAAAGATCAAAGAGAATTTTCAAGCCAATCCTAAAAGTAAGGGGAAGACAATACCCTAACCAGAAATGTTAATTTATTTATCTTGGTTAGAGATGGACCCAAAACCGAACTCGAACCCGAGTTCGAGCTGAACTTTATGAGTTCCGACGAACTTGAACTATTCAAACTAGTTTGGGTTTAAACTAGTTAGTTTTTTCGGACTCGAGGCTGTATTTTCGTTAATTATTGAAAAATCGATAATTATCGAATTTACAAACCGTTCGGTAACCTCGAATGTTTTCGCTAACCCTTGAATGTAGCCTTTCGATTTTCGGTAACCTAAATTCTAAAGTATCATTCGTTTTTTGGATCCGCCGCGGATTTATCCCGTTCGCGAACAGCGTATTTTTCCGGATTTTCCGGATTTTCTGCCCTCCGAACTTCCGAATCGCGGATTTTTCATATTTTCGCTAACCCTAGAATGTATTGTTTGCTAACCTTCGAAAGTATTGTTTGTTTTCGGTAATCCTCAAAAGTATTGTTTGATTTCGGTAACCTTTGAATTTATGGTTCTATTTTCACTAACCTTTGAAAGTATCGCTCGGTAATCCTCAAATTGATCGTAACCCTCGAATGTAGCTTGTGCAAAACCCGACAATTGCCCGCTCATGTTTAAGAAGTGTTTTAATAGGTTCTGGTGACAGTGACATGTTCCCCAGACCATTTCCCAGGTGCCACAGCCATTTACAGTAAGTTACCATTGTTAGTTTAGCTGTAAATCATCCAGACTTTTCAAACTATCACTCCCCATTGACTTTAATGGGTCAGAATTCGAACTTTCGAACTTTTACTGAAGTTTGAATGTTCGAAATCAGACCGGATTTTATGAAGTTCGGCCATCTCTAATCTTGGGCCATTTCAATTAATAAATAATACGCATGTGATTAATTAACCTCATAGGTATATATTATTATATTATATTATTATATTATTATTATATTGCATAATCAACATTTTAAGCCTAAAAATGGATTCAATTCAGATCTATGGAGACAATGAAGGTATCAGACCATGTAGAATTTTACATTATCAGAACAGACAGAGCTTCGCCTTTATTGGTGAAATATTTTCCAAGGGGGGAACTTGGTTGGCTTCAGACAGTGATGAACACGGTTGACAGAATAGTTACAGAAGAAGACGTCTATATCTTCATATTAGAAGATACAAGAATATTCAGTGGGAAATATCAGAAATAATAAAGTCAGGTTCAGTTTAAGGGTATAAAATATTTAAATAAATTAAATACATTTTTAAGCGTAAATTAAAGAAATTTCGAAAATTATATTTCCTTTAAGCACTAGTGCTTTTGATATGCATTTTGAATTTCAATGTTTCTCACAATATAAATATATATATATATATATTTAAAACATGGGAAACAAAATTATCGGTTCTATTAAAACGTTTAGGAAAAAAAATAGTAGTTGTATTTCAGGAATTACTGATATGGGTCTAGACTAGACAATTTGGTACAATTGGCCCATGCAAGCCCTTAAGATTTGACCGTAAAATGTACCAATTAATATACCAATTGCCAGTCTATTGCTCTGAAGTGATGCATGCCAATATTACAGCTTGACCAACCGGATGGCCATCTCCCATGTTTTAATGATTTGGTCAGATTGTCTAGACTGACTGATTCTTCTAAAATAATCATTAAAAACCATAGATCAAGTCCTTAATTAATATCAATAATATGGCTGATCCAATCAAAATGCCAGGCTTCAAAATGGAAGAGTACAGAAAAGTTCATGAATAGTTTGTTTCGACCAATTACCCTAAACATTGAGCTTTAGAGAAAATATAACACTTGCCGGTTAACCTGCGGTTTACACTTTAACGTAAGAAAAAACAAAAACACACTTTTAGAAACGTATTTACAAACCCTATATTTCTCTGTTGATTACATATAAATAAAAAAAACAGCTATTTTAATTTCTAAAAAAACAAAAAAAGTGGTTATAATGGTAAATAAATACAAAATAAGAATCTGACCATTATACTTCATGTGCTGGGTATTAAAACCCCCTTATAAAAATGTACAACTAGAAAGAATATTTCTCTGATTAAAATATTTTCTCTCCAACATCCACGTAGACATAAATATATTTTCAAAATAATTGTTTCATCAATTTCATTGCATAAATAAAGTCTCCAGAGGGGAAATAGTAAAGTGTCTGCTTTCCTTCCTAGTCTCTCTCCTTTCTGTGTTCCTTGCTAACGGCATCCGCACCCTTCGACCACCATGTCCTGGTAGTTTTTTAGTACGACTTTTTCATTTTCGTCGAGATACAGCATGGAAATTGCGCTGAGTTCCGTCGGTACACAACAAGCTTTAGGGATGCTCGGATTGACTGAATTCACTAAAGTTTGGACAATAGCATGGTTGGTAGAGTTCAAATGATCTGCCAATGGGAAAGGGCACTCTCCATGGCAGTAAAAAGCATGGTAACCTGGTGGAGCCACAATCCAGTCATTCCAACCAACATCGCTGAAGTCTACATATAATGGATGCCTCCTGCAGTTTGATTTGAGGCGTTTCCTTTGCTTGTGCCTAGCTTGACGCTTCTGTCTTTTATGAAATGGGTGTCCTTTGCCATCGTGGCTAAAAGTTACCAGCAATGGCCTTATCTTGGGCCAGCTATCCTTATCCGAGATTAAAGACCTGCTTACCCTTACATGTTTTTTCGGAATATTTGTGTCATTGTCTAAGGAAGTTACTTCAACAACGAATCCATGGTTGGGCTGTTTGTGTGCAATCCACCGTATAATAGCTGGTGTTACATCAAAGCTTTCCCATTTGCTTTCATTATGTTGGATGAGTCTGGTGTCCAACAGCCTTGCGACAGGACCCCTAGAGGCAGCTGCTGCCGGCTTTACAATATCATAAATATTAATTCGATGGAGTTTGCTTCCGTCTCTCTCAAAGGGTTCTTTGACCTGCTCTCGAAAAATTCTAAGTTCCGCTGCTGCGATTTGCTCTACATCCGCAATGGAAGTGACATTGAAGAAAAATTGTTGTGTCATTTTCTCCCCCGATTCGGACATTTCCTCCATGGATTCTAATTTGAAACATAAAAAAAAAGGATTAAAATATATATATATATAATTTAATGAAAGTCATAACGTAAATGAACATTAACTAAGTTTTGTCAATTTTGGCTTTAGAAGTACAGACATAGCATACTTTTGTTTGTGCGATCTGGATACAGAATAGCCAGAACTTTTATTCCACTAGAATGAACTAGAAGAGTGGACAATGTCCACCCCCAAAACTATAATTCCCCCCACTACTGGCCCCACTCTGTAGTGCATAAAAATCCTTACCTTACATCCCAGGTCCAAATATCTGCCCTGCTATGCCCCTCCAAAGTCCCAAAAACTGGCCACCAGTTGCCTGGCAGAGTCCATATATGACTCTGCCTCCTGTCTCTCCTCCGGGAGAATTTGCACATGCTCAGTGCAGACCTCCCCCCTCCCTCTCCCACCCGTTTTGCTCTCCCTCCCCCTAGCATAAAACCCCTTTATTGTATAGTAGGGCTTCCTCCCCCAGCTCCAACCGCTATAATACTTTTGTCAGAAAGTATTGTTCTGTGATTGGCTGCCTCTCAGTTTCATGCAAGCAGAGGGTCGGGACAGTGCGTCGGAGGAAAGGTAAGTAGAGTTCCGGGGAGTTTCTGACAAAAGTATTATAGTGGTTGGGGCTGGGAGAGGAAGCCCTACTACACCACAAAAGTAAGAAAAAGGGGTGGACATGCCCTTTAATTCATGAACATGGTGACAGCAGGTAAACACCATCATTTGAAAAGTTTTCTAAGCTTGTCTTATTGAAACAGGCTTTGATATAGTAACCTAGTCAGGCTCATTTACCCATTTGCTCTGGGTAAAACTGATTCAATATCGCCTTTGCGACTGTGAGTCAAACCCGAATAGGGATTTGCTCACAGCTGGATTTTAATGCCAGCTATTAGTTAGCATTAAAATTCAGCGGTGAAAGTAGCACAAAAGTAATATCTGTAATTTTCATTCATCCCGGTCATGGTATATCTGTTATATTCATCCATCCAGGTCATGGTATATCTGTAATATTCATTCATCCAGGTCATGGTCTACTGAATATTCATTCATCCAGGTCCGGGTATAATCTGTAATATTCATTCATCCAGGTCACGGTATTCTGTAATATTCATCATCCAGGTCACGGTATATCTGTAATATTCATTCATCCAGGTCATGGTATAATCTGTAATATTCATCCCCACCAGGTCATGGTATATCTGTAATATCATTCATCCAGGTCATGGTATATCTGTAATATTCATTCATCCAGGTCACAGTATATCTGTAATATTCATTCATCCAGGTCATGGTATATCTGTAATGTTCATTCATCCAGGTCACGGTATATCAAGAACTAAACTTCAAGCCAAGTTGATTATACTGTATACAAACAAGGAGACACCAGGGAACTAGATCAGTAAATAATAATTAATCTATTACTCTATGGCTAATAAGGATCCCTGTCTTTGAATCACACCCTCTACCTCTCTGTTCCCTAGCAGTTGGCCTAGATCACTTTTGCCAAGGAAGAGCCCTGTGATGGACTATATCATACTTGGTATATATCTGTAATTTTATGGACATTGCAATTAAAACATCGTGTAATGCATCACTATGATAAAGTAATCCAAACAATTCACACATTGATGTAAAATAAATATTTGCAAAATAAATATTTAGTTTTCTATCCCGTTTTTTTTTTTTTGCAAGAGAAATGTTTACGTTATAAGGAATTGTGCCAAATAAAGTTATTTTATGGAAATCTTCCCAAACATAAACATCATCCAATATCTTTAGCAGTAAAATTCCAATCGTTTTTCTCATTTAATAGAGAGAAAAACACTCTAATGGTGGCCATGGATGCATTTTGGGATATCCGAATATCGTATGATCATGCAATAAATTTTCCTATCGGGCCACTTTTTTCCCGTCGCCCAATCCGATCCTACGATTCGCGGATTGTACGATCCCATTGTTGTGTCTATGGTCACCATAAGTGTAGGTTTAGTTTGCAATAAATATAGTGCATGGTCACTCTGATGAGGTACAATACATTTTTATTCATTGACTCCAATAAGATGGTGTTCAAAATAGTTGACTACTTTCATAGATAACTTTAAACAAAGAAGCATGTTAAAGGGGAGCTAAACCCAAAAGGTTAATTTAACCCAAAATATTAATGTTTGGGTACAAAATGGAAGTGAACAAGGCAAACTTTTTGCACACTGTGCAATTTGAAGACAAACCCCTCTTTAAGTGTCATGATGTACACACATTTTGAGGCAGAGGGGCCTGTTTGTCGTGCTCTTGACAAAGAGGCTCTGTGCCTTAAAAGACTAATAAAGAGGAGCTAGCACTGTGTACAACAGTTTATTTTGTTCAGTGAGTGCCTACCACTAGCTCTCGTATTTTTCAGGATACTTACCTTCATTCTTGTCATCAGTAACAGCTGTACACATACTAGCCACTAAAGATGGCCGAACTCACTAAAATCCATTCTGCTTGCAGATTCGTGGATTTTCAAAAAAAATCTGAAAGTCTGCATGCAAACTTATTGAAGTCAATGGTAGTTAAAAAAATTTGAAAGTTCTGCCTAAATTAAGTTACTTACTATAAATGGCTCAGGGACCCGGGAAATGGTGTGGGGAACATGTATCAATGGCGCAAATCTTTTGGTATTCCACGTAATATTTTCGAGATTTCCAAAAATTAAAAAAATTGTCGATTTTTAAATTACATTTTTTTTAAAAAAAAATTTTAAAAAAATTTAAATTCAAAAATTCTAAAACTTTCGATTATTATTGAAAACAGGTCTGCAACTGAAAAAGTCAGAAATCCGCGAAGTTCTGGCCAATCTGTAAAATCTACTTAGAAACCAGGTTTGGGTCCATCTCTACTAGCCAACACTTTAAATTAATTTCTAAGAAGGCTCTGCTGTTGTACAGTGTTTATGTGTTACACAAGACTTGTTTTATAATGTAGCCTACTGCACAATGATTCACAGCATTCCAGGTGGCGAAGCACATTACAATCATACTTTTAAGCATATCTTAACAATTTTAGCTTTCTAACAACAGAAGACAATTTCTATACCCAAAACTAAACCTCTCTAAAGATCTAATCCTAATGCTCCTCCACTTTGTAGCAATACCTGGATCCAGTGACCATCTCTATAGAAGTGATTGAAGATGAAGGTCCGTGTATTACTATGTACCCTCAACCAAAAGTAGAAACTTGAAGTATTTTTGGACACACAGAAGGACAATGTTCTTTGTTCTGAAGCACCTATGGTGGAATTTTACTGCCAATCACATTTTGATGGACTATCATTCCTCATTTTTCTCCTGTGGCAGGAGTGAGTTTGGCCTAATCATTCTGTTGTATTTACTCCAGGTTGCTTATGTTAGCTGAATAATCCATGGGCACAATTTTCAAATAGTGCGATGGCATCTTATGTAGTTTGAGATAAGGCCTAGGACACTAAATTATGTTCATATTTTAGATGGGCCACATGAAAGATAAACATTTACTAAACTGTTCCAGTTTCTTGACAAATGGAAACAGTTTCACTTCCCTGCTTGTAAAGAGCAACGCTACAGAAAAACATGGCAGCCGTGCTTGGCCTCATCTGCCACAACGCAACTAGAGTATCATTATGGTACATTGCGGGGCAGATGTAACTTAGTTTTTCTTGAGTAACATCTTTCAAAATGTATCTCATCTTTATCTTTCTGGGCTCTCTCAAGCATCTTTTGCAAGTTTTCCTTGTATTTCGAAATAGTTTTTAGGGCGCGACCTTCTCAACAGACATTTTCATAGCTCTCTTTTCAATTCTTATCCAGAAAACACAAGAGTTATTTTAATGATACAATGGTGAAGCTCAGTTTTATTCTCAAGAGAAAAAAGCTTTTCATGTAAACTCAAAACATCCCACTCTAAGATGAAATACTAATAGAAGGAGCATATTTAATAATGTTTTTGTCACAGACTAATTTTGATCCTTTGCTGTCATCTTTAGATCCCAATTTGCTCAACCAGGTTAAGTGAATTCAAAAAATGTTCTCCTAAAACACATTTTTGTTTATCCTTATATTCAAAGGGCCCCCTGAATGCTTTATCAAAGCAAAGAGTATTGACCTGTAAAAGTATTTCTTGGCTCTAGCTATAAACTGATTAAACACTACTTTTAAGTCTTTTCTCCGTAAACTTCTGACTCCAAAGGAAAGACTTGTCTATTTATTACTGTAGAGTTTACTTTCATACCTAGAGCCATGTTAAACCACATTAAAGGATCCTTTTTTTATCAATAATCTTTCCTTCAACAAGTAGCTGCTTTTTCTACAAAACAATTAGTGTCCTGGGGGAAATGACCTCTTGGAGAAATTTCATAAAATTCCTAGATCATAAACCATAGTGAATCATGCTAAATTGCTGCTTTCTGTAGAATCTTGAAATTTTTTTAAAATCTACTTTAACTGGTTTCTATACAGAGAAGTTTTTCATGCTTTCCAAGCAACGACACCCAATAACTATTTAGAAAATTGACATAACTACTAAGCCATATGGTTATTCCTGTTTTGATTTTTTTGTTGTTTTTGTCTTTAATTGCCGTTAAAAGTGGACAACTTCATAGATTTTGTTTTATCTATTTTAACAAACAGATTTTTTTCAACCAATCTTTATTTATTTGATTATAACACCTATCAGCTAACACCTGATTGGTTGGGGCAAACTTAGCACCATTTTTAACGATAAGAACTTTTATTACATCTCCCTGGTCTTTGTTTAAAATGGGAAAACCCATGTCTTAAGCAATAAACTAGAAATAGACCCTCCTTGCAGATTTCCCAAATGGAACAACAAAAATTAGTCTATGTAGCCTTGAAAACTCTTAAGGTTCGTACACACGTGTGATCGCGGGTCCCGACCCGCGATGCACGATGTGTATGAACGTTAATTTCAGCCGATAATTGGCCTGTGTGTAGGTCATTTCTCAGCCAAAATGGCTGTGGATCTCCGAACGACCGGCCATTTCGCCCAATAAAGTGCCCAAACACGGGCCAATTATCGCCCGAAACGAACGTTCGTACACATTGTGCATCGCGGGTTCGTTTAAAATGGGGCTAATTTTGCCCCAACCAATCAGATGTTAGCTTTCAAATGTTAAATAAGATCTAATTGGTTGGGGCAAAATTATCACCATTTTAAGCGATAAGAACTTTTATTAAATAACCCTGTTAATGTTGTAACTTTGGCCGATGGTAATAAAGGGTATCTATACTTCTTTCGGATTTTATATCTGAGCTGTAGATTCTGAGAAATCATCATTTTAATCACAGCATTTACAGGGAAAGACCTGCTACTCTAGTAGCATAGATTGTAATATGTGACCCATAAATGACCTCTTAGTAGGATCAGCAGAGAAAAGAAGGCAGGGGGGAGGAGATGTGTAAGCAGAGCAGTGTCTATGGTGAGGCTGTGCAGAACGTATAAGTGTCGCAGACACTACAAGAAGGCAGTGAGTAAGGGAGGGTGGGAACAGTTAGGAGCACTCACTAAACATTAATAATTTAATAACAAAGCAAGCACAGATAAATATGTGAGTACCAACATTTTACTTCTCTCAAATTGTAGTTTCAGATAATGTAAAGTTGTTGGAATGAGTATAGTGACCCTTTAAGAAGGCATTTGGATTTTATATTTTGATAACTGACAAAAATAAGTTTTAAAAAATCCTCAAATACTTAGAAATCTGCTTGCAACATACACAATGAAGTCAATAGCCATAGAAAGGGCAATCAAAGCTAGAAAGAAAAACATGTGCACACAGACAGCACTGAATCGCCCAGAAGCGCTTCCTGTTCAAGCTTTTTAAACTAAAAAGCTGGTTGGCCACCCAAAACTTTTCTAAAGCCTCTACACGTGTGATCGCAGGGGCCAACACACAACGCAAGATGTGTATGCACGGCCGTTTCGGATGACAATTGTTCTCTGTATGGACACTTTGTCGGCCGAAATCGGGCTTGTTGATGATCCACCTGGTTGATCGGTTAACGAGCCCCGACCAAATGGCCATTTTGGCGGGTCAGCACCTCACGATCACACATGTGTATGCACCTTAAGGCTGGGTACGTACCATAAGATATTTCCAGGCGACCGACCGATAGTGACTTGTAGTGTTCGGTTGGGCGAAAATATCTCAAGGTGTGTGGCGGCCATCCATGACTGAACTCGGTCGCCTGTTTGTTTGTATTGGATGAATGGGAGATCATGGCTAGTTGGTCAATCACAGCCGATCGTGCGGTTCCTTATGGGACTGCATGATCGTTTGCGTGAACTGTCGGTCCCGGCCACTATTGCTGCAACCGACAGTCATTTGTCCTGGCTGAGCACTCGCTAGTAGCGAACAATCGGTCAGGACAAAAACTCTCTTGGTGTGTACCCAGCATGAAGGTTCGTTGCCCAATCCGCCGGGCAGATCTCCAAACGAGCAGCCATTTCAGCTGATAAAGTGCCCATACATGGGCTGATTGTCAGCCGAACCTTTAGAATGATTTGATGTCCAGTGATTACTGATAGCAAAATTTTTCCCTTATGATAGTATATCTTCCCCCAGCCCCAACCGCTATAAAATAATATCAAGAAAGTGCCCTGATCTTTACTCACCTTCCCTCTCTCCTCCGCCGCACTGCCCGGCCGTGGCTGCCTTCAAGACGCTGCAAGCAGGGGGCGGTACCGGCAGCCACGTCCGTGATTGGCTGAGAGGGAGCCAATCACGTACGTGGCTGCCAGCAGTTGAGAATGCCAGGGTAAGTAGTAATTTTTTACAGCGGGGCTGGGGGAAGGTATACTAATATATGGCCAAGGGTTTTTATGGTAGGGGGAGGGATTGCGAAACGGGAGGGAGAGGGGGGGAGGGAGGCCTGCAGTGCGCATGCCAAACTTCTCCCGGAGGGGACTCTGCTATCCTCCTGGTGGGCAGTTTTTGGGACTTTGGGGGGGAGATTACTGGAGAACCATTTGGAGGTGAGGATTTTATTACACTACAGAGTGGGGCCAGTAGGGAGGGGGGGTTATAGTTTTGGGGGTGAACATACCCTTTAAGCTGGGTACACGCTTGAAAGATTTTTGAAAGATGACAGACACACAGTCCGGAGTGCTCCCCCTATACACATCATATACACAGTATATACACATCATATACACACCATATACACAGCATATACACATCATATACACAGCATATACACAGCATATACACATCATATACACAGTATATACACATCATATACACAGTATATACACATCATATACACATCATATATGTACCATATACACAGCATATACACATCATATACACACCATATACACCAGCATATACACAACATATACACATCATATACACATCATATACACATTATATACACATTATATACACAGCATATACACATCATATACACAGTATATACACATCATATACACATCATATACAACCACATATACACAGCATATACATTATATACACATCATATACACCATATACCACATCATATACCATCATATACACATCATATACACAGTAATATACACAATATTAACACAACACTATACATATCACTATACACATCATATACACATTATATACACAGCATATACACATCATATACAAAGTATATACACATCATATGCACAGCATATACACATTATATACACAGCATATACACATCATATACACACTATATACACATCATAGGGAGAACGCTCGGAACTCTGTGTTTCCCTATAGGGAGTCTACCGCAGCCAGGGGAAATTTTTCCTCTTTTCCGAATGAACGTTCGGGCAACCCGATCGTTCAGCGGCTGCGCGCTCGTTCGGAAAAGCAAGGTACACACAGTACCGATAAAGCCCACGAAAGTAGCCTCGTATATGCGGTAACCCTCGAAAGTAACCTAGTATATATGTGGTAACCCTCGAAAGTAGCCTTGTATATGTGGTAACCCTCGAAAGTAGCCTCGTATATGTGGTAACCCTCAAAAGTAGCCTTGTATATGCGGTAACCCTCGAATGTAACCTCGTATATTTGCGGTAACCCTCGAAAGTAGCCTTGTATATGTGGTAACCCTCAAACATAGCCTCGTATATGTGGTAACCCTCGAAAGCAGCCTTGTATATGTGGTAACCCTCAAAAGCAGCCTTGTATAAGTGGTAACCCTCGAAAGTATCCTCGTATATGTGGTAACCCTCGAAAGTAGCCTCGTATATGTGGTAACCCTCGAAAGTAGCCTCGTATATTTGCGGTAACCCTCGAAAGTAGCCTTGTATATGTGGTAACCCTTGAAAGTAGCCTCGTATATGCGGTAACCCTCGAAAGTAACCTCGTATATATGTGGTAACCCTCGAAAGTAGCTTTGTGCTTTTGATACGGAAAGTTTTGTGGTCCCAAAGTTCCAATCAGTTCCAAATGGATCTGAACAGAACTTCGGATACATTAGTTCTGATTTGGAACCGAGCCCGTTTCGGACCTGGATTCCAACACTACTTTGGAGACATACGTATAAGTACATAACAGTTTGTTTTTTTACCTGGCAATAGGTTACTAACATTCATTTCTGGTTATTTATCCATTGCAGTTATTTGAAACCATAGGAAAATCCATCAAATATTTCAAATTGCATGGCACCAGCCTTTGGTTATCTAGCATAGAAAGATGATGCCAAATGTCAAATGCTTTGCTCAAAGCAAGTCATAGACAATGAAGGAAGAGACCCCATTACAGTAACATTATTGCAGTCATTCATAGTAATAAAACTTTGTCATATTTAACACACTAGAGATGAACAAAACAGGTGAGATTCAGTCTGACAATGGTTCTGTGGAATCGAAATTCCGAAAATTCGATTCTACCCAATTGAATTGGCATTTTTGGAATTTTTGGTCACAATTTTCGATTTTTCATTCAAAATTTCCAAAATTTAGATATTTTTCATATTTGGCTGTCGATTTGTTGATGATAAGTTCAGAAAATGTAGAAAATTCCATCGGATCTGCGGAATTCTGAATCTAAACCAGGTTCATTTAGAAACTAAGACTCAGCACTACAGCACACATCAGTACAAACTTGGCACACACATGAAATGTGAATCTCCTAGAATGCAGCGTCCATACCCAGGCTTGGTTTGAGGCAATTTGCAACCAGCAAAGCCTTCATAAAATGGAAGGTACTAAACACAATCATGCTACATATCTGCAAAACAAGGAATTAAAGGTTCGTACACATTTGCGATGTGTCTGAACGTTCGATTCGACCGATAATCAGCACGTGTGTAGGGCCTTTATCGGGCAAAACGGACGGTCAGGGACTGCTGAACGACCGACTTGGCGGATCTCTGAACGACCGTCCGTTTCGGCCAATAAAGGCCCTACACACGTGCTGATTATCGGTCGAAGCGAACATTCAGACACATCGTGTGTCGTAGGACAGGACCCGCGATCGCACGTGAGTACGAACCTTAATGCTGGACACTAGGCAGACATTAGAAAGTCTAATTAGATTTGTCTATAGACAAACGTTTAATCTATCTAATGTCTTAAGACCACATTTTACATGGTCCAGTTTGGCCCATTCATTTTGTGATCTCAGGTTGATTGCAGAAAAGAATGGGCTAGGCGGTTCTAGTAAGATCAGGCATTTGTCTATAGACAAACATCTATAGTGTATGGGCACCTTAAATCTCACATCCAGGTATGTGTTGAGCATTAAGTCAGTTTAACACACAATACAACCTATAACATTTTTTCCAACTAGACATGTCTTAGTCTTGATAGACCTAATAAGTTGAAGAAATGGAATTGAGGCATCTATGAGGTAGGCCTTAAGGTACATACAGGGCCAACCAGCGACGCCGATGTGTATGTACGCCTGTTACGGACAATAATCGCGCCGTGTATGAGCACATTGTCGGCTTAAAAGGCCGTTTGGTCGAGGGCCTGTTGCCCAATTTGCCAGGCATATCATCAACGAGCCCAACATACATGGCACAATTATCGTCCGTGCAAATACATGTGATAGTAAGGGCAATTTGACCATAAATTATCAGCAACAGATTACAACAAAGCTATTTTTTCCCTTAAAAATTTAATGGAGGCACAACTTTCTAACCCTAATTCTGACATCTCTTCTTATTGTAGAAACTTCACTAGAGACACGAGAAGAGCTGTAATGGACACTTAAGGCTAGAGATGGGATCCAGATCCAGTTCTGACACTGGACATCCAACGTTCTGTATTTTTGAGAATTCTAAAAAGGTTATTGAAAAACTACTTTGGAAAGTACGATCAGGAGCTATTTTTGAGTTTCTGATCCTTCTTTCGAGAGTTACCGAACATACAAGGCTACTTTCAAGGGTTACCAGAAGTAGCCTTGTATGTTCAGTAACCTTTCAAAGTATGACAGGAAACTCAAAAATTGCTTGCGTGTTCTGGAAGTTTGTTTTTTGTAACGTTTGGGTGATTTGCATGTGTTTCCCTGTTCATTTTCCAGGTGCCTGAACCATCTGTAAGTTTCCTTGTTTTTGCTATGTTTACTTTATTCAGATTTTTGGATTTTTTTCCCCGATTGATTTCTATAGGTCCGTTTTCTGATTTTTACATTTTTTCGAAATTCCGAAAATCCAAAGATGGAAAGAAACTCGCTAGAAAACATCTCTATTTAAGAGTTGCAACCTGCAGAATATGCACAGACAGTTTGATGTTGGGTTTTATCTACACTAAGTGTCCCAGGATATAACAACCTCCCAAGACAATCTGTGGGTTATGTAATGTCAGGGGTGCCCCTACCATGAAGCAAGCTGAAACATTTGCTCAGGGCATGCCCCTGCACTTAAAAGACGGCAGTTAAAAAAAATCCTTCCTGCAATACTGCATTTCAGAACCAGTCCACCAATCAGTGTTAAGTCAGCCCTCCAGTCCACCAGTCAGTGTTAGTCAGCTCACCACACCCACCTCCACAAGCCACGCCCATGTTCCCTGATGAAGCCACACCTACTTATTGTGCCACAACCCGTCTGCCAATGGGCACCATTTTAAAGTTGTTTCAGGTGTCAAACACCCTAGGAAAACCCCTGTGTAATGTCATGAAACATGTTTGAGCATTGAGCATTGTTTAATAGGCAGAGCATGGAAATAAGTGAACAAGGTTTATATCACCTAATAAAGAATTCGGTGCTAGTAAATTGCACATAAGGAAAGTATTTTAAATATGAAAATCCTTTACAACCAAGGATTGGGAGATATGCAAGTAAATGGGAGCTTCCCCTGCCTAAAGAATTTCAGGTTTTGGTATCAACACTAAGGGGCCGATTTACCCAAAATGATGGAGTTTAAGTCGCACTAACCGGTTTGCTACCAGTTAGCGTGACTATAACTCCATATTAGCGAATTCCGGATGCGCGGATTATACAAATTAGACCCGCACATCCGATGCTCGTGATTCAATAGCTGGCATTAAAATCCCACAGTGGGTAAATCCTGAAAACGCTATATTGAATCAGGAACAGGACATTTACCCAGAGCGATAGCGGCTGAATGTAACAGGGAGATTCAATAAAAGTTCTTATCGTAAAAAAATTGGCTAATTTTGCCCCAACTAATCAGATCCTATTTAGCATTTGAAAGCTAACATCTGATTGGTTTGTGCAAAATTTGCATAACTTGTTACGATAAGAACTTTTATTGAATAACCCTGTAAAGGTTCGTACACAAGTGAGATCGCGGGTGTCGATCTGCGATGCATGATGTGTACGATCGGCACTTTATGGGCTGAAACGGCTGTTCGTTTGGAGATTGTTGCCCGACCCACTGGGCGGATCTCTGAACGAGCGGCCATTTCAGCCCATAAAGTGCCCATACATGGGCCGATTATTGTCCGAAAGGGCCGTATTTTAAGTAAGTATTGGGGTGTGCGCCCAACATGCGGCAGGTGGTCTCACCTGCCATGGGAGGCGTGCCCACCTCACCCTGGGTGGTCGCATTCGCTGGAGGGGTGCCACCCCCTTTCCATCAGCCCCTCCCAGCCCCTTGCCCTGTACTCTCACGGGGAGGAGGAAAGAGGGGAGGTAAGTAAGAGTTTGGGGAGCTTTCTAAACATATAAATATAAATATAGCGGTTGGGGCTGGGCTGGCAGGGGGAATCTTATATATTAAGGGATTTACACTAGGGGGAGGGAATCCTGAGAGGGAGGGAGAGGGAGGGGGAGGGAGGGGGAGAAGGGCTGCAGTACGCATGCCAAACTTCTCCCGGAGGCCAGATAGGAGGCCTATATGGACTCTGCTATCCTCCTGGTGGGCAGTTTTTGGGACTTTGGGGGGGGACTACAGGAGAACCCTATGGAGCTGGGATGTTAGGTAAGGATTAAACTAAACTACATGGTGGGGCCAGTAGTTGGGGGGATTATAGTTTTGAGGGTGGATATGTCCTTTAAGGGGTCCCGCAGCTCGAGCCGGGACCCCCCTCCCGCCCTTGTAAGTGTACACCCCTCCTGCCCCCCTCCCTGTCGCGGCAAATGCAACCACCCTGCCCTTCCCCCTCCCAGCCCCCTGCTCCGTATCACCGTAAAGGGATTTCAACTCCCTTGGCGGCGATATTGTACTTAGCGCATTGCAGTATCGAAGAGAGCTCAAATCACCTCCGCACATCGCCGCGGTCGTGGCACCCTGCAGCGGTGTGCAGCAGTAATTTTAGGGTGTTATTTCCGCCCCTTTATAAATATGCCCCATAGAGTTATCAGGCCTGAGTCCAAAAGCATCTAGGCTTGCCATTGACCACATACAGCATGATTGGTTTTTATTGTCCCATTAAAATAAAAGTTTGCTATGTTGAGGAAGACCAGGTGTAAGATTGAAGTCTCTGCTTTCACATATGGATCCCAGCTTTCCCAATAAAGATCAAGTATCATCTGTATCTGACATATATTGTGGGTTATACAAATTAGGGTTTTTTTCTCTACAAGGGCAGAATAGTCTTAAATTAGAAATCCCCCCCTCAAATTACAAATAGTATTCAGGTAACCCACCAACAAACCCCCAAACTGCAACTCAGAAAGTTTACAGAAGGTTACAAAGCTTTTTAAGGGGTTGGAAGACAATATACATTCCTAGCCAACCCTCACCTTTAATATAGACACAGAGATAGACAGACCGACAGACAGACAGACAGACAGACAGACAGATAGATAGACAGACAGACAGACAGAAAGACAGATGATAGATAGATTGAAGATAGACAGACAGACAGATAGATGATAGATAGATAGATAGATAGATAGATAGATAGATAGATAGATAGATAGATAGATAGATAGATAGATAATAGATAGATAATAGATAGATAGATAGACAGACAGACAGATGATAGATAGATATATAGATAGATAGACAGACAGACAGACAGACGGATAGATAGACAGACAGACAGACAGACAGACAGACAGACAGACAGACAGACAGATAGATAGATAGATAGATAGATAGATAGATAGATAGATGATAGATAGACAGACAGACAGGCAGACAGACAGACAGACAGACAGACAGACAGACAGACAGATAGATAGATAGATAGATAGATAGATAGATAGATAGATAGATAGATAGATAGACACAATGGGAGTGAACCTTAACTAGAAATAAAAACAAAGAGCTAGACTTCTGGCAAAGTTTTCACTAGCTCTCCCTTGATATTGTTGCTTTTGCTGAATTCTGTCTCTATAAACTATATCAATAGATAGACCCGTAACTGGGAAAGTCTAGCTGGAGAAACATCTAAGTTCTCTGTGCATAGAAACGGATGCAAAGGTCTAAAACTAAAAAAAAGGAAGAAAATCGAGAACCCAATAAAATAATGACACAGTCCTGAGACCAGTAAATAACTTTCAAACACAAAAGCAGTGTTGACAGCAAGAAAACCATTGGTTGTGTGTTGGGTTAAGTCCCTGGGAGATTAAGAGAAGGCTTTGCACCTAATAAAATGCATCTGCATGAAAGGCATTTTCCCCTGCATCTTTCTATAATAATAATCTCATCTGTTTCGCTAAAGATGCACACAAGCCAAGCGGACAGCTGCTGTAAGTCTATTATCAGCCTTTTTTTTTGGAGATCTGTCTTACATCCTCTAAAGAGACCTTCCAAGATTTAACTGAAGACAAAGAAAAGTCATTGTGAAAACATCAGAATTACAAGTGTTGTTGATCTCTCACGGGGATTAGACAAGGATTAGAAATTTTACAAACAACTTAAGATCAACTGTAAATTGGAGGGATTTTACTTGGGCTTTAGCATTAAACATTAAATTTAGTGGTGAACGTGGATTGGCTCTGCGGCACTTTCAATGCCAGGAAACATAGACAGAATGAATTAAAGACAAGGAGAACATGAAGACGTGCGCTCATGTAAGTTTGAGGCTATACAAGTCACATTAAGGATATTGCCTATCCAATGTCACTGGTATTAAACATTGAAATAAATGAACAGAGATCCAGTCCTGGTTTTATTGTGACATTAATGACCTATTTGGGTCTTACCAGTTTCTAGACTGGAGTACTATCAGTACTATTGAGGCTTGTTGCCCACTTTGCCAGGCATATCATCAACGAACCCAACATACATGGCACGATTATCGTCCGAAATGACAGTGCAAACACATTCAGGGTTATTCAATAAAAGTTCTTTTCGTTAAAAATGGTGATAATTTTGCCCCAACCAATCAGGTGTTAGCTTTCAAATGTTAAGCTTGGTACACACGATGCAATAATTCGTCTCGACCTACATTTCAGTGTTTGTTTGTCCATATCTGTCGAAAGCCTCAAACGGTCGGTCAGGAGGAAAGATTGTATAGTGTGTACCTAGCTTTAAATAATTTCTGATTGGTTGGGGCAAAATTAGCACAATTTTTAATGATAAGAACTTTTATTGAATCTCCCTATATATCTCTGTTGACACAAAACCATGAGACATCATTTGTCTATGTCCTTACCTTCATGGTGAAAGCTCCTTACTGTATTTGCCCGGCTAGCTACCCGCTCTGAGTGATAGTCTATGGTTTGCTTGCCTTGATCCTCAGCCAGCAGGCCTGAGTGGATGTGGTACAAGTCCAACATGTATTGCGGTATCACAATATTTTTTCCAGGGGTCGGACGCCTCTTCAAGCCAAACATGTTGAGCAGCCGTAGCTCGAATTGGTTGAGTATACTTTGGGACTGTTGAGGAGATGAACGACCAGACTCTGAGTACTTCCTCCTGCCCTCTTCTGGTATAAGCCTGGTGCAACCACTTAGCAAAACCTGATAAAATAGCAGCAGGAGCAGAGAGTGGATGACAGCTACCATTGTCAACCTGAATGGTGGGAAGACATACATACATAGCATTAGATATTACACTCATGTCTTCAAATTTACCCCACAACATTGATCTGTATTATTTCCATTAAAAAGTCAAAACTGGTCTGATTCCTTATTCACGCTTTACTAAGAAAATCAGGATAGTATCAAGCATTCATAGAACAGCACCAGAAAATTTGCGGTACAGACAGGACTACGTTGCCCTTTGAAAGTTCCGTATACCCTCCCACTGGCAAATCAAATATGCAGTGTTACTGGGAGATCAAGGAAGGTGCAAGGAGATTTTTTCCAACTGGGGACTGTTTTCCCTGGCTGTGCATGGTAAGTAATAGGAGTACATTGTGAACTAACATTGCTGGTCCTGTCTACCTCAGTACGCAAGATCCCCAACAGTCACCTACATAAATACAGCTACCTTTATTGTCACTATTATCACATATCTCTTTGTATATTAATCACTCGTAATGCAAATAGAAGTGGCTAGAACCAGGATTCTAGCAACTCGTCCAGAAGGAACATCTGGTATCTGACAGCATTAAACAGGAAAATAAAACCATAACAGGAATCTAGTAGTGGCCATTCAATTGTGGAGGGGCAGGTTTAACCCAATCTGAGCTGAGTGTAGTCTATAACTGTATTGGCCAGTGGCCTCTCTAGGGGTTTAACTTTATTATGGAGTTTCCCAAACAGTCACTGCCATGTGATGATACAGAATGAAACATTTCCTTTTTTTCTTTTTCTGTTCAGTGCAATGTTTTTGTAATTTAATATTAATGACGGTGGCTCAGTAGTTAGAACTGACTGATGCCTTGCAGCGCTGATGTCCTGAGTTCGATTCCAACCTTGGACACATCTGCAAGGAGTTTGTATGTTCTCCCTGTGCTTGCGTGGGATTCCTCCGAGCACTACGGTTTCCCCCACAATCATAAAGACATACTGATAGGTTGTATGTGTCAATAAATGTGCTTAGATTGTAAGCTCTTCGGGACAGGGCCTGATGGGAATGGATATATATGTAATTGTAAAGCACTACGGAAGATATTGACACTATATAAATCCACAATAATAATAATAATAATGATATACTTGGGTGAGACAGTAATATGGAGCTTGGTTTACAGTAGGGTTGGGTGGTAGGGCTGTAGGATGATATATAAATTACTTTATTTCTAGACCTACAGGTTTGAGACAAGAATGCCCTGCCCATTACAGACGTGCACATTGTATGCAAATAGAACCTATTGTTGAGTAAAAAGGTTTTTTTTAAGGCTTAAAGGTATTTATCCCTGATAAAAGGGGCTTAACCGACTCGACGTGAAACGCATGGGGAGGAGATGTGAAGCATCAAGGTGGCAACCAATCTCACGTGGAAATCTCACGATCAGATCCAAGGGTGGGATCAACGCACTGGGCAGGTGTAAAACCTTCAACATCAGGATTCTGATTGGTCAACCGGGAAATTCCGAAAAGTACGAGGGAGGAGGGGAAATCAATAGGCATGAACCCCACGCATTAAGGAAACATGCCAACCTATACATTCACATGCATGGGAAATTGACTTAATCTGGCCAAAATGAAAACTTAACACACAACAACTTGCTAAATTACAACTCTAATGGCTGCCAGCCAACCATACCTGGTCATCGAGCTTAACAGTGTGAGTTAAGTTTAATATTAACCCCCCTCGTTTGCTTTATCCCTGACCCTAAATCCAACCATTTCGCACCTATAAGAAGGGTAAACGTTTGTAAGGGGGAAACACGATTGGTCGACTGTGAAACAAGTCAAGGTACCTGTGTGCTGAGTTTGTGTCTGGATGATGGTTTTCTGCTCTCCGTGTGTTTTTTCCACATCACTCGTCTCTTTTACTCCAATCTGCCCCTTCCCACGGCTGTAAGACAAGTGTGTGAATGTGTCCGGAGCTGAGTCCTTCTCTTTTTACACATCCTCTCTGCAGCTGATGGTTTTTTTTTTCGCTCAGTGGAAAATGTCTCAGTCCCGGGCACTTTATTCCTCCCCCCAACCCTCCACCTCCAGCAGGAAAGTCTGTTCGGGTCCAGCTGGAACTTTTTTCTGTTACCTGCAGTCAATGGGAACCTGGGTCGGCTGCAGAGGTTCAACGCTAAATGTTCAGGATGATGATGGGCGGTAGAGATGCGATAGGTTGGGAACTTGTCCTTAACATCCCCCCTGCGCAATGGGCTGTGGGTAGCAACTTGTCCCTGAACCCTGATCAACTTGTTCTTCTCTTTAACTTGCCTTTTCATTCATCCTTAAGCAGTTTATCTGTTTCCTGATGTCATCCCTAAGCCTGCCAATCAGAAACAGCCTGAACGGTGAGGCATGGAGTTGCTCTGCAGAATGCACTGACTGGACTGACTGACTGACTCTCTAATCCTTGGTTAAGTCAGAACCTCCTCCTCCTCCTTTTTTTCCCCCTCCTGTTCAACTAAACTGGCCAATGTTTAACATAGATAGCATGCGCCTCCTAGTGGATAGTTACAGAACTGCACAGCTTTTTTTTGGGCATCAACTAGTGATAACTCCAACTTATACTGAGCGCTTAAGGCTGTGAGCACACCATGCAATTTTTTGGCTGATATTGGTCGATCAGCCCGAAAACTTTGCATGGGTTTTCGCCTGGACTGATGTCCGACTGTTCGTTCTTCCGAATCAATTTTTTTGTCTAAAGTCAAACGTCTAATCTATCTAATGTCTGCCTAGTGTATGGGCAGCTTAAGTCCCGTGCACACATCCGACTTTGGTTAACGATCATACGTGTGTGAGGTCATAATCATATGACGTGTGTATGAGTTACATTAACACATTATATACTTTTAAATGACCTGCGAAAGGGGAATTGTGCCCAGTGGGGGGCGATGTCCTGTTGGACAGAGATAAGAGACGTAGAGGGCATTTGATCCAAACCTGGTTTTGCGTGGAATTACAGAATTTTCGAGATTTAGATCATCAGAACCATGTTTTATCGTTGAAATGTTGCGGTTTCAATACGGAATATCAGTTTCTATGGTAATAACGGTTTGATAAAGACGCAGGCCGTAAGGGGCTGATTGTTATTGGTACTTTGGAATGGTACAGAATGATGTGAGAATGTTCTAATAAAGATGTCATTGTGTGTCGTTAAAGATTGTGCGTTATCTGTATTTAACAATGTATAGGTGCAGTACTGCAGATTTGTGATAACTTGGCTTGATAAATATGGCCCGTGTCTGTATGGGGCAGAGGAGTGTGAAAGGCGGGTTGGATCATATTGGGTAGTAAGATGGGTAATGTCTAGGCCAGGTTATATGGTGCCTGAAGAGGTGGGTTTGAGGTTACGTTTGAAGGTGTTAAGGGACGGTGAGTGACGGACAGATGGTGGAAGGGAGTTCCAGTGCAAAGGGGCAGCATGAGTAAAATCCTGATTACGGGCATGGGAAGAGGTGACCAGGGGGGATGAGAGGAAGAGATTGTTTGCGGAGCGGAGCGGGGGTGTCGGTGGATCATCTTTGAGATATATGAAGGGGCTGTGTTGGATGGTGCTTTACAGGATAGGGTAAGCAGTTTGAACTGGATCCTTTTTGTATTATCCACAAAGCAACCAAGGCACCTGCATAGGGCCCAGCTTTACAAGCAGAAACAGTATTATGCTCCACACAATACACAAACACTACATACAATACACACACAGTGCATACAATACACATACAGTACATACAATACACATACAGTACATACAGTAAGCATGCAGTACATACAGTACACATACAGAAAACACACAGTACGTATACAGTACATACAGTACACAGACAGTAAATACAGTATGCAGACATTACATATACAGTCCATACAGTACACATATAGTACACATACAGTAAACATACAGTCCATGCAGTCCATACAGTACACATATAGTAAATATATACAGAAAACATACAATTCATATAGAACAGACAATAAACATACAGTACACATACATTACATACAAAATACATACAGTAAACATACAATACACATACCATCCATACATTCCAAATACATTACACATACAGTACATACAGTCCATACAGTATGCATAAAGTACACATGCAGTACACATACAATCCATACAGTCCATACAGTAGACATACAGTCCATAGAGTACACATGTAATACACATACAGGTCCATATAGTACAGAAACAGTACATACAATACACATACAGAACACACACAGTCCATACTACAGTACATACACAACCCAAACAATACACATGCAATGAACATACAATACATATACAAGCCATGCAATACACATATAATAAACATGCAATACATATACAATCCATAAAGTACACATGCAGTAAATATACAGTCCATACACTACAGACACAATCTATACAATACACTTGCAGTAAACATGCAGTCCCCATACAGTCAGTCCATACAATACATATACAGGACACATATGATAAAAACTGTATGTAGGGCCCCAAATCACAGCCCTGTCTTGGGCCCCATTTGGTTGGTCTATAGCAGAATAATTAGATCACTGAGCGGGATTGAGTGCAGGTATATGAGTTGTATGTATGGTGTATGTATGGTGTATGCATGGTGTAAGTGTGGTGTATGTATGGTGTCTGTATGGTGCATGTATGGTGTATGTATGGTGTAAGTGTGGTGTCTGTATGGTGCATGTATGTTGTATGTATTGTGTACGTATGGTGTCTGTATGATCTTTGTTTGGTGCATGTGGTATATATATGTTGTCTATATGGTGCATGTATGGTGTATGTATGGTGTATATATGGTGTATGTATGGTGTATATATGGTAGATATATGGTGTATGTATGGTGGATATATGGTGTATTATTGGTAATGTATGGTGTATTTATGGTGTCTGTATGGTGCATGTATGGTGTATGTATGGTGTCTATATGTGCAGGTATGGTGTAGTATGGGAGCATGTATGGTGCATGTATGGTGTATGTATGGTGTATATATGGTGTCTATATGGTGTATGTATGGTGTATATATGGTGATATATGGTGTATGTATGGGGATATATGGTGTATTATGGTGAATTATGGTGAATGTATGGTGTATTTATGGTGTAGTGTGGTGTCTGTATGGTGTATGTATGGTGTCTGTGTGGTGTTTGTATGGTGTATGTATCGTGTATATATGGTGTTATATGGTGCATGCATGGTGTATGTATGGAGTATGTATGGTGTATTGGTGTCTATATGGTGTATGTATGGTGTATATGATAGTATATGGTGTATATTGGTGTTGTATGGTGTATGTTGGTTTTATTTAGATATATGGTGTATTATAGTGAATGAATGGTGTGTTTATGGTGTAAGTGTGGTGTCTGTATGGTGCTGTTGGTGTATGTATGGTGTCTGTATGGTGTTTGTATGTGTGTATGTACCGTGTAGTATGGTGTATATATGATAGATATTGGTGTTATTGGTGTATGTATGGTGTATGTATGGTGTATTTATATAAGATATATGGTGTATTATAGTGAATGTGGTGTGTTTATGTGTGTGTGTGGTTGCTGTATGGTGACTGTATGGTGTATGTATGGTGTCTGTATGGTGTTTGTATGGTGTATGTACCGTGTATATATGGTGTCTATATGGTGCATGTATGGTGTAAGTATGGAGTATGTGGTGCATGTATGGTGTATGTATGGAGTATTTATTGTGTAAGTATGGTGTCTGTGGTGGTGTATGTATAGTGGAAGTATGGTGTATATTGGTGTCTGAATGGTGTGTGTGATGGTGTAAGTATGGTGTATGTATGGTGCATGTATGGTGTATGTATGGTGTATATATATGGTAGATATTGGTGTATGTATGGTGGATATATGGTGTATTATGGTGAATGTATGGTGTATTTTGGTGTAAGTGTGGTGTCTGTATGGTGCATGTATGGTGCATGTATGGAGTATGTATGGTGTATATAGGGTGTATGTATGGTGTATTGGTGTATTATAGTGAATGTATGGTGTATTTATGGTGTAAGTGTGGTGTCTGTATGGTGCATGTATGATGTATGTATGGTGTCTGTATGGTGTTTGTATGGTGTATGTATCGTGTATATATGGTGTCTATATGGTGTCTGAATGGTGTGTGTATATGGTGTAAGTATGGTGTTGTATGGTGCATGTATGTGTATGTATGGTATATATATGGTAGATATATGGTGTATGTATGGTGGATATATGGTGTATTATGGAATGTATGGTGTATTTATGGTGTAAGTGTGGTGTCTGTATGGTGCATGTATGGTGCATGTATGGTGTGTATATGGTGTATGTATGGTGGATATATGGTGTATTATAGTGAATGTATGGTGTATTTATGGTGTAAGTGTGTGTCTGTATGGTGCCTGTATGGTGTATGTATGGTGTCTGTATGGTGTTTGTATGGTGTATGTATCGTGTATATATGGTGTCTATATGGTGCATGTATGGTGTAAGTATGGAGTATGTATGGTGTTATATGGTGTAAGTATGGTGTCTGTGTGGTGTAAGTATGGTGTATGTATGATGCATGTATGGTGTATGTATGGTGTAAGTATGGAGTATGTATGGTGCATGTACGGTATATGTATGGTGTATGTATGGTGTATATATGGTGCATATATGGTGTATGTATGGTGTATATATATGGTAGATATATGGTGTATGTATGGTGGATATATGGTGTATTATGGTGAATGTATGGTGTATTTATGGTGTAAGTGTGGTGTCTGTATGGTGTATGTATGGTGTTTGTATGGTGTATGTATCGTGTATATATGGTGTCTATATGGTGCATGTATGGTGTATATTATGATATGATATATGGTGTATATATGAGTAGTAATGTATGGTGTATGTATGGTATATATATATATAAATATATGGTGTATTATGTGAATGAATGGTGTGTTTATGGTGTAAGTGTGGTGTCTGTATGGTGCATGTATGGTGTATGTATGGTGTCTGTATGGTGTTTGTATGGTGTATGTACCGTGTATGTATGGTGGTTTTGATGATATGGTGTATCTTGGTGTATGTTGGTGTATTGGTGTATATATATAGATTATGGTTTTTTGTGAATGTGGTGTTTATGGTGTAAGTGTGGTGTCTGTATGGTGCATGTATGGTGATGTATGGTGTCTGTATGGTGTTTGTATGGTGTATGTACCGTGTTTATGGTGTCTATATGGTGCATGTATGGTGTAAGTATGGAGTATGTATGTGCCATGTATGGTGTATGTATGGAGTATTTATTGTGTAAGTAGGGTGTCTGTGTGGTGTATGTATAGTGGTATGGTGTATATATGGTGTCTGAATGGTGTGTGTATATGGTGTAAGTATGGTGTATGTTGGGCTGTATGGTGTAATGTATGGTGATTTATGGTAGTTATATGGTGGAGTGTTATGGTGGATATATGGTGTATATGGTGAAGTTTATGGGTGTATTATTGTGTAAGTGTGGTGTCTGTATGGTGCATGTATGTGCTGTAGTATAGTATGTATGGTGTATATATTTGTATGTATGGTGGATTAGGGTGTATTATAGTGAATGTATGGTGTATTTATGGTGTAAGTGTGGTGTCTGTATGGTGCATGTATGATGTTGTATGGTGTCTGTATGGTGTCTGTATGGTTATGTATCGTGTATATATGGTGTCTGTATGGTGTCTGAATGGTGTGTGTATATGGTGTAAGTATGGTGTATGTATGGTGTCTGTATGGTGTATGTATGGTATATATATGGTAGTATTATGTGGTATGTATGGTGGATATATGGTGTATTATGGTGAATGTATGGTGTATTTATGGTGTAAGTGTGGTGTCTGTATGGTGTATGTATGGTGCATGTATGAGTATGTATGGTGTATATATGGTGTATGTATGGTGGTGGATTATGGTGTATTATAGTGAAGTGTTGTGTATTTATGGTGTAGTGATGTGTGTCTGTATGGTGCTGTATGTTTGTATTGGGTGTCATTGATGGTTGTGTTGTGTGTTGTTGTGTGTGATAGTGTGTCGTGTATATATGGTGTCTATATGGTGCATGTATGGTGTAAGTATGGAGTATGTATGGTGTATATATGGTGTAAGTATGGTGTCTGTGTGGTGTAATATGGTGTAGGTATGATGCATGTATGGTGTATGTTGTGGTATGTATGGTGCAGATGGTGTATGTATGGTGTATGTATGGTGTATGTATGGTGTATATATGGTAGATATATGGTGGATGTGTGTGGGTGTATGTATGGTGTATTATGGGTTATGGTGTTGTATGGTGTAATATATATGGTAGATATATCGTGTATGTATGGTGGATATATGGTGTATTATGGTGAATGTATGGTGTGTTTATGGTGTAAGTGTGGTGTGTGTATGGTGTATGTATGGTGTCTGTATGGTGTTTATGGTGTATGTATATGTTCTATGGTATCTATATGGTGCATGTATGGTGTATGCATAGTGTATGTATGGTGTATGTATGGTGTAAGTATGGAGTATGTATGGTGCATGTACGGTGTATGTATGGTGTATGTATGGTGTAAGTATGGTGTATGTACCGTGTATATATTGTCTATATGGTGCATGTATGGTGTAAGTATGGGAGTATGTATGGTGCATGTATGGTGTATGTATGGTGTATTATTGTGTAAGTATGGTGTCTGTGGTGGTGTATGTATAGTGGAAGTATGGTGTATATTGGTCTGAATGGTGTGTGTGATGGTGTAAGTATGGTGTATGTATGGTGCATGTATGGTGTATGTATGGTGTATATATATGGTAGATATATGGTGTATGTATGGTGGATATATGGTGTATTATGGTGAATGTATGGTGTATTTATGGTGTAAGTTGGTGTCTGTATGGTGCATGTATGGTGCATGTATGGAGTATGTATGGTGTATATAGGGTGTATGTATGGTGTATTGGTGTATTATAGTGAATGTATGGTGTTTTATGGTGTAAGTGTGGTGTCTGTATGGTGCATGTATGATGTATGTATGGTGTCTGTATGGTGTTTGTATGGTGTATGTATCGTGTATATATGGTGTCTATATGGTGTCTGAATGGTTGTGTGTATATGGTGTAAGTATGGTGTTGTATGGTGCATGTATGTGTATGTATGGTATATATATGGTAGATATATGGTGTATGTATGGTGGATATATGGTGTATTATGTGAATGTATGGTGTATTTATGGTGTAAGTGTGGTGTCTGTATGGTGCATGTATGGTGCATGTATGGAGTATGTATGGTGTATATGTGGTTGTTTATGTATGGTGGATATATGGTGTATTATAGTGAATGTATGGTGTATTTATGGTGTAAGTGTGGTGTCTGTATGGTGCATGTATGATGTAGTTGGTGTCTGTATGGTGTTTGTATGGTGTATGTTATCGTTGTATATATGGTGTCTATATGGTGCATGTATGGTGTAAGTATGGATTATGTATGGTGTATATATGGTGTAAGTATGGTGTCTGTGTGGTGTAAGTATGGTGTATGTATGATGCATGTATGGTGTATGTATGGTGTATGTATGTGCATGTTATGGTGTAGGTATGGTGTATGTATGGTGTATGTATGGTGTATATATGGTAGATATATGGTGTATGTGTGGTGTATGTATGGTGTATATATGGTGCATATATGGTGTATGTATGGTGTATATATATGTAGATATATCGTGTATGTATGGTGGATATATGGTGTATTATGGTGAATGTATGGTGTGTTTATGGTGTAGTGTGGTGTGTGTATGGTGTATGTATGGTGTCTGTATGGTGTTTGTATGGTGTATGTATAGTGTATATATGATATGGTGCAGTATGGTGTATGCATAGTGTATGTATGGTGTATGTATGGTGTAAGTATGGAGTATGTATGGTGCATGTACGGTGTATGTATGGTGTATGTATGGTGTAAGTATGGAGTATGTATGGTGCATGTACGGTATATGTATGGTGTATGTATGGTGTATATATGTGCTTATGGTGTATGTATGGTGTATATATTGGTAGATATATGGTGTATGTATGGTGGATATATGGTGTATTATGGTGAATTGTATGTGTTTTTGGTGTAAGTGTGGTGTCTGTTGGTGTATGTATGGTGTTTGTATGGTGTATGTATCGTGTATATATGGTGTCTAATGGTGCATGTATGGTGTATGCATAGTGTATGTATGGTGTATGTATGGTGTAAGTATGGAGTATGTATGGTCATGTACGTGTAGTATGGTGTATGTTATGGTGTAAGTATGGTGTCTGTGTTAAGGCACAGAGGTGTTCTCTGCACTGCACCCATAGGGATAGTTCAAACATAGAAAAGATAATCAATGCACATTCCTAGGCCCCATACAATATCATATTATCTGCACACTGGCATACTTTATAAACATAGAAAAGATAATCAATGCACATTCCTAGGCCCCATACAATATCATATTATCTGCACACTGGCATACTTTATAAACATAGAAGACATAATCAATGCACATTCCTAGGCCCCATACAATATCATATTATCTGCACACTGGCATACTTTATAAACAAAGGGGTTTTAGTATACATTACTGTGATCACATGAATGAAAAGCCTTCCAACCACGTCAAGGTAACCCCAGTCTGGAAGGTCCTAACGTCTAACCTTTTACTTCAATTACCATTAGCAAACTTTTGCATTTCTCATACTTACACACCTCTGTGTTAAGGCACAGAGGTGTTCTCTGCACTGCACCCAAAGGGATAGTTCAGGGAGAATTTTTTATTTCATCCCCTTTGCTATGCTTCACTGTGGTCAGTAGTGAGCTGCCATTTCGGGGTTTTCTTCCCAGAATGCACCACTACCTTGAAATGTTCCTAACAGTAATTTCTACTGATTGGCTGTTGGATGGGTCAATCATGCTCAGATCTCTGCTGAGCAACTGAATCCACCCAGGGACTGCTGTAAAATTTCTTACTGGTTCCAAGATTCTGGTTAAAATGTGTCAAAGTTAATATTTAAACTATGTAGTTTTCATAGTTCATAGTGTTCGTAGTTTCAGACATCCGATCAGATATCACATGGAGGATCGGTCAGGCAGAATTAACCAAAAGTAATCTTTATCCATATAGTTACCCGGATCCAACACGGAACCCCTCGGTTCCAAAATCCGAATGTTCCATCCGAAACTGGACAGATCGTTTGGATTTCAGGACTTCGGATCACGTTTTCGATTTTCATAGAACGTTTGTTGTTATTTTCAAAAATTCTCGAAAATAGCCTTGAATGCTCGATAAAACTCCAAAATATGGTTGGAAACTCGAAAATAGTTTCTGATCATATTTTCGAGGATTATCGAACGTTCAAGGCTATTTTCGAGAATTTTTACATTTTTTCCGAGATCCGAAAACCCCAAAACGGAACGAAACCCGTCAGTTTCGGCCATCTCTAATTGTTAGCGGGGGTATGTATGTTCTAAGGAGATCTTAGTGGTTTAAGGATCACCAAACCCTAAATACTTGCCCCCAATCTATGTTTATATTTAAAGAATGTGCAAGTATCCCCATCTCTTGGTTTTCTTCAATTCAAAACATCATCCTGTGTGTACCGGGTCTTAATTTCCAGTAACCAATCGTGTTATCTAGATGAAGTAACCCTGTAAAAAGGTAACATCTGATCTTTTTATCCTCCTTGCCTGACTTCAATGAAAAACAGTCACAAGTCAGGAATAGAGATGTCCGAACTTCGCAAAATCCGGTCCGCTCGAGGATCCGCGAGCGGACCCATTAAAAAGAAAAATATCCTCGAAATTACGAGATTTTTCGTATTTCGAAAATTTTCGAAAATACAAGAAATCTCGTAATTTCGAAAATTTTCAAAAATACGTATTTTCAAAAATACAAGAAATCCGCGGTTCGGAAGTTCGGAAGGCGGAAAATCCGGAAAAATCCGCCGTTCGCGAACAGGATAAATCCGCGGCGGATCCGGGTTCGGATCCGCGAACCGGCCATCCCTAGTCAGGAAATATTTGTAACAATATTTTACATTGACGTCAAGCAGGGAGACTAAAATCCAGGAGCATTCATGGCAAAACTTCTAAAGTGAATGACTTTTAAATAAAAGAAAAAATGTGCCAGGTTGGAATGGTGAAACGTCTATAGAATCTATAGCATTATAGATTTAGGGTGGGGTTTTATTGGTCCTTTAAGATGACTATTGTGCTCCAACAATACTAATATTGTCATTTGTCCCTTCATTATAGTCAACTGTTTGCAATAGAAAAAAAAACATCTCTGGAGATTCCATACAGAGCAGCTTTCTGAAATGAGGTTCATTTTCCGATGGTTACAAGCGTTGTACGTGAAGCTACCGGTCAATATGATGTGACAACGCTGGGATTCAAATTTGGCATCTAATCCGGAAAGAAATATAAGCTTCTTTCCAAACCTTCAGAATAGAGACGTTTCCCTGTGTTTTCTTTCTACCGAACTTAATTAAACTTTCCTATCATTTACGTCCCTGTTTTCTATTAGATTGTATTATAGTTCTGGCAGATTCCTGTCTCTTTACTTTATAGGCTTGAAATAATCTGTTCGTCTTGAGAGAGAAAACTAAATACTCTACCATAAACCTTTCTTCATCTGGGTAAGAGATTTCTGGTTCCAATAGTAAATTCAATAGGAAGGTTGTATTAGTCGAGGGTTTATTTGCCCTAAAGCTATTCGTAAGGTGTTTGGTAAATACGTAAGAATGGATAAAGAATGGGATTATTCACGAACAGAGATGAACGAAAGTTCCAAAAATCAGAATGAATCTGAATTTTTCAACATTTTCTAGAGCATTTTTTTGAATTTTCGAAGTTTTGAAAATTTCATTGGATCCGCAGATTTTGGAAAATGACTGTTCCAAATCGAAACCAGGTTTGTTTTGAAATTGGGCTTCACTGCTATTCAAAAGGTGCTGCTATGGAGGTGCCGCGATGGGCTCCGCGTTGCAAACACGCCTCCCGTGTAATATGGGATGGCTCTCTGAGCAATATGGGGCTTTTAACATCAGCCATTAGCTGCTTTCTTCCCTTACCGGAGGTGGTGCACTGCCCTGAGAAGGCTTATAAGCAGATGGGGAACCACAGATGCTCACATCTAACAATTCAATATCACACTTGTGGCTCTGGGTCTATGTGACTATCGCACGCTGTCTCGCCGTAATATATTAGATGGGTGCGAACAATGTAAATATAAAATAAAACGGATTCTGCAAGGTTTTTGCTCTTTTTGTTTAGTGGAATAATTTGAGTTTTTTTTAAAAAGATGGAAATTGTTTAAGGGGCAGAAGCTGTTCTTGTCTCCCACAGTGCAGTATTCCTGTCACGCCTCATAATACACCCCGTTTTCTGTTATGCACATGATTTACAACACAATTTATTTCCAGTGAAAACTGTTTGCTACAAGTTGTGATAATCCTATCTTAAAGGGCAACTCCACCCCTCGACTCTACCTGTACGGTTTTGCACCCAATGCAATAATAGTTACGTTACGTTGCATCGTAATTTAATCTTGTCTTTAACACATACCTAATAAAAAGTTGTGAACTGTGGCAAAGTGGATACAACATCGCTGGATATGGTACAGTGCGATGTGGTACAGTGTGATGTGGTACAGTGCAATATGGTACAGTGCGGTATGGTACAGTGCGATACGGTACAGTGTGATATGGTACAGTGCAGTATGGTACAGTGCGGTATGGTACAGTGCGATACGGTACAGTGCGGTATGGTACAGTGCGAAACGGTACGGTGCGATATGGTACAGTGCAGTACGGTAGTGCGGTACGGTACAGTGCAGTGCAGTACAGTGCAATATGGTACATGGTACAGTGCGGTATGGTACAGTGCGGTACCGTGCAATAAGATACGGTACAGTGCGAAACGGTACAGTGCGAAATGGTACAGTGCGGTACAGTGCAATATGGTACAGTGCGATATGGTACAGTGCAGTACGTTACAGTGCGGTATGGTACAATGCGATAAGGTACTGTGGAGTACGGTACAGTGCAGTATGCTACAGTGCGGTATGGTACAATGCGATAAGGTACTGTGGAGTACGTTACAGTGCAATATGGTACAGTGCAATATGGTACAGTGCGGTATGGTACAGTGCAGTATGGTACAGTGCGATACAGTACAGTGCGGTACGGTACAGTGCTATATGGTACAGTGCGGTATGTTACAGTGTGATATGGTACAGTGCGGTACGGTACAGTGCGGTATGGTACAGTGCTATATGGTACAGTGCGGTATGGTACAGTGCGGTATGGTACAGTGCTATATGGTACAGTGCGATATGGTACAGTGCGGTATGGTACAGTTCTATATGGTACAGTGCTATATGGTACAGTGCGATATGGTACAGTGCGGTATGGTACAGTGCGGTATGGTACAGTGCGGTATGGTACAGTGCGATATGGTACAGTGCTATATGGTACAGTGCGATATGGTACAGTGCGGTATGGTACAGTGCGGTACGGTAAGATTATCTTACAGGGAGATGTTCGTTATTAGAGATGGCCAAACTATATCGAGTTCGGTCCGTTTTCGAACTTTCGAACTTCAGAGAAAGTTCAAAAGTTTGAAAGTTCGAATTGGGACCCATTAAAGTCAATGGGGAGTGATAGATCGAATAGTCGGAGTGATTTACAGCTAAACTAACAATGGTAACTTACTGTAAATGGCTGTGGCACCTGGGAAATGGTCTGGGGAACATGTCACTGTCACCAAAACTTCTTTAAACACTTCCTGAATTCAGGCAGGCAATGGTCGGGTTTTTTGCAAGCTACATTCAATGATACATTGGAGGATTATCGAACGAACGAACAATCTTTCCTAGTAGCGAACGGTCCTTCCTAGGCTCAGTGAACAGTACATTCGAGGGTTGGATAGTGTACTGGTTAAAGACACTGCCTTTGACATGGGAGACCAGGGTTTGAATCCTAGCTAGGTGCAGCTATACAAATGTAATATAATAACCATATTATAACCTAGTGATATAATAACCATATAATACCATATATTATAACAATATAATAACCTAGTTAGTAATATAATAACATATAATACCCTAGTAATATAATAACCATATAATACCCTATATTATAACCATATAATAACCTAGTAATATAATAACTCTATAATAACATATATATATATATATATATATATATATATATTACTAGGTTATCATATGGTTATTATATTACTAGGGTATTATAATAACCCAAACATTTGTATAGCTGGCCCTAGCCAGGATTTGAACCCTGGTCTCCAATGTCAAAGGCAGTGCCTTTAACTATTACACTATCCAGTACATTCGATAATCATCAAATTTACGATCAAAAGTCCGGAAACATCAAAAGTCCGAGAAATCCGGGTTCGGGATAGTTCTAGAAGTCTGAGTCCGTTTGAACGGGCTTGAGTTCGAGTTCTAGTCCATCCCTATTCGTTATCCTTTCCTTCCAGGTTCCCATGATATACTTATTACTTTCTACCCATTACTATATCAAGACGGTAAGGTAAAGCTCAGTGTTAGGTGCGGCTCCAAGCGCCTCTATTTTACATTTACTTTTGCAATATATTGCATTAGGTGCCGTTTCCAGGCTACCATAACATTCAGTATGGCATCTCCCCCATGGGCAATCATCGGCTCATTCGCTGCTTCACAAACAAATCTTTTGAAACATCTGTTTTGCCATTTTCCAATGAGACATGAAAGAACAGCTTTTATACATTCACTCTAATAAAATAGGATTCATTCCCTTTATTAAATATGAATGAATCCATATACCAGTGAGGAGTCTTTGATGAAAGACATTTAGGAATTAAAGGGTATGTCCAGCAAAAAGTAAGTATGTTTCTAAATGATTTACTGAAGAACAGGAGGTAAATGCACTCCTACCTCCCGTTCTTCAGTAAATCTTACAGGAGAGGAGGAGACACCTACCCACAAAATCACAGACGCCCCCAACGCATCCTCTCTCCTTCGCACTGTGTGCGCACAGTGTAAAAGAATGAAGATGCCTCGGCACTGGAGCGGGTCCACGGGTAAGTGTCTCCTCCTCTCCTGGAAGATTTACTGAAGATTTACCTCCTGTTCTACTGTAAACCAGATAGAAACCAACTTACTTTTGTGCTGGACATAAACTTTAAAGGGATATATTAGGTTGGGTATGTATTTTATTTCTTATATAGCGCTACATATTCTGCAGTGCTTTACAATTATTTACTCAATTCACATCAGGCCCTGCCCCGAAGAGCTTACAATCTAATCCCTTTATGTACACATACAACCTATCAGTATGTCTTTATGATTGTGGGGGAAACTGGAGTTCCCGGAGGAAACCCACGCAAGCACGGGGAGAACATACAAACTCCTTGCAGATGTGTCCAAGGGTGGAATCAAACCCAGGACTTCAGCTCTGCAAGGCATCAGTTCTAACCACTGAGCCACCGTGCTCAGTGGTAAGTTATTCTACATATTCTCTTACATTTTGAATTTATACCCCTTGTAATTTCCTGCTATTTATATACTCCTGCAATTCCTTCTTTTTCCCAGAATGCACCACTACCTTGGAATATAAGGGATTTACCCACTGCAGGATTTTAAGCTATTTGCTGGCATTAAAATCCAGCTCTAAGACTAGCGCAGACGCGATATTGAACACTAATATGGATTTAAAGTTGCGCTAACCAGTAGCAAACCGTTAGCGCAACTTTAACTCTATATATTTGCCCAGTGAGTTTGGGTAAATTGGCCCCTATTTATTTACATTGAACTTCCCCTTTAAATGGTTTATTTTATAAGCTATGCAAATATTTTTCTGTGCTTTACGTCTGCAACAACTAACCAGATGTTTGCTTTTTAGGGTGGGACATTTCTGTGTATCAGACGGTCGCGCCCAATGTAACGGCCAATAACCGTGAATCTGTAGTAAGAAGGAGAGACCCACGTTGCAGGATCGGGCTTTGAATGTAGCCTTAAGAGCGGCAGAACAAAAAGTGAGGATAGTGAAACCTAGGTTCCCTGGTTATTAATATAAATTCTTGTTTTGAAGGTGGAGGTTCCCTTTAACACGGATTGTGTGGGGACATAAACCCCCTTCTTATTCTTACTGCATCATGGGAGTGCGGTAAGGTACGGAATGCCGGGAAGCCATGTTGCATTTTCCCTAAACTCCTCCAGTGTGAGCGTAACAGAGGTAACATATGGAATAACAGAAATCGTATATCCTAATGGTTAAATGACCTGGATCCTTATCCCATTTGATAGCGGTGGATCCACTACAGCTATTCAATGACATGAAAATGGCTCCTCCACATCACATAAACGATCATTTGCGAATATTTAGAATTTGAGGGTTCACATAAGTTTTGTAGGCCCCTGTTCCACCTTATCACTAAACTGGGAACAATCCACGCTTTCCTGGTTACTTTAAGGTTGGTACACACGGGCACATTTTTGGCCCGACCGACCGTTCTCCACACCGACAGTTTGCCCCATCCTATCCGGTGGTCCATAGCCAACTGCACGATCGTCAGTGATTTAGTGCCGCCTCCGATCGACTTTTTGCCCAATCCAGGTGAACGGGTGACAGACATCGGGCGACGGCACCCAGGCCAGCAATTTTTCAGCCTGACCGACCAATATACGAAAATATCGTCCGGTTTGCCCGAAAAATCGCCTTGTTTGTACCCAGCTTAAGAATAAAGTGTGATTGTTCCAGCCCCTTCCCCTTCCAGTGAATTGATTGATTTTCCACTGCTTTTCTCTAGAGAAGTTCTGAAAGGATTTAGCAGCCATCACCTAATTAATCTATTTAGCAAAGTAGAATGTGTGGTTACCTCTGCGCTGCTTTGCTAACAACGCTAATAATAGTTTTTTCCGTAGTTCAATGGCTCACACTTAACCCGCATTTGCCGGGGGTTTCATTCCTGTTAAGTGGATCCACACAACCTTCCTACAAATTGTGTAATAAAGTGACAGGCTTTGAACTATTATATTCATCTTTATTATTGGCAGGATTTAGTCATTTTAGTTAAAGGGCATTGCCACACCGACAGTTTTTCATTAAACCCATCAGAATTGTTTTTACTGTAATGCAGGTAGCCACCTAGATGCTTGAAAACTACAACTCCCAGCATTCTCTTGTAACCAGTAACATTACACCCAGAATGCTGCGACTAACTTTTGTCGCCTGAATTCAGCAGCATTGTGAGTAAATTATCTGTCATTTGGGCATTTCCTGGTTTCTCCAGCCCTTCCTAGTGTAACAATGGGTTTTCTCACTGCTTAGTCTTGATTACAGAGAGGACACAGGCAGGACAGCCAGTAGGGGGAGAGAAAGGTGAGAGCAGTGACATAACTAGGAATCACTGGGGCCCCCCTGCAGTTGCTAACTCTCCCAGCCCAGAGATGATTTGTTTAATTTATCCTTAAATATTAAATAAATCATTTTCACTAAATAAGTATCAATAAATAACAATGAGATGTCGCTTTGTTACCCTTTAACAGGATGGGCTGGTATAACAGATTGTAAGGTGAGAATATTGATGAATGAGATTTCCTTACCCAGCAGGCATTGTGTGTTAAGTTCTTGTATCACAATCCTAATAGCGAGGGGGGGGGGCAGGATTTATACCGTGACTGATCTTGTTAAACCAATCAGTTCTTGGTATTATCCTTTATCTTTCATCAGGCGCTTTCTGTTCTCGAGAACAATGGATTGTGCTTCTCTGCCTGGGAATGACATATGGCGAGATGAATTGGTGTCATTTCTCCGAGTAAAGCTGGATACACAATATAGATCTATAAAAGATAACAGTAACAGTCTTTAAGCCACGACCCTCCGACACCGACGGCTACACATGACGAACCGCCAAGCGGATCAACGAATGGCCCCCGACCGAACGCATACACATGGACGTTTCTCGGCTGAAGCCGCCATTCATCGCATGTAGCCGTCAGTCTCGGGGGTCATGGCTCGGGTGTATATTGAGCCTGTGTACGAACCTTTAGGCTGGGTACACACCATACAATATTTTTGGGTGACCGTCCGATAGTGCCGTGTCTTGGCTGGTCGGAAATATCGTATGGTGTGAGTGGGGGCGTCCGCAACCAAGCCCGTCACCCGCTTGTCCAGATCAGACGAATGGGAGATCAGACCTGCTGGTAAATCACGGGACATCATGTGGTACCCTATGGGACTGTAGGATTGGTCACGCAAACTGTTGGCCACGGCCACTATTTGTCCCGGCTAAGCACTTGCTAGTAGTCAACCCTCGGTCGGGAGAAGTCCTCTCATGTGTACTAATGGTGATAGTTTGACGGACTCTGGACATTTTAAAATTATATAATACAGGGACCGTTATATATATATATGTCACGTGTAGACAAAGAGCACCAACGTACACCTTTTAAGGTGGCCATATGTTCGATTTTACTTACCCGACCGAGCGCTACAGCGACATTCGACCGATCCTGCTGGAACCGCCTCTCCCATTCTTCTATGCGACCGACATATGATTGCAAAATGAATGGGATTTGCGATCGCATGTCGGTCACATAGAAGAACGGGAGAGGCGGTTCCAGTAGGATCGGTCGAATTTTGCGGGAGCGCTCAGTCGGGTAAGTAAAATTGTATGTATGTATGGCCACCTTTACGTTGTAGACCATAATAGGAATTACATGAAAACCAGGTAGACAATGATAAGGTAATAAGGAACTGAACCTCAATATTTTAACTTTAAAATGCTTCTAGTCAGCTGATAATTTACGTGAGTTTGTGTCCTGCTCCTCCTCTTCCTCACAAGATTATAAGGTCTTTTGCTGGGAGCCCCTTCTAGACACCTAGAATTCATTATGGCTGACATCAACAACCACAGAGGACCATGGGGGACTGGCAGTGAGGTGTCTCTCATCCAAAGGTCTGTGTTGCATTGGAATTCCTTACATTTTGATCTGAAACATTTGTTTGGCTCCCTGGGCCCCATGTTTAAATGAATTTAAAATGGGACGAGAATGTGAACCCCAAAACCTCCAAAATTTAGGTGAACAGTTTGTTGATTGGTAAGTTATCGGTATAAAAATAGGGTCACAGTTGATTAAGGGATTTAGAGCTTTAGATTCTTTCCTCCACAATCAATCCCAGATCCATTATATGAACGGATCTGCTTGGGATCGATAGAACAAACAGCAGCTGAAGGTTCCAACCAATTGGAAATGTTGGTAGTTTGGGGTGATCAGCCTTCTATTAAACCACAAGCAGACAAATCTGTAGAGAAACCAAACCCAAATTGTCATAAATACACCAAGCCATTGGTTGTGATTGGGTTTTGGTCACTAGAATATTTCCTCCCTGTAGAGTAGAAACATGTAACCCATTATTACAGTTTCCAGAAGGAACCAGGATTCTCTCCAACCTACAGGCTCAGATGACCATTTTGCCTTTGGTTTCCTGTAGGATCCGGGTGTTAAACTTTTTAAAGATTTCCTCAGAGGTGACCACTCAGAAGCTGACAGAAAACCAGCAGCAAAATGAAATGTGGACCTTTATCTGACACTAGCCTCCCTGGATAATCCTGTGCTAAAGGAAGACATTTAAGGTGTGCATAGATTTACCAACATTATTCCCTGATACAGGGTTTCATTCCATCAACCCACATTTTTGGAAAGCACTGATTCATCAGATGGACTTGCCTTATGGTCTCAAATTGGTGCCTTCAGGTTCTTGATCAATCTTGGTTTTAAGGCCACAGTAGGTGTGTGGGCGATAAACAAGCATTCACGTGTATTCTTTAGTTTTTCCTAGAAATTTCACCCGTGTTGTTAATTTAAGCCTTTGACACACGGTTTGGAATGAGACTGTCACATTTGGATAAGGTGACAATGGTAGGATTGTGGGTTTTTTAGTGGGGCCATGTTTTGAATTTGTATCTTTAAATTATCATATAATTTTCTCCAGCTTATATCTGTAAGGACAATAGAGGGCATCTCACATTTCCATACTAGGTATAAAACCCATGTTTATACATTATCAGCTGTACCTACCATACATAATGTCCAAAGAGATAACACAATTTCATTATGGATTACTACCCTATTTATGATGTCTCAATCTAAGAAAAACCCATCTTTAATTAGTCACCTTCATTTTTTCAAAACAAATGGCCCTGTGAAGCTCAAATAAGCCTGTATCTTAGGCTCAAGCTTCAAAGCTTTAATGATGTGATAAATGAAGAGGAGGGGTTTTCCCAAGCTATTTCTAAGTGAGTGATCCAACCCCAGTCAGGATGTGACCATATGACCTACATGGACTTTGATAGAAAGACCGGAGCAGCATTTGCTACAAGAATAAAGAGATTCTGAGCATCATTAGAATTATTCAACTTCAAAAAAGTTAATCTGCATGAGAACATTCTGCGATTTCTCCTGTTTTATCCCATCAATTGAATTTACCCTTTAATATCATGATTTACCTATTCAGTTCAAAGAGAGTCTGTCTTTAAGAAATCACAATAAAATGTAAATATTATTTTATAGAATGTAGAAATATATATAGATTTCATATTAAAATTATTAATGGCAATAAGGAAAACTATATTCCATATAAATAAAAACAATTGAAATGGAAAGTACATGGGGCAGGGAGGTACGATTGGTTATTCCTACCTCCCAATATTGCTTCTGTGATGAGTGCCAGCGCAAAGAAACCTGCTTCTGCCAGGCTTCCTCACTGCTTCAGCACTATCTTTAATACAGGAAAGTCTAGGACAGTAGCCTGGCAGATGATAACTGTGCATGTTGGTGCTCCTCAACAAGATGATATGAGGAGGTAGGAAACATCAATACTACCTCCCTGCACCAGGTACTTTTCATTTTTAAAAAATTGTCCTATAGACAACTATAGATGTCCTATAGACAACTATAGATGTTGCATTGAAATATTTTAGTTCAAGGCCTTCCTGTATTTTAATAATAGTTTTCAGTAATAGTTTGTCCTCATTTAATTATTCCTGTACCACTCCCAACATCCCCCTAGAAGGTAATTAGGGAATGAAGGGAGTTGTAGTTTTCAAACCTTTGGAGGTCTGCAGTGGTATATAAATGTTAAAGGAACAAATAGAAAATATTTTAGATTTACTTCGAATGTAACTAATTCTAATTTAATTTCTTATGTTGAAACCTTGCCAAGAACCAAAAACAATAGAGCCATATGGGAAATTTTCACAGGGATTGCCACTATAATCCAATCAAAATCAAAAGAGTTGAGCTGGTTATACACATTAAAGGAAAACTAAATTCAAATCTGTGTAATGCCCCCCCCCCCCCCCCAATAATCTGAAAGCATTTCCACTAAGAACATTAATGTAGAGTGTAAGATTCCATTCCAGTATATAGCATTTACCTACAAATTTACTTCTGACCACAGTAATTGGCTATTCAAAAAAAAATGTTTTCCACTCAACTTTCCTTTTAAAAGGATGTGTTGTCTCCATACAAGTGGCCTTTGTTAAAGGGTAACTGTGGTCTCCATATAAGTGGCCTTTATTAAAAAGAACACATTCATACCTTAAAATCTTCATGCTTCTAGCTGCAGTCTATCGAAGTTACAGCAGTATAAAGGGTGTTTTTTTTCCTCCTAGCTCTGTGAGCTGTGACATCACCAGCACTTAGGGTCAGCCTCCAAGTTTAAGGTTGGAGCATGCCCACTGCTCGGACAGAGCATCATCAGCTGCATTATAAGCCCCACCCTAAACTTCTAAATAAAGCTAGCCATAAGTAGAGAAATGGACAGTCAGTCTGGAAAAGTGTAACTTTTCAAGTCTATAAATTAAGATCCAGAGAAGCTAGATGAACCATCCTAGGTTTCTTTGAAAGGAATAAAAGAGTGCCTTTTAATAATGTACACTTGCATGAAGACCACAGTTACCCTTTAAAGGTGGCCATACACGTGATTCCTATCCCAATGTGCCAACAGATCATATTGGTATCTCTCGGCATATTGCGAAGGAAATCGCACACATGGAACCGACCAATCGCCCATACGAGGTATGGGGTTTGGTCGGCCATGAGCCATACACAGGCCAACAGTATCGGCTCTCTTTACTTTAAATTAAAGGAAGCCGATGCAGACAGATGGAAATTTTCCGTCTTCCCAGACTGTCCGTAATGCTGACCATGGACGTTCGTTGGCATTACGGTCGGTCGGATTCTAGGTAATCCTGTTATGGACCAATGTGTATGGTCACCTTAAGTCTTTCATCTTGCAGTCTGTCCCTGACCTCTGTCACAATTTTTTATTTTTATACTGGACTGCAACACAACTGGCTACAGGCAACAAATGGTGTAACAATCAACAGCACTAGTTCAGGAATGGGCATGTGCAAGTCAGTGACTAAAGCAGCCACCATGTTTGACCAACATGTTAATAAGCTAACAGGGTTATTCAATAAATTTCTTATCGTCTAAAATGGTGCTAATTTTGTCCCAACCAATCAGATGTTAGCATTCAAATGTTAATAAGATCTGATTGGTTGGGGCAAAATTAGCACCATCTTAAACGATAAGAACTTTTATTGAATAACCCTGTAAAAGTGCAAACAGCCACAGTACCGTGAGAAGTAAGCCAGAGCTGGTCTGTGATGGTCGCAATAACTAAAGCATTTTTTTTCATATGTGCATGGTCACACGTAAGATTGTTAACCAATTGCACAGATATAGATGTTCATTATGCCCAACAGATGAAAATGTTCTCTTCAGAGTGACAGACCAGAGAGCCAACCAGTGATAACCAATGCGGAACGGTCTGATCGTATTTGACATTACATACCACTAATATTGTATACATGACCTAAAGTTGGTCATTGGATCTGTATTGTGTATACCTGGAATAATAATGCTACAGGCAATGTCCCTTCATAACATTACTTTTCTCATAACAAGCAGATAGAACTTTACTGTGGATATCATGCAGAAGCTCTATGGTCCTTCACGGAAGAGCCTTGAAGGACAATCCATTTTTGCCCACAGTAATTGTTCTCGGTTGGTGAACACTAGAGCATTGCTCATTCTTGCCTTGTTATATAAAAAGGACAGAAATAAACACTTTAGGAGAAATACTTAAGGTGAGTAAAAAATAGGGTGTCGACGTCCTTTAATGACCTTGTTTTGCGCTATTTGCATGGGCAATGCTTGAAAAATGAACAATCTCTTTCGGAAAGATCAAAAATCCATTTTCTTACGGTCGGGATTTGGTGACACAGCTTAAGCAGCTCTTTTAAGTGGTTTGGCATGAAATGATAGTTTGCTGAGGGTTGTATCACTGCCCACAATAAAAAGAACCCCTGAAAATAGCATCAGCTACGATTAAATTGGTTTTACTTTCAGTGCAAGTTTAACAGTAAATACAAAGCCATTCGTAACAGAGCAGAATTTCAGATAACAGACACTTTTTTGTTGTTGATGGAAAGTAAGTACATTAAAAACACAACGTTGCTGACTAGACCATAAGGCCTTCTAGACACAAGTGTTTTTTAATCGATTATCCAGGCCTGGAATTGGATGAGGTTTCCAAAATGGCTGATCTTTCCCAACTGATAATTTCTGATCAGTTGGTTCCAGTGATCAAAAGGGAAAATATTGATTGTTTATATGGTGTGTGCACAGTGTTCTTCTACTGGAGTGTATGATGTCTCCTGGCTGAGTGGGTGAGACAATAAAGAGGATGATTATCTGAAAGTGGAAGAGCACCAGAATGGGAAAGAAGAACTCTATAAGATGTTTGAGGAAGAAGCAGAGTAGACTACACTTTGTCATTGTATCCAGCTGGCAATGAACATTTTATAAAGGGATGTAACAGATTTGCTAAAATAAATTGGCCCATAAGAGGAAGCTGCACTTTTGCGTTATGTTTCAGTAATGTGCTGTATTCCCAGGGGTGGGATAGTGGGATAGATGGCCTGAAAAATGTGTGTACCAGCCTTAACTGTTATAATTATTATTATTATTATCATCATCATTATTATTACTATCATTATAATTATTATTAATATTATTAGCATAATTATTATCATTATCATTATTATTATCATTATTACTATTATTATTATTATAAAGATTATTATGATAAAGATTATAAAGATTATTATTATGAAGGTTATGAAGATTATTATAATTATTGTGAAGATTATTATTATTATTATTATTAATATTATATAAATTATTATTATTATTATTAATATTATTATTACACCTATTGTTCCTGCAACACAGGTGATTACTAGAGATGGCCGAAACTGTCAAGGTTTGTTCCGTTTTCGGAATAGCCTCAAATGTTCGATAATAATATGATCGGAAGTCCCGAAATCTGAATGATCCATCTGTTTTCAGACAGAGCCTTCGGATTTCGGAACCAAGGGGTTCCATGTCGGATCTGGGTCCGAGATGGACCCGGATCTCATCTCTAGTGATTATAACAAAGCTAAAGACAACCAAACATGACTGTGTCGTTGCATTGAAGATGATGTAATAATATTATACAGTAAAACCCTTTAACAATTGGTCCCAGTGCTCTGTATATGGGACAATCGTTCGTACGGCCACATACCGTGCAATGTGTGCAATCCTTCCTATTCAGTTTGTTTACCTCAATTGCTGCTGGGACCGGGGCATTCGGGAGTTGAGACCCAACAAAAGGGAGTTACAGGTGTGGGATACGCCTAACCTAGTGATAATATTGTTGGCTCTCTCTACTAGAGTAAAGGGAGATGATAGACGTAGAAATGTCCAAATCTTGCAGGGTTTGCTGAATATGGTCCATGTTTATGGCCAGTGTAAGGTTTGTCATCTCTTGTAATATACTGAATTCTGATTGGCTCCCTGTAACAAAAGGCTTACCGATGGTCCCCGTCCGGTCCCGGCGTTCGTGCCGCTTGCGCTGCATCTAGTGCTGTGAGGACGCGCACAGGCACTATCTCTTACCTCCTCCGTTTCCTCCAAACCAGCTATTGGACGGGGGAGGGCTAATTAGTTCAAATCCGCCTATCCCTACATCTGACACTTGTCCTCCCATCCCCATTGGTTCCTCTGTGTTATTCAAACCTCTCAGACTATCCTGCCAGTGCCCGATATAGCAGTTTAGTTTACTATTCTTGCTCGTGGTGTGTTTTTCTGTGTGCTTTTCTATTACCGACCTTTGCCTGTTATTCTGACTCTGAACCGTATCTGCCTGTCTTGACCTCTGCTCTGTTCCGGACTACGCTTTTGCCTAACCCTCTGTACTGTGCCTGATGGCCTGACTTTGGATTCTGACCTCTTGCTCTGTTCCTGACCCTGCTTTTGCCTGCTCCTAGTCTGTACCTCGTATTTTGGTCTCCGACCTTGGTATCTCTCCGTGTGCCTTGCCTGTCAGTTTCGTTGCGGACTTCTCTCGTATTCCCGGCCTCAGTTCGGATACCTTACACTCTAAGTCCAGGGGGCAACCGTGTTCGGTGAGGCACATCTAGCCTCCCGGCAAAAGGGGGCTTGTCTATTGGTGAAGATAGTGGTTGTAGATTGGGGTATTCGGACTGAAGGAATACGGGGGAATCGGGAGCGTTACATTATATTGGGCCATGGAAGACATTCAGGAGCAATTACGCCTCCTGACTGGGGCCGTTAATAAACTGGCCCAACGTGTGGCCACCCAGGAAAATCGTCAGGCCTTGCTGCCTCCTCTGGTGGAACCCAAATTTCCATTGCCAGAGAAGTTTGACGGCAATCGGCAGAAGTTTCAGAACTTTAAGGACGCCTGTTTAATATATTTCCGGATGCGACCCGTCTCTTCAGGTTCAGAGATGCAGAAGGTGGGTCTTGTCGTTTCTCTCTTACAAGGGGATCCTCGTACTTCGGCCTGTGGGCTGGCAGCAGATAATCTAGCCTGGTCTTCTGTAGAGAGCTTTTTTGAAGCATTGGGAGTCTTATACTCGGACTCTGATTTGGTCGGGACAGCAGAGGCCAAATTGCGCACCCTTCGTCAAGGGCGACTGGCTGCTGGGCATTAGCAGTTCAGTGGAATGATCCTGCCTTAAAGAGTCACTTTGAGTCCAGGCTATCTGAGTCAGTCAAAGAGGTCCTGGTTAATCACCCTGTTCCCAAAACCCTTGATGAATCTATCCAGCTGGCTATACGAGTGGATAGACGTCTCAGAGAATGACGTCAAGGTAAAATTCTTCCTGCTTAATTCACTTTTCCAGTTTCTCCTAGTTCTTCGATTCCTCCTTCTTCATCTAAAGTTTCTCCTGAGTTTCAACCGATGCAGTTGGGTTAATCTCGACTTTCAGTGGAGGAAAAGAACCGGAGACCGTCCGTGTGTCTGTGTCTGTACTGTGGGGAACTTGGACACTTTGCCCGCACCTGCCCCCATAAGAATCCTGGAAACTCCAGCACCTAGAGGGGTCAGAGGAATCTCCTCTAGGTGATCAGTCAATCCCTCAACCTTCTGATAAAATGATGTTACCTGCAGAAGTTTCATTTGGTTCTCTTAACAAAATGACCCAGGCTTTTGTAAATAGTGGGGCAGCTGGGAACTTTTATATTACTTTTGCTAACCTTTTGAAAATCCCAGTGACTAAGATGCACAAACCTGTGTATGTGAAGGCAATTGACAATTCCCTTCTGCAAAAGGGAGAGCCTTTAACTGTTACCGCTGATGTAGTTTTAAAAATTGGGGTTCTACATTCCGAGCTTATCAAAAAATTTTTTCATAAGCTTCCTACCACTCCTATTATCTTAGGATTGCCTTGGCTTAGGAAACACAATGCACCTATTAATTGGTCTACTGGTCAGCTTGAAAAGTGGGGTTCTGATTGTATTGATTTGTGTCTGTCTATTCATGTGGCTAATATCTCCTTAGAAGGTTTTCCTCCACCATGTAGAAGTTTTGCTGACGTATTCTCCCCACAAGGTTTTACCTCCTCACAGACCTTATGATTGTCCTATCAACCTTTTACCGGGAACCATGTCGTCCTGTAGACATCTTTACAACCTAATCTTGTAATTTACACTTGGTTGAAGAACGCACACTTTTAACCTTCTTGCTTTTTAGTGTTTATTAAGTGACATGCTTGCACAACGTTTCGGGGAGTGTCCCCTTCCTCAGGTGCATAATTTACAACACACTCAGTGCAACTTTATATACTTGTGATCCCTCCCCTTTAGGGAGTGGCTTTACACTCTTACATTCATTGTTTAACATTTATATTCATACTGTGTTTACACTTAACAATTTTGTGATTAACATATACATGTATAAATATATTGACACGAAAACACTTCTTTTCATCACAATTATCATTTTTTTAAAAGCCTATGGTAATAGTAACCATTAAGTTTCTATTGATCCAAATACTTAAAGTGCTTAGTGATTTAAAGTGCCTAGTATTGCCTTTTATGTTTGAAAGTGCTTCAATTTCTAAAGTGCTTCTGTGTTCATTCTATAAAGTGCTTTTTGTGATTTGACATTAAAATACTAGAATATTAAAAAATCACCTTAAATCTTTACAACCTAACAGGTCCTGAAAGTGAGGCCATGAAAACTTATATTAAAGAGAACTTGGATAAAAGCTTCATCAGACCCTCCACTTCTAATGCAGGAGCCGGTTTCTTTTTTGTGTAGAAAAAAGATGGTGGTTTAAGACCTTGTATCGATTATAGGGCTCTTAATAAAATAACCATTAAAAATAGATAACATTTACCACTCATTGATAACCTCTTTTCTCAGGTTGTTAAAGCTTGTATCTTTTCCAAGTTGGACCTCCGAGGTGCTTACAATTTAATCAGAATAAGGGCTGGCGATTAGTGGAAAACAGCTTTCAATACTAGATATGGTCATTATGAATATTTAGTCATGCCCTTTGGCATCAGTAATGCACCTGCGGTGTTTCAAGATTTTAAAAATGATGTATTCAGAGATTATCTTGATAAATTTGTAGTAATCTATCTTGATGATATTTTAATCTATTCTTCCTCTTTACAGGAACATCGAGAACATGTCAAGTTAGTTCTTTTTAAGTTAAGGGAACATCATCTATATGCCAAACTCGAGAAATTTATGTTTGAACAACATCAGGTTCCGTTTCTTGGGTACATTATTTCTGACCAGGGTTTGTCCATGGATCCTAGAAAGGTCTCTGCCATCTTGGATTGGAAACCTCCCTCCAATCTCAAGGGTCTCCAGAGATTTTTAGGATTTTCTCATTTTTATCGTAAATTTATAAAAAATTTCTCTTCTATCGTATCTCCTCTGACTAATATGACCAAGAAAGGGGCTGATATATCAAATTGGTCAGAAGAAGCTATTCTGGCGTTTGAGAAGAAAAAAAGCCGTTTGTTCAGCTCCTATACTAACAAATGCTAATGTTAACCTGCCCTTGAGGTGGATGCTTCAGAGTTAGGAGTAGGGGCTGAGCTCTCACAATTTTCTGTTCCCCAGAACGTCTTCATCCCTGTGCCTTTTACTCCAGAAAATACTCTTCTGCTGAGAAGAACTATGATACTGGGAATCGGGAATTATTGGCTATTAAATTAGCCTTAGAGGAATGGAGACACTGGTTGGAAGGGGCTCTTCTTCTCTAGATTTAACTGTAGCATTATGTATAGACCTGGCTCAAAGAACGTCAAAGCTGACGCTTTGTCTCGTAGTTTCATAAAACCTGAGTCCTTGCCCGTTAAAGTCCCCTTACTTATTGTTTCTCCTCAGCATATTCTAGGTGCTTTAACCTCCAAGCCTATAATTACTAATTTATCTGAACTGTTAACTCCTCTTCAGGTAGATGTGCCTCCAGACAAACCTGATTCTTGTCTGTTTGTTCCCCTATCTTTTCGTTTGCAGGTGTTAAGACAGTTCCATGATTCTAAGTTAGCCGTACACCCTGGAGAAACTAAGACTTTATTATTATTGTTGAGACATGTTTGGTGGCCTTCTATGGTGGAGGATTCTAAAGCCAATGTCAAGGCATGCCCTGTTTGTGCCCGTAGTAAGTCTTCTCGTAGTGCTCCGGCTGGTACCCTCTTGTCTCTCCCTATTCCTGAAAAACTATGGACTCATATATCCATGGATTTTGTGGTAGATCTACCCAAATCTGATGGGTATACGGTAATCTGGCTAGTAGTAGATAGATTCAGTTAGATGTCACATTTCATTCCTCTAGTTAAACTACCCTCTGCTAAAGAGCTGTCTCAATTGTTTATTATTCACATATTTTGATTACACGGGGTTCCCGAAAACATTGTTTCTGACAGGGGAGTCCCATTCATTTCACAATTTTGTTGTTCTTTTTGTGACCGTTTAGGTATTTCTCTTTCTTTTTCTTCTGGTTTCCATCCTGAGACTAATGGTCAGACCGAAAGAACGAACCAATCCTTAGAATAGTATCTCAGATGTTTTATTGCTGAACATCAAGAAAAATGGTCAGAATTTTTACCTTTTGCCGAAATCGCTCTTAACAATGCTGTTCATTCTTCATCTAAATTGTCACCTTTTTTTGTAATTATGGCATGAATCCTAAATTTTCTTCTTTTTCAAATTCATCTTCAGATTTACCAGTTCTGGAAGACTGGCTCAACCAGATAACTGCTATGTGGACCCAAGTATCCTCCAATCTCAAAAAATCAACCAGTCGTCAGAAAAAATGTTCTGACCGTCATCGTTCTATAGAACCTAGTTTTATTCCTGGAGATCTGGTTTGGGTATCCACTGGAAATATTCCTCTACGTCAAGCCTGTACCAAATTAGGTCCTAAATTTATTGGTCCTTAACCCTTTTGAACAAAACATCAATAGGGTGACCTATAAGGTAACGTTACCTAGTTGCTTCAAAAGGAATAGCAACACCTTTCATCTATCCTTACTCAAACCAGCCAACAATGTTGAACTTTTGGATGCTCCTACACCTTCTGTGGAGATTCAAGGTGAACCTGAGTACGAGACTGACAGGATTCTAGATTCTCGGTATGTTCAAAACTCTTGACTGGAAAGGCTATGGTCCTGAAGAAAGGTCCTGGGTCCCTGTTCTTCAATGCTAAAGAATTAATTCAAAAATTCCATAAAGACTTTCCTGAGAAACCTACGGGTCCTGAGGCCCCTCCTCAAGGGGGGGTAATGTAACAAAAGTCTTACCGATGCCGAGTTCCCGGCGTTCGGCACACGTCTCCGGTGATGTCACGCGGCCATCTTCTTGTGCAAGCACGTCCGTTCGTGCTCGCACATCCGCTCGCTCTGCATCTAGTGCTGTGCGGACGCACACAGACACTATCTCCTACCTCCTCCGTTCCTCCAGACCAGCTATTGGACGGGGGGGGGGCTAATTAGTTCAAATCCGGACTTCTCTCGTATTCCCGAGAGGGTTACACTCCCTTTCTTTGTTGTTTATGCTGTCATTGCTGCACGCTGGCTCCCTCTGGTGGTCAGATTTCCTAAAATTGGCAGTAGCAGTGGTTCGGCAGTGGTCAATAATTCAGCATTTTAAGCTGGGTACACATTGTGCAATCCTTCCTTCTGACCAACTGTTCAGCCAAGAGGAAGGAGTGTTGCTTGTGGCAATAGTGGCCGCAGTCAACAGTTTGCCGTAATGGAAAACTGATGCGATTATTTTTGCCGAATCGACAGATACACTAAACCATCGGTTGATTGGCCCGAAATATTGCGTGGTGTGTACCATGCTTAAAGCTCCCCTCCCCTGTTCTGATGCATATTCCCAAATGCACTAAAGTAAAGTCACCATGACCATATAAATATTTTGTACAGGCTATTGATCTCGGGGCTATTTAAAATCTGGATAGTGTAACAAAGTGGGCACATTACTGCCAATAAGAGGTGATGGGACCCTGATGAAACATAGATAAGACCTGTTTATAATAATATCTTGTTACTGTAATAAATACAAAATACCAATTATCTCGGCTTTGTAGACATTTAGTATTGGAAGGACAACTACAGTGTAAAAATGTACTTTTAAAAATGAAAAGTACAAAGTACCTATGGCGGGGAAATGGGATTGATTATTTTTACCTCCTAATATTATTTAGTTGAGGAGCAGTTTTAATCTGCCAGGTTAGTTCCCTGGACCTTTCTGTATTAAAGATAGTGCTGAAGTCTTTAGGAAGCCTGGCAGAAGCAGTTATCTTCATGCTGGAGCTTACAGTATTATGGAAATAAAACTGGAACATAGGAATTTCTAATCCTTAACTGTTTTTGTTTTAAAACTATATATACACTATAGTTCTCCTTTAAATGTGCTCTATACTCATGCAGTAACTGACTGCTCTCTGGCTCCTCCCACAATCAGTGTCCCTGACACTCCTCCTATCACTAGCAATGGCAAGCATAATAAAGGTGAGGTCAGACTGTCGAGAGGAGACAAAAATCTGTCAGTTACTTCCCAGGTAGAGTGTCTCTTTAAGATCTCTTGCAGTGGGGAAATGTAAGTATTATGGGGGGGTTTAAAGGTAAGTTTCTTAAACTACATTTATTTATTTTGACCAATAACAAGGAACATGCTTACAATTAAGAGTTGTTACCAGCTGATGACTTCAGTCTTTGTAAATAAAACCCTACGAATAGTGACATCAGATCTGTAATAACAATTAATTCCGCACTGAGAGGGATCAGTGAATACGTAATTGGCCAGATACACAGTAACACATACAATAGGGACCATTGCCATGAACTCTCGTTAAGCATCATAATCCGAAATCCTCTTTCAATCTCTTCGCTTTGGAGAAATATGTTCTAATTCAGCCAAGTTCGTTTTCTAGATTCTTTCTTCCATGGATTGCGGCTAATTATCCTCCTTGGTTTTAATTTGCACTGATTATAATTTCAGCCATAAATCATTCGGTATTTTATTCTAACGACAGAATGATTTCCTGCATTGGAAGGGGATTGGTTTTCTTTTAGGGTTTATCTTCAATTTTCCTATTTTGCACATAGAAACATTTGTTTTGGGATCCAAGAAGAGTTTATTTTGTGTCTATTTAATTTTGAAATAAAACGTTTTCTTGGCTTCCCAGATCCCCAGGATGTAGATTTATCATAATAAAAAAAAGAGATATGGGTAATTCCCATCCCCCCAAAGCACATTAGATAGCAAGCTGCCAGATGTAGGACTAACCTGTTGTGCAGTGAAATGTTCTTCTTTTCCCCTTCCCTCTACCTCTCAAAAGGTTTAAAGGGTATGTCCACCCTCCAAACTAAATATTGACATGTTGCAGGCAATTGCTATAAACCTAGACTTAGCTATAAACCAAGCTGTCCCCAAATGTACTTACCAGTCTTTGTTCCCCCACTGCCTTCTGCTTAACTTCCGTGCCTTTTCCGTGCACGGAATTCAAGTGGGAGGGGCTTGACCTGCATGCGCTACTGTGATTGGCCAAGGCATGATTTTTCTGTGTACAGAAGTCAAGCGTGAGGGGCTCGACAGGCATCCACTCCTGTGATTGGCTAAGCCCCTCCCTGAGAGAAGGCAGCAGGGGAACGAAGGCTGGTAAGAACATTTAGGGAGAGCTCACGAGGTCGAGGTCCATAGCAATTCTCAACAACATATCAAAATTTAGTTTGGGGACATACCCTTTAAGCCTCCACTCCAAGCCCCCCGAACTCTTTTCCAAGCTTGCACATGCTCAGATGAGATTGCTAGGGGAATAGCATTTATTCACAGGTATTTTTGACCTCTCCCATGATAGCTTCTCAACTCATCTTCATTCTTCTCCCACTGCAATGTCCGTAACTTCTGAGAATAGGAAAGAAAAGTGCACAAGGTAAGAGAAAAAACATGCAAAACAAAAGGAAAATACATACAAATAGATGTCTTAATATTTAATTGGTGGTAAATAGAAGAATAAGAGTGGAAGTTCTTAGATATGTCCTCCCTGGAAATAATTGTAACTTTCAGCTTGGAACACTTGAGGGTAATATTTTGGCCTGATCAATAACACGGCCTGTTACGTTGACCAATTAGGCCAAGAATCAACTGTGATTTGCAGACAGAAAACAAGTCTGGTTAATTGAACATGTCGGTAAATCAAAGATGATCAAGAATGAATTACCACCTTAGTCCTGGTACTAATGGGCTGATTTCTGTTCAATATTCCTACTGTTGGATTGGCAATCTATCAGTCACAAAGTGTCAATCTGCCATCCCTTTAAAGAGGGAGAAATGGCAAAAGTTCCTCACACAGGCACTTAATAGAATAAAAAATAACCACATGAGATGCTCACAGATACACATAACACCCTTCCCATTACCTCCCAAATATCACCTTTAATTACAGGCTGTGTACATAAAACTCTTATACTACAGTAGTACAAACAAACACAGGCAGAGGGGCTTTGGTGAAAAGATGTTCATATCTTGTCCTGGCATGCCAATATACAGAAAAGGTAACATATATGGGCCTTGTCCTTAGTGAACATGCCCAAGTTCCTTCTCATACAGCATCACTTAAAGACACCAACCAACAAAAAGTGTGTGGAGGGGTATCGGAACTTCGGAACAAAACAACAGATGGTGACGCACTTCCAGACCTCAAAACTCGTATTAGCCTCTGATCACTATCTTATCCCAAATAAGATTCTTCGTCTGTCCAAAATCTGATTTTTTGTTGGTGTCAGTAAGTGATGCTGCATGAGAAGGAACTTGGGCATGTTTACTAAGGACTAGGACTGTTACGTTTGCCGTTGCCGTTTGTCTTATTTGTATATAAAGAATAAATATTGTTTATTCATTGGTGTCAGTGTCAGTTTCTCCTGTTGTTCTCCCTAGGGGAGATCTTACTTATTCTGTTACTAAGAAGGCTTCCATGTTGTCAGTTGCCAGTACAACTTACAGCCCATTTAGCCTTCAAAGAGCCTTGTGAGCATGTGCACTTATTTTCTATACAGATGTCTCCACACCAATATTGAAGTCCCTGAAGTCTTTCAAAGCTGCTTGTTACCCTGCAGTTTATTTACCAAGCATCATGTATTGCTTACACCCTTCCTGGGGCAATACAAAATAGTCAGCTCATTTTATTGTAATTTTTTTATTTTGTATTCAGTTCCTAGCAAAAGATAATGCCTTGCATATGCAGTGGTGTCTCCCCAGTCTAAACACATGTTTTAGAAACACACAGCCCACGAGGTCTGGGTTTAAATCCCAGAGTAAAGGCTCATATGCACATGCGATTACGGGGCCAACTCCCATTGCACAATGTTTAATGAACACAATGGTTTTAGCCAAAGATTGTTTAGTGTATGGGCGCTTGGTAGCCCAAAACAGCTATACAGTTATGCTTCGTTGATGACTCGCTGGGTCTTGGCCAACTGACCACCCATACACTATACGATCATCACCCGAAAAGCCGGTTGTTACAGCGTGAAGGGATTCGTCTGTCAAGATTCTGTGATTTTTGAAATTTCGACAGCAAAAAAATGCATTTCCACATTCGCCATTCAGACAAACTACCGTCAAGAGCATCATGGTTGGCCGGTACAGATGGAACATTTCTGTCTCCCTTTATTTATTACATGTAGCACTTTAAAATTACATGGATACATTCAGGCCCTGCCCCGAAGAGCTTACAATCTAAGCACATTTATTTGACACATACAACCTATCAGTATGTCTTTATGATCATGGGGGAAACCAGAGTGCCCAGGGGAAACCCACACAAGCACGGGGAGAACATACAAACTCCTTGCAGATGTGTCCAAGGGTGGATTTGAACTCATGACACTAAGCCACCGTGCTGCCCATATTGCCAACAAATTCCAATGGGACCTGTTATCACAACAGACCTGTCTCTATTTACATTTTGACAGTCCCATAGTCATTAGTAAAAGATCCTGTGCTCATCTCTCGGGTTGGCATTGATAATGAAACCAGCCACTTAGTGGTGCAGAGGCCAAAGTACATAAAATGTTGTGTAAACAGATGTCAATCCCAGACGACTCATAGACTGATCTACTCATTATGTGGTCTGAGAAGAAATATTTTAACTATGTAAAACCGATATTGGGAAGCGTGAATATACCAAGCAATCTGTCAATATGGTATCACAGACATAACAAAATAATGCTAACTACTAACATTATATTCATAACTACATAATTATATACATTTTATACTGACAAGCCGGCAAACTGACAAACAATAATACGGAGTGGTGTATAGGCCAAAACCGACCAACCACAATGCTAATGAACTACAGGTGTTGGCATTGGTCCATGGCTGGACACCTGACTGACCGATCCCTATAAAGAGTATGGGAGGACCCCACCACATATCGCCAACTGCCTTAAGACCGATGTTATATTTTTTTTATGTTTTTCTGTTAAGTGAAGCCAGGTTTATTCATAAATGTAAAATATCCACTAAAGTTACTGCGTGTACAAAAAAAAAAATGTAAACACAGTTAAAATGAAAAGTACTTGGGACAGGGATTCAGGACTGGTAATTCCTACCTCCCAATGTTGTTTCTGTGAGGAGCACCAGCCCATAGAAAACTGATTCTGCCAGTCTTCCTCCTGGCCTCAGCAATATCTTTAATGAAGGATTAGTCCAGGACTAACATGGCAAATTAAAACTGTACCAGCTGTAGCTCCTTAACGAAAGGATGTTGTGAGGTAGGAATAATTAATCCAACCTCCCTGCCCCAGGTACTTTCCATTTTTAAACAGTTCATTTTTAGAGTATAGTTATCCTTTAACCTCATATCAACTGCCATCATTACCAACTGGAGAAGGTGGATCACTACTTCCTATGCTGATGATTAAACCAGGATAATAATTACAGAGAAGTTGCCGTGTTTTTGTTTTAAACAGCTTGTGTAATGGATACAGTAACTAATGCAGTGTAGGGAGCACACTAACACACTGGGGGCTATTCACTGCTCCTAATCCTTAATTTACTGTATGTTGGTGGTCCTAATTTGTGTATATCTATATATGTATACCTCATTCAATCAATTTATATCCCATAACAGGAAGCAATTCATTTCCTACACATGGTCTACAAACATGGGTTCTCCCAAGTCTACGTTATTGCCGAATGGTTGTTTTATTTTGCTCACCGGAATGAAGCAGTACAGCCAACGGTTAATATTAAGGCTTGCTAAGAAATTATTTTCTTTTTTGATTCTATTGTCAGTTTGGCAAGAGGTTCAAGGAGGTGGGGAGGGGGGAATAAGACACTGATAACATTGCTTTATTGTTCCTGTAGGTCCTAACCTGCACATGCTACATCTGTATCTTCTGCCTCCAGAAGTAGTTTTCTTGTCATCAAACACATTCCTGAAGTCAGCAGTAAAAGCCTTGACGAGACCACGTAGATTGATCCATTAACTCTCACTCACTGCTAACAGTTCTTTGGCTGAACCCAACATTCGCATTCCAGCAGTAAAAAATCTGGTGTCCTAAAGACTTGGGACTTTGTAAACTGGAAACTAAAAACTATTTCGATGGTTTTATAGAAGCGAAAAAACCTCTGTTTACACCATCGCAGTAAACGTTATGATTCGTATTATCCGAACGACTGATAAAACTCTGGTCTACGAGAATACAACGTTGTTTTTATTTTATTCTTACGCTTCCATTTCTTTGATCTGCCCATAATAACGAGGTAATTACATTGAATTTCAGCAGGGAAAGAAAAATTCTCCCTCTATTAATAACACGTGGAGAGGATCTGATTGCTGGTTGCACGAGACAATTGTATGTTGATGTCTTTACTTTTAATAAGTCTATTAAAATCACAGAAGGTTAAAATAAATAAGAGGTAAAAGGAGAGACCTGTAGAACTCCTATAAAGAAGGCCTGAAGAGCCATTTTGCTCCAAGATACAAGGCCCATAACTAGGACAGAAGGATAATTAATCTCGTGATTAAGATTGATTGGGTAATACTCATATCAGTTATATGGTCTTTTCCTCTTCCATTCGTGGCAATATTTGCATTTTTTATCACGTCTTTAGTCTATATTCTCTTATGTATTATGTACCACTGAACATTTGATGCAGAATTTACCAATTAGTTTATCCGGTCACATAAGGCTCTGGCTCAAAGAGCTAACAATCTAAGCACTTTATCTAACACACACAATCAATTGGTATGTCTTTATTGTAGGGGACACCAGAAAAAAGGGGACAGAAGGTTCCCTGAACCACATTGTAATTGTAAAACTATTTTATTCTACTGGTCTATATTGGGTCCTGGGTAGAGGACTCATGAGCGAAAACCTGAGAAACATTCTGGCAAATGGGCAAATTGGCCCATACAAGCACAGGGGGCACCAATAAACTCTCTGCAGATGTGACCAAAGAAGCATTGAGACAACGTACAGTAACAATGGCTTTGGAGAGGACATGCACTTTTTACGTATTGTAGGATTGCTATGGAAAGATTTCTCAGTTTTAGGACCGATAACTGAATGGCTTTCTCGCTTATACTATATTAATCAGATATCATGGGTCATACAGGAGTTGTCTTTGTATTATTATGAACCTTAGATAGGAGGCAGGCTGCTCTTTCTTCAGTGACTTCACATTAAAAAAAATGGAATTTGCTACTAAATATCAAACTAATACTCGTGGATTAATGATAAAATTTTATAGAATAATTATACTAATCTTCTATCCTCTTCTGTCCATTAAACATACCCAATGTCAGGACCTAAAGTCTTCACCCCTGGGTACAGTCTCTATCTCCAGACTACTTTGTTTTGAGATTAGAATACATTTTTGGATATGTAACCACATCTGATAATCGGCGATGTGACCACTTGTCTAAATCATCAACCACTGTATTTCCACTTTGGTCCTATGTATAATAAATGTGGTCATTGAAAAGAATCATTTACTAAAGGAAATATTTAGGCTAAATCATATTTTCCTGACTTGCAGCCTAGAAAGTCCTGATTGACTTAAGGCCCATACAGACGTTAGGAAGATCATCAACAAGGCTTTTGAAACGAGCATTCATCGTATATCAAGGTTCGGCCTGGCAATCACATGTCTGTATGGACCGGTGTCGAAACATCAGGACCCACAGGGCCCGCAACTGCGGGGGGGTGGTTGTTAGGTCCAGGAGGTAAAAGGGCCCACGATCCCCTCTTCAAAGGGCTCATGACCCCTTCTCCAAATGATCCAAGATCAGCTGTTTTTAAACTGCTGATTGAGGGTATGAAGTAAAGATACGAGCGATCAGCTGTTTAAAAGACCCGAACCGAAGTTCAGTTCCGGTCTCTTAAACAGCTGATCATGCATATCTTTACTTCATATGTGCGATCAACTGTTTAAAAACAGTTGACCTTCTAGGAGGGGAAGGGGGGTGTCAGGGGCACGGGCTCCAATCGTGTGTCGGGGTTGGGGGGGACTGGAGTGTGGGCTGCTGTAGTTTCACCCCTGGTATGGACCTTTAGTTGAATGGAAACTTTAGTAAACAGTTCAAACACCTTTTTATGTACTGTACTGATTGCTTGTGAGTGTGTGTGAAAGGGTACAGGGCAGGGCCTGAAATGAACGAATGATTTATATGGAAAGAGAATAAGGAATAAATACAATACAGTGGCCATTCATAAATAAACCCCCAATATAAACTGTAGAATTTCAGATCTACAGAAATGAGCTTCTATTTCCCTGAAGTCCTCAGTTAAGTTTCAGATGAGGTCCTTCCTCGTTAATGTCTAAGAGCTCTGATAGGATTGCTTTCCCTGACTTCAAAAAAAAAGAGGTCTGCGTATAAAACTGATTTCAGATGGAGTTTTATTGATGGAAAATGTTTACAGGCTTTTTTCTATGGTTAAAATAATAGTTGTGGTTTCCTCCGTGTCTTTGAGTTACCCATGTAAACAAGTCCACAGTGTCCAAACAGATGTTGTAACGTGTAAATTTATGTCAGTTGGATCAATTAGAATCTCACGCTCTACCTTCAGGGTTGAAATATCTTCCCACTGGCCTCTTCCTATTGCTAGTAACTGTACATAGTTCTAGCACTGTTAAATTCGTGTGGCGTATGTATGTGTGTTAAAGGGTATGTACATTGGAAATAATGACTTTGATTCACTTCAATTTATCAGGGACGTTTCTAGACCTTTCGTCACATAAAACAAATATTTAACGCTGTCCCTGCATCTTCCTGCGGCAAAATGGTGCTGGAAAAAAAAATCGGGCATGGCTTGTGGAGGAGGGTGTTGTTGGCTAACATACCCTGGCTGGTGAACTAGAGGGCTGACTTAACATTGGCTGATGAATTGGAGGGCTGACTTTACACTTACTGGTGAACTGGAGGGCTGACTCCACACTTGCTGGTGAACTGGAGGGCTGACTTTACACTGGCTGGTGAACTGGACGGCTGACTTTACACTGGCTGGTGAACTGGGGGCTGACTTTACACTGACTGGTGAACTGGGGGCTGACTTAACACTGACTGGTGAACTGGAGGGCTGACTGTAACACTGGTGTCTGAAGGGCTGACTTAACAGTGGCTAGTAAAATCCTCCCTTTAACAAAAATTTGCAAGGAGTTTGTATGTTCTCCCTGTGCTTGTGTAGGTTTCCTCCGGGTACTCTGGTTTTCCTCATTCCTTCATCATAAAGACATACTGATAGCTAGTATGTGTAAATAAAGTGATTGTAAATAAATAGATTGTACACTCTTTAGGGCAGGGCCTGATGTGAATTGATTTAATAATTGTAAACCACCATGGAATATTTAGCACTATATAAGAAATTAAATACATACATACATACAACCAAGTGCCTACAACACAAAGCTAGTAAATTATATGTGTCCACAACACAGATTGGTAAATATAAGATGCCCACACAGACTTGTAAATATAAGATATTCAGCCTACACAGACTTGTAAATATAATATGCCCTCATGCCCAGATCAGACTGGTAAAGATAATATGATAATATGCCCTCATGCCCAGCCCACACACTGATAAATATAATATGATAATATGCCCTCATGCCCAACCCACACAGACTGGTAAATATAAGATGTCTTCTTATACACTCACTGCTGCACACAAACACACTGCTGGACACTCACTGCTGCACACACACACACTGCTGGGCACTCACTGCTGCACGCACACACACACACACACACACACACACACACTGCTGGGCACTCACTGCTGCACACACACACACACACACACACACTCTGCTGGACACTCACAAATCTGCTGCATGCACACTGCTGAATACTTACACCTTTCTGCGCACACACACTGCTGCACACTTATACTCTGCAGCACACCATGACCTGGATGAATGAATATTACAGATATACCATGACCTGGATGAATGAATATTACAGATATACCATGACCTGGATGAATGAATATTACAGATATACCATGACCTGGATGAATGAATATTACAGATATACCATGACCTGGATGAATGAATATTACAGATACTGTATACCATGACCTGGATGAATGAATATTACAGATATACCATGACCTGTAGGATGAAATTACAGATATACCATGACCTGAATGATGAATATTACAGATATACCATGACCTGATGGAATGAATATTACAGATATACCATGACCTGGATGAAGAATATTACAGATATACCATGACCTGGATGAATGAATATTAGATATACCATGACCTGGATGGATGAATATACAGATATACCATGACCTGGATGAATGAATATACAGATATAACAATACCTGATGAATGAATATTAACGATATACCATACCTGGATGATGAATATACAGATACTGTATACCATGACTGGATAATGAATATTACAGATATACCATGGCCTAGATGGGATGAATATTACAGATATCCCATGACCTATTGGATGATATTACAGATATACCATGACCTGGATGGATGAATATTACAGATATACCATGACCTGGATGAATGAATATTACAGATATACCATGACCTGGATGAATGAATATTAGATATACCATGACCTGGATGGATGAATATTACAGATAGACCATGACCTGGATGAATGAATATTACAGAGCACTGTTTCAAACCCTTGGATGGAGATCCCCTTTCTGGAAAAAAACTTATATTGCCATCCTCTTGTGGATTACAAATACTCCAGTTGGGAGTTGTATCTATGCCCCAGCTAGGTTGTAGGCCTATCTATGCCCCAGCTAGGATGTAAGCCTATCTATGCCCTGTCTCCAGGTGCAGGTGCATGTAACATAACAATAGGTATGTAAAGTTGCAATGTCACTGTGAAACGAAGCTCATTGTTCTAGTTACTGTGCGTTATTGTACTTTTAAAGGAGAACTAGTTTTAATTTCAAATGATTACCAATGTAATGGAGACTAAACGTCTCTGATACAATGTGAATCTGTGTAAACTGAACAAATCATATGCACACAAAGCTGAGGGCAGCACATTAACAATCACATTAACAAATGTTGCAGCACATTAACAATCAAGATGGCCGCTGTGGTGCTTCTTGAGGTGAAGTGAAATGTTTGGAGGAGAGTGAAGGAGGTGGCAGTGTGGATAATCTGTGCTTGTCTTGTCGGAGAGCACTGGCACGTCACTCGTGCTGAAACCGCACAGGGAAACCGCGCTATACGGAGCGTCTACCTTTCCACCAATAATAGGCTGACGCATTACACTTGTAGCTAATGGTGCAGTCAGGGACATAATTCATGTCATACAGTCACAAGAGTAAAGCTGTAAAATTTAACAGGGAAACTACTGTACATAATGTAAACTCATTTCGTTTGGCTCCACGCGTGATGGATTGTCCCCTTAAGCTCTGAAGGTAGAGAAGCATCTCTGTTAAGTCTTTTAATTAATCACGCTTAATATCCTTGTATTGTCTACAGGGACACAGTCATCAAAGAAAACTTAACTCCATTAGACTTATCTTAATTCTAGATGGCAATTGTTATTATTTAACACGTTTTGTTTCTATTGGTTCCCAAATATCAGATTTAACCCTGGCCAATAGTTACTTTGCAAAGCTGCTAAAGCTGGTTACACACGAGGGGACAGTCCGACCGAGCGTTGGCCATGAGCAAGAAATGTCTATTGGTCATGGCAATAGTGGCCGACAGTTCGTACGACCGATTGTGCGGTCCAATGGGGAACTGCACGATCAGCCGTTATTTACTGACAAGTCTGATCGCCTGCTCGTCTGATGTGGCTGTGGACGAAAGCAGCACAGATTTGTCGGGCCAATTGACCAATACACGGAAGTATCGGTCGATTGGGCTGAAAAATCTGCTCGTGTGTACCCAGCCTAAGATTCTGAGGCTAAAAGGCTCCATGTACCACCTATTGTGTATATAAAATATTAGAAGGCACAGAGACATTCCTGCAGCATGAGAGGCTGGAGGCCAAGTGCCTTAAAGGACAACTATACTGTAAAAGCTTTTAGAACTTTTTAGAAATGAAAAGTACCTGGGGTAGGGAGGTAGGATTGATTATTCTCACCTCCCAATATTGTTTCATTGAGGAGCTACAACACATACAGTTTTCATCTGCCAGGTTAGTGCCCTGGGCCTTCCTGTATGAAAGATAGTGCTGAAGCACTCAGGAAGACTGGCAGAAGCCGTTTTCTTCGTGCTGCTGCTCCTCATAGAAATAATATTGGGAGGTAGAAAGTACCAATCCTACCTCCCTGCCCCAGATACTTTATACGCACTATAGTTCTCCTTTAATACTAATAATGGAAATACTGTCCTGTTTAGGCAGGACAGAAAAAAAAGGAAAGGGGGAGGAGTATGTGTTTATGTTAAAAAAGAATTGAAGCCAAATTTAAAAGAAGAGATAACTGGTGATATGGATGATAAAGTGGAGGCAATATGGGTGGAATTAGGCAACAGGAAAGGGGGTAATGTCATTGTTGGTGTCTGCTATAAGCCGCCAAATGTTAGCAGAGAGGAGGTGAGTCAACTTCATATGCAGTTGGCAAGGGCTGCAAGTTTGGGGAGTGTGCTCATTTTGGGGGACTTCAATTACCCTGACATTGATTGGTGTGGTGGAACTGCCATCACAGAAAAAGGCGATGAGTTCCTGAATTTGCTGCAGGATAATTTTCTCTCACAGGTGGTTGAGGTTCCTACTAGAAAAGGAGCTCTGTTGGATCTGGTAATATCTAACATTGTGGAGCGCATTATAGATATAAAGGTAACTGGAGGCTTAGGGAATAGTGACCATGAAATAGTGGCATTTGGACTTTGTTATCGAAAGGAAAAGTGCGCTGGGTTAACAAAGACATTTAATTTCAGGAAAGCAAATTTTCCCAGGTTAAAAGCAGCTCTTCAGAATGTCAACTGGGATAATGTATTATCAGGAAAAGGTACTGAACAGAAGTGGACTGTGTTCAAGGGGATTTTAAGCCAGTTCACATCTCAATTTATACCCTTGGGAAATAAATGTAAAAAAAATAAATCCACGCCCATGTGGCTGAATTCTGATGTAAAGAGGCAAATGGTAAGGAAGAAAAAGGCATTTAAAACATTTAAGGCAGAGGGAACGGAAAGGGCCTTTAGGGATTATAAAAACTGTAACAAGGAGTGTAAGAAAGCAATCAAACTAGCTAAAATTAATAATGAAGTTAGGATAGCTGAACAAAGCATCACTAAGCCTAAACATTTTTTTAAGTGTAGCCCCTACTAGGGAATGTTTACCTGTGTCAGTTTCAGCCAGAACTGTTCAGCAGCAAGCTCTGTTGCAGGGGGGGACTCTTTAGGGAGGGGGCAGAAAAGAAAGGAAAGGGAAGTCTGGGGAAGACACAGCCCAGGAGGGAGAAGGAGAAACAGGGACAGTGAGTGTGTGCAGGAGATTCTACAGATCATCAGAAGTGCCAGCCAGGCTTCATTAAACTTTACACTGAACTGAGTGAGCTGTTGCCTAATCCTGCATCTGAAGAGACTGTGAACAGGGACCATGTGCTGGACATCAGACTGGTGAGCAGTTTAAACCAATTTCCTTTGCACTGTTTCAAACCCTTGGATGGAGATCCCCTTTCTGAAAAAAACCTATATTGCCATCCTCTTGTGGATTACAAATACTCCATTTGGGAGTTGAGCGCTCCACCAAACAATTTAAAGGGCCCCAACGCCGGCTGACCCAAGTCCGTAGAACCACTGGCCAGTGGGTAGACTATACAATACAAGGGCACTAGTTACCTAAATATCTATTATTGTTCATTTTTGTTAATGCATCTTTGTGATATCACAATTTATTTCTTTGTTATAAGTTTCCATTTTTTCCTAAGAATCCCTTTTACAAGGTGTGTGTCTGAGGGAAAAGGAGTATTATTTTAAAAAATCAAACCTCTAAATGCGTACTTAAATCCTACTCTTGGTGAGTGTTTGGGTTCTGTGTTAGGGGTGTGGGGTGTCACCACTGGTACAAAGGAGAAACAAAAAGAAGATTCAGCCACCCTTACGGGGGTAAGTGCTACACGTGGGGGCTCGTCCGGGATTTCTCCTGATCACTAAAGTGATGACTACCATAGTATAGAACAAAGTATGGACCCAGAAGCGGCCACCAAGTGGTGTGAGCACCAAAAAGCCAGGCCAGAACTCTGTGTGGTGCTCAGATTTCCAGACAGCGGTTGGACAGAGACCAATATTCGCCGTGTAGTAACCAAACTGTCAGCTGAAAATAGGGGCTATGTCATTGATTACACGGAGGACCCCTCAGGGCCCTGCACCTATGCCCTGCTTGAGTGGCGAGACACAATTCCACCTTGTTTTCGGTCTCAGAAACTGCTGCTGTCTGATGGGGTGGAAGCCACCATTATAAGCCCAAAGCAAAGTCCTGCTTCACAAGCAAGAGGGGACCACAAAATAGGAACGGGCATGCAAATGCCATCTGTGTCTGGAGTGTCTTCACCCAGCAGTGACCCACAGACCAAGTTTTTTGATAACTTTGAGAAAATGATGGAGCGATGCTTGAGGATTCCTGTGACCCCAGCAGTGTATGGATATCGTAAGCTATGCTTCTTCTCAGGGAAGATCCCTGTCCCATCTGGGGAGGAAGAATTTGAAACCTGGATGGACCATGCTTCCCAAGCTTTCGAAGAGTGGGACATCCCAGAGGTTCAAAAGAAACTGAGGATCACCGAAAGCTTGCGAGGACCAGCTGCAGAGGTGATCCGCAACCTCAAGTTAGGGAACCCAGACTGTACAGCTTTAATTTACCTCGAAGCTTTGTATGCAGTATATGGAAGAGTAGAGAAGTTATCTGAACTAATGTACAAGTTTGAACACACTCATCAATATAAAGGAGAGAAACTTTCTGATTACATTGTAAGGATAGATAGGGTCCTGCACCAAATAATTCAGAAAAGAGGAATTGACCCCAGAACTGCTGACAAAGTCAGACTTGGTCAGGTCCTTCAGGGAGCCCGTCCTAACCACCCTATTGTTCTGAGATACATGTTAAAAGGGCACAGAGATGCCCCCACATATCCGGAACTGATGAAAGAGATTAGAGAAGAGGAAGCACTGTTAGAGGAAAAGAACCAAGACCCTGAGGCTGCTGCAAGGCCAAACCAGAAAAAGGAAAAGGTTCTAACATATTCTGCTCATGTGGGAGAGGCGTTTCTTGAAGAAGAGGAATATGATTTGATTTTGGAGTCAGAGGGGATCAAGCATCAACTAACCCCTCATTCAGAAATGAAAGACCTACTGGCCCAAGTGGTACAAATTCAAGCGGGGATGCAACAGTCCCTTACTGATCTACAGAAAACCATAGTTCATGTGGTTCAGACCAAATCAGAGATGCAGAAGGCTGTTGTTGCTCTAGCCAATAAAGGGAAAGTGCCAGCAGAAGCCCCTTCGACCTACAAGAAATGTTATAGCTGTGGAGAAGTGGGACATTTCAAAGCTCAGTGCCCAAAGAAAGAATCACTGGTAAATCCCATGAAGAAAATCACAAAGACTTTGCAGGAAATGCAGGACAGGAAGCTGTCGGGAAACTTCAAAAGGGCCCCGGTGAAGGAGCCATCCAAGGGCCCGCCTCCTCCAGTTTGCTCCAACTCTACATCCAGAACAGATAGATGTAGACTATTGACACCGTTTTCCCCCATGTCTGGTTCCGTTGCGCATGAAGAACATGCACGCCAACCCTTGAGATATCAGGAGAAACGGCACCATACCTGGAAGAAAGGGAAAGTAATGACCAAAGCACCTCCTGTGATACCCACTGTGCCAAGAACAAAAGGAAAATTTCCTGCAGAGTTGGTGGGACCCTCTCCTGTCATCCCTATTCAAGTTGAAGGAATCTATACCAGAGCCCTCCTTGACTCAGGCGCTCAAGTGACTCTACTGTGTCGAGATTTCTATGATAGACACTTGAAACACCTCCCTTTGCGAAAACTGGAAGATCTGGAGATATGGGGCATTGGAGCAGGGAAGCTTCCTTATGATGGGTACATACAGATCTAGCTGGTGGTTGACCCAGTAATTGCCGGAATGACTAGGAACCTTTGACACCCTGGCCATTGTGTGTTCACAACTCCCAGGATCTGAAAAAAATTCCCTGATCATAGGAACTAACACTGATCTGATAAGAAGAATCTTAACCCCAGTGGTTAATGACAAGCAAACTGGGAAAGTACACCCCATGCTACAGCCAGTTTATCAGCGTTTAGTCCAGGAACAAAAGGCCCCAGCTGAGGGGGTAGGAAGATTGTGGCTTTTGGGGAAGGAAGAAAGAGTTTTGCAGCCTCAGGAAGTAGCCTGTCTCCGAGCTGAAGTGCGATTAAACTGAAAGCAACCAGGGCCCTATGTCATCTTAGAGACGACCCCTGGGGGAGAGGAGTCTGGATTAGAGTTGATACCCGAAATTGTGCCTACAAAAAGCTTTAGAGCGAATCAAAGGTAAAATACCGGTGAGTGTTCGAAACACTACAGACTCCCCTGTAAGGCTGCGGCCCCGAATGCTTCTGGGACAAGTGAAACCAGCCACCCCCATCTCCGCTCCTGCTTTGGAAGAGAGAATGTCAGATGAAATTCCTGCAGATCATTTCTATCCAAATGACGTGGGATGTGCAAAGAGCACCCAACATCATATTCGTCTGTTGGACGACAAACCCTTTAGGGAGAGGCCCCGTCGGATCCCATTTGGAGATTTGGAAGATTTGAGGGAGCAGCTTGCAGAGTTGCAGAGAACTGGGATCATCAGTGAGTCCAGGAGCCCTTATGCCTCTCCAATTGTGGTGGTTCGGAAAAAAAATGTATCTATACGACTGTGCATTGACTACCGCACTCTAAACCGCCGAACAGTCCCAGACCAGTATACCACCCCCCGGATTGAAGATGCACTGCAGTGCCTGTCTGGAGCCAAATGGTTCAGTGTTCTGGACCTGAGAAGTGGATATCATCAGATCCCTATGCATCCTGAGGATAGGGAGAAGACTGCATTTATCTGTCCTCTTGGATTCTACGAGTTTAATAGGATGCCTCAAGGTCTGACTGGAGCCCCAGCCACATTCCAGCGACTGATGGAGAGAACAGTGGGTGACATGCATCTTCTAGAGGTCTTGGTTTACCTGGATGATTTGATTGTCTTTGGGAAGACACTGGAAGAACACGAACAGCGTCTTGAGAAGGTGCTAAATAGACTTCAGGAAGAGGGGATGAAACTATCCCTAGAAAAATGCCAGTTCTGCCTACCCTCTGTCACCTACCTGGGACATGTGGTCTCTGCTGAGGGTGTAGCTACTGACCCCAAGAAGCTGGAAGCAGTGACCACATGGCCAAGGCCCCAAACTGTTGAAGAGTTGCGGTCATTTTTGGGTTTCTGCTCCTACTATTGAAGGTTTGTGGAAGGATTTGCTAGGATCGCAACACCCTTAAACGAACTCCTGAGGAATGATGGAGAAGGGAAAGACTCAAAACAAATGAAAGGGCCTAGGAAGTCCAGAGAATTAATTCAATCAGAGTGGTCTTATCATTGTGAACAAGCCTTCCAAAAGTTAAAGTGGAGTTTGACCCATACACCAGTGTTGGCTTATGCTGACCCCGCTCGCCCATATGAGCTACATGTGGATGCTAGTAGAGAAGGTATCGGTGGTGTTCTGTACCAGGACCATGATGGACACCTCAGACCAGTAGCCTACGTAAGCCGAAGCCTTTCCCCTTCAGAGAAGAATTACCCCACACACAAGCTAGAATTCTTGGCCTTAAAGTGGGCTGTAGTAGACAAGTTAAAAGATTACTTGTATGGAGCCAAATTCGAGGTCAAGACAGACAATAACCCTCTCACTTATGTCCTCACAACTGCAAGATTGGATGCCACAGGACATAGGTGGCTGGCAGCCCTTTCTGGATTCCAGTTCAGCCTGAAGTTTAGACCAGGAGCTGGGAATAGGGATGCTGATGCCCTATCTCGACGGCCTCATAACATCGGCACCTCCGCAGGGGAGTGGGCTCAGCTAACCGCAGAGGGAATTCAGGCTCTGTGTCGAGGAGTTGAATATCGAGCCAAAGGGGCTGTAGAGGCTGAATCGGTTGGTGTTTAAGTTGCAGGGGTCCCTAAGTTTTGCTGTAACCTGACTCAGGTGGAAAAAATAGGTTTGCTCATCCTCACCAAACACGATTTAAGGAAAGACCAGTCAGATGACTCACTCTGTCAATTGACTTTAAAGTCTTTGGAAAGTCAGCAACCAGGACTCCTTCAAACTGATACCCCAGAGGGTGCCAGGCTAGTGTATCGAGAGTGGAGTAGACTACAGCTACATGATGGATTGATCTACCGGAAAGTCTCTGTATATGAGCTTCAGGAGAAGTGGCAGTTGTTCCTTCCGGAAAAACACAGAATGATTGTGTTAGAAGCTCTGCATGATGAGCATGGCCATTTAGGAGTAGAAAGAACCTTCAATTTGGTCAGAGATCGATTTTATTGGCCATGCATGAAAGCAGAAGTGGAAAGTTATTGCCGTTCATGTCTGCGGTGTATACAGAGAAAGACCCTACCTTCCCGAGCTGCTCCAATGGGCCATCTGCAGAGCCAAGGCCCCCTGGAGTTGGTGTGCATGGACTTTTTGTGCTTGGAGCCTGATACCAGTGGACAAGGAAATATCCTTGTGGTTACTGACCACTTTACCCGTTATGCTCAGGCCTTTCCAACAAAAGATCAGAAAGCCCCAACGGTAGCAAAGACTTTGGTGGAGAAATTCTTTGTTCATTATGGCCTACCTTACATTCTGATCAAGGCAGAGACTTTGAGAGTAAGCTCATCAAAGAATTGCTTAACTTACTGCATGTGAACAAGTCACGGACTTCCCCTTACCATCCTCAGGGAGATGCACAACCAGAACGTTTTAATCGGACTCTTTTAGATATGTTGGGGACACTATCTACAGAGAAGAAGCAACATTGGAGTCGCCACATATCTGCCATAGTTCATGCCTATAACAGCACCAGGCATGACTCTACCGGATATTCTCCTTACTTGTTAATGTTTGGAAGGGAGGCACGGTTACCTGTGGATTTGGCCTTTGGTCTTTCTCCTGATGGAACATCCACCTCTTCCTATAAAGGCTATGTTGATAGACTTAGAAAAAATCTTAAGACAGCCTATGAGAAAGCCCAGGCTGCATCTAGCGTGAACATCAGAATAAGAGAAATTATGATTTGAAAGTCCGAATCCATGATCTTCAACCTGGTGATCGGGTATTACTGAGAAATTTGGGTCTCCATGGGAAGCACAAACTTGCTGACAGATGGAGTTCACAACCATACATCATCTGCACTCATCTGCCTGGGCTACCTGTATATCAAATTCGACCAGAGGGGAAGACTGGACCATTAAAAACTTCCCCTGCTTGCAGTTTCATGCAAGCAGAGGGCAGTGACGGAACGTCGGGGGGGAGGGAGGCAAAGTAAGTAATGATCAGGGGAGTTTTTAGACAAATTACTATAGAGGTTGGGGGTGGGGGAGGGAGCCCTACACTACAGAAAAAAAAATAGAAACCTCAAAATCTATGTGAGCTAGAAATAATATGATGGGGAAGGGACTACCAGATGTTGGACGTTTTTGTATACCTAGGGTTAAAACTTTGTAAAGTCTCAATATAGTTTCTTCAAATTGATACAAACACTTCCACATGGTTATAACGTCTTCTTTTGAAATTTGTAATGTTGTTTAAAGAAACAGGTAACAATTAATAAGCATTATTCATTATAATCAAGGAACCCCAAACCACTGTATATCAGGGAATAGCATCTACTGGCTATAAAGTAAAACAAGCTTTGAGAATTTTTGTGCTGATCAGTATTGATTGGCCGAGCCCAATGCAATACCGCTTGTATTGGAAAATCATTGCAGGTGACACTGAAACTCTGGTGGGATCTTTCTAGATAGTAAAATGTATTGTATAGAGGTGTCACAAGTACTTTATACTGAAAATCAATAAGGTTATAGTGAAAACTACTATATTACACAAAATAATGTCATTACATGTTGAAAATATGGGAATATTAAAATAAATGGAATTTTAAGACATTCCGACAGGACTACAGATCTCCCCCATCTTCCCTCCTTGGTCCTCACATGACTTCAAGGGAGACTAATCCTCTAAGGCTGGGTACACACGGAGGAATTTTTAGTCTCAACCTCAAAAGCAGCTGCAGGCAACATTTCTCTGTAGCCAATCGAGTGGTCCATAGGAGACTGCATGATCGGCGGTTCGTCCTATCCAGTTGAATGGTGACAGTAATCCGTCCCAGGCAACAAAGTAAACCGCTACAGATTTTTTGGCCCAACCAACTGATACAAGGAAATATTGGATGGTTTGGCTGAACACTGTCCTTGAGGGTTGGCTAAATCAGCCCTACACAGAATGTCTGTTTGGATCTTCATTTGTCCAAGGCTCTTCCCAATTCTGAATAAATCCCATCATGACCCTCTCCAGGCCCTTGTCATGTATAGTAAGATCATCCCATAAATCTCTAGAGGTATCCCATGGTGGTAGGCCGTACATGCTCTCCCAGGTCTCCTTGCATTTCTAGTTAAGAGTAGAGTTGAATGGATCCAGATAACCTGCATTTCTCACTGTCTGTTCATCAATTCTATGAACTGCAAATGTAAAAAGAAAGATCAGAGTTCCAACCTGTTTAATCTTTGTTTTAATATCCAGTTATCCACTGGCATGGCTGCAGGCTGATACGAACAAAAGCCAACGTGTTGCCTTTCAATAAATACAAGACGGGCATCGATTTCTACAACAGCTGTGGATTCGCACAACCATGTCACCATTATTACGTAGTCTAAGAAGATGGCAAGGACAGTCTAAGGTCAAGGAATATCCTCTCTGTCCCACACGAAACCCAGCAGAATGATCGTATAGCTGGAAACATAACAAGAAAGGAATTGAAATGTAATTGAGATCTGGGACAGGAAGGTGTCAACACTGCAGGAGTCGGGAGTGAAGTATTTATACAACAATCTGGCCTACAGAAGACCAATTAGTGATTGACTGGGAATCCTACAGGAAATTGTGCTCTGCTGCTCAGAGACTGTGCTGAACCAACATTCTACAGCACGGTCAGACTGACAGCTCAATCACGAGGCAGAGTAATATCTGTTCCCGAGGGTGTCAAACCTGATGTTGTACTGTCTCGGTTTCCCAGAGATCGACTCTCAGACTAATTATTCTTGCTGCTGTTTGTAAGGATTGAATCAGGAATATAAACCTCACAGCTTTCCAAGGGGGGTAGATTCTATTAATAAACCTCACAGCTTTCCAAGGGGGGTAGATTCTATTAAGTAGCAATTGAAGGGGAGAAAATGCTTTGTAACATTGCTGGCCTAAGGTTAATTTGTACCCTTCACCTACCTGGCAGAAATAACCTTGAAAATACAGTGGCAACCTCATAGTGACGCACACTGCACAACACCCCCAATGCCCTTCTTGCTAAGGATTCTGGGATACGTAGTTTAAATAAAGAAATACCCCTTGTTTAAAATTTAATTCCCAGCATGCCCCAACACAATGGCAGCCTAGGGGCTTTGACCAACACTGGTTTTGCATATTAAAGGGGAACTGAGGTCTTCATTCAAGTGCTCTTAATTTAAGTGTCAGATCATGGGCTGGTATTTATAAAGGTGCAGTATCGATACCTCGCCTTTTTTGTAAATACTGGCCCATGAGCTGTATATAAAAAAATAAACATTCTTTACTAAAGCTTATTGCAACCCTGTAATCATTATTTGTGAATTCCTTCACCCAATGTACACTTTAGGGAGAGACACATTTTCATTTTCAGCCTTCTGGTTAGTTTTGAAAATGTCTTAGCATTAGGATACAAGGGGGCATGCTCAAGCCAGGGGTGAGGGGGAGGAGCAATGGGGCTTGTGATGTCACAGCTTACAGTGTAAACAGGAAGCACAACCCCCTTTATACTACTGGAGGTTTGGAAAGATTGCAGTGCAGCTAGAAGCTTGATCCTGACCTGGGTTTATTTTAAAGGTAGGAGTGTGCTCTTTTCAACACCTCAGTTCCCCTTTCAATTTTTTTCTTCAGAAACCCTGTTGCCAAAGACTTTGAAGCTTCTGATCATTATCATTCTATAATTTAATACTTTTTATTTATTTGAATGTCAAATAAAGATTAAGAGACATTTATATATAATATATTTTATTCTCTACAATATTCCATCTTAATGTTCACTTATAACCAATGGTTGAGATTAGGAAGGGAGATTGGACGGTCAATGGGACAGAGAAGGGGCCAAGGAGGGGGCAGAAAATAATTGGGGAGGTTGTGCAACCGTACCTGCATATTTAACAAACCAGGACCAGGACTGACACCCAATCTTCAGGACTGGGGAATTGTCCTCTGCAGTCAAGGACAGTCCCAACCAAACCATCAGTCAAGTGTCAACCCTGCTTACAACAAACCCTGCTTTAATTGCCCTTTAATGTGTCCAATCTACTATCGGTAAACAAGAGCAAATGGAGTAGCAAAGGACAAGCTGTCCAATGCCCAGTCATTTTCTGTGTTGCTACCAGGAAGTGAATTTACTAAAGAACATGTGTTTAACATTATTGTTAACAATCAAACTTTATATTTAAGAACTTAGGGGCATTTTTATAAAGCTGGGGGTATTTTAACTAAGGATTGTTAAATTGCACTACTCATTACTTAATAACTATACCTAAATGCTGATCTTTAAATAAGAATACCAGCTATACCACTCCTTATATAAGGGCATGCCCACCCTTAAAACCAAAAAAATGGTCACTTGTCAGTTACCTGTCCCCAACTAATATATTTTGTTACTGTATTACCTGAATTACTAACCAGATATTTAAGGGTAATTATTTTCCCATTCTGGCAGAGTAAGCTGGCTCCTTACTCCATGCAGTCAATCAAGGTGTGAACGCTTACATCACAGCCTTCTGTCTTCTCTGCACATGCTCAAACTCGTTGTGCAGAAGGAGGAGGCGGATACCTTTTCCAGAATGGAAGATAACTTATCATTATATATGTGGTTACAAATGTAAGTAATACAGTAAAAATAGCAGTTGGGGTTGACAAGTCACCATTTTTTTTTGTTTTAAGGGTGGACATGCCTTTTAATAATATTTTATAGCCTCCAGAATCTATTTGTTAGTTTTACCAAAAGGTTAAAACAAATCTAATATGGTAGGAAATGGATGAAGACAACCATTTAAATCACCTATCAGGTCATAATGGGCATCATTTTGTCAAATGTTCCTTTTTTGGTATATCCAATTAGACCATATTATTAATGTAGAACTATTGTTGACAGATATAGAGGCTATCTTACAGCATTGTTATATTTTAATTATGACCACTAGATGGCGAGGTTGAGCCATAGAACCATTCTCATTAGCTCCTCTTACACCTGTGTTGTCTGTGTTGATACCTAATGAAATGTTTATTTCCTGCATTCTGAGCCCAGTATGATTTTTCCCTTCCATAGTCTTTACGGTAAAAATGGCTTCCAGCTCCCTTCCAATCCTGTAGCTGTAGGTTCCATTTTAAAGAAAATGGGTTTTATTGATTATTTTAAAGTGCTAGCAATATTTTTTTTACTCAAGAGAAGATGATTTCCTTCCTCACTCTTCATTTGATCTTTATGTATTTTTATTTAACGTATTTCTTATATAGTGCTACATATTCTGCAGAGATTTACAATGATTTAATCCATTCAAATCTCTCCCTGCCCCGAAGAGTTTACAATCTAAGAAAGGCATCAGGGCTAACCACTCAACCACTATTTGCTTTATCTTAATCCTGTTTTCTGGTTAAAGCTGTGTGAGTTTCCTACCATGGTGTGCAGTGAATTACAGGCAACTACTGTGAGTAGGATTGTCAGATTTGATGGGAGAGTGGCAGACAGGCAAAGAACAGGTGTCGGGAATAGGTGAGGCTTGACTGCAGGGCTGCCAGGCCAGGAATTAAGCACTGATTTCAGGACCTGGGATTTCCTTCAGTCAGGGTCAGTCTTGGCCAAATAGGGACATCTGGTAACCCTGTCACCTGGATTCAGATGTGGTGTCCCTAATACCTGTAGATACGATTCGCTAGACAAGGGATGCCACCATTCCATAGAGATGGAGGGGAACATACACTAGCTGGGTGGGATGCTTTTCTCATTATAGGTTTTATTTCCCTCATATGCATATTTCTATGATCAGTTATTGGAGCTAATGGTTTCCCATATTGCATTGCCTAATGAATTGCTAAAAGTATACACGTGGTGTAGGAAACTAGGAATCCATGCAGGCAACGTGTACCAATGGCTAATAGGTTTAAAGTATTCACAAATTCTCTCTATATAAATACTATTTCCCATGAAACCAACTTCACAGGGAAAATCACAATATCTCTACTTGTATTTACCCACTCACTCCTGGTCTCTAATAAATGTCCCTAGACCCTTTTCACCCTTGGCCCTTATGAAATATAAGATTCCTTATCAAACCCTCACTCACATATCGCCACTTCTGTCTTTCCTCCCTAAAACCTCACTCACACCCACTGCCCAGTCCCTAGTTCTCATTACCTTTAACCCCGCTCCATACTAATACTCCATACTCCCTTCTCTCCAATTCCCTACCCATTCCATGCTATAATACTTCAATAGACTTTCACCTCGCTCACCAGTTCTTTATCACAAACTGGTTCCAATTTCTTTCTCCTCTCCTTCACCCCTTTAACCAAACCTTCCCTTTAACTTTAGTTCCCCTCATCCTTTCTGCCTAATCCTTTACTCTCTTTTCACTTTCAGCCTTCATCAGTCTCCAATGCTGATGGGACCAGCCTGAGTGTAACTTCTCCGCAGGCTTCCAATCCAGTTCTTGCCAGGAAACATCTCTCATGCCAGATCTGTCATTACCGTGCGCTAATATTCCAAAGATTTCTGATCTTCACAGTCTGAATTGTTTTCCTCCCAGTAATCCTTCTATTCAGAATGAAGTCTGAGAGCTTGTTTAAAACCATAGGATAACTTAATCTCGGAGTAAAAGTGTACCACTCACTAGACTTAATACAGTAATAATAATAATAATAATTAGACCTCTGGAGCTATAGAGGTACATGGGCCCTAAAAGGCAGGAATATAAACACACATAGAATAAAGACTTATTCATACTTTAAGGCAGGGATGTTGAACCTGTGGCTCTCCAGATATTTTTCAAAACTACAACTCCCAGCAGGCATCCAAGGCATGCTGGTAGTTGTAGTTTCCAAACATCTGGACGACTCACATGCCCATTTAAATGAGAATTCTACTAAGGCAGTAACTAACTGCTTTCAAACTCCTCTCCCATTTTTATTAACATATGTTGGAGACAGAAAGAAGTCAGTTACTGCATGAGTATAATTCTCCATTAAGGCAAAATTCTTAGAGGAAATCTTTCTGCTTAAAATGTAATTTTCCCAATTCCCACTGCAGAATTTGCTAATTAAAACAATATATCACTTTTTCTACAGAAAAATACAGGTTTATATATTTTAGCTTTCTTCCCTGTAGAAAAGCCCTTGGTGTCTGCCCCCTCTCCCGTTTAATAACACAGACATGCTCAGTGTGCGCCTTCCAGGGAGAGAGATGATTGGCAGTCAGCTTCTTTGTATCCCTCTGCACTAAGAAGAGAGGATAATAAGAATGTGTCTGCACTGTTTACTTTAGTGGCAGTATTTACAGTATAATGGTGTATTTTTAGGAAGTCACGTAGAAGGATAAGTAATACATAATTTCAACCAGTAGTTTCTGAGTAAAAAAAATGATTTAGCCTAAAGATTTTCTTTAATAGATTAAATTTAATCCCTGCAATTCTTAAGGTTACCTTTATTTACATGCACTGTGTCATTTTAAACATTTTTATTGCTTATTGATCGCCAGACCATTTATGTATCAACAGCCGTTTGGCCAAACGGTATTAACCGCTTCCCTACATTGATTTTGTCTCAATAGAAAGTATCACCGGGATAAGCTCATCACTAAATATACTGCTATTAAATCAGTAAGGGGGAAGGGCGCAAAAATAAAGTTCATACCTTAGCCCTGTTTTCTCTGTGCTTTTGGTATATGTATACTGAAAATATGAATTTGCCTCATATTAATCTATAAATAAATTACTCTGAAGTGTGCGTGTTGCTTTGTTCAGGCTCAGTATCCCCCCCCCCATTAATTTGACTATCTTTGAGGGCAACACTGCAACTCACACATAACAACAATCACCGTTCCAGTTACAGCAAAACTGCACACAGTAGAAGAGTTTATGATAATAAGGCACTTGATTGACAGCTAAAATATAAAATGCTTTAGATTTTTTTTTTCAAGAAATAGGGGACAGATAAAAAAAATGGTACAGTGATAGTTAGGAAGAATTATAGTTTCCAGTACTGGGCAATTTTAAAAATCTACCTTTTTTTGCAGTGTAGACTTTAAAATAAAACTGTTTAGATTTAATTTAGGTTGTTTATGTAACAGGGTTAGGAGAAACCATGCTTATAATAAAACCTCTTCCTTACCGTGTCTTCAAAGGGCTCCAACATATAGCTTAGGAAGGAATTTTCTGTTGTATGACATCCCAGGAGCTTCTGAATGGTTGCCATGGGTTACAGCACTGGTGCAAATCTTCTCCATGCTACTGCTTAATGTAAAAAAAAAGCCGCCTATTCTCCTGTAGAGTTTGATTGACGGCACCTTTGTGTCAGAAAAAATGTTGGATATGAATGAAGAATCGACTACGTCAATGTAAGTGATGACAAGATTATGAGGAGAAGGAAACTGGCGCACCCATAAGAATGCTGGCTCATGATTCCGAAGAAAGAAACAGCACATATGAGCATGAAAACATTGTTTATTTTTATTAATACCCCCCCCATACATTCACATCAACTGAAAGAGACAAAACCTTCTAAAACACACAGAGCTCGAACCAATATCATGGTTCATTTATATGTTGCTTTAAGGACAGTGATCCGGAATATTCAATTCACTTGGACCGACACGGCTGCCAACCAGGAAGGTCTCAGGAAGACCCATTATCTAGAAGATGTCGCTGCTGTGAGGTCAAGAACACATTTGCATTGCATGTGAAAAATGGCCCTGATAGGTGAGACTGACAGTGAACGGCAAGAGCTTACCGTATATACTCGAGTATAAGTCGATCCGAATATAAGTCGAGGTACCTATTTTTACATGAAAATTTGTAAAAACTGATTGACTCGAGTATAAGTCGAGGGTAGAAATTATCACCACTACTGCCTTCTGATTCTGTGTTGTTTTTAGGCTTTAGTTGCCCTTTAAATGGACAGCAGAATTCCCATACATGAATCCCATACAGTAATAGCCAAATCCAGTACCAGTAACCTCCAATTCCTTGGCACTCCAGATGTTTGGAAACTGCAACTCCCAGCATGCTTTGTTGCTGGGAGTTTGTTTCTAAACATGTGGAGTGTGGATTAAGCTTACCATCATTTACAATTCTCCTGAACCCCATATAGTAAAGGGCCCTCTGACCCCCATATAGTAAAGGGCCGCTGGACAACAGACTGGTGAGCAGTTTTAACTAATTTCCTATGCACTATTTCAAACCCTTGGATGGAGATCCCCTTTCTGGAAAAAAACCTATATAGAAACAAAAAGAAGATCTAGCCACCCTTACGGGGGTGAGTGCTACAGTTGTTTCAGTACAACTTTGAAATCCACTATAGGCCAGGAAAGTTAAACCAAGTAGCAGATTTTTTGGCCTGTGTTATCCTCACAGCAGCAGAGGGTATAAATGATCAGGAAGAAGACCAGACCCTCACGATTCACCAGTCTTTACAGTTACACCACAGGACTTGGTAATCACATCCCAGGATGATCCTGTGATCCAAGAATTACTGACCTGGGTGAGTTGCCTTCTGCTGTGCCAGAACATCTTCAACCATACTTCCAGGTAAAAAATTCAGTTGTCACCTTGGAAAGGTGTCTGACACAGAGCAGTAATTTCAGCCACACTGAGGCAATCAGTTCTTAAAATGGCACATGAAGGACATTTGGGTGTAGTGCAAACAAAAACACGTGGCAGAGAAGCAGTGTGGTGGCCTGGAATAGACCAACAAATAGAAACTTTAGTTCGCAATTGTGAACCATGCTTACTGAGTGGCAAAACATATATGCAAACAGCAGCACCATTGCAAGTCCGACATTATCCAAAAGGTCCATGGAACACAATCCAACTAGACATAGGTAGAGAAATTACAATAGCACCACAACATCAAAGGTACTGTTTAGTAGCTTATGGTCTATACTCGAAATGGCCAGAGGTAGCCACAGCAGGTGTTATGACCACTAAAATTGTCATCACAGCATTGGAAGGATGGTTCGCCAGGTGGGGACTACCGCTAGAAATCATTACGACGTTTTGTATTACGTCTGAGGAAGGAGTCACACAGACTCCGAAACGTCACGTATGTTTGTGTGAATAAACACAAGTAGTTTATACAAAACTGGTGTGCGTTCTGAACTTTTTTGCTATATTGAACTATGACCATTGGCTATGGTGTCTGAATAGCACCCAGCAGATATACACCTATAATACGTTTATAGGTTGTGTGGAAGAACCTATCCTTTTTTACTACAGACTAAAGGATGGCTCAACTTGGCATGTGAGCCGCTTAGTACCAGTTCAGAATCCGAGGATTAGGCAAGACACTGCTCCCAACTGGCTTATGTGGGATGATACACCCCACATTACAAGGCAGCCACAAACATCAGAAAGCTCAAACAATATCTCACACACTCATGATCGGGCTAGTGGTGTTCAAAGGAATTCAGAGGGTACCAAAACTTTGTCAAGGCACCGCAATGACTATGTACTCTATAATGTTACACAGTTTTAAAGTGTACGGGAGGGGGGGAAATGTTGTATATTTAAGTACATTGTCCTTTTAAGAATATGTTTTACTATGCCTGCTTTAAGAGATAGTAGGGTTTTAAAAAGTTAGTATTGTTGATAATAAAAAGATGGTGATCTCTGTGTCTGTACTTGTGAAATACAAAACAACTGATCAGTGCCTGATATACACCTGATCTACACCTCATCTGTGCCTGATATACACCTGATCTACACCTGATCTGTGCATAATATACACCTGATCTACACCTAATCTGTGCCTGATATACACCTGATCTGTGCCTGATATACACCTGATCTGTGCCTGATATACACCTGATCAGTGCCTGATCTACACCTGATCTGTGCCTGATATACACCTGATCAGTGCCTGATCTACACCTGATCTGTGCCTGATATACACCTGATCAGTGCCTGAGCTACACCTGATCTGTGCCTGATATGCACCTGATCAGTGCCTGATCTATACCCGATCTACACCTGATCTGTGCCTGATATACACCTGATCTACATCTGATCTATGCCTGATATACACCTGATCAGTGCCTGAGCTACACCTGATCTACACCTGATCTGTGCCTGATATACACCTGATCTACATCTGATCTGTGCCTGATATGCACCTGATCAGTGCCTGATCTACACCTGATCTACACCTGATCTGTGCCTGATATGCACCTGATCTACACCTAATCTGTGCCTGATATACACCTGATCTGTGCCTGATATACACCTGATCTGTGTCTGATATACACCTGATCTGTGCCTGATCTACACCTGATCTACACCTGATCTGTGACTGATATGCACCTGATCTACACCTAATCTGTGCCTGATATACACCTGATCTGTGCCTGATATACACCTGATCAGTGCCTAATCTACACAGATCTACAACCTGACTGTGCTGAATACCCTGATCTGTGCCTGATATACACCTGATCAGTGCCTAATCTACACCTGATCTACACCTGATCTGTGCCTGATATACACCTGATCTGTGCCTGATATACACCTGATCTAGTTTTTGGTTTTTTTTTTTATTTTTGTTTTTAGCCGTTCATTCTCCTTTCATCAATAAAGACAATTTACGATACAGTTGGTTAAATTAAATGATTGTATAAAATGAGATGTCACTCTTTAGGGCAGGGCCTTGATGAAGTGATTTATAATTTGTAAAACCACATGGGGATATCTTTAGGCACTGTATAAGAAATTAATAACATACATCCATACAACCAAGTGCCTACAACACAAAGCTAGTAAATTATATGTGTCCACACACAGATTGGTAAATATAAGATCCCACACAGACTTGTAAATATAGATATTCAGCTACACAGACTTGTAAATATAATATGCCCTCATGCCCAGATCAGACTGGTAAAATAATATGATAATATGCCCTCATGCCCAGCCCACACACTGATAAATAATATGATAATATGCCCTCCATGCCCAACCCACACAGACTGGTAAATATAGATGTCTTCTTATACACTCACTGCTGCACACAAACACACTGCTGGCACCTCACTGCTGCACACACACACACTGCTGGGCACTCACTGGCTGCACGCACACACACCACACACACACACACACACCAACTGCTGGGCACTCACTGCTGCACACACACCACACACCCACACACTCTGCTGGACACCACAATCTGCTGCATGCACACTGCTGAATACTTACACCTTTCTGCGCCACACACACTGCTGCACACTTATACTCTGCAGCACACCATGACCTGGATGAATGAATATTACAGATATCCATGACCTGGATGAATGAATATTACAGATATACCATGACCTGGATGAATGAATATTACAGATATACCATGACCTGATGAATAATATTACAATACTGTATCCACTGACCTGGATGATGAATATTACAGATATACCATGGCCTGGATGGATGAATATTACAGATATACCATGACCTGTATGGATGAATATTACAGATATACCATGACCTGAATGAATGATTATTCAATATACCCTGACCGATGGATAATATTACCAGATAACCATGACCTGGATGAATGAATATTCAGATATACCATGACCTGGATGAATGAATATTATAGATATACCATGACCTGGATGGATGATATTACAGATATACCAATGACCTGGATGAATGAATATTACAGATATACCATACCTGGATGAATGAATGATTATTACAGATATACCATACTGGATAATGAATATTACAGATACTGTTACCATGACCTGGATGAATGATATTACAGATATACCATGGCCTAGATGATGAATATTACAGATATAACCATGACCTATATGGATGAATATTACAGATATACCATGACCTGGATGAATGAATATTACAGATATACCATGATCTGGATGGATGAATATACAGATATACCATGACCTGGATGAATGAATATTACAGATATACCATGACGGGATGAATAATATTACAGAAATATACCATGATCTGGATGGATGAAATATTACAGATATACCATGACCTGGATGAATGAATATTACAAATATACCATGAACTGGATAATGAATATTTACAGATAACTGTATACCATGACCTGGATGAATGATATTACAGATATACCATGGCCTGGATGGATGAATATTACAGAAATACCATACCTGTTGGATGAATATTACAGAATATACAATAACCTGGATGAATGAATATTACAGATATCACAATGACCTGGATGAGTGAATATTACAGATATACATGACCTGATGGATGAATATTACAGATATACCATGACCTGGATGAATGAATATTACAGAACTGTATACCATGACCTGGATGAATGAATATTACAGATATACCATGGCCTGGATGGATGAATATTACAGATATACCATGACCTGTATGGATGAATATACAGATATATGCATGACCTGAATGAAGATATTACAGTATACCATGACCTGGATGATGAATATACAGATATACCTGACCGGATGAATGATATTATCAGATTACCATGACCTGGATGAATGAATATTATAGATATACCATGACCTGGATGAATGAATATTACAGATATACCATACCTGGATGAATGAATTACAGATACCATAACCTGGATAATTGAATATTACAGATATACCATGACCTGATGGATGAATATTACAGATATACCATGACCTGGATGAATGAATATTATAGATATACCCTGACCTGGATGAATGAATATTACAGATATACCATGACCTGGATGGATGAACATTACAGATATACCATGACCAGGATGGATGAATATTACAGATATACCATGACCTAGATGAATGAATATTACAGATATACCATGACCTGAATGAATGATTATTACAGATATACCATGACCTGATGGATGAATATTACAGATATACCATGATCTGGATGGATGAATATTACAGATCTACCATGACCTGGATGAATGAATATTACAGATACACCATGACCTGGATGGATGAATATTACAGATATACCATGACCTGGATGAATGAATATTACAGATATACAATGACCTGGATGAATGAATATTACAGATATACCATGACCTGATGGATGAATATACAGATATACCATGGCCTGGATGGATGAATATTACATATACCATGACCTGTATGGATGAATATTACAGATATACCATAACCTGGATGAATGAATATTACAGATATACAATGACCTGGATGATGATAATACAGATATACCATGATCTGGATGGATGATATTACAGATATACCATGACCTGGAATGAATATTACAGATATACCATGACCTGGATGAATGAATATTACAGATATACCATGATCTGGATGGATGAATATACAGATATACCATGCCCTGATGAATGAATATTACAGATATACATGACCTGGATGAATGAATATTACAGATATACCATGACCTGGATGAATGAATATTACAGATATACAATGACCTGGATGGATGAACATTACAGATATACCATGACCTGGATGGATGAATATTACAGATATACCATGACCTGGATGGATGAATATTACAGATATACCATGACCTAGATGAATGAATATTACAGATATACCTCCTCTGCGAGGTATATCTCCTCTACAACTCCAGCATGCTGGGAGTTGTAGTTTCCAAACATCTTGAATGCCACCCTCACTTGGCATTCAAGATGTTTGGAAACTACAACTCCAGCTATAAGCATGCGGGAGTTGTAGTTTCCAAACATCTTGAATCCAAGTGAGGGTGGCATTCAAGATGTTTTGGAAACTACAACTCCCGCATGCTTTATTAGCTGGGAGTTGTAGTTTCCAAACATCTTGAATGCCAAGTTTTCTCCTCAGTTTATACTCGAGTCAACAACTTTTATTAGGATTTTTAGCTGAAATTGGGTACCTCGGTTTATACTCGGGTCGGTTTATACTTGAGTATATACGGTAATTATCAAAAATCGAAAGTAGATAATTATCGAAAATCGAAAGTAGATAATTATCGAAAATCGAAAGTAGATAATTATCGAAAATCAAAAGTAGATAATTATCGAAAATCGAAAGTAGATAATTATCGAAAATCGAAAGTAGATAATTATCGAAAATGGAAAAAAGATAATTATCGAAAATCAAAAGTAGATAATTATCGAAAATGGAAAGTAGATAATCATCGAAAATCGAAAGTAGACAATTATCAAAAAAGGAAAGTAGACAATTTTCAAAAATCGAAACTCGAAACTTTCGAACTTTCCAAAAATTTAAAAAATTCAAAAAATGGAACAAAATTCAACAGTTTCGAACATCTCTACTATTTACAAAATCCCCCTCGCACCACAGGCCAGAAACCGGACAGCTTTTATCACACATCTGGGGCTTTTCCGCTTTAAAGGTATGCCTTTTGGTTTGTGCTCCGCTCCAAGCTGTTTCCAGAAAATCATGGTCACTGTTTTTTCAGGACTCCCTGTCACCATTTACTTGGATGATACCCTCATTCATGCACCCTCTCTGGAGGAACATGATGGAACCCATAACCAGGTTTTCCACAGATTGCTGGAATACAACATCACCCTTAATGAACAGAAATGTGATGTGATACATGAATTACCTGCGCCACAAGATAAGGCACAGCTCGCTTCATTTCTGGGATTTACCAACTATTATTTACGGTCCGTAGCAGACTATGCCGACATCACTACTTCTGTGTGGACCTTACTTAAGAAAGATGCAGAATGGCAGTGGACACCTGCCTGCTCTGAGACTGTTCATGCCTTGAAACATCGCATAGTATCTGCACCTACACTTGCACATCTTTCACCACAGGCACCAACCTTTGTCTCCTGTGATGCTTCCACTGTTACTTTAGGTGCAGTTTTATCACAAATCCAAAATGGTGAGGAGCCCCCTGTTGCTTTTGCCACTCGAGCTCTCTCATTATCCGAACAAAAATATTCTGCAGGGGAGCATGAAGCATTAGCCTGTATATGGGCATGTGAACGATGGCATCACTTCCTAGCCCTCACATCTTTACATCAGGATCTGGTCACCGCCCACTTCGTATACATTGATGGTCAGATAGGTTGTGTAGCCCCTACTAGGGAATGTTTACCTGTGTCAGTTTGAGCCAGAACTGTTCAGCAGCAAGCTCTGTTGCAGGGGGGGACTCTTTAGGGAGGGCACAGAAAAAGAAGAAAGGGAAGTCTGGAACTCACAGCTCAGGAGGGAAAGGGAAACCAGGGACAGTGAGTGTGTGCAGGAGATTCTACAGATCATCAGAGTGGCGCAGCGCTTTATTAAACTTACACTGAACTGAGTGAGCTGTTGCCTACTCTGCATCTGAGAGACTGTGAACAGGGACCATGTGCTGGACAACAGACTGGTGAGCAGTTTAACTAACTTCCTATGCACTGTTTCAAACCCTTGGATGGAGATCCCCTTTCTGGAAAAAAACTTATATTGCCATCCTCTTGGGATTACAAATACTCAGTTGGGAGTTGAGCGCCTCACCAAACAATTTAAAGGGCCCCAACGCCGGCTGACCCAAGTCCATAGAACCACTGGCCAGTGGGTAGACTATACAGTCACAGGGCACTAGTTACCTATATATCTATTTTGTTCATTTTTGTTAATGCATTTTTGTGATATCACAATATATTTCTTGTTATAAAATATCAAACCTCTAAATGTGTACTTAAATCGTACCTTGGCGTTGTTTGGTTTTGTGTTAGGGGTGTGGGGTGTCACCACGGTACAAAGGAGAAACAAAAAGAAGATCTAGCCACCCTTACGGGGGGTGAGTGCTACACGTGGGGCTCGTCCGGGATTTCTCCTGATCACTAAAGTGACGACTACCCAGTTAGGACAAAGTATGGACCCAGAAGCAGCCACCAAGTTGTGTGAGCACCAAAAAGCCAGGCCAGAACTCTGTGTGGTGCTCAGATTTCCAGACAGCGGTTGGACAGAGAGACCAATATTCGCCTTGGTGGTAACCAAACTGTCACTGAAAATAGGGGCTATGTCCTTGATTACACGAGGACCCCTCAGGGCCCTGCACCTATGCCCTGCTTGATTGGCGAGACACAATTCCACCTGTTTTCGTCTCAGAAACTGCTGCTGTCGGATGGGGTGGAAGCCACCATTATAAGCCCAAAGCAAAGTCCTGATTCACAAGCAAGAAGGCCCACGAAATAGGAAGGGCATGCAAACGCCATCTTGTGTCTGGAGTGTCTTCACCCAGCAGTGACCCCAGACCAAGTTTTTTGATAACTTTGAGAAAATGATGGAGCGATGCTTGAGGATTCCTGTGACCCCAGCAGTGTATGGATATCGTAAGCTATGCTTCTTCTCCGGGAAGATCCCCGTCCCATCTGGGAGAAGAAGTTGAAACCTGGATGGACCATGCTTTCCAAGCTTTAGAAGAGTGGGACATCCCAGAGGTTCAAAGAAACTGAGGATCACCGAAAGCTTGCGAGGACCAGCTGCAGAGGTCATCCGCAACCTCAAGTTAGGGAACCCAACTGTACAGCTTTAATTTACCTCGAAGCTTTGTATGCAGTATATGGAAGAGTAGAGAAGTTATCTGATCTAATGTACAAGTTCGAACACACTCATCAATATAAAGGAGAGAACACTTTCTGATTACATTTTAAGGATAGATAGGGTCCTGCACCAAAATTCAGAAGAGAGGAATTGACCCCAGAACTGCTGACAAAGTCAGACTTGTTCAGGTCTTCAGGGAGCCCGTCCTAACCACCCTATTGTTCTGAGATACATGTTAAAAGGGCACAGAGATGCCCCCACATATCCGGAACTGATGAAAGAGATTAGAGAAGAGGAAGCACTGTTAGAGGAAAAGAACCAAGACCCTGAGGCTGCTGCAAGGCCAAACCAGAAAAAGGAAAAGGTTCTAACATATTCTGCTCATGTGGGAAGACACTGGAAGAACACGAACAGCGTCTTGAGAAGGTGCTAAATAGACTTCAGGAAGAGGGGCTGAAACTATCCCTAGAAAATGCCAGTTCTGCCTACCTCTGTCACCTACCTGGGACATGTGGTCTCTGCTGAGGGGTAGCTACTGACCCCAAGAAGCTGGAAGCAGTGACCACATGGCCAAGCCCCAAACGTTGAAGAGTTGAGGTCATTTTTGGGTTTCTCTCTACTATCGAAGGTTTGTGGAAGGATTTGCTAGAATCGCAACACCCTTAAATGAACTCCTGCGGAATGATGGAGGAGGGAATGACTCAAACAATGAGAGGGCCTAGGAAGTCCCAGAATTAATTCAATCAGATGGTCTTACCACTGTGAACAAGCCTTCCAAAAGTTAAAGTGGAGTCTGACCCATACACCAGTGTTGGCTTTGCTGACCCCGCTCGCCCATATGAGCTACATGTGGATGCTAGCAGAGAGGTATCGTGGTTTGTTTTGTACCAGGACCATGATGGACACCTCAGACCAGTAGCCTACGTAAGCCGAAGCCTTTCCCTTCAGAGAAAGTACCCCACACACAAGCTAGAATTCTTGGCCCTAAAGTGGGCTGTAGTAACAAGTATAAAGACTACTTGTATGGAGCCAAATTCGAGGTCAAGACAGACAATAACCCTCTCACTTATGTCCTCACAACTGCAAGATTGGATGCCACAGGACATAGGTGGCTGGCAGCCTTTCTGGATTCCAGTTCGCCTGAAGTTTAGACCAGGAGCTGGAATAGGGATGCTGATGCCTTTCTCGACGGCCTCATAACATCGCACCTCCACAGGGGAGTGGGCTCAGCTAACCGCAGAGGGAATTCAGGCTCTGTGTGGAGAGTTAATATCGAGCCAAAGGGCTGTAGAGGCTGAATCGGTTGGTGTAAAAGTTGCAGGGGTCCCTAAGTTTTTGCTGTAACCTGACTCAGTGGAAAAATAGGTTTGCCCATCCTCACCAAACAGGATTTAAGGAAGACCAGTCAGATGACTCACTCTGTCAATTGACTTTAAATTCTTTGGAAAGTCAGCAACCAGGACTCCTTCAAACTGATACCCCAGAGGTGCCAGGCTAGTGTATCGAGAGTGGAGTAGACTACAGCTACATGATGGATTGATCTACAGGAATTCTCTGTAGATGAGCTTCAGGAGAAGTGGCAGTTGTTCCTTCCGGAAAAACACAGAATGATTGTGTTAGAAGCTCTGCATGATGAGCATGGCCATTTAGGAGTAGAAAGAACCTTCAATTTGGTCAGAGATCGATTTTATTGGCCATGCATGAAAGCAGAAGTGGAAAGTTATTGCCGTTCATGTCTGCGGTGTATACAGAGAAAGACCCTACCTTCACCGAGCTGCTCCAATGGGCCTCTGCAGAGCCAGGGCCCCCTGGAGTTGGTGTGCATAGACTTTTTGTGCTTGGAGCCGGATACCAGTGGACAAGGAGTATCCTTGGGTTACTGACCACTTTACCCGTTATGCTCAGGCCTTTCCAACAAAAGATCAGAAAGCCCCAACGGTAGCAAAGACTTTAGTGGAGAAATTCTTTGTTCATTATGGCCTACCTTACATTCTGATCAAGGCAGAGACTTTGAGAGAGCTCATCAAAGAATTGCTTAACTTACTGCATGTGAACAAGTCACGGACTTCACCTTACCATCCTCAGGGAGATGCACCCCAGAACGGTTTAATCGGACCCTTTTAGATATGTGTGGGGACACTATCTACAGAGAAGAAGCAACATTGGAGTCGCCACATATCTGCCATAGTTCATGCCTATACAGTACCAGGCATGACTCTACAGGATATTCTCCTTACTTGTAATGTTTGGAAGGGAGGCACGGTTACCTGTGGATTTGGCCTTTGGTCTTTCTCCTAATGAACATCCACCTCTTCCATAAAGGCTATGTTGATAGACTCAGAAAAAATCTTAAGACAGCCTATGAGAAAGCCCAGGCTGCATCTAGCCGCCGTGAACATCAGATAAGAGAATTATGATTTGAAAGTCCGAATCCATGATCTTCAACCTGGTGATCGGGTATTACTGAGAAATTTGGGTCTCCATGGAAAGCACAAACTTGCTGACAGATGGAGTTCACAACCATACATCATCTGCGCTCATCTGCCTGGGCTACCTGTATATCAAATTCGACCAGAGGGAAAACTGGACCATTAAAAACTTGGCACAGAAATCATCTTCTACCCTTGAGAGGCTGTACGAGTACCCACATTTGTTGAGTTGCCTCCCCTTAGGCAAGCTCCCACAACTCACTGCAGACGACCAATTTAGCTGGGAAAACTGAGAGAGAGTGATGATGACTGGGAAGAAGGATTTGGGATAGAGTGGCTATGGCCATCTAAACCCACTGCTGTCATCCCTTCAGTAGATACACCTCAGTCCGAATCATTGGGTGTTGGTGCTCCAGAGTTCGTACCCCAAAGCTGGAGAGTTATGAACAAGAAGGAATCCCTCTGGGTCTGAAGAAGTTTTAAAATCCTCCAAAGAGACATTATCAGCTTCGCTCATCGCTGAAATTGAAGAGTGTCGAGTCCAAAACCCCCCTGAGCTTTCAGAACAAAAAGCAAGGCGCCCAATTCGGCCACCCAAACGTTTGACTTACGACTCAAAAGGAAATAGTCTGAGGAAGCCATCACCACTGTCTGCAGACCAGTCAACATCAAAGTGAGTCAATCCACTGTACCAGTGTGTGATCCTACTCAACCCTGCCCAATACATTTTGGTGGGAAATCCCTCCCCTGAGCTTTGCTAAAACCTGTTACTTAATTCCGTGTGACTGTTTAAAAAGTTTTTTTTTTAGTTGTCTTTGGGGACCAAAGACTTTTAGTGGGGGGAGTGTGTAGCCCCTACTAGAATGTTTACCTGTGTCAGTTGAGACCAGAACTGTTCAGCAGCAAGCTCTGTTGCAGGGGGGACTCTTTAGGGAGGCACAGAAAAGAAAGGAAAGGGAAGTCTGGAGACCACAGCTCGAGGGAAGGAGAAACAGGGACAGTGAGTGTGTGCAGGAGATTCTACAGATCATCAGAAGTGGCAGCCAGGCTTCATTAAACTTTACACTGAACTGAGTGAGCTGTTGCCTAATCCTGCATCTGAAGAGACTGTGAACAGGACCATGTGCTGGACAACAGACTGGTGAGCAGTTTTAACTAATTTCCTATCCACTATTTCAAACCCTTGGATGGAATCCCCTTTCTGGAAAAAACCTATATTGCCATCCTCTTGTGGTTACAAATACTCCGTTGGGAGTTGAGCGCTCCACCAAACAATTTAAAGGGCCCCAACGCCGCTGACCCAAGTCCATAGAACCACTGCCAGTGGGTAGACTATACAGTACAAGGGCACTAGTTACCTATATATCATTATTGTTCATTTTTGTTAATGCATTTTTGTGATATCACAATATATTTCTTTGTTATAAAATATCAAACCTCTAAATGTGTACTTAAATCGTACTCTTGGCGAGTGTTTGGGTTCTGTGTTAGGTGGTGGGGTGTCACCACTGGTACAAAGGAGAAACAAAAAGAAGATCTAGCCACCCTTACGGGGTGAGTGCTACAGTTGTTTCAGTACAACTTTGAAATCCACTATAGGCCGGAAGTTAAACCAAGTAGCAGATTTTTTGGCCTGTGTTTCCTCACAGCAGCAGAGGGTAAATGATCAGGAAGAAGACCAGACCTCACGATTCACCAGTCTTTACAGTTACACCACAGGACTTGGTAATCACATCCCAGGATGATCCTGTATCCAAGAATTACTGACCTGGGTGAGTTGCCTTCTGCTGTGCCAGAACATCTTCAACCATACTTCCAGGTAAAAAATTCAGTTGTCACCTTGGAAAGGTGTCTGACACAGAGCAGTAATTTCAGCCACACTGAGGCAATCAGTTCTTAAAATGGCACATGAAGGACATTTGGGTGTAGTGCAAACAAAAACACGTGGCAGAGAAGCAGTGTGGTGGCCTGGATAGACCAACAAATAGAAACTTAGTTCGCAATTGTGAACCATGCTTACTGAGTGGCAAAACATATATGCAAACAGCAGCACCATTGCAAGTCCGACATTATCCAAAAGGTCCATGGAACACAATCCAACTAGACATAGGTAGAGAAATTACAATAGCACCCCAACCAAAGGTACTGTTTAGTAGCTTATGGTCTTACTCGAAATGGCCAGAGGTAGCCACAGCAGGTGTTATGACCACTAAAATTGTCATCACAGCATTGGAAGGATGGTTCGCCAGGTGGGGACACCGCTAGAAATCATTACGACGTTTTGTATTACGTCTGAGGAAGGGATCACAGACTCCGAAACGTCAGTACGTTTTTGTGTGAATAAACACAAGTAGTTTATACAAAACTGGTGTGCGTTCTGAACTTTTTTGCTATATTGAACTATGACCATTGGCTATGTGTTCTGAATAGCACCCAGCAGATATACACCTATAATACGTTTATAGGTTGTGTGGAAGAACCTATCCTTTTTTACTACAGACTAAAGGATGGCTCAACTTGGCATGTGAGCCGCTTAGTACCAGTTCAGAATCCAGATTAGCAAGACACTGCTCCCAACTGGCTTATGTGGATGATAAACACCCACATTACAAGGCAGCCACAAACATCAGAAAGCTCAACAATATCTCACACTCATGATCGGGCTAGTGGTGTTCAAAGGAATTCAGAGGTACCAAAACTTTGTCAAGGCACCGCATACTATGTACTCTATAATGTTACACAGTTTTAAAGTGTACGGGAGGGGGGGAAATGTTGTATATTTAAGTACTTGTCCTTTTAAGAATATGTTTTACTATGCCTGCTTAAGATAGTAGGGTTTTAAAAAGTTAGTATGTTGATATAAAAAGATGGTGATCTCTGTGTCTTTACTTGTGAAATACAAAACAACTGATCAGTGCCTGATATACACCTGATCTACACCTCATCTGTGCCTGATTACACCTGATCTACACCTGATCTGTGCATTAACACCTGATCTACACCTAATCTGTGCTGATATACACCTGATCTGCCGATCACCTGATCTGTGCCTGATATACACCTAATCTGTGCCTGATATACACCTGATCTGTGCCTGATATACACCTGATCTGTGCCTGATCTACACCTGATCTGTGCCTGATATACACCTGATCTACACCTAATCTGTGCCTGATATACACCTGATCTGTGCCTGATATACACCTAATCTGTGCCTGATATACACCTAATCTGTGCCTGATATACACCTGATCTGTGCCTGATATACACCTGATCTGTGCCTGATATACACCTAATCTGTGCCTGATATACACCTGATCAGTGCCTGATCTACACCTGATCTGTGCCTGATATACACCTGATCAGTGCCTGAGCTACACCTGATCTGTGCCTGATATGCACCTGATCAGTGCCTGATCTATACCCGATCTACACCTGATCTGTGCCTGATATACACCTGATCTACATCTGATCTATGCCTGATATACACCTGATCAGTGCCTGAGCTACACCTGATCTACACCTGATCTGTGCCTGTTATACACCTGATCTACATCTGATCTGTGCCTGATATGCACCTGATCAGTGCCTGATCCACCTGACTACACTGATCTGTGCCTGATATACACCTGATCTATCTATCTGCCTGATATACACCTGATCTGTGCCTGATATCACCAATCAGTGCCTGAGCTACACCTGTCTGTGCCTGATGCACCTGATCTCACCTGATCTGTGCCTATATGCACCTGATCTACACCTAATCTTGCCTGATATACACCTGATCTGTGCCTGATATACACCTGATCTGTGTCTGATATACACCTGATCTGTGCCTGATCTACACCTGATCTCACCTGACTGTGACTGATATGCACTGATCTACACTAATCTGTTGCCTGATATACACCTGATCTGTCCTGATATACACCTGATCTTGCCTAATCTACACCTGATCTACCCCTGATCTGTGCCTGATATACACCTGATCGTGCCTGATATACACCTGATCAGTGCCTATCTACACCTGATCTACACTTATCTGTGCCTGTTAACACTGATCTGTGCCTGAATATAACCTGATCAGTGCCTGATCCGTGTCTCTCTCCGGGCTCTTGTCCCCTTCCCTGTCCTCTCCCGGGCGCCTGTCCCTCCCCCTTCCCGTGTCCTCTTCCATGGCTCCTGTTCCCGTCCCGTGTAATATATCCGGCTATGTTCCCCTTTCCCGTGTATCTCTACGGGGATATGTTCCCCTTACCCGTGTCATCCTCCGTCTAATGTTCCCCTTCCCGTATACATCTCTAAGGTCGATGTTCCCCTTACAGTGTACTAATCCGGCTAATGTTCCCTTCCCTGTATAATATATACGGATACTGTTTCCCCTTGCAGTGGTAATATATTGGAATATGTTCCCCTTCCGTGTATATATAAGGGATAACTTGTTCCCCTTTCCGTGTAATATATAAGGGATACTGTTGCCCCTTACCAGTGCAATAGATAAGGAGATTTTTCCCTTACATATAGATATAAGGATCATGTGCCCGCTTACATTGAATATATAAGGGAAATGTTCCACGACAGTGTATATAAAGGATCATGTACCCCTTACAGTGTAATATATAAGGGTATGTTCCCCTTACAGTGCAATAGATAAGGGATACTGTTCCTTACATGTAATATCTAAGTATGTGCCCCTTACATGTAAATCTTAAGATCATTTTCCCTTACAGTGTACATATAATGGTCTTACCCCTTACATGAATATATAAAGGGATAATTTTCCCTCGTACAGTGTAATAATAAAGGGATAATGTAAACCCCTTACATGTATATCTCAGGGAGAATTTCCCCTTACAGTGCAATAGAATAAGGGCTAATGTTTCCCTTAACATGGTATTTATAGGGATAATGTTCCCCTTACAATGTAATAATAAGAGATAATGTACCGCCTACAATGTAATTAGTATAAGGGATAATGTATACCCCTTACAGTGTAATATATAATGGGATAATGTTCCCCTTACAGTGCAATAGATACGGGATATGTTCCCCTTACAGTGTATAATAAGGGATAAAGGTTCCCCTTCAGTGTATCTATAAGGTATAATGTGCCCCTTACACAGGAAATATAAGGGATAATTCCCCTTAAGTATAATATAAAGGGATAATGTGTCCCCCTTCCGGTGTAATATATAAGGGAGGAATGTTCCCCTTATACGTGTAATATATAAGAGGGATATGTTCCCCTTACGGTGTAATATATAAAGGGATAATGTTCCCCTTACAGTGTAATTATATAAGGGATAATGTACCCATTACGTGTATATAAAGGATAATGTTTCCCCTTCAATTGTAATATATAAGGTATTTATGTTCCCCTTACGGTGTAAATATATAGGGATAAGTTCCCCTTACAGTGTAAATATATAAGTGAATAATGTTCCCCCTTAAATTTGTAATATATAAGGGTAATGTTCCCCTTACAGTGTAATATATAATGTAATGTTCCCCCTTTCCCCCTTAAATTGTAATATAAGGATATTACACACCACCCACGAGTTTTCTGACCATATATAATCAGGCTACGGCCCAACTGCTTTTATACAGGGCAGTGAACTCCGAGGTGGCTTTATATCCTAATCTATATATATATATAAAAGTCAATGTATGTATGTGTATGTTTGTATGTTCGAAAAAAACTTTAAAACAGCTGGGACAATTTTCCCGAGACTTGGTATACTTATGTATAAGGAGCTGGAAAAGAGCATAGGCTAATTTACAACTTTTAAAAAGCCCTCCGTAACCCTCCTTTTTTCCGACAATTTTTTTTTACGTTATTACCCTGTGTGCTGCCACTGGTGGTGAAACCTGTAATCACCTAAGGTACATACAAACTGCTTTACGTCCTTTGTTCTGTTGGTGCATCATAGTGCAGATCTCCGCCCCTCCGCTGACCTTGTAGCTGTTTCTGTCTGTGACGTCCATAGAGAGCCAGGATGGATCTACTGTAAGTTTACTGATCCCATTCTGCTTGTAGGTCCATGGGGGGGAACATTTTTACCCTCTGTCTCATGAATGGTTGTACAGTTGACTGACAGGAGACTGATAACCTTCCTCTATGGCTTCTGGTGCCGAACCTATATAGCAGTGATGGAAAAACCTTGTAGTTCAGATTGTTAAACTACAACTCCCAACATGCCTTGCTTGCCTTCTCCTAACAGGCCATGTCTGGGAGTTGTAGTTTTCCAAAACATGTGCTTTAAAAATGGTGTAACCTATTCGGTGATCGCACACACCGTCGTCTCTTCTCCCGATGTGTCCGTCTTTTTCATTTTATAATGTTTGTGAGTTCTGTAGGATCCCGCATTGTCCAGGAACCAGAGGTTTACTAATTTGTCGACCAGCTAACCCCACAGTGGTGTATGTATGTAAAATTTTATTTATGAATATCAGAAGGCTAGGCATTTTCCCAATAGGGAGGGGCAGTGACACGACTATACTATTGTCACTCAGTGATGTACATTTTCCTTTATTCCACGGGGGGTTGCCCCTCCCCTGTCTCTCCCCTCCCTGTATTATCATTATATAGGCAAGCCCTTGTTTATTGTTGACAGACTGATGTTCAGTTTTTCCTTTTTCTTTTCAATAGGAAACAGTATTAAACTATTTTATAAACCTAAACAGGGATTCCTAGATGGGAAGCCCGTCTATGGACTGGCCACAATCGGGGTTGTGGGTTCACTTTTGGAGGATAATGAATGTCCAGCTGGCCCAGTTTAACAGGGCCGGGAGTCCCAGTAGCATTATGTTTACATATCAAGACGGGAGATTTAAGGGGCATGCATGAGCCATTTTAGTAGTGGAGCGAGAGAGAAAAGGGGTCGGATCTTGGCAGATCAGTACGTTTGATCGTGATTTTGCATAAGTCGGTTTGAATAGAAGGGTGTGGTTTGTTGAATTTTGGGATGCACGGTTTGGGGTTGGATCTTTACAAAACCCAGGTCAATGCTGGAACTCTGTAGTATATTACATGTAAATGGGAGCATATTTCTTATAATACATAAGTATCTGATTCCTCACCCAATTCACTTTTATAATGCACCAGCTCGTCAACAGAAGCAATGGTACCCGTATCACTCAGTATAAGCGAAATTTTTCAGGCTTTAAATTAGCCTAAAACCTACCTCGACTTATACTCGGGTCAATCCTATTTAGATTCAAATTCTGCAATTGCAGATAGTAACCAGTAGGGGCTGCTGTTTTAACCTGCATAGTACGTGCAATGACAGCTTTGAAACTACAACTCTCAGGTGCATTTTAACTATTGGGGTTAGAGGAGTTTCTTTAAAAAATAAACATAATGGGGTCAGAGGGACCTTTACAATATGGGGTTCAGGAGAATGTAAAGATCGTAAACTTAATTAATGTTACTGAAAACCTTGTCCCACTCCACGTTTAGAAACTGAAACGGGCCCGCAACAAAGCATGCTGGGAGTTTATTTCCAAACATCTGAGTGCCAAGGAATTGTATTTACTGGTACTGGTTTGGCCTATTACTGTATGGATTCTGTTATGGGAATCGACCCTCTGTTCATTTAAAAGGTCAACTAACAGCCCTAAAACCAACACAGAATCAAAGGCATGTTGGTGATAAATTTCTATTCCCCTCGACTTCTACTCGAGTCATCATGTTTACACATACCTTTGTTTAGGTAAAAATAGGTACCGCAAGCCACTCGAACTTATACTCGGATCGACTTACTACTCGAGTAAATACGATTGTCAATTCTTTGGGAATGCTGCTTTTTTAATAAATCCCGCCCTAACTACAGAAAAGAACAGCAGCAAGGAACCAGAGGGGGTGCGGGGGCTCCCTGCACATCCAGAAGTCCTTCCGGAAGGAGCAAGGAAGTAGCCGGGACCGGATGGGCACAGACACGCTCCTACTTTGCACTTTTTTGAACTTTGATAACCTCAAGAGAACCATAAAAGCAGAGCAGTAAGGTAAGGGTTTTTAAACAGCTACGCAGTGGGGCCCAGTAGGAGTTTAAATTTTGGTTTTTGTAGTTGGATGCCTTTCCTTTAATTTTATATTGTCTTCAGCTAGTATATAGGTTCAAAAAATAGTTTTTATGTCCTTACCATTGCAATACTGTAGTAAATTATAAGAAAATGACAGCCAATTTCATTCTCTTTCCCACTGACCTCTTTTCAATAAGACAAATTAATCCTTTAACTCCATTACTTTTTTAACTTTTTTTTTTTTTTATAAACGCTGTGGGTGGTGGAACAAGTGGATGGCCCGAAAGGGTATGGGGAGCTGCATTGGGAATTGCTTATAATAATCATCCCAGTGACATTGCAAGTGATTATACAGAAAATATTCATCATCCTGCCCCATTCAGATTTTGAGGCCTCTTATGTATTATATAGTGGATAATGCACCCCCTACTGTAAATTATAAGGATATTAGAAGTCACCGAGGAGTTCCGTGACCATATAAAAGCACGAGCCGCAGGCCGAGTCCTTTTATACAGGGCGCGGAACTCCAAGGTGACTTCTATATCCGAATTTTTACTGTGGGGGTGCATTATTTAGTATAATCCACCCCCTCATTTGAGAACCATCCAGGCCCTGCCTTGCCTTGTCCTCCTCCTCCCCCTGTCTCACTTCCCCCGCTCCATTACTTTTCCATTTAGGCTTCCACTGCCTACCTCTTCGTCGCTTACCCTCTTCTCTCCCCCTGCCTCACTTCCCCCAGCTCCATTTACTTTTCCATTTAGGCTTCCACTGCCTTACCCTCTTCTCTCCCCCTGCCTCACTTCCCCCAGCTCCATTTACTTTTCCATTTAGGCTTCCATTGCCTTACCCTCTTCTCTCCCTCTGCCTCACTTCCCCCACCTCTGTTTCCTTAGGAAAAGGTGGAGCCGCGCCATACACGGTGGTGCCGAAGCCGCGTAGGTCCGTGAAACAGAATGCGAACACACTAAACCTAAATGGAAAAGGAAACAGAGGTGGGGGAAGTGAGGCAGAGGGAGAGAAGAGGGTAAGGCAATGGAAGCCTAAATGGAAAAGTAAATGGAGCTGGGGGAAGTGAGGCAGGGGGAGAGAAGAGGGTAAGACAGTTCCGGAAAGTTATAATCGGCGCGCTACTACGTAGTAGCGCGCCGATTATAAGATTATTATTTACTGTTTGGCCCCATAGGAATCCATGGAAGGGGTGGATTATAAGGATATAACCTACCCCCTTAATGGATCCCTATGGGACCCAAGTAGCCGATAATATCCTTATAATCGGCGCGCTACTACGTAGTAGCGCGCCGATTATAACCAGGAAGTGCAGTACAACACAACCACCCCCCAGCCTCACCCCTTAACTCCTGCTCATGGCTGCCCACGGCTGTTTAGTCCTTCCAGCCAACCCTCTATGTCCTGGTCGCTGCACAGGGTGAGAAACTCGGACTCCCGTAACGAAACTTCCCCCGGGTTCTCTGCTCGGAAGTCATAAAGTGCGCGGGCCCGGAGTGCCATGATAATCCCCGGGGGAAGAGTATGCGGACGGACTCAGCGAGTCATCCAAATGCTGCCAAGGCTCCAAACTCCTCCCCTGCCCTGCCCACTACCAGGTCATTTCTATGGAACCTAACGTTACTGCTCTGTTCTCTCTGCCCAATCACATTCCCTTACAATTAGCCCCGCCCATCCGATACTGAACAGGGGGAGAGAAGAGGGTAAGGCAGTTCCGGAAAGTTATAATCGGCGCGCTACTACGTAGTAGCGCGCCGATTATAAGATTATTATTTACTGTTTGGCCCCATAGGAATCCATGGAAGGGGTGGATTATAAGGATATTAGAATTCACCGAGGAGTTCCGTGACCATATAAAAGCACGAGGTCGGAGGCCGAGTGTCTTTTATACAGGACACAGAACTCCGAGGTGCCTTCTAATATACTTATAATTTACAGTAGGGGGTACATTATCCATTATAACCCACCCCACCCTCATTTATAAACAAATCCATGGTTATTGTGCAGTCCACCGGCTGCTGTATAAGTTCACAGGCTAAAAAAACACACACACACCCCTACACACACACACACCTTCTTTCCTCTCCTGCCTCGTGTCAGTGTGTTGTTTCTGCACAGGCATTAGAGGGTCAGCTAACCCCTTCTCCTCCTGGCAGTCACGGATCCTGATTATAGACCACCCACCTGCTTCTTTCAGTGCCCTGGACAGCTTAGACCGCACCTCTCCTGCTTCCTCCTGCATTCCCTCACACAAACCCGGCTGAAGATGAAAGGGTAACGGCTTTGAGGTACTTCCGTGTTATTATAGGGATATTATTTACAGTTTATCCCCATAGGGAACCATGGAAGGGGTGGGTTATAACAAAATAATACACTAACAATTTAGGCCAGGGATCGGCAACCATTAGATCACCAGATGTTTTGAAAACTACAACTCCCAGCATTCCTTTACAAGCACTGTATAATAAGGGCACGCTGGGAGTTGTAGTTTTCAAACATCTGGAGATGTACTGGTTACCTATCCCTAGGGATTCCAGACGTCCGTTTTTAGCCGGATTCGTCCTCTTTTTGGAGGGTAAATCCGGGGTCCGGCCGGAATGATCAAAATCGAATGGAAAATCCGTTTTTTTCAATGTTTAAAGGCAAATCGCGTTTGCGCATGCGTGGCTCCGCCCACTTACCTTGCTGAGACGACTCCTGCAAGTCCTGACACTGGAGGGAGACCCTGTGTCCTCCAATTCTCACCAAAACACTTTCCTCTATAACAGGAAGTGCAGGGGGCGGGCACTTTGACTCCTTTCCTCTATAACAGGAAGTGCAGGGGGCGGGCACTTTGACTCCTCCACTTGTGCTGGCAGCTGGGTGGAGCCTTGGGATTTATGCAGCAGTGAGAGGGGAGTGGGCGGAGCTGTGCTGCAGCAGATTCCCCCGGCCTGAAGTCAGATTTACGTGTGTGTTGCTTTACAGACTCTACAGTGCTACTGCCTGGTATGTCAAGTCTCAGCCAGCGCCAGCCTGCCTGTTAAACTGCCTACTTAGTAGCTCCCACCGTCCCGTTTTCCGCGGGATTGTCCCGTTTTCGGGTGATATCCCGGTTCCCGGCACAAACAGTGAAATCCCGCACTGTCCCTTTTAAGTCCGATAGGTTTCAACAGAGCAGCAGGAAAAAACGGAAGTGGGTTGGGCGGGACTTCCCCCTTTCAGCCATGATGATTCATGTAAGCCACTCTGGGTTCCCGGCAAAGTTATGCAGAGTGGGAGCCTTAACTTATTAAGCAGCGTGTAGCCTGTTCATTCATGGCATGTGACGTCCTCCTTCCTCACTGCAGCCCAGTACAGTGCTGGAGATAAGAAATACACACGCTGGAACACAGAGGTCAGTGTCTGCCTCTGCACAATAAATCATGACAGCTCTGCTTTCGTCTGCTGTGAGGTGCCTGGTTACATTCTTCAGTGATTTTTTTGTGTGTATATGGTTAAAGGGCAGTGCACCCTCATGATTAATAAAATGTACCTCCCATGATTAAATCCCCCTCTTTTCCAGTGTTTTATCTATCTCCTCCCTTCACTGTATTTAAACCTCCTCTCGTCTCCTATCTCTTATCTTCTCCTATCTATCTATCTATCTATCGTATCTATCTATCATTATCATCTATCTCATCTATCTATCATCATCTCATCTATATATACTATCTTACTTCTATCTATCATCATCACTTCACTGTCTATCTATCTACCTGCTATCTACTACTCCTATCTATCTACTCTGCTATCTATCTAACTCTGCTATCTTAATCTATCTACTCTATCTATCTATCTATCTTATCTTCTAATCTCTATCATCTCTATCTACTATCTAACTTTATCTATCTAACTCTGTCTATCTATCTAAATCTGCTATCTATCTATCTACTCGCTTCTATCTAATCTAACTCTGCTATCTATCTAATCTCTATCTATCTACTATCTAACTCTGTATCTATCTAAATCTGCTATCTATCTATCTCTCTATCTATCTATCTACACCTCTGCTACTATCTAACTCTGCTATCTATCTACTACTCTCTATCTACTCTGCTATCACTATCTAACTCTGCTAACTCTTTCTATCTGTCTATCTAACTCTGCTATCTTCTATCTAACTCTACTGCTATCTATCTATCTAACTCTGCTATCTTCTATCTACTCTGCTATCTATCGCTTCTCTATCTAATCTCTATCTTCTACTATCTAACCTGCTATCTATCTCTCTATCTATCTATCTAACTGTTATCTATCTACAAACTCTGCTATCCTATCTAACTCTGCTATCAATCTATCTCTATCATCTAATCTATCTATCTACTCTAGCTACTATCTATCTAACTCTGCTATCTATCTATCTATCTAACTCTGCTATCTATCTATCTATCTATCTAACTCTGCTATCTATCTATCTAACTCTGCTATCTATCTATCTAACTCTGCTATCTATATCTATCAACTCTGCTAGCTATTATCAACTCTGTATCTATCTATCTAACTCTGCTATATCTATCTATCTATCTATCTATCTAACTCTGCTATCTAACTCTGCTATCTATCTAACTCTGCTATCTCTATCTAACTCTGCTATCTATCTTCTAACTCTGCTCTGCTATCTATCTAACTCTGTCTTATCATCTAACTCTGCTACTTATCTATCTAACTCTGCTATCTATCTATCTAACTCTATCTATCTATCTAACTCTGCTATCTATCTATCTCTGCTATCTATCTATCTAACTCTGCTATCTATCTATCTCTTATCTATCTCCTATCTATCTAACTCTGCTATCTATCTATCTAACTCTGACTATCTTGCATCTATCTATCTATCTAACTCTATCTATCTAACTCTATCTATCTATCTAACTCTATCTATCTATCTAACTCTATCTATCTATCTATCTAATCGCTCTGCTATCTATCTATCTAACTCTGCTATCTATCTATCTAACTCTGCTATCTATCTATCTAACTCTGCTATCTATCTATCTACTAACTCTGCTATCTATCTATCTACTCTCTATCTATCTATCAACTCTGCTATCATATCTATCTAACTCTCTATCTATCTAATCTAACTCTGCTATCTATCTATCTACTCTGCTATCTAATCTCTCGGCTATCTATCTATCTATCTAACTCTATCTATCTATCTCCTATCTAACTCTGCATCTACTACTATCTATCTACTCTGCTATCTATCTATCTATCACTAACCTCTGCTATCTATCTTCTATCTAAATCTCTGCTATCACTATCTATCTATCTAACTCTGCTTCTATCTAATCTATCTACTTAAACTCGCTATCTATCTATCTAACTCGCATCTATCTATCTAACTCCCGCTATCTACTATCTAACTCTGCTATCTATCTATCTAACTCTGCTATCTATCGAACTCTAAACTCTGCTATCTATCTAACTCCTATCTATCTAACTCTCTGCTATCTATCTATCTAACTGCTATCTCTCTATCTAACTCTGCTTCTATCTATCTAACTCGTTCTATCTATCGATCTACCTCTGCTATCTATCTATCTAACTCTGCTATCTATCTATCTATCTATCTATCTAACTCTGCTATCTTCATCTAACTCTGCTTATCTATCTATCTATCTATCTATCTATCTAACTCTGCTATCTATCTATCTATCTAAATCTAACTCTGTCTATCTATTATCTATATATCTACTCTCTGCTCCTATCATCTATCTATCTATCTATCTATCGCTATCTATCTATCTACTCTCTATCTATCTAACTCTGCTACTCTATCTATCTCTATCATCTCTATCTATCTACTCTGCTATCTATCTATCTAACTCTGCTATCTTCTAATCTATCTATCTAACTCTATCTATCTAACTCTTTCTATTATCAACTCTATCTATCTCTCTATCTTGCTACTATCTATCTATGCATCATCTATCTACTATCTATCTATCTATCTATCTATCTAATCTATCTATCTATCTATCTAATCTATCTATCTATCCTAGCTATCTAGCTATCTATCTATCTATCTATCCTATCTATCTAATCTATCTATCTATCTATCTACTCTATTCTTATTACGGCTATCTATCTATCTAACTCTGCTATCTATCTATCTAACTCTGCTATCTATCTATCTAACTCTATCTATCTAACTCTATCTATCTAACTCTATCTATCTAACTCTATCTATCTAACTCTGCTATCTATCTATCTATCTATCTATCTCTTATTTATCTATTTACCTATCTATCTATCTATTATCTATCTGTCTCTTATCTATCTATCTAGGTAAAGGGAAGATAACATGGGATGAGGTAGAAAGGCTGATTGCAGATATATAGATAAAAGGAAGTGAAACATGTAGGCTTTATTGTGTGTTACCTAGTCCTTTTGACAGTGTTAAATGTAAGAGTTAATTCAGCCCTACGTTTCAGCAGCCAGTGTTTGTCAGCTGACTTAACACTGGCTGGTGAATTGGAAGGCTAACTTAATTCAGCCCTCCAGTTCATCAGCCAGTATTATGTAAGCCTTCCAGATCACCAGTCAGTGTTAAAGTCAGCCCTCCAATTCACCAGCCAATGTTAAAACAGGCTGATGAACTGGAGGGCTGAATTACCTCTGCGCGATGGCCGATGAACTAGAGGGATGAATTAAGCCTTCCAGTTTACCAGCCAGTGTTTAGTCAGCCCACCAGGTCACCACTCAGTGTTAAGTCAGCCCTCCAATTCATTAGAAAGTGTTGTTGCCCCTCCAGTTAATTAGCCATTGTCCTTCAGTTCATTAGCCAGAGCCTTTAGTATATTAGTCTGTTTCTGCTGTCTTAATCACATCATACACTTAACAATGTAAAATAGGAATAGTGGCCTTTAAAATGGGTGTCACCTAAAAGTGGAAGTGGCCTTAGAAAACGGGCGTGGCTTAATAAAAGTGGAAGTGGTCAAAAAATTGCGCGCGCATGATTGTCCCTCTTTACCATTTCAAAATGTTGGGAGGTACACTTTCCTGGCTATTCTATGGCAGCCAGGGTCAGGGATAGTTTTGGAAACAACATTCTGCTGACAGGGAATGCTGGGAGTTGTAGTTAAGTTTCCAAAAACTATCCCTGGCTGCCATAGACCTGTAGTGTGTGATTCTATTTACAGTAGCACAACCCCAGTAGATTACTAGTTGCTTTGAAAACTACAACTCCCAGGGATCTGGGAGTTTTAGTTTAAAAGCAAATGGTGATCTACTGGGCTGGGGTCATGTGCTGTAGTTGTATATTCCCCTACAAACACTCTGCTGACAGGGAATACTGGGAGTTTTAACCAATGTCTGTATGCCATCTTGGTAAAATCAAAATGGTTGGAAAACAAACTGGCAGTTGTAAATGGTTGGCACTGCGTCAAGTGCCATTTTATCACTGCTAATTTTCCAGCTATTTTGCTAGTTCCTGTTTTGATGTATTTTACGAATGTCTTTTCCAACAGTTTTCCAACTGTATCTGTAATATTCATCCAGGTCATGGTATATCTGTAATATTCATCCAGGTCATGGTATATCTGTAATATTCATTCATTCAGGTCATGGTATATCTGTAATATTCATTCATTCAGGTCATGGTATATCTGTAATATTCATTCATTCAGGTCATGGTATATCTGTAATATTCATCCATCCAGGTCATGGTATATCTGTAATATTCATCATGCCATCCAGTACATGTATATCGTACTATCATTCATTCCAGGTCATGGTATATCGTAATATTCATTCATTCAGGTCATGATATATTTCATATTCATTCATTCATGTCCAACAGGTATTATCTATATTCATCCATCCAGGTCACGGTATATCTGTAATATTCATCTCCAGGTCATGGTATATCGTAATATTCATCCATCCAGGTCATGGTATATCTGTAATATCATCCTATTATCCTTCATCCACGGTCACGGTATATCTGTAATATTCCATCCATCCAGGTCACGGTATATCTGTAATATTCTTCATCCAGGCCACGGTATACTGTAATATTCATCCATCCAGGTCACGGTATACCTGTAATATACGTCCATCCAGGTCATGGTAATAATCTGTAATATTCGTCCATCCAGGTCATTGTATATCTGTAATATTCGTCCATCCAGGTCACGGTATATCTGTTATATTCATCCATCCAGGTCATGGTATATCTGTAATATTCGTCCATCCAGGTCACGGATATTCTTTAATAATCGTCCATCCAGGTCACGGTATATCTGTAAAATCGTCCATCCAGGTCACGTATATCTGTAATAATCGCCATCCAGGTCAGGAATCTGCTGTATATTATTCATCCAGGCCACGGTTATTCTGTAATTTCGTCCACCAGGTCACGTAATCTGTAATAGTCCATCCAGGTCACGGTATATCTGTAATATTCATCATCCGGCCACGGTATATCTAATATTCGTCCATCCAGGTCACGGTATATCTGTAATATTCGTCCATCCAGGCACGGTATATCTGTAATATTCGTCCATCCAGTCACGGTATATCTGTAATATTCGTCATCCAGTTCATGGTATATTCTGTAATATTCGCCATCCAGGTCACGGTATATCTGTAATATTCGTCCATCCAGGTCACGGTATATCTGTAATATTCGTCCATCCAGGTCATGGTATATCTGTAATATTCGTCCATCCAGGTCATGGTATATCTGTAATATTCGTCCATCCAGGCCATGGTAATATCTGTATAATTCGTCCATCGGCCAGGTATATCTGTTGTATTCAGTTAGTCATCTGGACTGAAGTTTAGTTCTTAAAAACATTTCGCTAGTCATCTGACTGGGTTTCCAATTCAGAATACTTGTACAAGAATCTGTTGGCAATTAAGTACACGGGAAAATCACAATTCGCTTATGACAGCCAGGTGTTAGGGACCTTCTGAATGCAAGGTGTGATTGCATTGTGAGGTGTTACTGAAACAAGCCCAGGGAAGGTAGGTGTAAACAGCATTGGACATGGCAGATTTGGTGTTGAACCTCCTCCACCTCTTTTCAGGCTTGTTGTTCTTTATTTTCACATAAAATGGCCTCCTTGACACCTCTCTTGAACTAGTCATGTTGCCTTGGCAAGATGTTGACATTACAATCTCAAAGGTATGTCTTTTCAGCAGGGTACACAGCTGATGTCCTGACCCAAGGAATGGCTCTTCTGTGCTGAGCCATATTTTGGTTGCTTTGCTGTTTGGTCTCCCCCACATACAAATCAAGAGCGCACTGGCATTGCGTATATGATGTCGCTTTCTTGTGTTTCGGTATGGGTCTTTCAGATGTAACATTGCTGGCTCAGTGTATTTTTTTGGTTTTTTAATTATTCTTAATTTCTCGGAAACTAATAGAGTGGGGGGGGGGGGGGGGTTTCCACACCAACTGTCTGCCATGTACAATGCTGTTTTGACACTCCCCTGGGCAGTTTCGATAACTCCTATTAACCTCAATGCATCCACACCTTGCATTCAGAGGTCCCTAATACCTGGCTAATATGCTAATTGAGACTTTCCAGTGTACTTAATTGCCAAGAAATTCTTGTACAAGTCATTCTGAATTGAGAAAGCCAGTTGGATGACTAGCGAAACGTCTTCAAGAATTAAACTTCAAGTCCAGTTGATCTAACAGAATACAACAGATATAACCTGACCTGATGAATAGCAAGATTGGTGGTAATTAATCCTAATTACTGTGAGATTAGTTGAAAAATGATTTGGCACAGTTTACATGTCGACCGGGACGACGAGGAGATTACAATAAGTAGTGCAGACTTTTGTAAAGTACCCGGAAGTGAGGACTTAGCGTCTTTCTAAAATTTGGGGGCAGATAACTGGCAATCACCATTTTTAAGGGGGAACATGCACTTTAACTAGCACACAGTCTATCAACTTCATTAGCCAGTAGTCAGCTCAACAATGTAAAAAATGGTAATAGTGGTCTTTAAAATGGTGTTTACTACAATCAAAGTGGGTGTGGCTTTGGGAAAGTGGGCGTGGCCAAACAATTTCGGCACGCACGCGTTGGGCATTTTTTTTGTTGTCCTCTGTTTTGCATTTCAAAATATGGAAACCCTATACTTCTAGGTTGTTGTAAATGTGCTTAGACTATAAGCTCTTCGGGGCAGGGCCTGATGTGAATGTTAACTGTAATGTAAGTGCTACGGAGATGTTGGCCTATATAAATCTACAATAACAATGATAATAATATTGGCCAGTGACCTTCCTTACCTGCCTGGAAACCGACTCCACATCCTATTTTAGTCGGACACGTGATTAGAAACGCCGCCCCTTGACAATCCCGGGATACGGGCTCTGTGAGGGCAACTTCCTCGCTCATTCCCCGTCCGAAGAAACCGGAAGTGCACATCAGTTATGAAATGAACCTGTCTGGGCCTATACAGTTTTACATTATACAATAACATCACCTCGTGCCAGTTCAATCGCGAATTTTGCTGTTTTTATGGATTTGTGGTGAAGATCTGTACTGCCAACAATAAAAATGGCCGCCGTCATTTCAAAGGCAATGACGCGATCTCCGTGAATTGTTTAGCGGAAGTGAGGTTGTCGGTGCTTAAGCCAAGAGGGCGGCGGCGAAGAAGTTTGTTGAATAGGGAAATAGTGACTGTTTCCTTCAGTTGTGGAGAGGTTAGTGAGGACGTCCTATTCTATGTGAATTACCATTCATCCCAATGGGGAGTTTTTTTAAGTCTTAACAACCCCAATGGAGTTACAGGGGTAATTGAGCATTGCCTCAATTAGGGATAGGTACCAGTAGATCTCCAGATGTTTTGAAAACTACACTCCCGCGTCCCCTAATTACCCAGTGCTTGTAAGGATGCTGGGAGTTTGAGTTTTCAAAACATCTGGTGATCTACTGGTTGCCATCCCTGGCTCTAAATTGTTAGTTTATTATTTTGTTATAAAGGATGGGGGGTGTCCCACACTTGTTGTCCTTACAGATGTTTAAACTGCAGCTCCCTGCATATGCATGCAAGGAATGCGGGAAGTTGTTTTTTTTAAAACATCTGTAGGGCCACACCCCTCATCTATAACACTTATTTATTATTTACAATTACACAGCACCGTCGTCTTCCGTGCCTCTTATCTACAATACACGTATTCTCTGATTATACAATTCTAGTTTTTAACAAGGGCAATGCACGTTATAATAGAATTATCTTTACTATAAGAAACTTCCTGTTTTCTTTCTTTCGCAGAAGATGTCAACAGGCATCGGGATAAGAACGATAATCAGGTCCAAGTCATCTTGTGAAAAGAAAACGCACACAGGTTCGAAATTTACGAAGCAGCAAGCAAAACAAATCTCCATGCAACCCAGTGATGTTAAACATTGGCACACCATAGTTTAGAAACTACAACTCCCAGCACACACCTTGTTTGCAGAATGCATTGAGGTGTGCTGGGAGTTGTGTTATAAACATCTGGATTGCCGACATCACTGTACTAACCCATTTATAGTAATGTGTTTTTTTTTTGACTCGTTGGACACATTTAATGTTACAAGTGCAATATGTAAAGGACATGAAGGTTCTCATTCATCCAGTCATGGTATATCTGTTTTTTCAGTTAGAACAACTTTCGCTAGTCATCCGACTGGCTTTCTCAATTCAGAATGACTTGTATAAGGATCTGTGGCAATTATGTACCCTGAAAGTCCCAATTAGCATATCACAGCCGGTGTTAGGGACCTTCTGAATGCAAGGTTGGATGCATTGAGGCTAAGGGGTGTTACAGGAACTGCCCAGGGGAAGGTGTCAAAACAGCATTGTACATGCAGACAGCTGGAACCTTAAAACGTGTGGATATCCAGACTGGGGCCTTTTGTTCAAAAGGGGTAAGAGCAAGAAAAGAACACTACTACACAGTGGTAATGTGGGAAAGCAAGACAAGAAAACATGGTCATCCCATATGTAGCAGGGGTCTCCGAGAAATTAAGAAGAAACACCATATCCCTGCCTGCTAAAACAAACACGCAGAGAAGCCAAAAAAGAAAAGTGATCCCGCGCTATGTAAATACAAGGTTCTAATTAAGAATAATATAATAAATATATACAAATAATCCCCATACCTTTATAATAATATAAACTTAATACTTACCCCATAATACCTTCAATATTCCCTTTAAATAAAATAATATAAGCCTACACTTTCCTCCGGCAAGTGATAACTATAAAGCTCAACTAACACAGAAAATGTAAAATCCCTCTTAAAAGACTAAAAACAACATCAGTAACCCAATAAATAAATGGATGAATAGTCTCTGTGCAATTCAACTCAATAAGACTTGCAGCCGAGTGACTTAAAAACAGACTCGGTCTTAATTAGGATGTAACAAAGTCCAGATGTAATAAGTTACTCCCGTGTGGATAATAGTAGCAGAAGCCCAAATGTTAAGCTCTCTGTGATGTCCTTCAATGTTAGGTGGCATGAAAGGTAGCTGTCCAGGCTTCTTACATACTCAAGGGCGTACCACTCACTGCGGCTCCTCTACGATATTCCCGGTGTCCCTTGCTCGTGATAAAGTGCCTGAGGCAGCAGTTGTTACATCCGGAAAAAAACAGTACTCTGAAACACAGAAGAAAGCAGTGCAGTTACACGAGAATGCTCTGATTTGTATGTGGGTAGACCAAAGCAGCAACTGCATCACAACTATGGCCCGCACAGAAGAGCCAATTCCTCGCGTCATACTCACTCGTGTACCGTGCACCTTAAAGGGAATTTCCACCCACCCCCCAAAACTAATAATCCCCCACTACTGCTCCCCAATGTGTAGTGCAAAAAATCCTTCTACATCCCAGCTCCAAATGTTTCTCCTGTAATCCCCCCCCAAAGTGTGTGTGAGGGGGTGGCAAAAAGTGACACCGGAGATAGAGCAGAGTCCATATGGACTCTGCCTCCTGTCTCCCCTCGGGAAATTTTAGCCATTGCAACGTGCGCCCTTCTCCCTCCCTCTCCCACCGCCCACTCTGGTCTCCCACTAGATAAATTCCCTTTATTGTATATAATAGTAAATGTGCCCCCCAGCCCAACGCTATAATAATTTTTCTTAGAAGTCCCCAGATATTTACTTTACCATTCCTCGCTCCTTGCCGCACTGAGAAGCCGGCAGCCGCGTCCGTGATGGGCTGCCTCGCAGCCAATCCACTGCGTCTTGCCGGTCCCGCTCCCCTGCTTGCATTTCTGTGCAAGCAGAGGGCTGGGGCAGTGGGCGAAGGAGCGAGGGCATGGTAAGTAACTATCTGGGGACTTTCTAAAAAATTATTATAGTGGTTGGGGCTGGGGCACTTTACTATTATTAACTAAAATGTAAATTAAGGTGACCTTTAAGAAGAAAGCACATACCTTTGAAGATTTGTAATCACAGACACCACCTGTCCTGCCATGTACAATGTTTTTTTGAGACCTTTACCCTGGTCATATTCGATAGCACCCTTTAGCCTCCATGCATCCACACTTGCATTCAAATCCCTACACCTGGTTGTTAAACTTCTAATTGGGACTGCCCCACAGAAAAACTGTGGAAACATCTGTGGGAGAGAAGGCTGTAGATTCCCTTACCCCCTCTCTGTACGGACTTCACACAGCAGGGAGGGGGAGGGATTCCTCTCTCCTTACCCACTGAGGAGTCTGGGGCCTTAGGAAGTCCCACCCATTCACTTCTCGCAGTTCATTTCTTTATATCTTGGGCTGTGGAGCACACAGAGAGGTGGTTGATGGCTCGTTTTAAAGGTAGGGGAAACTTGCCTTTCATTTAAAACTCAACTTGTTTGGAGACCAAGTTCCCCTTAATATTGGTAAAGATCATGTAATAAACTAATAAAAATAGCAGTTGTGGTTTCAGGCAGATACTTACCTTGCTTGCCCAGGTCTGCTTTAAGCTTATACATCTTGTGTAGTTTCCAGTAGAATGTGTTGGTTCTTTTACTACCTATCAGGAGTTTCATTGCTGCTTACTTGGTGCCATGATTAACTTATTTTTACATAAGTAAATAAAGTAATAATAAGTTATTTCAACAATATGGGAGATAAACCCATTTTGTGTTTAGTAAATGGGGGATTGTTCCGTATTTCATTTTTGCCTGTTTGGTTTCGTTTAGAAGGGGGAAAAGCGAAAAGAAAACGTAGTTAGTAAGCAGATCCTCATCTGTCCGTCTTCATCGTCCAGCTCCTCCTCATCCTCTGCTACATCAAGCTCCTCATCTTCTTCTTATTCTTCCTCATCTTCCAGTAGCGGAGGTACAGTTACCTTACCTTTTTTGCCTTATACTGTGTATATATTTTTGGTGGAATTAGCAAAATAAAGATTCAGTAAGTACACACACAATCAACTGCAGACACTGTGTTACAAATTAATATTGGGGTCATAAACCAAATAAGTCCACTTCTCTTGAGTAAAAGTAATAGGGAATATTAGATTTTATAGATTTCCTAATGAATTGGTTCCTCAAATCAAACACGTAAAAGACACTGGCTTCTTTGGTTCTGGTTCCATTTGTAGGGCACTAACAATATTGAATGGCTAGTTTGACACCAGAAATAATTCCGGCATGTCCACCCTCGTAACTAATTTTACATACTGCTTAAAGGACAACATATAAAAAAAAAACATCACCCCAATTACATGTCCACATTTACAACTGTGCTACCCTCCCTTAGATATCACACAGAAAAGATGAGTGCTAACAAGCCCGCCTCCTAGCAGGCCCAGGCCATGGTTAACACAGCACTTGTCATTGCTGGTGGGAATGTCTGGTGCAGTCTCTCTCCCTCCTCCTCTTGCCATTCAACACAACCTGAAATGTCCTGTTGCTAGATACAGCCTACAATATCAAGTTGATCAAGGGGTGGTAGGAGTGTTTTTTTCACGCATGCTAGCTTAGTGACAGCTAGAGGCAAACAGATTTGTTTACCCCCACCCCTTCACAGCATAGCAATTAACGCAAAGCGGCTCGAAATCAGGAAAAAAATGTATGGGGAGGGCTGCATACCTTTACTCTTTTTAAAGCATTAAAAAATAATTAATTTAGCAATCCAGTTATCCTTTAAGCCTACTCCCAACCACATTTCGCTATAAAACACTATACAAACAATACCTTTAAGTGAGTCCCCTTAAAAAGTCCAGTAATGCTATATTTTGCGGAATTATGAGAGAAGTATGACTGAATCTCTGTATATTCTTATTTCTTTTGCATTATAAGTCAAATATATATTTTGAATTTGTTTCTTTTTCCATTTGTTGAAGATTCATCGAAACATAAATCAAAAAAGCAGCACAAGGAAAAGCAAAATGAAAAGTACACATTTTTTTTCTGTTTTTATACATGAAAAGCTTCACATCTTCCCTACAGAGAATAGTAACCAGTGTGCAATAGTTCCCAACCTTTCCGGGATATATCCTGTGTTGTGGGGTCTGCAGCCTGTGACTTGGACGATAATGGAATGTAGAAAAAAATCTTAGGCAATTATGTCCTCCAATCCCTGAACTATACGTTTAAACCTTCAACTTAATGGAAACCAAATAGTGCAGGAACATCCAAGCTAACATTTCTATTGATCCAAAACATCACATTGCTTTTGTAGTAGCTCTTTATGTGCATATCAACACGTTGGAGACTGAAAGGCATTGGTGTACCTAACTCCTCCCCCTGCAAAAGGCAATTACTTAAAGACTAAATTGGGATTATAGTTGCCCTTTAATTGTTCAGATACATTAGCTTTTGTCAGTTGCTGGGCGTGCAATTTCATCAATATTAAGGGATGATATCAACCAAATATTGCTTTGGGACATTTGTGTACAACTGTGAGCACATTGTCACATTACACGTACATGTGATATCTTCCATAGTTTACAGATATTGCTTCACTCTTTAGCTTCACCACTACATGTGACTATTTATGTGTGGATTCTACAGATACTTGTGCATTTGAAGTCCTTCTAAACTGAATTTAAAAACAACCATCCGATTGCATGAAAAGTGTCAAGGTGGGTGATAGACCAGACGTCTCATATTCATTTTTGGCAGTAAAAGAAAAAAACCGACTAAACTAAAGAAGAAAAGGAAGAAGAAGAAGCGTGAGGAATCCAAACTGTTGCAGATCTCTAAGTTAACCATCCAATGACTGATTTATATTAAAGTTACAACAACATAAACCCTATGCAGTCCTATATCTCCTCTTGAGAAAGGATCCAGTGTGATCCGAAACAAACTGTTTTCCCTTCCCATATATTGTGTGCTGATCTCCTCTATCCAGATTTGTGCGTTACATTTTTTGTTTATCTATGGCCGGTCAGTATATATGGCCAGGAAATATACTAATTGTGGAAGGCTCCTGGTCTTGTTATTTAAAGGGCATGTCCACCCCCAAACTTAAATGACCCACTGCTGGCCCACTGTGTAGTTTAAAAAAAAATCCTAACCATACAATCTCTGCCCTTATGGCTCTATGCTGCTTGTCCAAAGTCTCAGGAAACCAAGAGTGGGAGCTGCTTCCTGCAAAGGTTTTCGCCTCTAATCTCTCCTCTGGGAGGTACTGTGCATGCGCAGGGGTGCCCTTCCCTCCCACCCCACCCGCTGGATCCCTCCCCCTGGCCCCACTTCCATCTACCATTAAAATATTTTCTGTAGGGTATCCCTGCCCCCCTAACCGACGTGTCAGATTACTAAAAAAATATCAAAACTTTACAGCCCTTCGCTCCCGCACGCTCTGGATTGCCGCAGCCGCGGTCGTGGTGATGACTGCCTCTCGACCAATCAAGACGCGTCTGCCGATTCACCCGTTTGCAAGTTCAGCAAGCAGGGAGCTTGATCAGAGCGCCGCAGTAGCGAGGGGCGGGTAAGTAGAGTTCTGATCTTATTTAGTAATCTGACATTGCGGTTGGGGTGGGCAGGGAGGCCCTACAAACGTACATGCCCTACCAACATTGAAATTTTTCTTATTAGGGTGGACATGCCCTTCTCAACACACATATGATCCCATGATCAGCCCTTTGTGTGGTATTTTGTAAATGCTTGTCTTCCCTGTCTTCTAACCAGAACAGTTTTCTGTAGGAACATAACTTTGCTATGTTCCCCCTGCTTCCTGACCTATTCATGCATCAAGCTGAAGAGACAAGCTTACCAGCAAATCTGCTATTTCAAATTTGTTGATCTAATTTGGTACCAAACAAAATGGTAGGATCACTTGCATCCTGGCCCTGTAGAGGGCGAGAGACTCAGCCCTTGGTGGACCGAATGTCCTGTGTACAACCCATGTGATTATGTTCCTGCTTGCGATACTGGGAATTTTGAGACCCATTTGGAAGCCCCATAC
>CM033473.1:16540497-16783756 GCA_019447015.1 Hymenochirus boettgeri | reverse complement strand
ATTGATTGCAGTCCAATTGTATATAACCTGGCTGGTTGTATTGATTGTAGTCCGATTGTATATAACCTGGCTGGTTGTATTGATTGCAATCCGATTGTATATAACCTGGCTGGTTGTATTGATTGCAATCTGATTGTATATAACCTGGCTGGTTGTATTGATTGCAATCCGATTGTATATATCCTGGCTGGTTGTATTGATTGCAATCTGATTGCATATAACTTGGCTGGTTGTATTGATTGCAATCTGATTGTATATAACCTGGCTAGTTGTATTGATTGCAATCCGATTGTATATATCCTGGCTGGTTGTATTGATTGCAATCTGATTGCATATAACCTGGCTGGTTGTATTGATTGCAATCTGATTGCATATAACCTGGCTGGTTGTATTGATTGCAGTCTGATTGTATATAACCTGGCTGGTTGTATTGATTGCAATCTGATTGTATGGTAGATTTAGACGGCAGCCCACACAGTACATTTTATGGACAATACCACACAGTATCGTATTATACAACCATCAACGTGAAATACGGATGCAGTCGTAAAACCAACCACATTGTTAAAGGTTCGGTATCGCTATTTTGTGATATCATTTCTTATAAATAAAGCTATAAGCACAGAGAGATACAAAGTAGCCAGTTGGAGGGTCACAACGTTTCTAAGGGTTGTACACTGGGAAAGTGTTTTTTTTTAATTCCCATTTGGAAACTATAATTCTTCCCAACTATCACTGTACCTTTTTTTTGTTAATCTGTCCCCTATTTCTTTTAGATATCCAGTCTTAAATTTCTTACATTTCAGCTATCAATCAAGTGCATTGTTATGTAATAGTTTTGGTGTAGCTATGGTGACTGTTGTTCCGTGAACTGAATGTTGGGAAATTTCTCTCCAGTGCTGCCTTATAGGATTTGCTGAGCATGCTTACCGCCACAGAGAGTCAGATAGTCAGGAAGGGGCGGGGGACTGAACCTGAGCAAAACAAGTACTGGATTGAAGTCATGCAGCAAACACAAACACATCAGAATAAGTGCTGTTACATATATTCATTTATAGTTTGAATAAGGCAAAGTAATTTTATCAGTGTACTATTACTTTAAGGATGGGTACACACAAGCAGATTTTTCAGCCCAACCAAAAAAAATAAGAAATCGTGGCAATTTCATTGATGATGTAAATAACCTGTTTGCCCAGATCGGACGTGTCAGAAAATTACTGCCGGTTGTGCGGCCTCACGATCGTGGACCGAACTGTTGAAAATGTCAGCAGCTCGCTAGGTGTAAACGGTTGGTTGGCCCTAAAATTGTTCTGTGTGTACCTAGCCTATATGTCTCGTCCTGGCAATCTCACAGTCTTCCATTACGACCAGCTCATTACACTTTCGCATGGACATGCAAGAACTAGTTACTCCTTCAACCTGTTTGCCTGAAGCTAAGTAATCTACGAGCTCCTACTCCTTAGCCATATTAAATTCACACTTCTCAGGACATACAGATACATTGCTGCGTAACCTACATATCTTAACTTAAAAATAAATTGATATTCTATGGTCATACGTAAGCTGCCATTTCAAGTTCTGCAATGACCTTTCTTCTAGGGTAGACTGGGCAATGTAAGGCCAGTGAACTGCCCTGACTGGCCCCTCAATAGTAGACCTGTACCCAAAAAATCTTAATATTAATTGTCTCAGGCTGGATATTGATTTTATTTGATTATGTTTTTTTCTTTTTTTTTTTTTTTAATGATGACCCGATCAATTGATTTAATGGAATGAATCTAAAGTATTACATACCTTCCATTAAAAATTGGCAACTAATAATCAAAAATCATCCAATGAACCAGGTATATTAATTAAATCTATTTTAAAATCCAGCTTTTGCATTTAAGTTGAACCTATTTGACGCCTTTACACAAATCCAAGTTTCTCATGTGGCCCCTGTAAAATTGAATTGCCCACCCTTGTTCTAGGGGTGTACCACTTCCTTGAAAACCCTGAACTATAATATTTACCTCATTGACTGTTGGGTGGGTCAGACATGCTCAGATCTCTACGAAGCAACTGACTGACCCAGGGGACCGAGTCAAGGGGCAGGACAATTATGACACTATTAGGAGCTCCATCACACAGGAAGTCGGTGCTTCAAATACAGGATAATTGTGGATTAGGGTTAGTGGAATGAGAAAATACTCTTTTTTTCTTGAAAGCAAAGTATTTGTGCTGAACTTAACCTATAATCAGGGAATAGAGTTTAAAGATATACAAATATAAATCATAAAAAATTAGTTGGGTAAGTCAGAGCCAATGGGCTTTGCGGATACTTGACCATTTGTATGGGACTGATTGTACTTGAAGAAATAAAATCTATATACTAGTGTCTCAGCAGTTGGTTTGGCCAAATGTTTTATTGGTAACATAAACCATATCCTCAATGTTCTAGGGACCTCTTGATGGTCCCTAGAATCTTTACAAGTAGTTTAGAGCATGCTCCATAGAGAAAATTTCATTACTCCACATATTAGCAGAGTTTTTAAACCCTTTCAGTGCCAGCAGATTCTCATTTATCTCCGTTTTACAAAAGCAAAAATGCACAATGGTGATTTTTAACCATTTCAGTGCCACCAGATTCTTTTTTGTTGTGTGGGGGGTTTTAACCCTATGAGAGCTGCTGATTGGAGCCTGGAGCTAAAGATTTGGGCTTGTTGTACTACTAAACTGGATTCAGAATATTATTACAGTACACCAAGAATTACTTGCATTATCTCTTTAGTGCATGAGATATTTTGACAACACTATTACTAAATAAATTTGAAGGACAATTATACCCTAAGTAACACCCCCCCCAATACCTGATAGTAGCCAGGGTGTTAAATTAAATCCCTATGTCATCTCTCAAGGGTCTGTAATGAGCTGTCAACGTCTGCTCGTCTAGCACTCCCCACTCTGGGACTGTTTCAGACTGGCTAAACTACTTGCAAAGTATATTTACCATTGGCCTGGTAAGTCTGGAAGCGGGAAAACACCAGTGGAAGGACTTTATGGAGAGTATAGAGAACCCAGGAATGAGGGGGGTTACTTTGAATATAATTGTATTAGAATTGAATATATTATAATTGAATTATAGATGAATATAATCATCGACAGATCACTAATATACACAAGATATACCCTTTTTAAGTAGCCTGTTCTAACCTTTTAAAATATGGTAATGATCACAGATACTATTGTGAAGATTTCCTCTAAATGAGACAGATAATGTGCAGTATATATAATAATTATAGTAAATATAAATAGACTCTATCAGAGAGACTGAGCATTTGTCCACAGAATAGATGGTGGTGACTGCAGATGTAGTCCAACCTTTCCAGTCAATTACGCTGTCTATAGAAAGATCATATTTTCTACTGAAAGGACAAGCCAAATGTTAGGGTCTAAAAGTGAATCAAGCCATTCATAATGGACATTCATTTGCTCCTGGCAGGAGGCCACAAACAACTGCACATTTCTATATTTATTCAAAAAGCTAAAGAAATCGCCTGCCAGGTTTGTAACTTAGTTCAGTGTTAGTTGATAAGTTTTCCACTGAAAATACAACAAACCCTCAGATGCACACAATCTGAAAATTCTCTAAAATTCTGAAAAGTAGAAATGCACCTTGCACCTTATGGCTATTAAATACGTCAGGTTATGCAACTAAACAAATTATATCCAAGGGAATATACTATTAAACTGGTTAAATCTTAATTCAAATCAGATTATAATATCAATAAGAAAACACGCAAAAGCCAAGATTGCAGCAGGTTTATTTACAGGTACAGCAATTGATTTTCTGTAACAACATGGGAGCAACGTATCCCCAATAATCGTAAAGATCAAAAACACAGTGTGGAGCATTGATGCAGATGATGGACTTCAAGATATGTGATGCTATAACAGACATGTATGTTTATTCCGAGTACTCAGCAAGATTTACAACAAGGTGTTACTTTATCACAAACATCATATGGTAGAACAGAAGTCGGATAGCTGTTCAGGCGGATAGCATGCGTAAGATATTAGCAGTGCATTTTTAAAACATATTAAACTGAATTGCAAATGGATCACATAAATGGGAATGCAAAATCTGTGTTGCTCTTCTGAGGAACACTATGTTTAAGGCAAAAGCCATTACTTCCGCAGGTTTCAGAGGTAATGATCAGTTGTGGAGTATAATGATTTACTAAGAACATTTTGTGAGCCAAGGACCCTTTTAAAGTTTTTACAAATTAAAACCAGCTAACTTTAAGAGGAAAAAAACACCAAGAACCCATAGATGCTTCTTTGTATATCTACAATATCTATTGTATATCTATTGATATCTACCGTACATTCCTGAAGATTATTTAAAAGTTTCTTTAAATGGAAAACTGAATTAAACAAGTGTGTTTTCTTTGTAATCAACTCCTTTCATTTCTAGATGTTCTACTACAAAAACAGAGTTGGACCCTGGGAAAAGTTCCATAAATCAAAATACCGAACCATATGGGAGAGGCCCAGTACAAATATGGAAATAACCTTAATTAGGCCGATAATTGCTCCTATTTCTGTAAATTGATTAAGATTTCTTGTTCTCTTATACATTTCAATAAATCACTGTGCCCTAACTTATCCTGTACTGATGGGTGGATGTGTTTCTCCTAATACTTTAAGATGCTGAGTTATCACTTTGTTATTCCACATAAACACTTTCTCTACATTCCCCCAGACCAGACTCTGATACAGGTGGCCCAGTGCCAGGTCGCCAAGGCAACATCCTCTTTAGGTCTACAGACAAAGGTATTACGGGTTTTTTTTTTTCTGTCTTGGCAGGCAATATCATTCTACAGGGTCATCAATAAATCAAAGACCCAGTTTGTCACCATCTTCGGTTATACCATTTATACAATGTATTTATTACTATCTGTTGTACATGATGCAATAATACAATCTATCTACATTTGCTTAATAAATTGTGTAGTGACAGAAAATTGGTGGATAGTCAGAAATAGTTGTGGATAACCGAGGATGTGCATTAGTAGAGATGTAATGTGGGTTCGAATAGAACCCTGTTTGAATCGAATTGAGGGTTTCAAAGTCCCAACGAAACTTACGGAACCCGGATTTTTGGAATTTCTTATTTATCGAAAATCGAAAGTAGTAATTACGAAAATCGAAAGTAGACAATTTTCGAAAATTGAAGCTCGAACTTTCCAAAAATTTCGAAAACAGAACAAAACTCAGTTTCGAACATCCTAGTGCATTAGATAATCGTGGATATTCAGGATAGTAGTAAATGGCCACAGATAGTAGTGGTCATAGATGGTAGTGGATGGTCATAGATGTAGTGCATGGTCATAGATTGTAGTGGTAGTCATGGACTTGGGATTGAGTCAGATAGGAAAAGGTAAATGCTGGATCTCCTTTCTCCTTATGCATATTATTGAAGTAAAAAATTTCCTTCCCTTATTTCATGCCCTTAAGGAACAGCCCTACCATCTATGAGGCCTTTACAGCATTCAAACTCCAAATGCAGATCCAGAGAGACAGCTGTAGAATGTTCTCCACTTTATTAAGCCATCACCTTACAACGTAGGCTCTATTGTAAAGCACGATTCGCCTGATGTCACCAAGGTTATACGATTTTTAAAAAGGCTACCATGGAAAAAGAAATTACCCAGAAGTCTCTCCTCCTCTATGTCTTAATAAATGATAGTGTTCGCTGTCTATTTACCACTAAAGGAATAAACTGCGCATAACGCATAGAAAATGAACAGTAAAGAGTGGGGCATGCTGGGACTAAACAGCAGTAGGAGGATTTCCAAGGATCCTTTCTACAGAAGGCCACTCGCATAGAGGTATTTTCTCTTATGTAGCTTTTTACTATCATAAAACAAACCCAACTACTAGTAACAAAGTCTACAAAGTTTATCCCACAGAACAGACAGACTATGACAAAAACATTTTGCTCCATAATTATCACACCTATGCGGAGTCAAACAACCAATGGACCAGTCATGAACCCCCAACTTCAAATTACACACCAGTTCAACCTACATGACAGACCCCTCTGCTGTTTGTCAACTGCAACCCATCTACCAACACGAGGTTGAGCTAAATCCACACATTTTGCTCCCTGTGCAACTCCACACACGGACAAAAAATATGATCTCCAATCATCCCGAGCATCATTCCTTCACTCTACCTACTACAACTTTCACTGGGAGAAACATCGATCCCTGAGGGCTTTCAATAGGACACCTTCTGCAGGAATATTGCAAGGAAAGCCAACATTAGGTGTACTGTGCCTTTAAAAAGACCCATTGTCAACCCCTATTGCCCATAATAATAAGAATATCATATATTATCCTACTCGGCACTGACTAGTCATGTGCTATTTATACCAGGAAGGAAACTACAGCTGTGATGCATGAGGAGCACAGACCGGTGTTTGTTAACATTTCCAAAACATTATCTGCTATAATGAAATTCTAGGAGACAAATGACATTCCCCCCAGACATTCAAAGGACCATCCAACACCGAGTGAACCTAATTCAATGGCTGAGATCACCATCGGGTAGTAAAAAAAACAATGTGGCTTGTGGACATGGCAAAAAAAAGACAAAAATACCGGGCCAGGCCAATTAGAGAGAATCTGAAAGTCATCCCCTGGCATGTGGGGATGTCTGTCCAGTCCGTGTGGGGGAGTGGTGGTCACTGGCAGTTTGGCTAAATGATTTATGTTCCCCAGTTCCATCAGCAATGAGAAGGTCTAGTTCACTGTCTATAGTGACAAAACAACAAAGAGAAATAACAGCAGGACCCAGGAGATGGATTTCTGCCTATCATCAGGAATAGTACGACACCCCATCTCTGTTATTCCTATGGAAAACATGAATGCAGAGCATTGTGTTTACTAAGTGAGCACAAAAGAACTCAATAGAAACCCACCTGAACAGCACACCCCATTATACCAACCTATCACCATTACCATCACTATACCAAACAAACAACCCCCATTATACCAACAATAACCCCATTATACCAACACTAACCCATTATACCAAACACTATTCACCATTACCCAACACTATATCACACTACACACATATATTATATAAAACACTATACCCCTTATACCGCATTACAACCACTATACTTATATACCAACACTATCACCATTGTTCAAACTATTCACCATTGTACCAAACATTATATTATATTATAAACACTATACCCCTTATACCGCATTACAACACACTATACACATTATTACCAACACTACTCACCATTATACCAACACTATTCACCTTATACCAACACTATATATTATTATAAAACACTCTACCCTTATACGCATTACAACACACTATAACTTCAATACCAACACTACTCACCATTATACCAACACTATCACCATTATACCAACACTATATATTATTATTAAAACCCTATACCCCTATTACCGCATTACAACACACTATACCTTATTATACCACAACACTATGTCAACACTATCACCATTGTAACCAACATATATATTATTATAGCACACTATACCCCTTATACTCATTATACCAACACTACCATATTATTATAAAACACTATACCCTTATACGCTTACAACACACTATACCTTATTATACCAACACTATTACCATTGTACACACTTTATATTATTATAGACACTAACCCCTTATACCAACATTATACACCATTCTACCCAAAACTATTTTTACTTTATCGCACTATAACCTATTTATATCATACTATACCACATTATACCAACACTATACCAATTATAATTCATTACTATACCCCATCTGTTCTAATGATACCCATTATATTAAACAATACCCCATTAACCACACCATACCATATTAATCTTACAGTACTAAACCCCTATACCAACTATACAAAAACTATCACACTATAACCCATTTTACCATAATATACCTATTATTACACTTACACACACTATTCCCATTGTAGCACACAAACCACATTATTTCACACTTAACCCATTTACAATATACCTATATATACACTATACCAAAATTTACACATAACCCATTTTACCACACTATACTACACTATACCTGTTATAGCACACTATATCACATTATATACATTATTATCACACAATCCTGCCACTAGAAACAGCTTATATCACAATACACACCATTCCACACTATAGCACATACAACCTCTATCATACAAATCTTTAACTACAGTTTATTTCACATGTAACCAACTAATTGTTCCAAGCTAAACTAATATTATTGTTTGTGAGCTACAAATGGTAGTACAGCGAGTTCTATTCATTGACATAGCGTGTCCATTTGTCTATGGTAAATCAGGAGTCCGTTATGTCCACCTACTTGTAACCTACCAGATTATCAAGGCAATAGACAATCAAATCAATGAGCTCGCTCTGTATTCAATCCCTTTCTTTCTTCCAGTGATAAGGGAACACAAGGTTTTCCATAACTCTCCCCAATATATTACACAGTATAGAGCACACACTCAAATGGAGAAAACTGTACATTTTTAGGCAATCTATTGGTCAATGCTCATCTGTCATACAATACAGAGCGTGTACCACGGTATCATTTGGTGGGAAAACCGGATTTACCAAGACTTCATTTACTTCTCCATAAACAAACCTCTAAGTTCATGTCTTTTCAATATTAGGTAACTAAATCCCACGGAGACCACCTCCAGCACTATCCCCTCCATATAAATCAAACAAACCAGGCCCATGGTCTGCAGCTGGCTAAATTCCCCTCCAGGCACTGAAAGCCATCTGGGGGTAGTCACATGTATGTGCAGATCCATAACAATCATTCTTCCCATCCTAATGGTGACATTAAAGGATTCCTTTCAGCTTCTAGAATCTCTAACAGCAGAACAAGCCAATTTATTCGGACACCGTGCTCATTATGGCGCAATGCCATGTGTATTCCACCATTGATACACAAAACCAAGCAGCCTTAGTGCTACACCAATTTAAAAAGCATTGCACACCAACAATGGCCCCATGCAGACACAGAGACTCTAGCACTAGGTAGTTTTATAAGTAATTGTGCAACACGTGACATCCCAGAGTGCAGATTGTGACATCACAGCCTGGAAAGGCACCACACACTTCCTTATCATTTCACCGCAGCCTATCTTCTGCTGCACATGGAATGATGGCTTCTTAGATAGAGACTCCCATAATGCTTTTATTTCCTTTCAATAACAGGTTTCTCCAACACTGGAGATGGCCATCTCTGTTCACTATAAACCAACAAGATCAATAATAATTCACAGAAATGCATTATGGGAATTAAATAGGTGTAGTCGCCTAGATAACGGGATCATTCAGATTCAAGGGCAGATTCCATTCACAGCACAAAAGGTTGTCAATGTCAATCATGGGTTGAAAGTCCCAGTGCAAGGTCTAGTAAGTCAGCCCTGGTTACTGTAGGACAATCAGTTCTGTTAATGGAGCAGTAGAGCAGAAGACTTTCCATTATTTGCACTTTAAAGCTTTTAGCACTAGGATTAACAAAGAGCGGACCCCCCAACTTGGCATGACACAAGGACTCTGTGGTTATTATAATGAATCCCATGTTGTGTAGGGCAATGGGTTGGGAGACACCTGGTCTGCAAGAAGCATGTATTCTCCATGTGCTTGTGTGGGTTTCTTTCTGCAACTAAAGACATTGGATGATCAAGATCAATTGATGATTGGATGATCAATTGTTGCCAATTCATGTTGGATACGTCAAGACTCCCCAATCATCGGGCTTATGCATTATATGGAAACGGCCAATGAGCCATCACTATTAACCATGAAATCAGTCATGACAGTTACCACCAACCACTATCAGCCTCCCAAATCATTCCCACTACGGGGGGGGGGGGGGTGTTGATGGGGCTAATCTATAATAATCTCCCATGTAACACGCACCGATGATCGCATGGGTGACCCCCAGCTTTAGACTGTAAGCTCTTTGGACAGCGCTGCTAGTCCATTCTGCAGTAAAATTCCACACCCCACTTGACAGCTGAAGGCTACCAGAGGGAATGCTGGGTGTTGTAGTTTGTAGGGGGAAAAAAAGCAACAAATCTGGCAAGTAATCGGTCACGCCACAACCAGATCACGATAAAATGTGAGATGGATAATCTGGGTGTAGGGGGCATTGAGACCAACCGCTCGCCCTGTGCCAAACATGGCATCAACCTCTAGACCCCCCCCTATCATCATGCTTATTAAGTCCAACCCAATTAGCAATGACGGACAGTTTCCTCTCTGCAGCAACGATTGGAGGGGGATATAAATAATAGACATAGCATATAACACACACACATACATACACAATTTTACATGTCATTACATCTGAAACATGACCTCATTGAGGAACACCCCATCCACCAAAGAGACATATCATCCACCAGGGTCCCAGACCCCCTGAACAGGATCCCAAAGGTCTTGATCTGCAAGAGAGACAGGAAAAGGGTTAAAACCATCAGACCAACGCAGGGAAATCTATGGAATCTTTACATAGAAATAAATCTGACTTACCCAGATCACCAGGGGACTGGACATAAAATTCTCTAATACTGGAGCAAAGATTTCCTTCTCCATGTTCCAGCAATGCGATAGGTAATCGAAATGAAAATATCCCTTTAGAGGAAATAGGGAGATAAACAGTTAATCCTTTGGCAATCGCTGTCCATGAGGATCCATTTGGAAAGGAGGAAAAAAAAAATTCCCAGACAGGAGACACTGTAGGAAATCTTTAGGATCCCAATGACAAATCCCTTCCTAAAACTGGATACATTGTAACCAGGAATGATCCCAGACTCCCTCCCTCCCTGTCTGCAGAGGTGCTGGATCAGGGGCTGCAGGGGCAGCAGTAGCACAAGGAGAGGCATCATCTGGGACTGGGGAGGAAGAAAGGAAAGGACAGGAGGGTGGAGAGAGGGGCTTGTGTGCAGGGGGAGACAACTGGAACCACCAGCACTGTAGCTCCACCCAGAGGCACAAACTGGATATTATTTCCCCTTTTATTTATTGATACTATCTATGAACATCACACTGCTACAATGTAACCTCTTGGCCTCCATACAAATGTGAATGGAATCACAAGGGCAAGTGTGTGACCTTCACTACAATTCCCAGAATGTCCTAAAAAACAAAGTTATAATACAACATGGAGGTCACACACAAATGCCTCGTGTCATGTGCCCCAAGGGGTTAAAGCAGATCCAATAATATGACTATAATACACAGTGCCCTGCTGGCTGTGGCTATGGGTAGAAACCAGATGCCAGTAATAATCTATAAACTCCCCCTCCCCCATGGCTGGGTGAATTCCACTTTCTCCTACCTGCCTGGAACCCCCTTACTTAACTGGCCTATTGAATGTAACAAAGTGTGTCAGCAAGATAGAATCATTACTACTGTAAACTTACCTTTTAGCCACATGGGCAACTACTAGTGGCTATAGCAGTGTAAACCGGGTTAATTTTCCCCTATGGTACAGGATTGACTACAAACTGCAGGGCAGACAGCTCAAGCTGTCAAAGTGAGATAATGATCCAGGTCCTTGTAATCCAATACAGAATAGCTCAAGGAAAGAGGTGTAGTTCAGCACAACCCTGAGATGTACAGGCAGAGAATAACATAAATAAACAGGGTAGATATAATATACCTGGCTACATTGATTGCAATTGATTGTGTGTAATCTAGCTGCATTGATTGCAATTAGATTGTAAGCTCTTTGGACAGGGCCTGATGTTAATCTAAACATGTAATTGTGAAGCGTATGGAAGATGTTGTCGCTATATAAATCCACAATTATAATAATAATAATCTGATTGTATGTAACCAGGGTGCAATGATTTTAATCTGATTGTGCGTAACCTAGCGTATTGATTGCAATCGATTGTATGTAACCTGGCTGCAATGATTTTAATCTGATTGCGTGTAATCTGGCTGCATTAATGCAATCTGATTGCATGTAACCTGGCAGCATTGTGCAATCTGATTGTATGTAACCTGGCTGCATTGATTGCAATCTGATAGCAGAACCTGGCTGCATTGATTGCAATCTGATTGCGTGTAACCTGGCTGCAATGATTGCAATTTGATAGCTGATGTAACCTGGCTGCATTGATTGCAATCTGATTGCTTGTACCTAGCTGCATTGATTGCAATCTGATTGCGTGTAACCTGGCTGTATTGATTGCAATCTGATTGCGTGTAGCCTGGCTACATTGATTGCAATCTGATTGCGTGTAACTGGCGATTGATTGCAATCTGATTGTGTGAACCTGGCTGCATTGATTGCAATCTGATTGTTGTAACCTAGCTGCAATTGATTGCAATCTGATTGCGTGTATCCTGGCTGTATGATTGCAATCTGATGTGTGTTACCTGGCTGCATTGATTGCAACTTGATTGCTGTGTACCTGGCAGCATTGATTGCAATCTGTTTGTGGGTTAACCTGGCTGCATTATTGCAATCTGATTGTGTGTAATCTGTCGATTATTGCAATCGTTATGGTGTATGGCTGTATTGATTGCAATCTGATTGTGTGTAACCTGGCTGCATTGTTTTGCAATATGATTGTGTGTAACATGGCTGCATTGATTGCATATGATTGTGTGCAACCTGGCTGCATTGATTGCAGTCTGTTATGGTGTATGGCTGTATCGATTGCAATCTGATTGTGTGTATCCTGGCTGCATTGATTGCAATCTGATTGTGTGTAACCTGGCTGCATTGATTGCAATCTGTTATGGTGTATGGCTCTATTGATTGCAATCTGATTGTGTTAACCTGGCTGCATTGATTGCAATCTGATTGTGTGTAACCTGGTTGGCTGCATTGATTGCAATCTGATTGTGTGTAACTTGGCTGCATTGATTGCAATCTGTTATGGTGTATGGCTGTATTGATTGCAATCTGATTGTGTGTAACCTGGCTGCATAATTGCAATCTGTTTGGGTTGTAACCTGGTGGTGTATTGATTGCAATCTGATTGTATATAACCTGGCTGGTTGTATTGATTGCAGTCTGATTTGTGATAACCTGGCTGGTTGTATTGATTGCAATCTGATTGTATATAACTGGCTGGTTGTATTGATTGCAGTCTATTGTGTATAACCTGGCTGGTTGTATTGATTGCAGTCTGATTGTGTATAACCTGGCTGGTTGTATTGATTGCAGTTGATTGTATAACCTGGCTGGTTGTATTGATTGCAGTCGATTGTATAACCGGCTGGTTGTATTGATTGCAGTCTGATTGTGTATAACCTGGGTGGTTGTATTGACTGCAATCCGTGTGATTATAAACCTGGCTGGTTGTATTGGTTGCAGTCCGATTGAAATAACCTGGCTGGTTGTATTGATTGCAGTCCAATTGTATATAACCTGGCTGGTTGTATTGATTGCAGTCCGATTTTATTAACCTGGCTGGTTGTATTGATTGCAGGCCAATTGTATATAACCTGGCTGGTTGTATTGATTGTAGTCCGATTGTATATAACCTGGTGGTTGTATTGATTGCAATCCATGTATATTAACCGGCTGGTTGTATTGATTGCAATCTGATTGTATATAACCTGGCTGGTTGTATTGATTGCAATCGATTGTAAATATCCTGGCTGGTTGTATTGATTGCAATCTGATTGTATATAACTGGCTGGTTGTATTGATTGCAATCTGATTGTATAAACCTGGCTGTGTATGATTGGCAATCGATTGTTATATCTGCTGTTGATGATTGCAATCTATTGTATATAACCTGGCTGGTTGTATTGATTGCAATCTGATTGCATATAACCTGGCTGGTTGGATTGATTGCAGTCTGATTGTATATAACCTGGCTGGTTGTATTGATTGCAATCTGATTGTATATACACTGGCTGGTGTATTGATTGCATTGATTGTTATATCCTGGCTGGTTGTATTGATTGCAATCTGATTGTGTATAACCTGGCTGGTTTGTATGATGCAATCTGATTGTATATACCTGGCTGGTTGTATTGATGCAATCTGATTGTATATAACCTGGTGGTTTTGTATTGATTGCAATCTGATTGCATATAACCTGGTTGGTTGTATTGATTGCAATCTGCTTGGTCTTAACCTGGATGGTTGTATTGGTTGCAATCTGATTGTTATAACCGGGCTGGTTGTATTGATTGCATCTGATGTATATATCCTGATGGTTTGTATTGATGCAATCTGATGCATATAACCTGGTGGTTGTATGATTGCAATATGATTGTATATAACCTGGCTGGTTGTATTGATTGCAATCTGATTGTATATAACCTGGCTGGTTGTATTGATTGCAATCTGATTGTATATATCCTGGCTGGTTGTATTGATTGCAATCTGATTACATCCTGCAGTGATTTGGACCAGGCCTGTGTGTTTATAATGTGTTTTCATCCACTCTCAGACCTTTTCCTGATTTCCTGTTGGTAGTGACTGTCTATGGAAACCCAGGGCTGTCTAATCTCCAGGTCTCTTACATTCCTTTATGTGTTGGTGCATTAGATGGTACAGTCTGATTTCCACTGCCCCCTTCTCTTAAAGGAACCTCTGCAGGGAGGAGGAGCGTGTGTGTTTGTGCCATACAGGGAGAAGGGAAGGATCACTCCCCCTCCCCCACACAGACCCATCTCTCTTCCTCTGCCAGGCTAGGGATCCCAATGATGCTTATTAACCCTTCCCATACACTGGCAGGAAGCATTAGGAAGCTGCAGCATGGGATAACAGGTCTGAGTAGGGTTACCAGGTTATCTGCTGCCTGGGGGGAGACTGAATGAATGGAATTAGCAGGGACATGATAATTGCATTTAAACTGCATCACTTCAGTTGTGTTTTTATTCCAGGGGTCCTCCGACTACCTCCATGTATGTATTTTATTTCTTATATAGCGCTACATAATCCGCATCGCTTTACAATTATTTACTCAATTCACACCAGGACCTGCCCCAAAGAGCTTACAATCTAATCACTTTATGTGCACACAGTATGTCTTTATGATTGTGGGGTAAACGGAAGTGCCCGGAGGAATCCCACGCAAGCACGGGGAGAACATACAAACTCCTTGCAGATGTGTCCAAGGGTGGAATCGAACCCAGGATTTCTGCTAACCACTGAGCCACTGTGCTGCCCATGTTTTATTCATATCACAACCTTGAGCCCTCTGTTCCCAAAAAAAGTCCATGAATATGGGGGTTGTTACTTTTACCCTGGAGCTGTTGCTGAATTACTAATCGCTGCATTTGACAGGTCTTGGCTCCAACATTCCCCTTTAATAGTTACACATATAGAAAGAACATGGTGCAGGGCTGCAGGGGGAGGATAATGAAGTAAACCTGGTTTTAGCACAGCTCTGTGAAATGTGTTTCTCAATAGTGTCCCTATGTAAGGGAATGCTGGATGCACAGGAATTCTAGGAGTAATAAATACAGCTTGCAGGGCTGGACTCCCAAACATTAGTTTAGTTCTGTTTAAATGATTTGTGTTATTCCAATAGGGTTGTCAAATCTACCCTATGGAACAGGACAGTACAACCTGAAGTCCATGTTTAGAAACTACAACTCCCAGCATTCCCTCTGTGGTTAAAGGGCTGCAGGTTGGGCAGCCTCTCTTCAAATATGAAATCTACAGGCTGTAAAGCTAGGTATACACGATGTAATAATCCGACCTATCGGCATTTCACTGTTTCGGTCGGTCGGGCCAAATTATTGTATGGTGGCTTTTTGCGTCTGCGACCGATCGCCGACCATTTGTTCGTCCAAATCGGACGGACGAACGATTGGACAGGTCAGAAAATCACAACCGATTGTGCGGTCCTCTATGGACCACACAATCGTTCGCGTCCTCCTGGTGGACTGGTTGAAAGCCTCAAAGAGTTGGTCAGGAGGAGAAATTGTATAGTGTGCACCTAGCTTTAGGCTAAGCAGCAGATCATTAAATATGTGGGGCTACACTGAATCCAATATAGCCTGCAGCATGCTTCTAATGGAAATACTGGCCAGCCTTTCACCATGCTGATCCTATATTCAGATTTAAAGGACCAAGGTGGCAAATAACGTGGGATGTTTGTCTGTTACAGTCCACATTACAAGATATAGAGACTCTGCAACCGAGCAAACGATTGGTAGCGCCAATGACGGGCCGTTACCCCCCTAGTTGCTGCTGAGCGATAATGCTATTAAGTTTAGCTGCTACAATGAATCCACCAGGAAAATTACAGGACTGATGGTTACCAAGGCAACGCGCCACCAACAGTTTCTGAGTGGCGTCTCGCTGGGAAACTCTCTGGCACCCAGCCAATGCCACAAGCCCTGGAATCCAGAGGGTTAATTGAAATGAAAAACATTTTGACACTCTCAGGGCTATGTATTGCGTAGTTTTCTGTTTTTTTGCCCGACTAATACATTTCTGCACGCAATGTATAAAATTTTTACGTAACATTTACGACATTTTTTTGTCGACTTTCTACGCCATGAAATTTGGGGTCTACTCCTGATGCATTGAGAAATGTTATGGCGTCACATCTGCGGGGATATGTTAGCTGCCCAGGAGTTTTATTAAATACTGAAGAGTTTTCCAATGTTTTTATGTATTCTCCTCCACTACCACTGTCATCAGATATTTGGAAATGGTGATAGTTGTAGTTGAACTAGTGCTAGATAATTACAGGTTGCATAGCTCAGATTCTGCAAATAACGTTTAAAGTCGGTTAACAGTTACAGAAACATTCGCAATGCGCCGACATAACAATACAATGCGCACTACCAATCGATACAAAGCCCTGAAGGAATCACCATTCTCTAAGGCTGAAAACACGGTCATTAAAAGAAAACTAAACTGAGCTTCCAGGGTTTTTTTAGTCTTCAAGAGGAATCTATGATACTGTATGCGGGAGGTTGCAAAGAGCAACCCTACCTCCCATTTTTACTTGAAACTGCGCTTGGGAATTGGCCCACACTGGTGTCCGCTTTTTAAGCACGTTCGAATTAATAATAATCTCCCGAGTGTAGCCTAGCCCTAAGATGGTAGATACCTTACCTCCTAAAGGTGGCCATACATATGAACGATAATGGCCTTGTGTAGCCTAGCCCTAAGATGGTAGATACCTTACCTCCTAAATGTGGCCATACATATGAACGATAATGGCCCTAGTGTAGCCTAGCCCTAAGATGGTAGATACCTTACCTCCTAAATGTGGCCATACATATGAACGATAATGGCCCTAGTGTAGCCTAGCCCTAACCAGAAGAGGTCGGCTCCAGCAATCCCATTTTTTTCTATTACCCCATGCTAGATACCTCCATGGTCCAAATCTTCAGACCTGACACTGAACCACACTACTGCCAGGCTATACACTAGACCTAAACCGCAAACCTGCCCCCTTCCTCTCTATACAAACTTGAAAGTGACATGGGACCTTTCCACAGACAAACACTAAACTGTCCCTCAGGCCACCCGAACCCAACCTGCAAACTGGGTACATGGCCCAATGCTGACTGTACTCCATGTTGTGGCCTTACTAACCCTAAAAGCCAAACAGAAAAGTTTTTGAGAATTGTAATTTTGCCAAAATGTACATTAAAACCCCAGCAATGTATTAACAGGGAAATAGATTGTAAAGGCCTGTTAGCCCTAAGGGACCTTTCCCTACTTATGTCTCATGGAAACCCAAACCAGATGTCCGTGATGTCATCTAACTCCAATAAAGTGACTACTGCATCCCCATATAATCCGGACTTGGCTTACACTAAATGGGCACCATTAAAGTTTAAAGATATCTATGTCCTCGCAAACACGGGCAGGCTAATCATTTACATTTATAGTATATAGTGTGCCTTTATTCAAGTCTATTATATATTAGTGTCAGCGTAACATAAATGGCTGCCATTTACTTTGATAGGATTTTATGAAAAATGTTAGCTAACCCTTTTTAAAGTATTCGTTTGTTTGTTTTTCGATAAACCTCGGAATGTATGGATCGTTTGTCGCTAAACCCTACAACGTATCGTTCGCTAACCCTCGAATTGAACCTTTGATTTTCGGTAACCCTCGAAAGTGTCGTTCGTTTTGGTAACCCTCCAATGTATGGATGTTTTCGCTAACCCAAGACAGTATCGTTCGGTTTTGGATTAAATCCCAGAAAAGTATCGTTTCGTTTTCGCTAATCCTAAGAAAGTATCGTTCGTTTGGATAATCCCAGAAAGTATCGTTGTTTTAGATAATCCATAGAAAGTATCGTTCGTTTTGGATAATCCTAGAAAGTATCGTTCGTTTTCGATAATCCTAGAAAGTATCGTTCGCTTCGATAATCCTAGAAAGTATTGTTCGTATTCAGATAATCCTAAGGAAGTATCGTTCGTTTTTGAATAACCCTAGAAAGTATCGTTCTTCGTTTTCCAATGATCCTAGAAAGTATCGTTCGTTTCAATGATCCTCAGAAAGTATCGTTCGTTTCGATAATTCCTAGAAAGTATCGTTCGTTTTTAGAAACCCTAGAAAGTATCGTTCGTTTCCGAATAATCCTAAAGAAAAGTATCGTTCGTTTTTGATAATCCTAGAAAGTATCGTTCGTTTTCAATGAACTAGAAAGTATCGTTCGTTTTCAATGATCCTAGAAAGTTATCGTTCGTTTCGATAATCCTAGAAAGTATCGTTCGTTTCGATAATCCTAGAAAGTTATCGTTCGTTTTCCGATAATCCCCAGAAAGTATGTCGTTTTCGATAATCCAGAAAGTATCGTTCGTTTCGCTAACCCAGAAAAGAATAAATTGTTCGTTTTCGATAATCCAGAAAGTTCGTTTGTTTTTGATAATCCTAGAAAGTAGTGATAGTGGGATGTTCCCGGACATTTCCCAGGTGCCACAGCCATTTAGTCAGTTACCATTGTTAGTTTAGCTGTAAATTATCCAGACTTTTCGAAAACTTATGAAGTTCGGCCATCTCTACTCAACAACCAGCAGGGTTAAATGTACATAGTCCCAAGTAAGGACAAGTTAAACCTATAACCATCTATAAGACCAAGCACCTCCATTATGGATGTTCGCTGTTATGTAAATGTCCTCCGCCGCTCCTTCATTACAAATGATACCACTGCGAGCTAAAAGTGTATTAATAATGCGCCCTGCCCTCCAGGCGTGTATGTTAACTCAATCCTTGACAACTCTATATTCTAAGGGATTCCTGTATATTATTTCACCACCTTCTAATAAATTATTCAGCTCCAGTTTTGCATCTAATTACTGCATGCCAAATGGTGAAAGGAGATAAAATGTGTCAGCATTGCCTAGATGGGAAATACAGAAAGAAAAGAATTTCACAGTACACTATATATATAGAATTATCTCCATTATATATAGATTATCTCCATTTTCCCTTAATTATCTCTAAGGGGAAAATATCTACAGGTGTAAACAGGTTCCTATAAAACAACAATGAGAAATAACTTAATATTGACCAAGGGCCTTATTTCAAGCACACAAATAGATAAACTCAACTACTAAAATAATTCTATAAAGGTATAAAAAAAAAAAAAGTGGGTGGGGGGGATTACCAGAATCTCCGATCACAGGGCTTATTTGCATAATAAGCAGGAATTGGGAATTTATAGAGCCGGGTCCACTCAATTTACCTGCAACTTAAAATTTTTGTAGCTGTTTTTATTAACCCTCCACGAACTAGTTACTCAAGTATATTTCAGTATCAGTTCTTATATCCTTCACCCGATTATCACAGGGATAACAGCTGACCTACTTCTCTAGATAGAATGTAACAGGCCACATATAATAATGGCTCCGATGGAATGCTCTTGGGGTTAAGTTAGAATAACATGGATTTGTTTGGCTGGGCCTCCTAATTGGCTCAAATTATTAAATTCACTCCCCATTTTATTAACACATAGCACGTAAATGACACTAGCACTTATTTTGTTGTTTTTTTTGTTTGTTTGTTCACGTTTGTGGCGGGATTGCCTGGGTCCTTTTTAGGACCTCAGGCTGATCCCATTTGAACCCCCCTGGAAGCTTCTGGTGGCAGCGGGAGCAGAAAGGGAGGGTAAGTATGGTGGTTCCTGACGCCTACCGCCGAAGGGACCAATGTAGCTCCCCCTAGCCCTACGGCTTAACAGTATGGGATAAGGGGGAAGCAGATGGATCCCGATACTTGCACATTTGCTGAACTGGTGAAATATCACTGAAAACACGTTCCGCGAGCTTTCGATAAATAAAAAAATGAATAACATGGATTTGTAATGTAACTGACCAGTATTTTAGAGAAGTAATGCAGAGAATACTGTATATACTGAGTATAACCGAGTTTTCAGGCTGAAAAATCAGCCTGAAACACGGACTTGGTATTACTCGAGTCAGTAACTTACCTGAATGACGGCAGCCGCACGATCTTTCTGTGTACTGGCGCGCCGGCCTGACGTCCATGCCGGTGCCAGTACCAGAAAGATCGCGCGGCTGCCGGAATGCTAGGATCCGCACCGTACCTGCCAGGAAGCCTTGGATGGGGAGAGCCCACAGGGAGAAGAGACCACAGGGGAGAAGAGACCACAGGTACAAACTGGGTGGGAGGGTGAGGGGGGCATTCAGATGTTTGGGAAAACTACAACTCCCAGCATGCTTTATTAGCTGGAGTTGCAGTTTCCAAAAACTCTTGAATGCCACAGTGAGGGTGGCATTCAAGATGTTTGGAACTACAACTCCCAGCTAATAAAGCATGCTGGGAGTTGTAGTTTCAAACATCATCTCTTTTACTTCTCTAAAATACTGTCAGTTACATTACAAATCCGTTATTCATTTTTTTTATACTCGAGTCAACAACTTTTATTAGGATTTTTAGTGAAATTGGGTACCTCGGTTTATACCTGGTCGGTTTATACTCTAGTATATACGGTATATATGAGTTGGTGTAGTTCAGAGGCACCATACAGGGTAATTAGGGTTCTGTCTATTATTCCATGGAAGCCCTAAAGGAAATGCTATACCTAGTTCATTTTCAGGGACGTAATTATTTATTTGCAACCACAGAAAACTTTCTAGCTCCCAAGGCACAATTTCTTCTGTACTTGTACCATCTTATCAATAAGAAACAATATTGACAAAAAAAACAGTGATGCAATTTAGCAAGTCGGTGTATGTAAAGGAACACCAATCAGGACTTCCCCATACGATGTAAGCTTTTTCAGGTATCCCAACCCTCCCCCATCTGCGGGATTCTCCTCATTCTGGGGTGGTCTCCGTGTGCTCCCGATGGCCACCCTGAAATCCCGTGAAGGAGAGGACATCTTAAAAACATCTTATAAGGGGCAACTGTGGTTTCTGAACAAGTTAGCGTTATATAAAAGCCTGCAGTCTTTCCGTTACAATGAAGTCTGAGCATGCTCACTTAAAATAAAAATTAATGCTGGGAAAGACTGAAAGTACAGCACAGACTTGACAACGTTTACAGTGATGGGGGCTGTTAATGTAGGCAGAGTTTTGACACATGGCACAAGCTGGTGAAAGCAGGAAGTTTTATTGTAATAAAGCAATATAACATCCTGCAAGTTTTACAAGGTATGTGATCCGGGTATATTTGAAAGGTATGAAGGAATGACTATTCTTTATCATGACTGGTTGGAGCTCCCAGTTACCTTTAACATAATGAATGGGAACAATTGCACCTCTGCCATACACACTAGTCCATTATAGTGGAGAGACATTGATGAAAACGGTGTTATACAGCCAGAGCTGGACAAATCAAAGGACCCAGGAAGCCAATCGCCCCAGGAATGTATTCCAGGCTGACTTATTTTTTAAAGGGCGATTTAAAAAAGAAAGAAAGAAAGTTTGTGCCTGACCACTAGGTCAGAAAATATTTGTGAAAACCTGACATAAACCCGGTTTATAAAACATTCAGCTGGAGACTTAAGGTCTTGGTTTTCGATCGTCTTTCATCGGCTAAAACTTTCAAAAAAACCAATCGGAAGAGCCAATAGAACTGTTCACCCTGCGCGGTCGATCTTCGTAGATATCAAATTAAAATCTGGAAAGATGGATTCTGGAAGATGGGGTTGTGTAGAAAATTTTTCCAACTTGCAAAATCAGACTGCTGTGTAAACAAAAGGAATTTGGGCCAATAAAAGGTTATTTTACGATTTTCCGAATATGACCAGACATGATGGAAAATGTACAGTTGATTGTTCAGTCCTTGACAAAAAGACCGGACGTGTGGCTACCAGTTTGTGGGGACAAAATATTGCACCTTGTATACCTAGCCTAAGGCTGTGTACATGGGGTCCAATATTTCGTCATGATAAACCACCGCAAACCAAAAATTTTGGTTGATTTATAGGTGGCAATTTTCACCTGTCAAAGTAACGACCAGTGTACACCCAGTCTATTGGGCTGTGGAGCAAATGATTTACCTGGAAATACATTCATTATTGAACTTATAATCTACATATCCATTGGTAAATTATTGGGTGACTGTGTGCCTGAAAATGATCTGTGTGTGATTGGATAAAACCCATCGACCCAACACTACCCCAGTGCATTGCGGGTTGGTCACATGCAAGAAGCATTTCTGGGTGCCGTTTGACAATAAGGGATGGTTCCTTCATGCAGTAAACACATTAAAAACCTTTATTTAAATGGAACGTAACTTTGTAATGTCCATTTACCATCTCTCCCAGTAAACGAAAGCTCCCACATTAAATGCAAGTTCACAAAATGCACTCCGTCCCTTTCATTGTTTTAAGTGTGCTTCATAAAACAAAAGCAACTAAATCAATAGACAAGGTGGGGCGGCCTGAATCCCCCGTCCTTTAAGAAGAAGAATCAGAGAAATTATCTGTTTTCTGCCACATACTGTAAGGGGGATCTAGCTACACTAATATGCATAGAAAGCTGGGATTATGAAGGGTAAATTAAATGAATAATCTCTAGAGATAAGGGTGTAGACTTCACCCCCCTCATTTCCCTTAACAAACCCATGGCAAGTGCAATTGATGTAGACAAATAATTATATTTTATAATATTGTACAACCTGCTACATGGGGATTGGGGACCAATCATAGCCCCCATTAACGTGACAATCTATCAATACAGTAAACAGTCCAATCACCTCTCATATTGGACCATTCTCAAACCTTGAATGTATTGTCCGTGATGGTAGATTAGACGGCAGCCACACAGTACATTTTATGGACAATACCACACAGTATCGTATTATACAACCATCAACGTGAAATACGGATGCAGTCGTAAAACCAACCACATTTGTAAAGGTTCGGTATCGCTATTTTGTGATATCATTTCTTATAAAAAAGCTAAAGACACAGAGAGATACAAAGTAGCCAGTTGGAGGGTACACAACGTATCTAAGGGTATGTACACTGGGAATGTGTTTTTTTTTAATTACCCTTACTGGAAACTATAATTCTTCCCAACTATCACGTACCTTTTTTTTGTTATCTGTCCCCATTTCTTTAGATATCCAGTCTTAATTTCTTACATTTCAGCTATCAATCAAGTGCTATGTTTATGTATAGTTTGGTGTTGTAGCTATGGTGACTGTTGTTCCGTGAACTGAATGTTGGGAAATTTTCTCTCCCAGTGCTGCCTTATAGGATTTGCTGAGCATGCTTACCGCCACAGAGGTCAGATAGTCAGGAAGGGGCTGGGGGACTGAACCGAGCAAAACAAGTACTGGATTGAAGTCATGCAGCAACACAAACACATCAGAATAAGTGCTGCTTACATATATTCATTTATAGTTTGAAATAAGGCAAAGTAATTTTATCAGTGTACTATTTTTAAGGATGGGTACACACAAGCAGATTTTTCAGCCCAACCAAAAAAAATAAGAAATCGGTGGCAATTTCATTGATGATGTAAATAACCTGTTTGCCCAGATCGGACGTGTCAGAAAATTACTGCCGGTTGTGCGGCCTCACGATCGTGGACCGAACTGTTGCAAACTGTCAGCAGCTCGCTAGTGGTAAACGGTTGGTTGGGCCATAAAATTGTTCTGTGTGTACCTAGCCTATATGTCTCGTCCTGGAATCTCACAGTCTTCCATACTGACCAGTCATTAACTTTGCATGGACATGCAAGAACTAGTTACTCCTTCAACCTGTTTGCCTGCAAGTAAGTAATATCGAGCTCCTACTCCTTAGCCATATTAAATTCACACTTTCAGGACAATACAATACATTGCTGCGTAACCTACATATCTTAACTTAAAAATAAATTGATATTTATGGTCATACGTAAGCTGCCCTTTCAAGTTCTGCATGACCTTTCTTTCTAGGGTAGACCTGGGCAATGTAAGGCCAGTGAACTGCCCTGATGGCCCTCCATAGTAGACTGTACCAAAAAATCTTATATTAATTGTCTCAGGCGATAATTGATTTATTTGATTATGTTTTTTTCTTTTTTTTTTTTTTTTAATGAGACCCGACAATTGATTTAATGAATGAATCTAAAGTATTAATAATTCCATTAAAATTGCAACTAATATCAAAAACTCCAATGAACCAGATATATTATTGATTTATTTGATTATGTTTTTTTCTTTTTTTTTTTTTTTAATGATGACCCGATCAATTGATTTAATGGAATGAATCTAAAGTATTACATACCTTCCATTAAAAATTGCAACTAATAATCAAAAATCATCCAATGAACCAGATATATTAATTAAATCTATTTATAAAATCCAGCTTTGCATTTAAGTTGAACCTATTTGACCGCCCTTTACACAAATCCAAGTTTCATGTGGCCCCTTGTAAAATTGAATTGCCCACCTTTGTTCTAGGGTGTACCACTTCCTGAAATACCCTGAACTATAATATTTACCTCATTGACTGTTGGGTGGGTCAGACATGCTCAGATCTCTACGAAGCAACTGAGACCCAGGGGACCGAGTCAAGGGGCAGGACAATATGACACTTAGGAGCTCCCTCACACAGGAAGTCGGTGCTTCAAATACAGGATAATTGCGGATTGGTTAGGGTTAGTGGAATGAGAAAATACTCTTTCTTTCTTGAAAGCAAATGTATTTGTGCTGAACTTAACCTATAATCAGGGAATAGAGTTTAAAGATATACAAATTATAAATCATAAAAAATGTAGTTGGGTAAGTCAGAGCCAATGGGCTTTGCGGATACTTGACCATTTGTATGGGACTGATTGTACTTGAAGAAATACAATTCTATATTCCTAGTGTCTCAGCAGTTGGTTTGGCAAAATGTTTTACTGGTAACATAAACCATATCCTCAATGTTTAGGGACCTTATGATGGTCCCTAGACTCTTTACAAGGAGTTTAGAGCATGCTCCATAGAGAAAATTTCATTACTCCACATATTAGCAGAGTTTTTAACCCTTTCAGTGCCAGCAGATTCTCATTTTATCTCCGTTTTACAAAAGCAAAAATGCACATGGTGATTTTTAACCATTTCAGGGCACCAGCTTCTTATTTGTTGTGTGGGGGAGTTTTAACCCTATGAGAGCTGCTGATTGGAGCCTGGAGCTAAAGATTTGGGCTTGTTGTACTACTAAACTGGATTCAGAATATTATTACAGTTACACCAAGAATTACTTGCATATTCCTTTAGTGCATGAGATATTTTGACAACACTATTACTAAATAAATTTGAAGGACAATTATACCCTAAGGAACACCCCCCCCAATACCTGATAGTAGCCAGGGTGTTAAATTAAATCCCTATGTCATCTCTCAAGGGTCTGTAATGAGCTGTCAACGTCTGCCGTCTAGCCACTCCCCACTCTGGGACTGTTTCCAGACTGGCTTATACTACTTGCAAAGTATATCTTACCATTGGCCTGGTAAGTCCTGGAAGCGGGAAAACACCAGTGGAAGGACTTTATGGAGAGTATAGAGAACCCAGGAATGAGGGGGGTTACTTTGAATATAATTGTATTAGAATTGAATATTTTAATTGAATTATAGATGAATATAATTCATCCTGACAGATCACTAATATACACAAGATATAACCTTTTTAAGTCACCTGTTCTAACTTTAAAATATGGTAATGATCACAGATACTATTGTGAAGATTTCCTCTAAATGAGACAGATAATGTGCAGTATATATAATAATTATAGTAAATAAAATAGACTCTATCAGAGAGACTGAGCATTTGTCCACAGAATAGATGGTGGTGACTGCAGATGTAGCTCAACTTCCAGTCAATTATCGCTGTCTATAGAAAGATCATTTTCTACTGAAAGGACCAAGCCAAATGTTAGGGTCTAAAAGTGAATCAAGCCATTCATAATGGACATTTCATCTGCTCCCTGGCAGGAGGCCACAAACAACTGCACATTTCTATATTTATTCAAAAAGCTAAAGAAATGCCTGCCAAGGTTTGTACATAGTTCAGTGTTAGTTGAAAGTTTTCCACTGAAAAATACAACACACCCTCAGATGCACACAATCTGAAAATTTCTAAAATTCTGAAAAGTAGAAATGCACCTTGCACCTATGGCTATTAAATACGTCAGGGTTATGCAAAAAACAAATTATATCAAGGGAATATACTATTAAACTGGTTAATCTTAATATTCAAATCAGATTAAAATATCAATAAGAAAACACGCAAAAGCCAAAGATTGCAGCAGGTTTATTTACAGGTACAGCAATTGATTTTCTGTAACAACTATGGGAGCAACGTATCCCCAATAATCTGTAAAGATCAAAAAACAGTGTGGAGCATTTGATGCAGATGATGGACTTCAATATGTGATGCATAACAGAAAAAAATTCTTACAGAAGTATAGTTTATTCCAGGAGTACTCAGCAAGATTTACAACAAGGGTTTACTTTATCACAAACATTCATATGGTAAGACAGAAGTCGGATAGTGTTCAGGCGGGATAGCATGCGTAGATATTAGCAGTGCATTTTTAAACCATTAAACTGAATTGCAAATGGATCACATAAAGGGAATGCAAAATCTGTGTTGCTCTTTCTGAGGAACACATGTTTAAGGCAAAAGCCATTACTTCCGCAAGTTTCAGAGGTAATGATCAGTTGTGAGGATAATGATTTACTAAGAACATTTTGTGAGCACAGGACCCTTTTAAAGTTTTACAAATTAAAACCAGCTAACTTTAAGAGAGAAAAAAACACCAAGAACCCATAGATGCTTCTATTGTATATCTACAATATCTATTGTATATCATTGATATCTACGGTACATTCCTGAAGATTATTTAAAATTGTTTCTAATATGGAAAACTGAATTAAACAAGGTGTTTCTTTGTAATCAACTCCTTTCATTCTAGATGTTCTACTACAAAACAGAGTTGGACCCTTGGGAAAAGTTCCATAAATCAAAATACAGAACCATTAGGGAGAGGCCCAGTACAAATATGGAAATAACCTTAATTAGGCCGATAATTGCTCCTATTCTTGTAAATTGATTAAGATTTCTTGTTCTCTTATACATTTCAATAAATCACTTTGCCCTATCTTATGTACTGATGGGGGGTTGTGTTCTCCTAATACTTTAAAAGATGCTGAGTTTCACTGTTATTCCACATAAACACTTTCTCTACATTCCCCCAGACCAGACTCTGATACAGGTGGCCCAGTGCCAGGTCGCCAAGGCAACATCCTTAGGTCTACAGACAAAGGTATTACGGGGTTTTTTTTTCTTGTTTCTTTGTGCAGGCAATATCATTCTACAGGGTCATCAATAACTCAAAGACCCAGTTTGTCACCATCTTCTGGTTATACCATTATACAATGTATTTATTACTATCTGTTGTACATGATGCAATAATACATCTATCTACATTCTGCTTAATAAATTGTGTAGTGACAGAAAATTGGTGGTAGTCAGAATAGTTGTGGATAACCGAGGATGTGCATTAGTAGAGATGTAATGTGGGTTCGAATAGAACCCTGTTTCGAATCGAATCTGAGGGTTTCAAAGTCCCAACGAAACTTACGGAACCGGATTTTTGGAATTTTCGATTTTTATCGAAAATCGAAAGTAGTAATTACGCAAAATCGAAAGTAGACAATTTTCGAAAATTGAAGCTCGAACTTCCAAAAATTTCGAAAACAGAACAAAACTCAGTTTCGAACATCTTAGTCATTAGATAATCGTGGATATTCTGGATAGTAGTAAATGGCCACAGATAGTAGTGGTCATAGATGGTAGTGGATGGTCAAGATAGTAGTGCATGGTCATAGATTGTAGGGATAGTCATGGACTTGGGATGAGTCAGATGGAAAGGTAAATGCTGGATCTCCCTTTCTCCTTAGATATTATTGAAGTAAAATAATTCCTTCCCTTATTTCATGCCCTTAAGGAACAGCCCTACCATCTAGAGGCCTTTACAGCATTCAAATCTCAAATGCAGATCCGAGAGACAGCTGTAGACTGTTCTCCACTTTATTAAGCCATCACTACACAACGTAGGCCTCTATTGTAAAGCACGATTCGCCTGATGTCACCAAGGTTATCGATTTTTAAAAAGGCTACCATGGAAACAAGAAAATTACCCAGAAGTCTCTCCTCCTTATGTCTTAATAAATGAAAGCTGTTCGCTGGCTATTTACCACTAAAGGAATAAACTGCGCATAACGCATAGAAAATGAACAGTAAAGAGTGGGGCATGCTGGGACTAAACAGCACGTAGGAGGATTTCCAAGGATCCTTTCTACAGAAGGCCACTCGCATAGAGGTATTTTCCTATGTAGCTTTTTACTATCTATAACAAATCCAAACTTCTAGTAACAAAGTCTACAAAGTTTATCCCACAGAAACAGACAGACTATAGACAAAAACATTTTGCCTCCATAATGATCACACCTACTGCGGAGTCAAAAAAACCAGGACCAGTCTATGAACACTACTTCAAAACAAACACCAGTTCATCCTACCATGACAGACCCCTCTCGTTTGTCAACTGCACCCCTCTACCACACGAGGTTGAGCTAAATCCACACATTTTGGCCTCCCTGTGCAACTCCACAACGGACAATAACAATATGATCTCCAATCATCCCGAGCATATTCCTTCACCTCTACCAACTACAACTTTCAATGGAGAAAACATCGATCCCTAGAGGGCTTTCCAATAGGACACCTTCTGCAGGAATATTGCAAGGAAAGCCAACATTAGGTGTACTGTGCCTTTAAAAAGACCCATTGTCAAACCCTATGTTCCCAGTAATAATAAGAATATCATATTTATCCTATCGGCACTGGCTAGTATGTGCTATTTATACCAGGAAGGAAACTACAGCTGTGATGCTGAGGAGCACAGACCGGTGTAACATTTCAAAACATTATCTGCTATAATGATAATTCTAGGAGACAAATGACATTCCCCAGACATTCAATAAGGACAATCCAACCGAGTGAACCTAATTCAATGGCTGAGATCCCATCCGGGTAGTAAAAACATGTCCACAAACTGTCTGGTTTGTGGACATGGCAAATAAGACAAATACCCTGGGCCAGCCAATTAGAGAGAATCTGAAAGTCATCCCGGCATGTGGGGAATGTCTGTCCAGTCAGTGTGGGGGATGTGGTGGTCCACTGGCAGTTTGGCTAATGATTTAGTTTCCCCAGTTCCATCAGCAATTGAGAAGGTCAAGTCTACTGTCTATAGTGATAAACAACACAAGAGAATAAACGGCATGGACCCAGGGAGATGGATTTCTGCCTTATCATCGGATATGTAAACGACACCCATTCTCTGTTATTCCTATGGAAAACAGAATGCAGAGCATTGGTGTTACTAAGTGAGCAAAAAGCATCAATAGAAACCCCTGGAACAGCACTACCCCATTATACCAACGCTATTCACCATTATACCAACACGACACCCCCATTATACCAACACTACACCCCATTATACCAACACTACCCCCATTATACCAACACTACACCCATTATACCAACACTATACCCCATATACCAACACTATTCACCATTATACCAACACTATATATTATTAAAACACTATAACCCTTATACCGCATTACAACACACTATACCTTATTATAACAACACTCATCACCATTGTTCCACACTATCACCATTGTACCAACATTATATATTATTATAAAACACTATACACCTAACCGCATACAACCACGATACCTAAACCAACACACTCACCAAGACAACCAACACACCCATTAGTACCAACACTATATATTAATAAAACACATAACCCTTATACCGCAACAACCTCACTATACTTCAAACCAACACACCACCATATACCAACACTACCACCTTATACCAACACTATTCACCATTATAACCAACAACTATATATATATTATAAAACACTTAACCCCTTATACCGCATTACAACACACTATACCTTATTATACCAACACTACTCACCATTGACCAACACTATATATTATTATAGCACACTATACCCCTTATACCGTATATACCAACACTTTCACCATTATCCAACACTAATATATTATAAAACACTATACCCCTATACCGCATTACACACACACTATACTTATTATACCAACACTACTCACCATTGTACCAACACATATATATTATAGCACACTCCCCCTTATACCGTATTATACCAACCTTTTCACCATTTACCAAACACTATAATATGATAAAACACTATATACCCCTTATACCGCATTACAACACACTATACCTTGTTATACCAACACTATTCACCATTGTAAACACTGTATATTATTATAGCACACATATACCTCTTATACCAACACTATTAAACCATATACAACACTATATATTATAATAAAACCAATATACCCCTTATACCGCATTACAACACACTATACCTTACTATACCACACTATTCACCATTGTACCAACACTATATATTATTATAGCACACTATACCCCTTATACCGCATTATACAACACTGTTCACCATTATGGCAACACTATACCCCATTACACCTTAAAACACACCTATACAATTATTATAGCACACTATACCTTTATACCACATTACAAACACAAACCCCATTATACCAACACTATTCACTATTATACCAACACTATACATTATATAAAACACTATACCCCTTATACCGCATTACAACACACTATACCTCATTATACCAACACTACTCACCATTGTACCAACATTGTTCACACATTATACAAAACACTATATATTATTATAGCAACTATACCCTTATTACCGATTACAACACACTATACCTCATTATACCAACACTACTCACCATTGTACCAACACTATATATAGCACACTATACCCCTTATACCGCATTATAGCAAACTATACCCCATTATACCAACACTATTCACCATTACACCCAACATTATCACACATTATACCAACACATTACATATAAGCACACTATACCCTTTTACCACATTATAGCACACTATACCCTGTTATACCACAGACGGCATTATATTAACTATTTACCATACCACACTACACCTTTTTATACCAACAGTATGCACCATTACAACACCACATTATAGCACACCACCAAACTATACCTTATTATACCATCACTGTGCACCATTATACCACAACTAAACCCCATTATACCAAACTATACACCATTCTACAAAACTATTTACTTATCGCACTATACCTTATTATATCATACTATACCACATTATACCAACACTATCCACATTATATCATCCTATACCCCATATCTGTCTACATGATACCATTATATTAACAACAATACCCGTAACCACACCATACCATATTATATCACAGTACTAAACCCCTTATACCACATTATACAAACTTATATCACACTATAACCCATTTTACCATAATATACCCTATTATATCACACTATACAACACTATTCACCATTAGCACACAATACCCACATTATTTTCACACTATAACCCAGTTTACCACAATATACCTTATGAATCACACATACAACAAACAATATAACCCATTTTACAACACTATCACTACACTATAACCTGTTATAGCACACATTATACTACATTACTTACATTATTATCACACAATCTGCCTCTAGAACAGCATTATATCACAATACTACACCATTCCACAACTATAGCACATCCAAACCTCTATCCTACAAATCTTTAATCAGTTTATTTCACATGTAACCACTAATTGTTCCAAGCTAAACATAATATTATTGTTTGTGAGCTACAAATGGTAGTACAGCGAGTTCTATTCATGACATAGCCGTAGTCCATTCTGTATGGTAAATCAGGAGTCCGTTTGTCCACTACTTGAACCTACCAGATTATCAAGGCAATATGAGACAATCAAATCAATTGGCTCGCTCTGTATTCAATCCCTTTCTTTCTTCCAGTGATAAGGGGCAACACAACGGTTTTCCATAACTTCCCCCAATATATTACACAGGTATAGAGCACACACTCAAATGGAAGAAACGTACATTTTTAGGCAATTCTATTGGTCAATGCTCATCGTGTCATACAATACAGAGCGTTGTACCACGGTATCATTGGTGGGAAAACCGGATTTACCAAGAACTTCATTTACTTCTCCATAAACAAACCTCTAAGTATCTGTCTTTCAATATTAGGTAACTAAATCCCACAGAGACCCCTCCAAACTATTCCCCCTCCATTATAAATCAAACAAACCAGGCCCATGGTCTGCAGCTGGCAACTTCCCCTCCAGGCACTGAAAGCCATCGCTGGGGTAGTCACTGTATGTGCAGATCCATAACTAATCATTCTTCCCATCCTAATGGTGACATTAAAGGATTCCTTTCAGCTTCTTAGAATCTCTAACAGCAGAACAAGCCAATTTATTCGGACACCGTGCTCATTATGCGCAATGCCATGTGTTTCCACCATTGATACACAACACAAGCAGCCTTAGTGCTACACCAATTTAAAGAGCATTGCACACCAACAATGGCCCCATGCAGACACATGAGACTCTAGCACTAGGTAGTTTTATAAGTAATTGTGCAACACGTGACATCCCAGAGTGAGATTGTGACATCACAGCCTGGAAAGGCACCACACACTTCTTATCATTTCACAGCAGCCTATCTTCTGTGCACATGGAATGATGGCTTCTTAGATAGAGACTCCCATAATGTTTTATTTCCTTTCAATAACAGAGTTTCTCCAACACTGAGATGGCCATCTCTGTTCACTATAAACCAACCCAAGATCAATATAATTCCAGAAATGCATTATGGGAGATTAAATAGGTGTTAGTCGCCTAGATAACGGGATCATTCAGATTCAAGGGCAGATTCCATTCACAGCACAAAAGGTGTCAATGTCAATCATGGGTTGAAAGTCCCAGTCGCAAGGTCTAGTAAGTCAGCCTGGTTACTGTAGGACAATGCAGTTTGTTAATGAGCAGTGAGCAGTAAGAGCAGAGACTTTCCATTATTTGCACTTTAAAGCTTTAGCACTAGGATAAACCAGAGCGGACCCCCAACTTGGCAGACAAAGGACTCTGTGGTTATTTATATGAATCCCATGTTGTGTAGGGCAATGGGTTGGGAGACACCTGGTCTGCAAGAAGCATGTATTCTCCATGTGCTTGTGTGGGTTTTTTCTGCAACCCTAAAGACATTGGATGATCAATGATCAATTGATGATTGGATGATCAATGTTGCCAATTCATGTTGGGATACGTCAAGACTCCCCAATCATCGGGCTTATGCATTATATGGAAACGGCCAATGAGCCATCACTATTAACCATGAAATCAGTCATGACAGTTACCACCAACCACTATCAGCCTCCCAAATCATTCCCACTACGGGGGGGGGGGGGGTGGTTGATGGGGCTAATCTATAATAATCTCCCATGTAACACGCACCGATGATCGCATGGGGTAACCCCAGCTTAGACTGTAAGTCTTTGGACAGCGCTGCTAGTCCATTCTGCAGTACAATTCCCACACCCACTTGACAAGCTGAAGGCTACCGGAGGAATGCTGGGTGTTGTAGTTTGTAGGGGGAAAAAAAGCAACAAAGGCAAGTAATCGGTCACGCCACAACCAGATCACGATAAATCTGTGAGATGGATAATCTGGGTGTATGGGGCATTGAGACCAACCGCTCGCCCGTGCCAACATGGCATCAACCTCTAGACCCCCCCCTATCATCACTGCTTATTAAGTCCAACCCAATTAGCAATGACGGACAGTTTCTCTCTGCAGCAACGTATTGGAGGTGGGGATATAAATAAATAGACATATGCATATAACACACACACATACATACACATTTACATGTCATTACATCTGAAACATGACCTCCTTGAGGAACACCCCATCCACCAAAGAGACATATTCATCACCAGGGTCCCAGACCCCCTGAACAGGATCCCAAAGGTCTTGATCTGCAAGAGGAGCAGGAAAAGGGTTAAACCATAGACCAACGCAGGGAATCTATTGGAATTTTACATAGAAATAAATCTGACTTACCCAGATCACCAGGGGACTGGACATAAATTCTCTAATACTGGAGCAAGATTTCCTTCCCATGTTCCAGCAATGCGATAGGTAATCGAAATGAAAATATCCCTTAGAGGAAATAGGGAGATAAACAGTTAATCCTTTGGCAATCGCTGTCCATGAGGATCCATTTGGAAAGGAGGAAAAAAAAATTCCCAGACAGAGAGACACTTGTAGGAAATCTTTAGGATCCCAATGCAAAATCCCTTCCTAAAACTGGATACATTGTAACCAGGAATGTCCCAGACTCCCTCCCTCCTGTCTCTGCAGAGGTGCTGCGATCAGGGGCGCAGGGAGCAGCAGTAGCACAAGGAGAGGCATCATCTGGAGACTGGGGGAGGAAAGGAAAGGACAGGAGGGGTAGAGAGGGGCTTGTGTGCAGGGGGAACAACTGGAACCACCAGCACTGTAGCTCCACCCAGAGGCACAAAACTGGATATTATTTCCCCTTTATTTATTGATACTATCTATGAACATCACACTGCTACAATGTAACCCTTCTGGCCTCCATACAAATGTGAATGGAATCACAAGGGCAAGTGTGTGACCTTCAACTACAATTCCCAGAATGTCCTAAAAACCAAAGTTATAATACAACATGGAGTCACACACAAATGCATCGTGTCATGGCCCCAAGGGTAAAGCAGATCCAATAATATGACTATAATACACAGTGCCCCTGCGTGCTGTGGCTATGGGGAGAAACTCCAGATGCCAGTAATAATCTATAAACTCCCCCTCCCCCATGGCTGGGTGAATTCCACTTCTCCCACCTGCCTGGAACACCCTTACTTAACTGGCCTATTGAATGTAGCAAAGTGTGTCAGCAAGATAGAATCATTACAGTAAAACTTACCTTTTAGCCACATGGAACTACTAGTGGACTATAGCAGTGTAAACCAGGGTTAATTTTTCCCCCTATGGTACAGGATTGACTACAAACTGCAGGGCAGACAGCTCAGCTGTCAAAGTGAGATAATGATCCAGGTCCTTGTAATCAATCACAGACTAGCTCAAGGAGAGAGGTGTAGTTCAGCCCAACCCTGAGAGTACAGGCAGAGAATAAACATAAAATAACAGGGTAGACATATAATATACACTGGCTACCTGATTGCAATCTGATTGTGTGTAATCTAGCTGCATTGATTGCAATTAGATTGTAAGCTCTTCTGGACAGGGCCTGATGTTAATCTAAACTGTAATTGTAAGAGCTATGGAAGATGTTGTCGCTATATAAATCCACAATTATAATAATAATAATCTGATTGTATGTAACCAGGGTGCAATGATTTTAATCTGATTGTGCGTAACCTAGCTGTATTGATTGCAATCTCATTGTATGTAACCTGGCTGCAATGATTTTAATCTGATTGCGTGTAATCTGGCTGCATTAATTGCAATCTGATTGCATGTAACTGGGCATGATTGCAATTGATTGTGTCATGGCTGCATGATTGCAATCTGATAGCATGTAACCTGGCGCCATTGATTGCAATCTGATTGCGTGTAACCTGGCTGCAATGATTGCAATTTGATAGCGTGTAACCTGGCTGCATTGATTGCAATCTGATGCTTGTAACCTAGCTGCATTGATTGCAATCTGATTGCGTGTAACCTGGCTGTTTGATTGCAATCTGATTGCGTGTAGTCCTGGCTACATTGATTGCAATCTGATTGCGTGTAAACCTGGCAGCATTGATTGCAATCTGATTGTGTGTAACCTGCTGCATTGATTGCAATCTGATTGCTTGTAACCTAGCTGCATTGATGAAATCTGATTGCGTGTATCCTGGCTGTATTGATTGCAATCTGATTGTGTGTAGCCTGGCTGCATTGATTGCATCTGATTGCGTGTAACTGGCAGCATTGATTGCAATGTTTGTGTGTAACTGGCTGCATTTATTGCCAATCTGATTGTGTGTAATCTGTATGCATTGATTGCAATCTGTTTATGGTGTATGGCTGTATGATTGCATTCTGATTGGTGTGTAACCTGGCTGCATTGTTTGCAATATGATTGTGTGTAAACCTGGCTGCATTGATTGCAATCTGATGTGTGAACCTGGCTGCATTGATTGCAGTCTGTTATGGTGTATGGCTGTATCGATTGCAATCTGATTGTGGTGGTATCTGGCGCATTGATTGCAACTTGATTGTGTGTAACCTGGCTGCATTGATTGCAATCTGTTATGGTGTATGGCTGTATTGATTGCAATCTGATTGTGTGTAACCTGGCTGCATTGATTGCAATCTGATTGTGTGTAACCTGGCTGGCTGCATTGATTGCAATCTGATTGTGTGTAACTTGGCTGCATTGATTGCAATCTGTTATGGTGTATGGCTGTATTGATTGCAGATGATTGTGTGTAACCTGGCTGCATTAATTGCAATCTGTTGGGTTGTAACCTGGCTGGTTGTATTGATTGCAATCTGATTGTATATAACCTGCTGGTTTGTATTGATTGCACGTCTGATTGTGTGATAACCTGGCTGTTGTATTGATTGCAATCTGATTGATATAACTGGTGTGTATTGATTGCAGTATCTTATTGTGTATAAACCTGGCTGGTTGTATTGATTGCAGTCTGATTGTGTATAACCTGGCTGGTTGTATTGATTGCAGTCTGATTGTGTATAACTGGCTGGTTTATGATTGCAGTCTGATTGTGTAAACCGGCTGTGTATTGATGCAGTCTGATGTGTATACCTGGCTGGTTGTATTGACTGCAATCGTTTGTATATAACCTGGCTGGTTGTATTGGTTCAGTCCGATTGAATATACCTGTGGTTGTATTGATGCAGTCAATTGTATATAACCTGGCTGGTTGTATTGATTGCAGTCCGATTGTATATGAACCTGGCTGGTTGTATTGATTGCAGCCCAATTGTATATAACCTGGCTGGTTGTATTGATTGCAGTCCGATTGTATATAACTGGCTGGTTGTATTGATTGCAGTCCAATTGTATATAACCTGGCTGGTTGTATTGATTGTAGTCCGATTGTATATAACCTGGCTGGTTGTATTGTTGCAATCCGATTGTATATAACCTGGCTGGTTGTATTGATTGCAATCCGATTGTAACCTGGCTGGTTGTATGATTGCAATCCTGATTGTATATAACCTGGCTGGTTGTATTGATTGCAGTTATTGTGTATAACTGGCTGGTTGTATTGATTGCAGCTGATTGTGTATAACCTGGCTGGTTGTATGATTGCAGTCTGATTGTGTATAACCTGGCTGGTTGTATTGATTGCAGTCTGATTGTGTATAACCTGGCTGTTTTATTGAGTGCGTTGATTGTGATAACTGGCTGGTTGTATTGACTGCAATCCGTTGTATATAACCGGCTGGTGTATTGGTTGCAGTCCGATTGAATATAACCTGGCTGGTGATTGATTGCAGTCAATTGTTATAACCTGGCTGGTTGTATTGATTGCAGTCCGATTGTATATAACCTGGCTGGTTGTATTGATTGCAGTCCAATTGTATATAACCTGGCTGGTTGTATTGATTGTAGTCCGATTGTATATAACCTGCTGGTTGTATGATTGCAATCCGATTGTATATAACCTGGCGGTTGTATTGATTGCAATCCGATTGTATATAACCTGGCTGGTTGTATGATTGCAATCCGATTGTATATAACCTGGCTGGTTGTATTGATTGGCAATCCGATTGTATATATTCCTGGCTGGTTGTGTTGATTGCAATCCGATTGCATATAACTTGGCGGTTGTATTGATTGCAATCTGATTGTATATAACCTGGCTAGTGTGTATTGATTGCAATCTGATTGCAATAACCTGGCTGGTTGTATTGATTGCAATCTGATTGGCATATAACCTGGCTGTTGTATTGATTGCAGTCTGATTGGATAATAACCTGGTGGTTGTATTGATTGCAATCTTGATTGTATATAACCTGGCTGGTTTGTATTGATTGCAATCTGATTGTTAATCACTGGCTGGTTGTATTGATGCAATCTGATTGTGTATAACCTGGCTGGTTGTATTGATTGCAATCTGATTGTATATCCTGGCTGGTTGTATTGATTGCAATCTGATGTAATATAACCTGGCTGGTTGTATTGATTGCAATCTGATTGCATATATAACTGGCTGGTTGTATTGATGCAATCTGCTTGTTATAACCTGGCTGGTTGTATTGATTGCAATCTGATTACATCCTGCAGTGATTTGGACCAGGCCTGTGTGTTTATAATGTGTTTCATCACACTCTCAGACCTTTTCCTGATTTCCTGTGGTAGTGACTGTCTATGGAAACCCAGGGCTGTCTAATCTCGGTCTCTTACATTCCTTTATGTGTTGGTGCATTAGATGGTACAGTCTGATTTCCACTGCCCCCTTCTCTAAAGGAACCTCTGCAGGAGGAGGAGCGGTGTGTTTGTGCCATACAGGGAGAAGGGAAGGATCACTCCCCCCCTCCCCACACAGACACCATCTCTTCCTCTGCCAGGCTAGGGATCCCCAATGATGCTTATTAACCCTTCCCATACACTGGAGGAAGCATTAGGAAGCTGCAGAATGGGATAACAGGTCTGAAGTAGGGTTACAGGTTATCTGCTGCCTGGGGGGAGACTGAATGAATGGAATTAGAGGGACATGATAATTGCATTTAAACTGCATCACTTCAGTTGTGTTTTTATCCAGGGGTCCTCCTACTACCTCCATGTATGTTATATTTCTTATATAGCGCTACATAATCCGCATCGCTTTACAATTATTTACCATTCACACCAGGACCTGCCCCAAAGAGCTTACAATCTAATCGCTTTATGTGCACACAGTATGTCTTTATGATGTGGGGTAGAGGAGGCCCGGAGGAACCACGCAAGCACGGGGAGAACATACAAACTCCTTGCAGATGTGTCCAGGGTGGAATCGAACCCAGGATCTTCTGCTAACCACTGAGCCACTGTGCTCTGCCCATGTTTTATTCATATCACAACTTGAGCCCTCTGTTCCCAACAAAAGTCCATGAAATGGGGTTGTTATTTTACCCTGGAGCTGTTGCTGAATTACTAATCGCTGCATTTGACGGTCTTGGCTCCAACATTCCCTTTAATAGTTACACATATAGAAAAAACAGGTTCAGGGCTGCAGGGGGAGGATAATGAAGTAAACGGTTTTAGCACAGCTTTGTGAAATGTTGTTTCTAATAGTGTCCCGATGTAAGGGAATGCTGGATGCACAGAATTCTAGGAGTAATAAATACAGCTTGCAGGGCTGGACTCCCAAACATTAGTTTAGTTAGTTTAAATGATTTGTGTTATTCCAATAGGGTTGTCAAATCTACCTATGGAACAGGACAGTACAACCTGAAGTCCATGTTTAGAACTACAACTCCCAGCATTCCCTCTGTGGTTAAAGGGCTGCAGGTTGGGCAGCCTCTTCAAATATGAAATCTACAGGCTGTAAAGCTAGGTATACACAAGTAATAATCCGACTATCGGCATTTCACTGTTTCGGTGGTCGGGCCAAATTATTGTATGGTGGCTTTTTGCGTCTGCGACCGATCGCCGACCATTGTTCGTCCAATCGGACGGACGAACGATTGGACAGGTCAGAAAATCACAACCGATTGTGCGGTCCTCTATGGACCACACAATCGTTCGCGCCCTCCTGGTGGACTGGTTGAAAGCCTCAAAGAGTTGGTCAGGGGAGAATTGTATAGTGGCACCTAGCTTTAGGCTAAGCAGCAGATCATTAAATATGTGGGGCTACACTGAATCCAATATAGCCTGCAGCATGCTTCTAATGGAAATACTGGCAGCCTTTTCACCATGCTGATCCTATATTCAATTTAAAGGACCAAGGTGGCAAATAACGTGGGATGTTTGTCTGTTACAGTCCACATTACAGATATAGAGACTCTGGCAACGAGCAAACGATTGGTAGCGCCAATGACGGGCGTTACCCCCCTAGTTGCTGCTGAGCATAATGCTATTAAGTTTAGCTGCTACAATGAATCCACCAGGAAAATTACAGGATGCTGGTTACCAAGGCAACGCGCCAAACAGTTTCTGAGTGGCGTCTCGCTGGGAAACTCTCTGGCACCCAGCCAATGCACAAGCCCTGGAATCCAGGGGTTAATTGAAATGAAAAACATTTTGAACTCTCAGGGCTATGTATTGCGTAGTTTTCTGTTTTTTTGCCGACTAATACATTTCTGCACGCAATGTCTAAATTTTTACGTAACATTTACGACATTTTTTTGTCGACTTTCTACGCCATGAATTTGGGGTCTACTCCTGATGCATTGAGAAATGTTATGGCGTCACGTCTGCAGTGATATGTTAGCTGCCCAGGAGTTTTTATTAAATACTGAAGAGTTTTCCAATGTTTTTATGTATTCTCCTCCACTACCACTGTCATACAGATATTTGGAATGGTGATAGTTGAGTTGAACTAGTGCTAGATAATTACAGTTGCTAGCTCAGATCTGCAAATAACGTTTTAAAGTCGTGTTAACAGTTACAGAAACTTCGCAATGCGCGCATAACATACAATGCGCACTACCATCGATACAAAGCCCTGAAGGAATCACAATTCTCTAAGGTGAAACCGGTCATTAAAAAAACTAAACTGAGCTTCAGGGTTTTTTTAGTTCAAGGGAATCTATGATACTGTATGCGGGAGGGTTGCAAAGAGCAACCCTACCTCCCATTTTTACTATGAACTGCGCTTGGGAATTGGCCCACACTGGTGTCCGCTTTTTAAGCACGTTCGAATTAATAATATCTCCCGAGTGTAGCCTAGCCCTAAGATGGTAGAGTACCTACCTCCTAAAGGTGGCCATACTATGAACGATAATGGTCTTGTGTAGCCTAGCCCTAGAGGTGGTAGATACCTTACCTCCTAAAGTGGCCATACATATGAACGATAAGTGCCCTAGTGTAGCCTAGCCCTAAGATGGTAGATACCTTACCTCCTAATGTGGCCATACATATGAACGATAATGGCATTGTGTAGCCTAGCCCTAAGATGGTAGATACCTTACCTCCTAAATGTGGCCATACATATGAACGATAATGGCCCTAGTGTAGCTAGCCCTAAGCTGGTGATACCTTAACCTCCTAAAGGTGCCATTACATATGAACGAAATGGCCCTAGTGTAGCCTAGCCCTAAGATGGTAGATACCTTACCTCCTAACGGTGGCCATACATATGAACGATAATGGTCTAGTGAGACTAGCCCTAAGATGGTAGATACCTACCTCCTAAAGGTGGCCAACATATGAACGATAATGGCCCTAGTGTAGCTAGCCCTAAGATGGTAGATACCTTACCTCCGAAAGGTGGCCATACATATGAACGATAATGGCCCTAGTGTAGCCTAGCCCTAAGATGGTAGATAACTTACCTCCTAAGGTGGCCATACATCATGAACGATAATGGCCTTGTGTAGCTAGCCCTAAGATGGTAGATACCTTACCCTAAAGGTGGCCATACCTATGAACGATATGGGCCTTGTGTAGCCAGCCCAAGATGGTAGATACCTTACCTCCTAAAAGTGGCCATACATATGAACGATAATGGCCTTGTGTAGCCTAGCCCAAGATGGTAGATAACTTACCTCCTAAGGTGGCCATACATATGAACGATAATGGCCCTAGTGTAGCCTAGCCCTACAGATGGTAGATACCTTACCTCCTAAAGTGGCCATACATATGAACGATAATGGCCCTAGTGTAGGCTAGCCCTAAGATGGTAGATACCTTACCTCTAAAGGTGGCCATACATATGAACGATAATGGCCCTAGTGTAGCCTAGCCCCTAGATGGTAGATACCTTACCTCCTAAAGGTGGCCATACATATGAACGAATGGCCTTGTGTAGCAGACCCTAAGATGGTAGATACCTTACCTCCTAAAGTGGCCATACATATGAACGATAATGGCCCTAGTGGTAGCCACCTACAGATGGTAGATACCTTACCTCCTAAATGTGGCCATACATATGAACGATAATGGCCCTAGGTAAGCCTAGCCCTAAGATGGTAGATACCTTACCTCCTAAAGGTGGCCATACATATGAAGATAATGGCCTAGTGTAGCCTACCCTAGATGGTGGTAGTACCTTACCCATAAAGGTGGCCATACATATGAACGATATGGCCTGGTAGCCTAGCCCTAAGATGGTAGATACTTACCTCCTTAAGGTGGCCATACATATGAACGATAATGGCCTAGTGTAGCCTAGCCCTAAGATGGTAGATACCGTTAACCTCCTAAATGTGGCCATACTATGAAGATAATGGCCTGTGTAGCCTAGCCCTAAGATGGTAGATACCTTACCTCCTAATGTGGCCATAATCATAACGATATATGGCCTCTGTTGTAGCCTAGCCCTAAGATGGTAGAGTACACCCTACCTCCTAAATGTGTTGGCATACATATGAACGATAATGGCCCCTGTGTAGCCTAGCCCTAAGCTGGTAGATACCTTACCTCCTAAATGTGGCCATACATATGAAACCGCTATTAATGGCCCTAGTGTAGGCCTAGCCCTAAGATGGTAGACTCCAGATTGCAATCAATGCTGCCAGGTTACACGCAATCAGATTGCAATCAATGTAGCCAGGCTACACGCAATCAGATTGCAATCAATACAGCCAGGTTACACGCAATCAGATTGCAATCAATGCAGCTAGGTTACAAGCAATCAGATTGCAATCAATGCAGCCAGGTTACACTGCATTGATTGCAATCTGATTGCGTGTAACCTGGCTGTATTGATTGCAATCTGATTGCGTGTAGCCTGGCTACATTGATTGCATCTGATTGCGTGTAACCTGGCAGCATTGATTGCAATCTGATTGTGTGTAACCTGCGCTGCATTGATTGCAATCTGATTGCTTGTAACTAGCTGCATTGATTGAAATCTGATTGCGTGTATCCTGGCGTAGTTGATTGCAATCTGATGTGTGTAGCCGGCTGCATTGATTGCATCTGATTGCGTGTAACCTGGCAGCATTGATTGCAATTGTTGTTGTGTAACCTGGCTTGCATTTATTGCAATCTGTGTTGTGTGTAATCTGTCTGCATTGATTGCAATCTGTTATGGTGTATGGCTGTTATTGATTGCATTACTGATTGGGGTGCGTGTGCAAATGATTGAGGTAGTGGTAAGCACCTGGGCGTGCATTATGATGTGCAGAATCTGATTGGTGTGCAACCTGGCGATGCACTTGATTGGCAGTGAGGCCAGTGTAGTGGCTGATGGTGTATGGCTGTATCTGATTGCAATCTGATTGTGTGTGAACCTGGCTGCATTGATTGCGCATTATGAGTGTGGACCTGCGATGCTGAGGCGCGTGATGTGAGTGTAGACGCGGGCTTGATTGCATCTGATTGTGAACCTGGCTGCATTGCAATCATTGTGTGACTGCATGTTGTCGCATTTGAATTGCGAATTCTTGTTGTGTTAACCTGGCTGGTCTCTGTAGAGTTGCAGATCTATGTTGTATAATCGCTAGCTTTGGCTGTATTTAACTGGTGTGTGTGTTCGATCTGATCTGATTGTTAAACCTGGCTGGTTGTATTGATTTGCAATCTGATTGTGTATAACCTGGCTGGTTGTATTGATTGCAATCTGATTGTATATAACCTGGCTGGTTTGTATTGATTGCAGTCTTTGGTAAACCTGGCTGGTTGTATTGATTGCAGTCTGATTGTGTTAACCTGGCTGGTTGGATTGATTGCAGTCTGATTGTGTATAACCTGGCTGGTTGTATTGATTGCAGTCTGATTGTGTATAACCTGGCTGGTTGTATTATTGATTATTGCAGTCTGATTGTGTATAACCTGGCTGGTTGTATTGACTGCAATCCGTTGTATTATAACCTGGCTGGTTGTATTGGTTGTCAGTCCGATTGAATATAACCTGGTGGTTGTATGATTGCAGTCCATTGTATATTAACCTGGCTGGTTGATTGATTGCAGTCCGATGTATATTAACCTGGCTGGTTTGATTGATTGCAGTCCAATTGTATATAAACCTGGCTGGTTGTATTGATGCAGTCCGATTGTATATAACTGGCTGGTGTATTGATTGCAGTCCATTGTTATACCTGGCTGTGGTTGATTGTTGTCAGATTGTATATAACCTGGCTGGTTGTATTGATTGCATCGATTGTATATAACCGGCTGGTTGTATTGATTGCAATCGATTGTATATAACCTGGCTGGTTGTATTGATTGCAATTGATTGTATATAACGGCTGGTTGTATTGATTGCAGTCTTATTTATAACCTGGCTGGTTGTATTGATTGCAGTCTATTGGTATAACCTGGTGGTTGTATTGATTGCAGTCTGATTGTGTATAACCTGGCTGGTTGTAATGATTGCAGTCTGATTGTGTATAACCTGGCTGGTTGTATTGATTGCAGTCTGATGTGTATAACCTGGCTGGTTGTATTGACTGCAATCCGTTTGTATATAAACCTGGCTGGTTGTATTGGTTGCAGTCCGATTGAATTAACCTGGCTGGTTGTATTGATTGCAGTCCAATTGTATATAACCTGGTGGTTGTATTGATTGCAGTCCGATTGTATATAACCTGGCTGGTTGTATTGATTGCAGTCCAATGTATATAACCTGGTGGTTGTATTGATGTAGTCGATTTGATATAACCTGGCTGGTTGATTGATTGCAATCCGATTGTAATAACCTGGCTGGTTGTATTGATTGCAATCCGATTGTATATAACTGGCTGGTTGTATTGATTGCAATCCGATGTATATAACCTGGCTGGTTGTATTGATTGCAATCCGATTGTATATATCCTGGCTGGTTGTGTTGATTTGCAACCGATTGCATATAACTTGGCTGGTTGTATTGATTGCAATCTGATTGTATATAACCTGGTGTTGTATGATTGCAATCTGATTGCATATAACCTGGCTGGTTGTATTGATTGCAATCTGATTGCATATAACCTGGCTGGTTGTATGATTGCAGTCTGATTGTAATAACCTGGCTGGGTGTTATTGATTGCATCTGATTGTATATAAACTGGGTTGGTTGTATTGATTGCAATTTGATTGATATATCCTGGTGGTTGTATTGATTGCAATCTGATTGGTATAACCTGGCTGGTTGTATTGATTGCAATCTGATTGTAATATCCTGGCTGGTGTATTGATTGCAATCACGCATTGTATATAACCTGGCTGGTTGATATTGATTGGCATATGGACTGCGTAAGATTGCACATATAGACCTGGCATCCTGATTAAACAGATGGGATGTGAGTTATTGCGAAAGTTTCGTGCTTGTATATAACCGGGTGAGATCAGATACAGGTGTATGTGCAGGCTGCGTAGTGTCGTTTTATCACTGAGACTCGACTTTTGATTTCTGTTGGTAGTGACTGTCTATGGAAACCCGGGCGTCTAATCTCCAGGTCTCTACATTCCTTTATGTTGGTGCTAGATGGTACAGTCTGATTCCACTGCCCCCTTCTCTTAAAGGAACTCTGCAGGGAGGAGGAGCGTGTGTGTGTGCCATACAGGGAGAAGGGAAGGATCACTCCCCCTCCCCCACACAGACATTCTCTCTGCCAGGCTAGGGATCCCAATGATGCTTATTAACCTTCCCATACACTGGCAGGAAGCATTAGGAAGCTGCAGATGGGATAACAGGTCTGAGTAGGGTTACCAGGTTATCTGCTGCCTGGGGGGAGACTGAATGAATGGAATTAGCAGGGACATGATAATTGCATTAAAACTGCATCACTTCAGTTGTGTTTTTATCCAGGGGGCCTCCTAACCTCCATGTATGTATTATTTCTTATATAGCGCTACATAATCCGCATCGCTTTACAATTATTTACTCAATTCAAACAGGACCTGCCCAAAGAGCTTACAATCTAATCGCTTTATGTGCACACAGTATGTCTTTATGATTGGGGGTAGACGGAGTGCCCGGAGGAATCCCACGCAAGCACGGGGAGAACATACAAACTCCTTGCAGATGTGTCCAAGGGTGGAATCGAACCCAGGTTTCTGCTAACCACTGAGCCACTGTGCCCCATGTTTTATTCATATCACAACCTTGAGCCCTTGTTCCCAACAAAAAGTCCATGAATATGGGGTTGTTACTTTTACCCTGGAGCTGTTGCTGAATTACTAATCGCTGCATTTGACAGGTCTTGGCTCCAACATTCCCCTTTAATAGTTACACATATAGAAAAAACATGGTGCAGGCGCGCAGGGGGAGGATAATGAAGTAAACCGGTTTTAGCACAGCTTTGTGAAATGTGTTTCTCAATAGTGTCCGATGTAAGGGATGCTGGGGCACAGGAATTCTAGGAGTAATAAATACAGCTTGCAGGGCTGGACTCCCAAACATTAGTTTAGTTCAGTTTAAATGATTTGTGTTATTCCAATAGGGTTGTCAAATCTACCCTATGGAACAGGACAGTACAACCTGAAGTCCATGTTTAGAAACTACAACTCCCGCATTCCCTCTGTGGTTAAAGGGCTGCAGGTTGGGCAGCCTCTCTTCAAATATGAAATCTACAGGCTGTAAAGCTGGTATAACAATGTAATAATCCGACCTATCGGCATTTCACTGTTTCGGTCGGTGGGCCAAATTATTGTATGGGGCTTTTGCGTCTGCGACCGATCGCCGACCATTTTGTTAGTCCAATCGGGATTGCAATCTGATTGCGTGTAACCTGGCAGCATTGATTGCAATCTGTTTGTGTGTAACCTGGCTGCATTTATTGCAATCTGATTGTGTGTAATCTGTCTGCATTGATTGCAATCTGTTATGGTGTATGGCTGTATTGATTGCAATCTGATTGTGTGTAACCTGGCTGCATTGTTTGCAATATGATTGTGTGTAACCTGGCTGCATTGATTGCAATCTGATTGTGTGCAACCTGGCTGCATTGATTGCAGTCTGTTATGGTGTATGGCTGTATCGATTGCAATCTGATTGTGTGTATCCTGGCTGCATTGATTGCAATCTGATTGTGTGTAACCTGGCTGCATTGATTGCAATCTGTTATGGTGTATGGCTATCTTGTAGGGGATACCCATAACGTTTAATAAGAGACCGTACCGACCGCAAACCACTTAATGGATATCGCAAGTCACGTTATAACCATACCGACCGGCGAAAAACATCTTTAGGGGGATACCGCATCACTGTAATAACCGGACCGGAACCGCAGAACTAAGCTATTGGATAGCGCGCAAGCACTGGTTTGAATGACGCGTACCGAACGCAGAACGATCTGTATTGATACTCCAAGCTACTGTTTATAGACCGGTCCGGAACGGGGCAGAACTAAAAACTTTATGGGATCGTCGCAAGCACTGTTTCATAGACCGGGTACCGAACTGGCAGAGACGTCTTTAAGTTGGATATTCGCAATCAGCTGTGGTAATGAACCGGTACCAACACTGGCAAGCAACTCGATCTTTTATTGGATTCGCAGATCACGAATGGTTAATAGACCTACCGAACTGTCGAACGTAGTCTTTAGTGGAGGTCCGAGTAGCTGTTAGACCTTACCACCTGGCAGCTTTTAGGATGACACACGTTATGTAGCCGTACATGGTCTAAACTAAGGTTTTATGGAACTCGCATAGCTTGTTAATTAGACCGTAACCGAACGGGCAGAACTACTTAATTGGAATACTCAATCATCTGTTTAAATAGACCGGTACCGAACACCGGCAGAACTATCTTTATTGATATCAAACCGCTGTTTAATAGACCGGTACTGAACCGCGCAGAACTATCTTTATTGGATACTCGCAATCAGCTGTTTAATAGACCGGAAGACCGAAACTGTGCAACTATCTTTAGTGGATACTCCAATGCAGCTGTTTATGACCGTACCGAACGGCAGAACTATCTTTATGGAACTCGCATCAGCTGTTAATAGACCGTACCGAACCGGCAGAAACTATCTTTATTGGATACGCAATCACTGTTTTAATACCGTACCGAACCGGCAGAACTACTCTTTATTGGATACTCAATCAGTTGTTTAATAGACCGGTACCAAGCGGCGCAGAACTATCTTTATGATACGCAACACTGTTTATTAGACCGTGGTACCGAACCGGCATAACTATCTTTATTGGATATTCGCAATCAGCTGTTTTAATAGACCGGTACCGAACCGGCAGAACATCTTATTGGATATCGCAATCAGCTGTTTAATAGACCGTAACTGAACGGCATAACTATCTTTATTGGATACTCGCATCAGCTTTTTAATAACCGTACTCGAACGGCAGAACTATCTTTATTGGATTCGCAATCAGCTGTTTAATAGACCGTACCGAACTCGCAGAACTATCTTTATTGGATTTACTCGCATCAGCTGTTTAATAGACCGACCGACGGCAGAACTATCTTTATTGATATTCGCAATCACTGTTAATAGACCGGTACCGAACCGGCAGAACTATCTTTATGGATACTCAGAAATCACAGCTGTTTAAGAGACCGTACTGAACCGCCAGACACTACTTTATTGGATACTCGCAATCAGTCTGTTTAAAATATAGACCGTACCGACTGGCAAACTATCTTATTGGATACTTCGCAATCAGCTGGTTTAATTGACCGGTACCAAGACTGCAGAACTATCTTTATTGGATACTCGCAATCACTGTTATATAGACCGATACCGAACCAGGCAAACTATCTTTATGGATCTCGCAAATCAGCTGTTTAATGACCGGTACGCGGCGAACCGGCAGAACTATCTTTATTGGATATCGCAATCAGCTGTTTAATAGACCGGTACCGAACGGCGCAGAACTATCTTTATTGGATACTCCCAATCAGCTGTTTAATTGACCGGTACCGAACCGCAGAACTATCTTTAGTGTATATCGCAATCAGCTGTTTTAATGACCGGTACCGAACCGGCAGAAACTATCTTTATTGGATATCGCAATCAGCGTTTTTAATTAACCGGTACGGAAACGCAGAACTATCTTATTGGATATTCACAATCGCTGTTTAATAGACGGTACCGAACCGGCAGAACTATCTTTATTGTGAATCGCAATCAGCTGTTTAATGACCCGTACCGATACGGCAGAACTATCTTTATTGGATTACTCGCAATCAGCTGTTTAATGAACCGGTACCGAACCTGGCAGAACTATCTTATTGGATACTTGCAATCAGCTGTTTAATGAACGGTAACGAACGGCAAACTATCTTTATTGGATATTCGCAATCAGCTGTTTTAATAGACCGGTACCCGCCGCAGAACTATCTTTTGGATATCAATCACTGTTTAATAGAACCGGTAACTGAACCGCAAACTATCTTTTTGGATATCGTCAATCAGTCTGTTTATAGACCGGTACCAACTCGACAGAACTATCTTTATTGGATACTCCAATCAGCTGTTTATAGACCGTACACCGGTACCGCAGAGGACTATCTTTAGGATACTCCCAATCGCTGTTTAATAGACCGATACCGGAACCGGCAGAACTATCTTATTGGAATACTCGCAATCAGCTGTTTAATAACCGGTCCGAACCGGCAGAATATCTTTATTGATTTACTCGCAATCATCTGTTAATAGAACCGTACCGACCGCAGAACTATCTTTTGATTTACTCCGCAATCAGCTGTTTAAATTGACCGGTACCGAACCGGCAGAACTATCTTTATTGGATATCGCAATCACTGTTTAATAGACCGTACCGAACGGCAGAACTATCTTTATGGATATTCGCAATCAGCTGTTTAATGACGGTACCGAACGGGCAGAACTATCTTTATTGGATACTCGCATCAGCTGTTTAATGGACCGTACCGAACGGCAGAACTATCTTTATGTGGATTTCGCATCAGCTGTTTAATAGACCGGTACCAACCGGCAGACTATCTTTATTGGATACTCGCAATCAGCTAGCTTTAATAGACCGCGAACCGGACGCAGAACTATCTTTATTGGATATTCCACATCAGCTGTTTAATAGACCGGCTACCCAACCGGCAGAACTATCTTATTGGATATACTTCGCAATCAGCGTTTAATAGACCGGTACCGATACCGGCAGAACTATCTTTATTGGATATTTGATCAGCGTTAATATGACCGGTAGACCGACACGGCAAACTATCTTTATTTTGGATAATCGCAATCAGCTGTTTAATTGACCGGTACCAACCGGCAGAACTATCTTTATTGGATACTCGCAATCAGTTGTTTAATTAATAGACCGGACCGAACCGCAGAACTATCTTTATTGGATACTCGCAATCAGCTGTTTTAATAGACCGGGTACCGAACCGGCAGAACTATCTTTATTGGATATTCGCAATCAGTCTGTTTAAGATAGACGGTACCCGAATCCGGCAGAACTATCTTTATTGGATACTCGCAATCAGCTGTTTAATATGAACCGGTTACCAAAACCGGCAGAACTATCTTTATTGATACTCGCAATCACTGTTTAATAGACGGTACCAAACGAAAGAACTATCTTTATTGGATATCTCGCAATCAGCTGTTTAATTGACCGGTACCCCGAACCGGGAGAACTATCTTTATTGGATACCTCGCAAAATCTGTTTAATAGACCGGTATCAACAACCAGCAAACTATCTTTATTGGATCTTCGCAATCAGCTGTTTAATTGACCGTACCACCGAACCGCAGAACTATCTTTATTTATTCGCATCATGGCTGTTTAATATGACCGGTCCAACCGACCGGCAAACTATCTTATTGGATACTCGCATCACTGTTTAATTGACCGTACCGAACCGCAGAACTTCTTTATTTTGATATGAATCAGCGTTTTTAATAGCCAGTAACCAACCCGACAGAACTATCTTATTGGATACTCGCAAAAACTGTTTAATAGACCGGTACCCGGCGAACCGCAGTAACTATCCTTTAATTGTATAAGGTGAATCAGCTGTTTAATAGACCGGTACCGAACGGCCAGAACTATTTTTTTGCATTCACAATGCAACTATTCATTAAGTAAGTTATTAGTAGGGACCATGTCCCTTTAATAGATCAATGCCTACACTTTATTGTATTATTAGCTCTATGAGTTAATAATGGTAAATACCTTCATTCTAATGGTGCATGGCTGTGGTCACAATTGCCCTAACCCAAGCGGGGATCCATCTCTACTAATTAAAGCTGCCTTGCAATCCGATGCCAGCCATGCCGCCTCTTAATCTCAGACAGACAAGCGACTGATTACACAGAACTGTGGACACAGAAAATCCCACAGGCTGCCTGAGTTTAGTAAGTCCTACGAGCGTACTTAAGAACTCACAAACAGGGCAGTGGGTGATTCCTTGTACTCTATGCTGATGAAGGGTATTTCATCAAACATCCTGCCTGGTGATTTATAGGGCTCATACATTTCTACGTTCAGGAATTACTGACATTGAGGGTGGTAAACCATCCCCTCCCACCTTTTAAAAAAAAACAAACAAAAGGTAGATTGTTGGCCTATGATGACCTTGATCTTCTCGATTAGGAATGACAGGGTTGGAACGTGTAGTGAATGGGATCAATAGGAGTTGGGAACTTGATTTTTAAAAGGAATCTTTAGTTAAAGGTGGAGCGTTTGTACCGCGATGTTAGGGGGCGGACACGCCCAGAAACAGCTGATCAAACAAGATATCACTTGGGAGCTTATAGTGATATCACCGTTCTCACTTCCCTCCTAACTCGAGCGTGCTCATACTAAAACATGGGAGTGGGCATACCAATGTGCCTTTCCAACTAGGAAAAAGCATTACTTTTAAAAGAATCTGTTATTTTGTAAATAAAAATTGCATAGAAAGACAAGACTGGATTTGTTTCATATTCAGGGAAAATTTTAAGTTATTAAAAGCCAGAACCACAAATGTATTTCTACTATAAAGATTTGCTATAATGCTCAGACCAAATTCAACAATGGTGCCCAAAATGGATGCACATCTGAAAATAGCAGTTCCTTGCATACATTATAACACAGCTTATGAGGCTTAAGCCCCGATTGGATCCGTTATGCCACCATCCAAAGCCCATCTAGTATACTCATATTACAGTACAAGCAGGATAAGCTGAGGGTAAATAACATAATCCAATAAAAGGTATCATGTTGGGAATACAAATGACTACAGACTACTGCTAGAGGTAATTTATAATATTCTAAGGCAACTTTCTTTACGGATTAAAAGCCAAAAAATCCAGTACAATATGACATTTGACTATCCAGGTATTGGTATAAAACAAATCCCTGTTATACTTTATTGGACAAATGATCCATTATCTCGGCATCTGGTCCCTCAAACATTACTCCTATTATAAAACAAAACACGTTACAAAACAACTACCATGGCAAAGAAAAAATACTTGAATTTTTTATTACAACATCCTTCATCATATCTTTGTATATAATAATCTATTATTTAGGTAACACAAAAAACCATTTTAATTAAGAGAATACAAATATAATAAATATACTCCTCTATGGAAATACAACCACACAACTTACCCATAACCAGTAATAACCTATATACTCTCTATGGTAAATACCAACCACCAAATGCCATACAAATACCTATATACCTCTCTATGATAAATACCAACCACCAAATGTCAACAAATACCTATATACATACTCTCATGATAAATACAACCACCAATGCCATACAAATACTATATACTCTATGGTAATACAACCACCAAATGCCAAACAAATACCTATACTCTCTAACTTCGTATGGTAAATACCAACCACCAAATGCCAACAAATACCTATATACATTCTATGAGTAAATACCAAACACCACCAATCCAAAATACCTATTTACACTCTATGGTAAATACCAACCACCAAATGCCTACAAAACCTATATACTCTCTATGATAAATACCAACCACCAAATGGCATACAAACTCCTATATACTCTCTATGATAAATACCAACCACAAATGGCATACAAATACCTATATACTCTCTATGATAAATACCAACCACCAACATGCCGAACAAATTCCTATATACTCCTCTATGGTAAATACCAACCCCAAATGCCAACAAATACCTATATACTTCTATGATAAATACCAAAACCACGAATGCCATACAAATACCTATATACTCTCTATGATAAATACCAACCACCAAATGCGAACAAATACCTATATACTCTCTATGGTAAATACCAACCACCAAATGCCAATCAAATACCTATATTACTCCCTATGGTAAATACCAACCACCAAATGCCATACAAATACCTATATACTCTCTATGTAAATACCCACACCAAATGACCATACAAATACCTATATATCTCTATGGTAAATACCAACCACCAAATGCCGAACAAATACCTATATACTCTCTATGGTAAATACCAACCACCAAATGCCATCAAATACCTTATATACTCCTATGGTAATACCAACCACCAAATGCCATACAAATACCTATATACTCTCTATGGTGAATACCAACCACCAAATGCCAACAAATACCTATATACTCTCATGGTAAATACCGACCACCAAATGCCAACAATACCTATATACTCTCTATGATAAATCCAACCACCACATGCCGAACAAATACCTATATCTCTCTATGGTGAAATACCAACCACCATGCCGAACAAATACTATATACTCTCTATGGTAAATACCGACCACCCAAATGCCATACAAACCCTATATACTCTCTATGATAAATACCAACCACCAAATGCCATAACAATACCTATATACTCTCTCCTGGTAAATACCACCACCAAATGCCTACAAAATCCTATATTACTCTCTATGAATAAATACCAACCACCAAATGCCATAACAAATACCTTTTACTCTCATGGTAAATACCAACCACCAAATGCCGAACAAATACTATATACTCTCTATGGTAAATACCAACCACCAAATGCCATACAAATACTTATACTCTCTATGATAATACCAACCACCAAATGCCATACAAATACCCATATACATCTCTAGGATAAATACCAATCCACCAAATGCCATACAAATACCTAATACTCTCTTGGTAAATACCAACCACCCAATGCCGAACAAAACCTATATATTCTCTATGGTAATACCAACCACCAAATGCCATACAAATACCTATATACTCTCTATGAAAATACCAACCACCAAATGCCATACAATATACCTATATACTCTCTATGATAAAACCAACCACCAATGCCACAAATACCTTAATCTCTTATGATAATTACAACCACCAAATCAATGCCATACAAATCTATATACTCTCTTGGAATTACCACTACAAAGCCATACAATACCTATATACTCTCTATGATAAATACAGACCACCAAATGCCATACAAATACCTATTACGCTCTATATAAATACAACCACCAAATGCCATACAATAACTATATATTCCTCTATGATAAATACCAACCACCAAATGCCAAAAATCCTATTTACGCTCAATGTAAATACCAACCAATGCCGAAAATCCTATATACTCTCTATGGTAAATACCGACCACCAATGCCATACAAACACCTTATACTCTTAATACCTCTAAACAGGGTCAATGCAATATTATTCTTAGAGGAAGATTACCTCCCGGTTCCTGCAATGCAAAAATCCCTTTGCGAGATTTAGCATCGTGGATCCTGGACAGGTAACTCTGCACTCACCCCTATTCAAATTTTGTCGGTGCTTAGTAGCATGCAGCACCTGTGCCTTGCTATTTCTGAGTATTTTAGGCAACAACAGACCTCTGTGTAAAACCCACGCTAACCATATATACATATTGGGAAATGTAGTTAATACATTGTGGGAACGAGTGCTGGTAGGTTCCTATTGCGAAATGTATCTCCCCTTTGTGTGTGTTCACTCCAGACAGGGATAGCTCTGGTGTCATTATATCTTTATTGATCATGTTATTATATCACATTAAGTGAGTGAACTGCCATTGAGCATCTCTAAGCACGACTGTATCATGTATTATTAGCGAGGCAAATAATCACCTAGACCTCCTGAGTTCTCTAGGCCTAGTACCAATAGCAATGTATGGATAGTTAAGGTGGCCATACACTTGGGATTTCCAGTCGCAAATTCCACGGATACCAATGTATCTGTCATGTGATCTGCCAGCACATTGCGATGGGAACCTGCACACATGGCAACTGACCGTATCCCCATGGTGTCGATACCAGTCTTTGGTGGGCACTGACGATCAGTTCGGTAAAAGCACATACACTAACAATATGGGTAATTGCGGTACATGAACGACGGGATTTACCCATTATCGTTCATATGTATGGCCACCTTTAGGAGGTAAGGTATCTAACCATTTAGGGCTAGGCTACACAGGCCATTATCGTTCTATGTATGGCCACCTTAGGAGGGAAGGTATCTACCATCTTAGGGCTAGGCTACACTAGGCCATTATCGTTTCATATGTTGGCCACCTTTAGGAGGTAAGGTATCTACCATCTTAGGGCTAGGCTACAACACAAGGGCCATTATCGTTAATATGTATGGCCACCTTTAGGGAGTAAGGTATCTACCATCTTAGGGCTAGGCTACACTAGGGCCATTATCGTTCATATGTATGGCCAACCTTTAGGAGGTAATGTAAATCTACCATCTTAGGGCTAGGCCTACACTAGGGCCATTATCGTTCATATGTATGGCCACCACTTTAGGAGGTAAGGTATCTACCATCTTAGGCTAGGCTACACTAGGGCCATTATCGTTCATATGTATGGCCACCTTTAGGAGGTAAGTATCTACCATCTAGGGCTAGGCTACACTAGGGCCATTATCGTTCATATGTATGGCCACCTTTAGGAGGTAAGGTATCTACCATCTTAGGGCTAGGCTACACAGGGCCATTATCGTTCATATGTATGGCCACCTTTAGGAGGTAGGTATCTACCATCTTAGGGCTAGCTCACTAGGGCCATTATCGTTCATATGTATGGCCACCTTAGGAGTAAGGTATCTCTACCATTTTAGGGCTGGCTACACTAGGGCCATTATCGTTCATATGTATGGCCACCTTTAGGAGGTAAGGTATCTACCATCTTAGGGCTAGGCTACACAGGCCATTATCGTTCATATGTATGGCCACCTTTAGGAGGGTAAGGTATCTACCATCTTAGGGCTAGGCTACACGTCGGGCTATTATTATTAATTCGAACGTACTTAAAAAGCAGACACCAGTGTGGGCCAATTCCCAAGCGCAGTTTCAAGTAAAAATGGGAGGTAGGGTTGCTCTTTGAACCAACATCCCCGCATACAGTATCATAGATTGCTCTTGAAGACCTAAAAAAAAACCCTGGAAGCTCAGTTTTAGATTTTCTTTTAATGACCGTGTTTTCAGCCTTAGAGAATGGTATTCCTTCAGGCTTTGTATCGATTGGTAGTGCGCATTGTATTGTTATGGTCGGGCATTGCGAATGTTTCTTAACTGTTAACCGACTTTAAAACGTTATTTGGCAAATCTGAGCTATCAACCTGTAATATCTAGCACGTTTCAACTACAACATCACCATTTCCAAATATCTGATGACAGTGGTAGTGGAGGAGAATACATAAAAACATTGGAAAACTCTTCAGTATTTAATAAAACTCCTGGGCAGCTAACATATCCCCGCAGATGTGACGCCATAACATTTCTCAATGCATCAGGAGAGACCCCAATTTCATTCGGCGTAAAAGTCGACAAAAAAATGTCGTAAATGTTACGTAAAAATTTTATACATTGCGTGCAGAAATGTATTAGTCGGGCAAAAAAACAGAAAACTACGCAATACATAGCCCTGAGAGGTCAAAATGTTTTTCATTTCAATTAACCCTCTGGATTCCAGGGCTTGTGGCATTGGCTGGTGCCAGAGAGTTTCCCAGCGAGACGCCACTCAGAAACGGTTGGTGGCGCGTTGCCTTGGTAACCATCAGTCCTGTAATTTTCCTGGTGGATTCATTGTAGCAGCTAACTTAATAGCATTATCGCTCAGCAGCAACTAGGGGGGTAACGCCCGTCATTGGCGCTACCAATCGTTTGCTCGGTTGCAGAGTCTCTATATCTTGTAATGTGGACTGTAACAGACAACATCCCACGTTATTTGCCACCTTGGCCTTTAAACGAATATAGATCAGCATGGTGAAAGCGGCCAGTATTTCCATTAGAAGCATGCTGCAGGCTATATTGGATTCAGTGTAGCCCACATTTTAATGATCTGCTGCTTAGCCTAAAGCTAGGCGCACTATACAATTTCTCCTCCTGACCAACTCTTTGAGGCTTTCAACACCAGTCCACCAGGAGGCGCGAACGATTGTGTGGTCCATAGAGGACCGCACAATCGGTTGTGATTTTCTGACCTGTCCAATCACGTTCGTCCGTCCGATTTGGACGAACAATGGTCGGCGATCGGTCGCAGACGCAAAAGCCACCATACAATAATTTGGCCCGACCGACCGAAACAGTGAAATGCCGATAGGTCGGATTATTACATCGTGTATACCTAGCTTTACAGCCTGTAGATTTCATATTTGAAGAGAGGCTGCCCAACCTGCAGCCCTTTAACCACAGAGGGAATGCTGGGAGTTGTAGTTTCTAAACATGGACTTCAGGTTTACTGTCCTGTTCCATAGTGATTTGACAACCCTATTGGAATAACACAAATCATTTAAACGAACTAAACTAATGTTTGGAGTCCAGCCCTGCAAGCTGTTTTATTCACTCTAGAATTCCTGTGCATCCAGCATTCCCTTACATCGGGACACTATTGAGAAACACATTTCACAAGCTGTGCTAAAACCAGGTTTACTTCATTATCCTCCCCCTGCAGCCCTGCACCATGTTCTTTCTATATGTGTAACTATTAAAGGAATGTTGGAGCCAAGACCTGTCAAATGCAGCGATTAGTAATTCAGCAACAGCTCCAGGGTAAAAGTAACAACCCCTATTCATGGACTTTTTTTGGGAACAGAGGGCTCAAGGTTGTGATATGAATAAAACAGGGCAGCCCAGTGGCTCAGTGGTTAGCAGAAATCCTGGGTTCGATTCCACCCTTGGCCACATCTGCAAGGAGTTTGTATGTTCTCCCCGTGCTTGCGTGGGATTCCTCCGGGCACTTCGTTACCCCACAATCATAAAGACATACTGTGTGCACATAAAGGATTAGATTGTACTCTTTGGGGCAGGTCCTGGTGTGAATTGAGTAAATAATTGTAAAGCGATGCGGATTATGTAGCGCTATATAAGAATAAAATACATACTGGAGGTAGTCGGAGGACCCCTGGAATAAAAACACAACTGAATTGATGCAGTTTAAATGCAATTATCATGTCCCTGCTAATTCCATCTCTTCAGTCCTCCCCCAGGCAGCAGATAACCTGGTAACCCTACTCAGACCTGTTATCCCATTCTGCACTTCCTAATGCTTCCTGCCAGTGTATGGGAAGGGTTAATAAGAATCATTGGGATCCCTAGCCTGCAGAGGGAGAGAATGGGTCTGTGTGGGGGGGGGGAGTGATCCTTCCCTTCTCCCTGTATGGCACAAACACACACGCTCCTCCTCCCTGCAGAGGTTCCTTTAAGAGAAGGGGGCAGTGGAAATCAGACTGTACCATCTAATGCACCAACACATAAAGGAATGTAAGAGACCTGGAGATTAGACAGCCCTGGGTTTCCATGACAGTCACTACCAACAGGAAATCAGGAAAAGTCTGAGAGTGGATGAAAACACATTAATAAACACACAGGCCTGGTCCAAATCACTGCGATGTAATCAGATTGGCAATCATACAACCAGCCAGGATTATTCCAATCAGATTGCAATCAATATACAACCAGCCAGGTTATATACAATCAGATTGCAATCAATACACCCAGCCAGTTATAACAATCATATTGCAATCATACAACCAGCCAGGTTATATCAATCAGATTGCAATCAATACAACCACAGGATATATACATCAGATGCAATCAATACAACCAGCCGGTTATAACAATCAGATTGCAACAATACAACCACCAGGTTATAACAACAGATTGCAATCAATACAACCAGCCAGGTTATATGCAATCAGATTGCAATCAATACAAAACCAGCCAGGTTATATACAATCAGATTGCAATCAATACAACCAGCCAGGATATATACATCAGATTGCAATCATACAAACCAGCCAGGTTATACACATCAATTGCAATCAATACAACCAGCCAGGATATATACAATCATATGCAATCAATACACCCAGCCAGGTATATACAATCAGATTGCAATCAATACAACAGCCAGGTTATATACAATCAGACTGCAATCAATCCAACCAGCCAGGTTATATCAATCAGATTGCAATCAATACAACCAGCCAGTTATATACAATGATTGCAATCAATCCAACAGCAGTATAACAATCGATGCCAATCAATACAACAGCCAGGTTTATACAATCAGATTGCAATCAATACAACCAGCCAGGTTATATCAATCAGATTGCAATCAATACAACCAGCCAGGATATACAATCGAATTGCAATCAATACAACCAGCCCGGTTATATACAATCAGATGCAATCAATACAACCAGCCGGTTATATACATCGGATTGCAATCAATACAACCACCAGTTATATACAATCGACTACAATCAATACAACCAGCCAGGTTATATACAATTGGCCTGCAATCAATACAACCAGCCAGGTTAATACAAATCGGACTGCAATCAATACAACCAGCCAGGTTATATACAATGGACTGCAATCAATACAACCAGCCAGGTTATATTCAATCGGACTGCAACCAATACAACCAGCCAGGTTTATAATCACACGGATTGGCAGTCAATACAACCAACCGCAGGTTATACACAATCAGACTGCAATCAATACAACCAGCCGGTTATCCACAATCGGACTGCAATCAATACAACCAGCAGGTTATACACCAATCAACTGCAATCAATACAACCAGCCAGGTTATACACATCAGACTGCAATCAATACAACCAGCCAGGTTATACACAATAGACTGCAATCAATACAACCAGCCAGTTTATATACAATCAGATGCAATCAATACAACCAGCAGCCAGGTTATCACAAATCAGACTGCAATCAATACAACCACCAGGTTATATACAATCAGATTGCAATCAATACACCAGCCAGGTTACAACCCAAACAGATTGCAATTATGCAGCCAGGTTACACACATCAATTGCAATCAATACAGCCAGACAACCATAACAGATTGCAATCAATGCAGCCAAGTTACAACACATCAGATTGCAATCAATGCAGCCAACCAGGTTACACACAATCAGATTGCAATCAATGCAGCCAGGTTAACACAATCAGATTGCAATCAATAGAGCCTATGGCTGTATTGATTGCAATCTGATTGTGTGTAACCTGGCTGCATTAATTGCAATCTGTTTGGGTGTAACCTGGCTGGTTGTATTGATTGCAATCTGATTGTATATAACCTGGCGGGTTTGTATTGATTGCTCTGATTGTGTATAACCTGGCTGGTTGTATTGATTTGCAATCTGATTGTATATACCTGGCTGGTTTATTGATTGCAGTCTGATTGTGTATAACCTGGCTGGTTGTATTGATTGCAGTCTGATTGTGTATAACCTGGCTGGTTGTATTGATTGCAGTCTGATTGTGTATAACCTGGCTGGTTGTATTGATTGCAGTCTGATTGTGTATAACCTGGCTGGTTTATTTATTGCAGTCTGTATTTGTATAACCTGGCTGGTTGTATTGACTGCAATCCGTTTGTATATAACCTGGCTGGTTGTATTGGTTGCAGTCCGATTGAATATAACCTGGCTGGTTGTATTGATTGCAGTCCAATTGTATATAACCTGGCTGGTTGTATTGATTGCAGTCCGATTGTAATAACCTGGCTGGTTGTATTGATTGCAGTCCAATTGTATATAACCTGGCTGGTTGTATTGATTGCATTCCGATTGTATATAACCTGGCTGGTTGTATTGTTTGCAGTCCATTGTATATAACCTGGCTGTTTGTATTGATTAGTCCGATTGTTATATAACTAACCGGTGTTGTATTGATTGCATCCGATTGTATATAACCTGGCTGGTTGTATTGATTGCAATCCGATTGTATATAACCTGGCTGGTTTGTATTGATTGCAATCTGATTGTATTAACCTGGCTGGTTGTATTGATTGCAGTCTTATTGTGTATAACCTGGCTGGTTTGTATTGATTGCAGTCTGATTGTGTATAACCTGGCTGGTTGTATTGATTGCAGTCTGATTGTGTATAACCTGGCTGGTTGTATTGATTGCAGTCTGATTGTTTTATAACCTGGCTGTTTGTATTGATTGCGTCTGATTGTGTATAACCTGGCTGGTTGTATTGACTGCAATCCGTTGTATATAACCTGGCTGGTTGTATGGTTGCATCCGATTGAATATAACCTGGCTGGTTGTATTGATTGCAGTCCAATTGTTTAACCTGGCTGGTTGTATTGATTGCAGTCCGATTGTATATAACCTGGCTGGTTGTATTGATTGCAGTCCAATTGTATATAACCTGGCTGGTTGTATTGATTGTAAGTCCGATTGTATATAACCTGCTGGTTGTATGATTGGCATCCGATTGTATATAACCTGCGGTGTTGTATTGTTGCAATCCGATTGTATATAACCTGGCTGTTGATGATTGCAATCCGATTGTATATAACCTGGCTGGTTGTATTGAGTTCAATCGGATTGTATATATCCTGCTGGCTGTTGTGTTGATTGCAATCCGATTGCATATAACTTGGCTGGTTGTATTGATTGCAATCTGATTGTATATAACCTGGCTAGTTGTATTGATTGCAATCTGATTGCATATAACCTGGCTGGTTGTATTGATTGCAATCTGATTGCATATAACCTGGCTGGTTGTATTGATTGCAGTCTGATTGTATATAACCTGGCTGGTTGTATGATTGCACTCTGATTGTAATAACCTGGCTGGTTTGTATTGATTGCAATCTGATTGTATATATCCTGGCTGGTTGTATTGATTGCAATCTGATTGTGTATAACCTGGCTGGTTGTATTGATTGCAATCTGATTGTATATATCCTGGCTGGTTGTATTGATTGCAATCTGATTGTATATAACCTGGCTGGTTGTATTGATTGCAATCTGATTGCATATAACCTGGCTGGTTGTATTGATTGCAATCTGCTTGTATATAACCTGGCTGGTTGTATTGATTGCAATCTGATTACATCCTGCATGATTTGGACCAGGCCTGTGTGTTTATATATGTGTTTTCATCATCCACTCTCAGACCTTTTCCTGATTTCCTGTTGGTAGTGACTGTCTTGGAAACCCAGGGCTGTCTAATCTCCAGTCTCTTACATTCCTTTATGTGTTGGTGCATTAGATGGTACAGTCTGATTTCCACTGCCCCTCTCTTAAAGGAACCTCTGCAGGGAGGAGGAGCGTGTGTGTTTGTGCCATACAGGGAGAAGGGAAGGATCACTCCCCCCCCCCACCACAGACCCATCTCTCTTCCTCTGCCAGGCTAGGACCCAATGATGCTTATTAACCCTTCCCATACACTGGCAGGAAGCATTAGGAAGCTGCAGAATGGGATAACAGGTCTGAGTAGGGTTACCAGGTTATCTGCTGCCTGGGGGGAGACTGAATGAATGGAATTAGCAGGGACATGATAATTGCATTTAAACTGCATCACTTCATTGTGTTTTTATCCAGGGGTCCTCCTACTACCTCCATGTATGTATTATATTTCTATATAGCGCTACATAATCCGCATCGCTTTACAATTATTTACTCATTCATCACACCAGGACCTGCCCCAAAGAGCTTACAATCTAATCGCTTTATGTGCACACAGTATGTCTTTTATGATTGTGGGTAGACGGAGTGCCCGGAGGAATCCCACGCAAGCACAGGGAGAGAACATACAAACTCCTTGAAGATGTGTCCAAGGGTGAATCGAACCCAGGTTTCTGCTAACCACTGAGCCACTGTGTGCCCATGTTTTATTCATATCACACACCTTGAGCCCTCTGTTCCCAAACAAAGTCCATGAATATGGGGTTGTTACTTTTACCCTGGAGCTGTTGCTGAATTCTAATCGCTGCATTTGACAGGTCTTGGCTCCAACATTCCCTTTAATAGTTCACATATAGAAAAAACATGGTGCAGGGCTGCAGGGGAGGATATGAAGTAAACCTGTTTTAGCACAGCTTTGTGAAATGGTTTTCTCAATGTTGTCCCGATGTAAGGGAATGCTGGATGCACAGGAATTCTAGGAGTAATAAATACAGCTTGCAGGGCTGGACTCCCAAACATTAGTTTAGTTCAGTTTAAATGATTTGTGTTTATTCCAATAGGGTTGTCAAATCTACCCTATGGAACAGGACATACAACCTGAAGTCCATGTTTAGAACTCCAACTCCCATCTTCCCTCTGTGGTTAAAGGGCTGCAGGTTGGGCAGCCTCTCTCACAATATGAAATCTACAGCTGTAAAGCTAGTATACACAATGTAATAATCCGACCTATCGGCATTTCACTGTTTCGGTCGGTCGGCCAAATTATTGTATGGTGGCTTTTTGCGTCTGCGACCGATCGCCGACCATTTGTTCGTCCAATCGGACGGACGAACGATTGGACAGGTCGAAAATCACAACCGATTGTGCGGTCCTCTATGGACCACACATCGTTCGGCCCCCTCCTGGTGGACTGGTTGAAAGCCTCAAAGAGTTGGTCAGGAGGAGAAATTGTATGTGTGCACCTAGCTTTAGGCTAAGCAGCAGATCATTAAATATGTGGGGCTACCTGAATCCAATATAGCCTGCAGCATGCTTCTAATGGAAATACTGGCAGCCTTTCAACCATGCTGATCCTATATTCAGATTTAAAGGACCAAGGTGGCAAATAACGTGGGATGTTTGTCTGTTACAGTCCACATTACAAGATATAGAGACTCTGCACCGAGCAAACATTGGTAGCGCCAATGACGGGCCTTTACCCCCCTAGTTGCTGCTGAGCGATAATGCTATTAAGTTTAGCTGCTACAATGAATCCACCAGGAAATTACAGGACTGATGGTTACCAAGCAACGCGCCACAACAGTTTCTGGTGGCGTCTCGCTGGAAACTCTCTGGCACCCAGCCAATGCCACAAGCCCTGGAATCCAGAGGTTAATTGAAATGAAAAACATTTTGACACTCTCAGGGCTATGTATTGCGTAGTTTTCTGTTTTTTTTTGCCCGACTAATACATTTCTGCCACGCAATGTCTAAAATTTTTACGTAACATTTACGACATTTTTTTGTCGACTTTCTACGCCATGAAATTTGGGGTCTACTCCTGATGCATTGAGAAATGTTTATGGCGTCACGTCTGCAGTGATATGTTAGCTGCCCAGGAGTTTTTATTAAATACTGAAGATTTTCCAATGTTTTTATGTATTCTCCTCCCACTACCACTGTCATCAGATATTTGGAAATGGTGATAGTTGTAGTTGACAAGTGCTAGATAATTACAGGTTGCATAGCTCAGATTCTGCAAATAACGTTTAAAGTCGGTTAACATTTACAGAAACATTCGCAATGCGCCGACATAACAATACAATGCGCACTACCAATCGATACAAAGCCTGAAGGAATCACCATTCTCTAAGGCTGAAAACACGGTCATTAAAGAAAACTAAACTGAGCTTCCAGGGTTTTTTTAGTCTTCAAGAGGAATCTATGATACTGTATGCGGGAGGTTGCAAAGAGCAACCCTACCTCCCATTTTTACTTGAAACTGCGCTTGGGAATTGGCCCCACACTGGTGTCCGCTTTTTAAGCACGTTCGAATAATAATAATCCCCGGTGTAGCCTGCCCTAAGATGGTAGATACCTTACCTCCTAAAGGTGGCCATACATATGAACGATAATGGTCTTGTGTAGCCTAGCCCTAAGATGGTAGATACCTTACCTCCTAAAGGTGGCCATACTATGAACGATAATGGCCCTAGTGTACCTAGCCCTAAGATGGTAGATACCTACCTCCTAATGTGGCCATACATATGAACGATAATGGCCTTGTGTAGCCTAGCCCTAAGATGGTAGATACCTTACCTCCTAAATGTGGCCATACATATGAACGATAATGGCCCTAGTGTAGCCTACCCTAAGATGGTAGATACCTACCTCCTAAAGGTGGCCATACATATGAACGATAATGGCCCTAGTGTAGCCTAGCCCTAAGATGTAATACCTTACCTCCTAAGGTGCCATAAATATGAACATAATGGTCCTATGTAGCCTAGCCCTAAGATGGAGATACCTACCTCCTAAAGGTGGCCAAACATGAAACGATAATGGCCCTAGTGTAGCCTAGCCCTAAGATGGTAGATACCTTACCTCCTCCTAAAGGTGCCATACATATGAACGATAATGGCCCTAGTGTAGCCTAGCCCTAATTGGTAGATACCTTACCTCCTAAAGGTGGCCATACATATGACGATAATGCCTTGTGTAGCCTAGCCCTAAGATGGTAGATACCTTACCTCCTAAAGGTGGCCATACATATGAACGATAATGGCCTTGTTTAGCCTAGCCCTAAGATGGTAGATACCTTACCTCCTAAAAGTGCCATACATATGAAACATAATGGCCTTGTGTAGCCTAGCCCTAAGATGGTAGATACCTTACCTCCTAAAGGTGGCCATACATATGAACGATAATGGCCCTAGTGTACCTAGCCCTAAGATGGTAGATACCTTACCTCTACCTCAAAGGTGGCCATACTATGAACGATAATGGCCCTAGTGTACCCTAGCCCTAAGATGGTAGATACCTACCTCAAAGGTGGCCATACATATGAACGATAATGGCCCTAGTGTAGCCTAGCCCTAAGATGGAGATACCTTACCTCCAAGGTGGCCATACATATGAACGATAATGCCTTGTGTAGCCTACCCTAAGATGGTAGATACCTTACCTCCTTAAAGTGGCCATACATATGAACGATAATGGCCCTAGTGTGCCTACCCTAAGATGGTAGATACCTTACCTCCTAAATGTGGCCATACATATGAACGATAATGGCCCTAGTGTAGCCTAGCCCTAAGATGGTAGATACCTTACCTCCTAAAGGTGGCCATACATATGAACGATAATGCCCTAGTGTAGCCTAGCCCTAAGGGTAGATACCTTACCTCCTAAAGGTGGCCATACATATGAACGATAATGGCCTTGTGTAGCCTAGCCCTAAATGGTAGATACCTTACCTCCTAAAGGTGGCCATACATATGAACGATAATGGCCCTATGTAGCCTAGCCCTAAGATGGTAATACCTTACCTCCTAAATGGGCCATACTATGAACATAATGGCCTGTGTAGCCTAGCCCTAGATGGAGATACCTTACCTCCTAAATGTGGCATACATATACGATATGGCCTTGTGTAGCCTAGCCCTAAGATGGTAGATACTTACCACCTCCAAAATGTGGCCATACATATGAACGATAATGGCCCTAGTGTAGCCTAGCCCTAAGATGGTAGATACCTTACCTCCTAAATGTGGCCATACATATGAACGATAATGGCCCTAGTTAGCCTAGCCCTAAGATGGTAGATACCTTACCTCCTAAAGGGTGGCCATACATATGAACGATAATGGGTAAATCCCGTCGTTTCATACGACCGCATTACCATTATTGTTTTAATGTATGTGCTTTTCCCGACTGATCGTAGTGCCCACCAAAGACGGTAGTCGCCACCATGGGGATCGGTCAGTTGCCATGTGTGCAGGTTCCCATCGCAAGTGTCTGACAGATCACATGACAGATCACATTGGTATCCGTCGGCACATTCGATGGAAATCCCAAGTGTATGGCCACCTTAACTATCACTACATTGATATTGGGTACTAGGCCTAGAGAACTCAGGAGGTCTAGGTGATTATTTGCCTACCTGCTAATAATACTGATACAGTCGTGCTTAGAGAATGCTCAATGGCATGTTCACTCACTTAATGTATTATAAATAACATATCAATAAATATAATACACCAGAGCTCTCCCTGTCCTGGATGAACACACACAAAGGGGAGATAGATTTCGCAATAGGAACCTACCAGCACCTCGTTCCCACAATGTATTAACATACATTTCCCAATATGTATTATAGGGTTAGCTGGGGTTTTACACAGAGGTCTGTGTTGCCTAAAATACTCAGAAATAGCAAGGCACAGGTGCTGCTGCTACTACGCACCGCAAAATTTGAATAGGGGTGAGTTGGCAGAGTTACCTGTCCAAGATCCCACTTGCACTAAATCCTCGCAAAGGATTTTTGCATGGCAGGAACTCGGGCAGGTATGCTTCCTCAGAATATAATATTGCATTGCCCCTGTGTAGAGGTATATAGAGAGTATATAGGTGTTTGTATGGCATTGGTGTCGGTATTTACCAAGAGAGTATAGTTTTTGATGCATTTGGTGGTCGTATTACATAGAGAGTATATAGGTATTTGTTTCGGCATTTGTTGGTTGGTATTTTACCATTGAGCGTAAATAGGTATTTGTTGATTTGGTGGTTGGTATTTACCATAGGAAGTATATGGTTTGTTGGCATTTGGTGGTTGGTATTTACCATAGAGAGTATATAGGTATTTGTGGTGATTATTAGGTATGGTAGTTCTTCTTATTTACCATAGAGTATAGATAGTTTTTCGGCATTGGTGGTTGGTATTCACCATAGAGTGTATAGGTATTTGTTTGGCATTTGGTGGTTGGTATTACGATAGAGAGTATATAGGTATTTGTATGGCATTTGGTGGTTGTATTTATCATAGAGATTATATGGTATTTGTATGGCATTTGGTGGTTGGTATTTACATAGAGTGTATATAGGTATTTGTATGGCATTTGGTTGTTTTGATTTATCATAGAGAATATATAGGTATTTGTATGGCATTGGTGTTTGGTATTTACATAGAGAGTATATAGGTATTGTACGGCATTTGGTGGTTGGTATTTACCATAGAGAGTATATAGGTATTTTGTATGGCATTTGGTGGTTGGTATTTACATAGAGTATATAGGATTTGTATGCATTTGGTGGTTGTATTTACCATAGGAGTATATAGGTATTTTGTATGGCATTTGGTGGTTGGTATTTACCATAGAGAGTATATAGGTATTATTTGTATGGCATTTGTGGGTGGTATTTATCATAGAGAGTATATGGTGTTTTGTATGGCATTTGGTGTTGTATTTATCATAGAGAGTATATAGGTATTTGTTTGCATTTGGTGGTGTATTTACCATAGAGAGTATATAGGTATTTGGTTCGCATGTGGTGGTTGGTATTTATCATAGAGAGTATATAGGTATTTGTTTGGCATTTGGTGTCGGTATTTACCATCGAGAGTAATAGGTATTTGTTCGCATTGGGGTTGGTATTCACCATAGAGAGTATATAGGTTTGTGTATGGCATTTGGTGGTCGGTATTTTACCATAGAGAGTTAATAGGTATTTGTTCGGCATGTGGTGGTTGGTATTATCATAGAGAGTATATACGGTTTTGTTGGCATTGGTGGTCGGTATTTACCATCGAGAGTATATAGGTATTTGTTCGGCATTTGGTGGTTGGTATTCACCATAGAGAGTATATAGGTATTGTATGGCATTTGTGGTTGGTATTTACCATAGGAGTATATAGGTATTTGATTGGCATTTGGTGTTTGGTATTTACCATAGAGAGTATAGTAGGTATTTGTTTCGGCATTTGGTGGTGGTATTTACCATAGGAGTATATAGGTATTTGTATGGCATTTGGTGGTTGGGTATTTACCATAGAGAGTATATAGGTATTTGTATGGCATTTGGTGGTTGGTATTTACCATAGGGAGTATATAGGTATTTGATTGGCATTGGTGGTTGGTATTTACCATAGAGATATATAGTTTTGTTTGGCATTTGGTGGTTGGTATTTACCATAGAGAGTATATAGGTATTTGTAGGCATTCGTGGTTGGTATTTATCATAGAGAGTAATATAGGTATTTGTTTTTTGTTTGGCATTTGGTGGTTGGTATTTACCATAAGTATATGGAATTTGTTCGGCATGTGGTGGTTGGTATTTATCATAGAGAGTATATCAGGTATTTTTGTTATGCCATTTGGTGGTTGGTATTTATCATAGAGAGTAATAGTATTTGTATGCATTTGGTGGTTGTATTTATCTAGAATATATAGGTTTTGTATGCATTTGGTGGTTGGTATTTACCATAGAGTATAATAGGTATTGTTTGGCATTTGGTGGTTGGTGATTTACCATAGAGATGTAATAGGTATTTGTTTGGCATTTGGTGGTTGGTATTTTACCAGAGAGGAGTTTAGAAGAGTATATAGGTATTTGTTTGGCATTGTGGGTGGTCTGTATTTACTAGATAGATATAGATTTGTTCGGATTTGGTGGTTTGGTATTTATCATAGAGAGTATATAGGTATTGTGTATGGCATTTGGGGTTGGTATTTACCTCATAGAGAGTATAGGTATTTGTGTGGGCATTGGTGGTTGGTATTTATCAATGATAGTATATAGGTATTTGATGGCATTTGGTGGTTGGTATTTACATAGAGTATATAGGTATTTGTATGGCATTTGGTGGTTGGTATTTATCCATAGAGAGTATATAGGTATTTGTATGGATTTGGTGGGTTGTATTACCATAGAGAGTATATTTTATATATTTATTATTCTCTTAAAATGGTTTGTTTGTTTCACCTTAAATACTATTATCACAACTGAAATGCAGACGAGTTGTAATAAAACAGTTTCAAGTATTTTTCTCTTTGTCGGTAGCTGTGTTAACTGTTTCTGTTATAAGTGGTAGTATGTTATGGAGGGACCCGATGCCGAGACTAATGATCCTTTGTCCAAAGAACAGGATTCTGTTATTTACACCAATACGCCTGGCAGTCAATGTACATATTGACTGGATTTTGTGGCTATTAATCTCTGGAAAGAAATTGCCTTAAATAATTACTATTACCCCTCTATGCAGTATTAGTACTGTTATCTTTTTGTATTCCAACATTATGACCTTTAATTAGATTATGTTGATTACCCAGCATCCTGCTACTATAAATATGTTGTATAGCATGGTCTGGGATGGCAACGGATCCATCGGGCTAGGCCTCACTAAGCTGTATAATGTATGCAATGTGGAACTGCTTTTCAGATGGCCATCCATTTTGGGCACCATTTTGAATTTGGTCTAGAGCATTAAGCAAATCTTTAAGTAGAAATACATTTTGTTTCTGGCTTATAACTTAAAATTTTCCTGAATGAAACAATCCAGCTCTTGTCTTTCTATGCAATTTTATTTAAACAAAAATACAGCATTTTAAATGTAATGTCTTTTTCCTAGTTGGAAAGGCCATTGGGTCTGCCCACTCCCATGTTTTATGGTCTGAGCACGCTCAGATTAGGAGGGAAGTGAGAATGATTACACATATAAAAGTCAAGTGATATCTTGTTTTGATCAGCTGTTTTCTGGGCTGTAAATCGGGTACAAACGTCATTTAACTAAAATTCCTTTAAAATAAGTTTTTTGATCCATCATAGTTCGACTAATCAGGACAAGGTTCTGGCCTAACAATTATCTTTGTTTCTTCTTAAAAAGGGGGATAGTTTAACCACCTCAATGTCATAATTCCTGAACGTAGAATGTATTGACCCTATAAATCACAGGGCCGATGTTTGAATTGAAATCCCTTCAATCAGCATAGAGTACAAGGAACTCGACACAACACTCCTGATTTGTTGAATTCTAAGTATCGCTCGTAGGGACTTACTAAACTCAGGCAGCCTGTGATTCTTTCTGTGTCACAGTTCTGTGTATCAGTCGCTGTCTGCTCTGAGATTAAGAGGCGCATGGCTGGCATCGATTGCAAGGCAGCTTTAATAGTAAGATGGATCCCAGCTTGGTTAGGGACAATGTGACCCACCATGGCACATTAGAAGAAGTGTATTTAACATTTTACTAACTCATAGCAATGAATACATATCAATATAATGTAGGCATTGATCATTTAAAGGGACATGGTCTCATAATAACTTACTTAATGAATAGTCACTGTGAATGCAAAAAAATATTTTCTTGCCATTTCGGTACCGGTCTTTATAAACAGCTGATCACACATTATACAATAAAGGATTAGTTCTCGCTGCGGTTTCGGTACGGTCTATAAACATTTATTGCGAGTATCCAATAAGATCGTTCTGTCGGTTTCGTACTGGCTATAAACAGCTGACACCATATAACAATAAGAGACGTTCTGCGGTTCGGTACCATGGTCATTAAACAGCTGATTGCGAGTATCCAATAAGATTTTCTGCCGGTTTGGGACGGTCATATAAACGCTGATCGCGAGTAACCAATAAAGATAGTTCTGCGGTTTCGAGTACCGGTCAATTAAACAGCTGATTGCGAGTATCCAATAAAGATAGTTCTGCTGGTTGATAACGCGGTCTATTAAACAGCTTGATTGCGAGTATCCAATAAAGATAGTTTCTCCCGTGTTCGGTACCGTCATTAAACAGCTGATGTCGAGTATCCAATAAGATAGTTCTTCCGGTTGGTACCTGCTATTAAACATCTGATTGCGAGTATTCAATAAAGATAGTTCTGCCGGTTGGTACCGTCAACTTAAACAGCTGATTGCGAGTATCCAATAAAGAAGTTCTGCTCGGATTTGGGTACCGTCTATTAAACAACTGATTGCGAATATTCCAATAAAGATAGTTCTGCCGGTTCGGTACGGTCTATTAAACAGCTGATTGCGAGTAATCCAAATAAAGATAGTTCTGCCGGTTCGGTAACCGGTCAATTAAACAGCGGATTGCGAGTATCCATAAAGATAGTTCTGGGCCGGTTCGTACCGTCAATTAAACAGCTGTTGCGAATTATCCAATAAATAGTTTTCTGCGGTCGGTACCGGTCTATTAAACAGCTGATTGCAAATATCCAATAAGATAGTTCTGCCGGTTATCGGTACCGGTCTATTAACAGCTGATTGCGAGTATCCAATAAAGATAGTTCTGCCGGTTTGGTACCGGTCAATTAAACAGCTGATTGCGAGTATAAATAAAGAAGTTCTGCCGGTTCGGTACCGGTCATAAAACAGCTATTGGAATATCCATAAAGATAGTTTTGCCGGTTCGGTACCGGTCAATTAAACAGCTGATGCGAGTATCCAATAAAGATAGTTCTGCCGTTCGGTACCGGTCTATTAAACGCTGATTGCGATATCCAATAGATAGTTCTGCCGGTTCGGTTACCGGTCCATTAAACAGCTGATTGCGAGTATCCAATAAGATAGTTCTGCCGGTTTCGGTACCGTCTTTAAACAGCTGATTGCGAGTCCAATAATATAGTTCTGCCGTTCGGTACCGGTCATTAAACGCTGATTGCGATATCCAATACAATATAGTTCTGGCCGTTCGGTACCGGTCTATTAAACAGCTGATTCGAATATCCATAAAGATAGTTCTGTCGGATTGTGGTCAGGTCTATTAAACAGTCTGATTGCGAGTATCCAATTAAAGATAGTTCTGCTGGTTCATTACTGGCTAGTTAAACAGCGATTGCGAGTATCCAATAAGATAGTTCTGCGTTTCAGTACCGGTCTATTAAACAGCTGATTGATAGTATCCAATAAAGATAGTTCTGCGCCGGTTCGGTACCGGTCTATAAACAGCTGATTGGATATCCAATAAAGATAGTTCTGCCGATTTCGGTACCGGTCTATTAAACAACTGATTGCGATATCCAATAAAGATAGTTCTGCCAGTTCGGTACCGGTCTATAAACAGCTGATTGCGAGATCCAATAAGATTAGTTTCTGCCGTTCGGTACCGGGTCAATTAAACAGCTGATTGGAGTATCCATAAAGATAGTTCTGCCGTTCGTACCGGTCAATTAAACAAGCTGATTGCGGTATCCAATAAGATAGTTCTGCCGGTTCGGTAACCGGTCCTATAAACAGCTGAATTGCAGATATCCAATAAAGAGAGTTCTGCCGGTTCGGTACCGGTCTTATTAAACAGCTGATTGCGATATCCACAATAAGATAGTTCTGCCGGTTCGGTATACGTCATTAAACAGCTGATTGTGAATATCCAATAAAGATAGTTCTGCCGTTCGTGTCCGGTCATTAAACGCTGATTGCGAGTATCCATAAAGATAGTTCTGCCGTTCGGTACCGGTCTATTAACAGCTGATTGCGATATCCAATAAAGATAGTTTCTGCGCGGTTCGGTAGGTCGGTATTAAAACAGCTGATTGCGAGTATCAATTAAAGATAGTTCTGGCCGGTTCGGTACCGGTCATTAAACAGCTGATTGCGAGTATCCAATAAAGATAGTTCTTGGCCGGTTCGGTACGGTCTATTAAACGCTGATTGCGAGTATCCAATAAAGATAGTTCTTTTGCCGTTCGGTACCGGTCTATTAAACAGCTGATTCTGAATATCCAATAAAGATAGTTTCTGTCGTTTGGTACCGGTCTATTAACCAGCTGATGCGATATCCATAAAGATAGTTTCTGCTGGTTCAGTACTGCCTATTAACAGCTGATTGGAGTATCCATAAAGATAGTTCTGCGTTCAGTACCGGTCTATTAAAACAGACTGATTGTGAGTATCCAATAAGATAGTTTGCTGGTGGTACCGGTCTATTAAACAGCTGATTGCGAGTATCATAAAGATAGTTTCTGCCGGTTCGGTACCGGTCTATTAACAGCTGATTGCGGAATATTCAATAAGATATATGTCCGTTTGGTACCGGTCTATTAAACAGCTGATTGCGAGTATCCAATAAAGATAGTTCTGCTGGTTCAGTACGGCCTATAACAGCTGATTGCGAGTATCCAATAAAGATAGTTCTGCCGGTTCGTACCGGTCTATTAAAACAGCTGATTGTGAGTATCCAATAAAGATAGTTTGTCCGGTTCAGTACCGGTCTATAAACAGCTGATTGCCAGTAATCATAAAGTGTTCTGCTGGTTCGGTCCGGTCTATAAACAGCTGATCTGCGAGTATTAATAAAGATAGTTCTGCTGTTCTGTAACGGTCTATTAACAGCTGATGAATTATCCATAAATAGTTCTGCCGTTCGGTCACGGTCTATTTAAAACCGCTGATCGAATTATCCAATAAGATAGTTCTGCCGTTTCGGTACCGGTCTATTAAACAGCTGATTCGTGAGTATGCAATAAAGATATGTTCTGCCCGGTCGGTAACGGTTATTTAAACACTCATTGCAATACCAATAAGGATAGTTTTCTGCTCCTTGGTACCGGTCATTAAACAGCTGATCGCGAGTATCCAATAAAGATAGTTCTGCCGGTTTCGGTCGGTCTATTAAACAGCGATTGCGAATGTCCATAAAGATAGTTCCTGCCGTTCGGTACCGGTCTATTAAACAGCTGATGCGAATGTCCAATAAAGATAGTTTGCCAGTTCGGTTACCGGTCTATTAAACAGCGATTGCGAGTATCCATAAAGATAGTTCTGCCAGGTTCGGTACCGGTCTATTAACAGCTGATTTCGTGATATCATAAAGATAGTTCTGCCAGTTCGGTACGGTCTATTAAACAGCTGATTGCGGAGTATCCAATAAAGATAGTTCTGGCGGCTTCGTATACCGGTCTATTCAAAGCTGATTCGGAATATCCAATAAGATAGTTCTCCGGTTCGGTACCGGTCTATTAAACAGCTGATTGCGAGATATCAATAAAGATAGTTCTGCCGGTCGGTACGGTCTATTAAACAGCTGATGCGATATCCAATAAGATAGTTTCCTGCCGTCGGTACCGGTCTATAAACAGCTGATTGCGAGTATCCAATAAAGATAGTTCTGCCGGTTCGGTACCGGTCTATTAAACAGCTGACTGCGAGTATCCATAAAATATCTGGCGGTTCGGTACTATTAACAGTGATTCGAATTAATAAAGATATTCTGCCAGTTTGCGGTACCGGTCTATTAAACAGCTGATGCGAATATCCATATAAGATAGTTCTGGCCAGTTCGGTACCGGTCTATTAAACAGCTGATGTGAGTAAACAATAAGAGAGTTCTGCCATGTTCGGTACTCGTCTATTAAACAGCTGATTGCGAATATCCACTAAAGATAGTTCTGCCAGGTCGGTACCGGTCTATTAAACAGCTGATGCGAGTATCCAATAAAATAGTTTCGCCGGTTCGGTACGGTCTATTAAACCGCTGATTGCGAGTATCAATAAGATAGATAGTTCTGGCCGTTTCGGTATCGGTCTTAAACAGCTGATGCGAGTATCCAATAAAATAGTTCTCGTTGGTCTGGACCGGTCTATTAAACAGCTGATTGCGAGGATATCAATAAAGATATTTCTGCTGGTTCGCAACGGATTAAAAGTTTTGAAACGTCCACTACATTTTAAAGTTGTGTATTTTTTCTTTCCTAGTGTTAACGAGCCCTAATAATACCCTAATCTGGAGCTAATAAAATTGTTTTTCTGCCACCTAGTGGTCACAATGGGGTACAATGGCATCATCAATCAGCCAACTTCATTTCAGATCAGTGTTTTTCACTGTTATTCAGATCCCTTTCATAAGAAGAGACCACAAAATGCAAAATGTGTATGGTACAACCTGTACCTTTGCATTGAAGGCTTATATGGTTTTTAGCTTCCAGCTAGGTGATGGTAAGCTTGATTTTAATTTCTTTTCTTCTGTCAGCCTGTGATGTCACAATACCTGGTGATGTCACAATGCCAGTTTATGTCACAAAACCTGGTGATGTCACAAGCCTGTTGGTTTGATCTATTTTTATCATTTTTGATTGCGAGGTAGTAGGTGTTTTTTCTAACTTGCTCTGATAGTTGCAATTTTCTTTGAGTTCTTGGTGATTATTCTAGAGATTTTAAGATTTTTGCTTCCATTTTTTTTTTTTTCCATTTCTGATTAGGTAACATTTTATATGGTAAATATAAAAATATTTGTGCTGGGGTCGGCTTTTCTGGCCCTGTGCAATGATTGCCGATCTTTGAAAACATCTGTATACATTGCCCTTTTTATTGTACTAATATATTTACGAATTGAATGTGTGTTTTAAGGTTTTGTATGTACAGTAGGGGATTATAAGCTTGAAATCAAAGAATCTTTAAAGTTTTTATTTTATATCCTTCTATTGGAAATGGTATTGCCTGATACCATTCCGGTACACATCATTTCATTACTTAGGCAATATAATACAAATTTTGCCCCGCATTGATTGGGACATAAGTTTGCCACAATTTGATTGGGACCCAATTTTGCCCACATGGACCTGGACCTAAGTTTTCCCTACATGATTGGGACCTAAGTTGCCCACATTTTTGGGACAACAAGTTTGCCCACATTGATTAGGACATAGTTTGTCCCCATTGGTTGGACACAATTAACCCTCAATGATTGGGACACAGGTTTGCCCACGTGTTGGGACATACGTTGCCCACCTTGATTGGGCAAAAGTATTGCCTCACATTGACTGGACACAAGTTTGCCCACATTCATCTGGACCTAAGTTCGCCCCCATTGATCGAGACATAAGTTTGCCCACATTGACTAAGACATATTTTTTGTCAACAGTGATTTTGGATATAGTAAATGCCCCACTGACGGCACTAAATTTTGCCCACATTGAGCAGGACATAAGTTTGCCATGTTTGATTGGGACCAAGTTTTGCTCACATTTATTGGGACACAGGTTTGTGCCCACATTGACTGGTATAACAGGTTGCCACATTGACTGGGACATAAGTTTGCCCACATTTATCAGGAAATAAGTGGGCTCACATTGATTGGGACATAAGTTTGCCCACATTGATTGGGACATAAGTTTTTGTCCACATTGACCGTGGATGTATTTTGCCTCTTATTTGGCATATGCATGCCCAACATTGACTGGGACATAAGTTTGCCCACTTGATTGGGACAAAATTTTGCCAACATTGACTTTGACATAATTTGCCCACATTTATCAGGCAGGACATAGGTTTTTCCCATGTTGATTGGGACACAATTTTGCCCACAATTTGACTTGGACATAAGTTTGCCCCACTTACTTAGGACATAAGTTTTCCCTCAGTGAATTTGGACACAGAAAGTTTGCCCTAATTGACTGGGACCTAGTTTTGCCCCCCTTGATTGGGGACACAGATTTGCCACCAAATGATTGGGAAGATTGTGCCCACATTGATTGGACACAATTTTGCCACATTACTTGGACAACGGGTTTGCCCACCTTAAACTGGGACATAAGTTTGGCCCACCTTGATTGGACAGAAGTTTGCCCACAATGATTGTGACAAAAGTTTGCCAACATTAACTGGGACATAAGTTTGCCCACATTGGATTGGACAAAAACAATTTTCCACAGTATTGGTTCATAAATTTGTCTACATTAATAGGGACAATAAATTGGCCACATAACTGGGACATAAGTGTTGCCCACATTGATTGGGACCAATGTTTGCCCACATTGACTGGACATAAATTTTGCTCACATTGATTGGGACCAAAGTTTTGCCCACAGTGATTGGACATAAGTTTACCTCATGATTGGGACACAAGTTGCCCACAGTGAATTTGGGCAGAAAATGAATAAAGGGACATAAGTTTGCCTCCATTGAATTGGACTACATTTTTCCCACAGTGATTGGGACATAATTGCCCACAGTGATTGGGACATAAATTTTGCCCATAATAATGTATAGTGTGGTATAATAGTGAATAGTGTTGGTATAATGGGGTATAGTGTGTGTAATGTGGTATAAAGGGTATAGTGTGCTATAATAAGTTATAGTGTGTTTTAAGGTGTAATGGGGTATAGTGTTGCATAAGGTGGGAACAGTGTGTTGTATAATGCGTATAAGGGGTATAGTGTGCTATAAAATATAAGTGTTGTACAATGGTGAATAGTTTTGGTATAGTAAGGTTGTGTGTGGTTGTATGCGGTATAAGGGGTATAGGGTTTTATTATAATATATAGTGTGGTATAGGTTTAATGTGTTGGTATAAGAGGTATAATGTGTGCTATAAATAATATAAGTGTGGTACAATGGTGAATAGTGTTGGTATAACAAGGTTATAGTGTGTTTGTAATGCGGTATAAGGGGGTATAGGTGTTTTTCATAATATATATGTTGGTATAATGGTGAAAGTGTTGGTATAATACGGTTATAGGGGTTAGTGTGCTATAATAATATATGTGTTGGTACAATGGGGAGTAGTGTTGTATAACAAGGTATAGTGTGTTGTAATGCGGTATAAGGGGTATAGTGTTTTATAATAATATATAGTGTTGGTATAATGGTGAAACAGTGTTGGTATAATACGGTATAAGGGGTATAGTGTGATATAATAATATATAGTGTTGGTACAATGGTGAGTAGTGTTGGTATAATAAGGTATAGTGTGTTGTAATGCGGTATAAGGGGTATAGTGTTTTATAATAATATATATAGTGTTGGTATATGGAATGGTGGTTATGGTGAGTAGTGTGGTATAATGGTGAGTAGTGTTGGTATAATGAAGTATAGTGTGTTGTAATGCGGTATAAGGGGTATAGTGTTTTATAATAATATATAGTGTTGGTATAATGGTGAATAGTGTTGGTATAATGGTGAGTAGTGTTGGTATAATGAGGTATGTGTGTTGTAATGCGGGTTATAGGTGTATAGTGTTTTTAATAATATATAATGTTGGTACAATGGTGAATAGTGTGGAACAATGGTGGTAGTGTTGGTATAATAAGGTATAGTGTGTTGTAATGCGGTATAAGTGGTATAGTGTTTTTAATAATTATATAGTGTTGGTATAATGGTGAATAGTGGTGTATATGGGGTATAGTGTTGGTATAATGGGGTAGTGTTTGGTATAAGGGGGTTAGTGTTGGTATAATGGGGTGGAGTGTTGGTATAATGGGGTTGTGTGTTGGTTATAATGTGTGAATAGCGTTGGTATAATGGGGGGTAGTGCTGTTCAGGTGGGTTTCTATTGATGTTTTTGCTACTTAGTAAACACCAATGCTCTGCATTCTGTTTTCCATAGGAATAACAGAGATGGGTGTCGTACATATCCGATGATAAGGCAGAAATCCATCTCCCTGGGTCATGCCGTTTATTCTCTTGTGTTGTTTATGCACTATAGACAGTAGACTTGACCTTCTCAATTGCTGATGGAACTGGGGAACATAAATCATTTAGCCAAACTGCCAGTGACCACCACATCCCCCACACTGACTGGACACATTCCCCACATGCCCAGGGGATGACTTTTCAGATTCTCTCTAATTGGCTGGCCCAGGGTATTTTGTTTATTTGCCATGTCCACAAACCAGACAGTTTGTGGACATGTTTTTACTACCCGGATGGTGATCTCAGCCATGAATTAGGTTACTCGGGTTGGATGTCCTATTGAATGTCTGGGGGGAATGTCATTTGTTCCTAGAATTATCATTATAGCAGATAATGTTTTGAAATGTTACACCGGTCTGTGCTCCTCAGCATCACAGCTGTAGTTTCCTTCTGGTATAAATAGCACATGACTAGCCAGTGCCGAGTAGGATAAATATAGATATTCTTATTATTACGGGCAATAGGGGTTGACAATGGGTCTTTTTAAGGCACAGTACACCTAATGTTGGCTTTCCTTGCAATATTCCTGCAGAAGGTGTCCTATTGGAAAGCCCTCTAGGGATCGAGGTTTCTCCAGTGAAAGTTGTAGTTGGTAGAGGTGAAGGAATGATGCTCGGGATGATTGGAGATCATATTGTTATTTGTCGTGGTGTGAGTTGCACAGGGAGGGCAATGTGTGGATTTAGCTCAACCTCGTGTGGTAGATGGGTTGCAGTTGACAACAGCAGAGGGTCTGTCATGGTAGGATGAACTGGTGTTGTAATTTGAAGGTAGGGTTCATAGACTGGTCCATTGGTTGTTTGACTCCGCAGTAGGTGTGATCATATGGAGCAGAAATGTTTTTGTCTTAGTCTGTCTGTTCTGGGGATAAACTTTGTAGAATTTGTTACTAGAAGTTGGATTTGTATAGATAGTAAAAAGCTACATAGAGAAAATACCTCTATGCGAGTGGCCTTCTGTAGAAAGGATCCTTGGAAATCCTCCTACTGCTGTTTAGTCCCAGCATGCCCCATCTTTTACTGTTCATTTTTATGCGTTATGCGCAGTTTATTCCTTTAGTGGTAAATAGACAGCGAACAGCTATTCATTTATTAAGACATAGAGGAGGAGAGACTTCGGGTAATTTTCTTGTTTCCATGGTAGCCTTTTTAAAAATCGTATAACCTTGGTGACATCAGGCGAATCGTGCTTTACAATAGAGGCCTACGTTGTAGTAGTGATGGCTTAATAAAGTGGAGAACAGTCTACAGCTGTCTCTCTGGATCTGCATTTGGAGATTTGATGCTGTAAAGGCCTATAGATGGTAGGGTGTTCCTTAAGGGCAGAAATAAGGGAAGGAAATTATTTTACTTCAATAATAGCATAAGGAGAAAGGGGATCCAGATTTACCTTTTCTATCTGACTACATCCCAAGTCATGACTATCCACTACAATCTGACCATGCACACTATCTATGACCACTCACTACCATCTATGACCACTACTATCTGTGGCCATTTATACATTCCTAGAATATCCACGATTATCTAATGACTAGAGATGTTCGAAACTGAGTTTTGTTCTGTTTCGAAATTTTTGGAAAGTTCGAGCTTCAATTTTCGAAAATTGTCTACTTTCGATTTTCGGTAATTATCTACTTTCGATTTGATAAAAATCGAAAATTCCAAAAATCCGGGTTCCGTAAGTTTCGTTGGGACTTTGAAACCCTCAGATTCGATCGAAACAGGGTTCTATTCGAACCCCAATTACATCTCTACTAATGCACATCCGGTTATCCACAACTATTTCTGATCTCCACCAATTTCTGTCACTACACAATTTATTAAGCGAATGTAGATAGATGTATTATTGCATCATGTACAACAGATAGTAATAAAATACATTGTATAATGGTATAACCAGAAGTAGGTGGACAAATCGGGTCTTTGAGTTATTGATGACCCTGTAGAATGATATCGCTGCACAAAGAACAAGAAAAAAAAAGACCCGTAACTTTGTCTGTGACCTAAAGAGGATGTTGCCTTGGGACCTGGCACTGGGCCACCTGTATCAGAGTCTGGTCTGGGGAATGTAGAGAAAGTGTTTATGTGGAATAACAAAGTGATAACTCAGCATCTTTAAAGTATTAGGAGAAAACACATCCACCCATCAGTACAGGATAAGGATAGGGCACAGTGATTTATTGAAATGTATAAGAGAACAAGAAAATTAATCAATTTACAAGAATAGGAGCAATTATCGGCCTTTAAGGTTAATTCATATTTGTACTGGGCCTCTCCCATAATGGTTCTGTATTTTGATTTATGGAACTTTTCCCAAGGGTCCAACTCTGTTTTGTAGTGAACATTAGAAATGAAAGGAGTTGATTACAAAGAAAACACACTTGTTTAATTCAGTTTTCCATATTAGAAACAATTTTAAATAATCTTCAGGAATGTACCGGTAGATATCAATAGATATACAATAGATATTGTAGATATACATAGAGACATCTATGGGTTCTTGGTGTTTTTTTCCTCTTAAAGTTGAGCTGGTTTTAATTTGTAAAAACTTTAAAAGGGTCCTGTGCTCACAAAATGTTCTTAGTAAATCATTATACTCACAACTGATCATTACCTCATAACTGCGGAAGTAATGGCTTTTGCCTTAAACATAGTGTCCTCAGAAAGAGCAACACAGATTTTGCATTCCCATTTATGTGATCCATTTGCAATTCAGTTAATATGTTTTTAAAAATGCACTGCTAATATTCTTACGCCTGCATCCGCCTGAAAAGCTATCCGACTTCTGTGCTTACCATATGAGATGTTGTGATAAAGAAACACCCTGTTGTAAATCTTGCTGAGTACTCCTGGAATAAACTATACATTCTGTAAGAATTTTTTTCTGTTATAGCATCACATATCTTGAAGTCCATCATCTGCATCAAATGCTCCACACTGTGTTTTTGATCTTACAGATTATTGGGGATACAGTTGCTCCCATAGTTGTTACAGAAAATCAATTGCTGTACCTGTAAATAAACCTGCTGCAATCTTTGGCTTTTGCGTGTTTCTTATTGATATTATAATCTGATTTGAATATTAAGATTTAACCAGTTTATAGTATATTCCCTTGGATAATTTGTTATGTTGCAAACCTGACGTATTTAATAGCCATAAGGTGCAAGGGGCATTTCTACTTTTCAGAATTTTAGAGAATTTTCAGATTGTGTGCATCTGAGGGTGTGTTGTATTTTCAGTGGGAAAACTTATCAACTAACACTGAACTAAGTGTACAAACCTTGGCAGGCGATTTCTTTAGCTTTTTGAATAAATATAGAAATGTGCAGTTGTTTGTGGCCTCCTGCCAGGGAGCAGATGAAAATGTCCATATGAATGGCTTGATTCACTTTTAGACCCTAACATTTGGCTTGGTCCTTTCAGTAGAAAATATGATCTTTCTATAGACAGCGATAATTGACTGGAAAGGTTGGAGCTACATCTGCAGTCACCACCATCTATTCTGTGGACAAATGCTCAGTCTCTTGATAGAGTCTATTTATATTTACTATAATTATTATATATACTGCACATTATCTGTCTCATTTAGAGGAAATCTTCCACAATAGTATCGTGATCATTACCATATTTTAAAAGGTTAGAACAGGCTACTTAAAAAGGGTATATCTTGTGTATATTAGTGATTGTCAGGATGAATTATATTATCTATAATTCCATTATAATATTCAATTCTAATACAATTAATTCAAAGTAACCCCTCATTCCTGGGTTCTCTATACTCTCCATAAAGTCCTTCCACTGGTGTTTTCCCGCTTCCAGGACTTACCAGGCCAATGGTAAGATATACTTTGCAAGTAGTATTAGCCAGTCTGGAAACAGTCCCAGAGTGGGGAGTGCTAGACGAGCAGACGTTGACAGCTATTACAGACCCTTGAGAGATGACATAGGGATTTAATTTAACACCCTGGCTACTATCAGGTTGGGGGGGGTGTTACTTAGGGTATAATGCCTTCAAATTTATTTAGTAATAGTGTTGTCAAAATATCTATGCACTAAAGAGAATATGCAAGTAATTCTTGGTGTAACTGTAATAATTTTCTGAATCCAGTTTAGTAGTACAACAAGCCCAAATCTTTAGCTCCAGGCTCCAATCAGCAGCTCTCATAGGGTAAAACTCCCCCACACACAAAATAAAAGAATTGGTGGCACTGAAATGGTAAAAATCACCATTGTGCATTTTTGCTTTTGTAAAACGGAGATAAAATGAGAATCTGCTGGCACTGAAAGGGTTTAAAAACTCTGCTAATATGTGGAGTAATGAAATTTTCTCTATGGAGCATGCTCTAAACTACTGTAAAGAGTCTAGGGACCATATAGAGGTCCCAGAACATTGAGGATATGGTTTATGTTACCAAGTAAAACATTTTGCAAACCAACTGCTGAGACACTAGGAATATAGAATTGTATTTCTTCAAGTACAATCAGTCCCATACAAATGGTCAAGTATCCGCAAAGCCCTTGGCTCTGAATTACCCAACTACATTTTTTATGATTTATAATTTGTATATCTTTAAACTCTATTCCCTGATTATAGGTAAGTTCAGCACAAATACATTTGCTTTCAAGAAAAGAAAGAGTATTTTCTCATTTCACTAACCCCAATCCAGCAATATCCTGTATTTGAAGCACCGACTTCCTGTGTGATGGAGCTCCTAATAGTGTCATAATTGTCCTGCCCCTTGACTCGGCCCCTGGGTCAGTCAGTTGCTTCGTAGAGATCTGAGCATGTGACCCACCCAACAGTCAATGAGGTAAATATTATAGTTCAGGGTATTTCAAGGAAGTGGTACACCCTAGAAAAAGGTGGGCAATTCAATTTTACAAGGGGCCATGAGAAACTTGGATTTGTGTAAAGGGCGTAAATAGGTTCAACTTAAATGCAAAGCTGGATTTTATAAATAGATTTAATTAATATTCGGTTCATTGGATGATTTTTGATTATTAGTTGCATTTTTAATGGAAGGTATGTAATATTTAGATTCATTCATTAAATCAATTGATCGGGTCATCATTAAAAAAAAAAAAAAAGAAAAAAACATAATCAATAAAATCAATAATATATCTGGTTCATTGGATGATTTTTGATTTTAGTTGCAATTTTAATGGAAGGTATGTAATACTTTAGATTCATTCCAAAATCAATTGATCGGGTCATCATTAAAAAAAAAAAAAAAGAAAAAAACATAATCAAATAAAATCATTATCCAGCCTGAGACAATTAATATTAAGATTTTTTGGGTACAGGTCTACTATTGAGGGCCAGTCAGGGGCAGTACTGGCCTTACATTGCCCAGGTCTACCCTAGAAGAAGGTCATTGCAGAAATGAAATGGCAGCTACGTATGACCATAGAATATCAATTTATTTTTAAGTTAAGATATGTAGGTTACGCAGCAATGTATCTGTATGTCCTGAGAAGTGTGAATTTAATATGGCTAAGGAGTAGGAGCTTAGATTACTTAGCTTGCAGGCAAACAGGTTGAAGGAGTAACTAGTTCTTGCATTGTCCATGCAGAAGTGGTAATGAGCTGGTCAGTATGGAAGACGTTGAGATTGCCAGGACGAGACATATTAGGCTAGGTACACACAGAACAATTTTATGGCCCAACCAACCGTTTACCACTAGCGAGCTGCTGACAGTTTGCAACAGTTCGGTCCACGATCGTGAGGCCGCACAACCGGCAGTAATTCTGACACGTCCGATCTGGGCAAACAGGTTATTAACATCAGTCAATGAAATTGCCACCGATTTCTTATTTTTTTTGGTTGGGCTGAAAAATCTGCTTGTGTGTACCATCCTTAAAGTATAGTACACTGATAAAATTACTTTGCCTTATTTCAAAATATAAATGAATATATGTAAGCAGCACATTATTTGATGTGTTTGTGTTGCTGATGACTTCAATCCAGTACTGTTTTGCTCAGGTTCAGTCCCCCAGCCCCTCCTGACTATCGACTCTCTGTGGCGGTAAGCATGCTCAGCAAATCCTATAAGGCAGCACGGGAGAGGAAATTTCCCAACATCAGTTCACGGAACAACAGTCACCATAGCTACCACCAACTATTACATAACAATGCACTTGATTGATAGCTGAAATGTAAGAAATTTAAGACTGGATATCTAAAGAAATAGGGGACAGATTAACAAAAAAAAGGTACAGTGATAGTTGGGAAGAATTATAGTTTCCAGTAATGGGTAATTAAAAAAAACACATTTCCCAGTGTACATATCCCTTAGATACGTTGTGTACCCTCCACAATGGCTACTTTGTATCTCTCTGTGCTATAGCTTTATTTAAAAGAATGATATCACAAATAGCGATACCGAACCTTTAACAATGTGGTTGGTTTTACGACTGCATCCGTATTCACGTTGATGGTTGTATAATACGATACTGTGTGGTATTGTCCATAAAATGTACTGTGTGTGGCTGCCGTCTAAATCTACCATCACGGACATAACATTCAAGGTTTGAGAATGGTCCAATATGAGAAGGTGATTGGACTGTTTACTGTATTGATAGATTGTCACGTTAATGGGGGGCTATGATTGGTCCCCAATCCCCATGTAGCAGGTTGTACAATATTATAAAATATAATTATTTGTCTACATCAATTGCACTTGCCAGTGGGTTTGTTAAGGGAAATGAGGGGGGTGAAGTCTACACCTTATCTCTAGAGAATTATTCATTAATTACCCTTCATAATCCCAGCTTTCTATGCATATTAGTGTAGCTAGATCCCAACTTACAGTATGTGGCAGAAAAACAGATAATTTCTCTGCATTCTTCAAAGGGACGGTGATTCAGGTCCGCCCACCTTGTCATATTGATTTGTTGCTTTTGTTTTATGAAGCACAAACTAAACAATGAAAAGGACGGAGTCATTTGTGAACTTGGCATGTTTATGTGGGAGCTTTCGTTTACTGGGAGAGATGGTAAATGGACATTACAAAGTTACGTTCCATTTAAAATAAAGGTTTTTAATGTGTTTACTGCATGAAGGAACCATCCCTAATTGCAACGCGCACCAGAAATGTTCTTGCATAGTGACCAAACCGCCAATGACACTGTGGGTAGTGTTGGGTCGATGGGTTTTATCCAATCAAACACAGATCATTTTCAGGCAACAGTCACCCAATAGTGACCAATGGGATAATGTAGATTATAAGGTCAAATAATGAATGTATTTCCAGGTAAATCATTTGCTCCACAGCCCAAAGACTGGGTGTACACTGGCGTTACTTTGACAGGTGAAAATTGCCACCTATAAATCAACCAAAATTTTTGGTTGCGGTGGTTTATATGACGAAATAATTGGACCCCATGTACACAGCCTTGGCTAGGTATACAAGGTCAGATATTTTGTCCCCACAAACTGGTAGCCACGTCCGGTCTTTTTGTAAGGACTGAACAATCAACTGTAATTTTCCATCATGTCTGGTCAGATTTCGGAAAATCGTAAATAACCTTTATTGGCCCAAATATCGGCTTGTGTGTACACAGCAGTCTGAAGTTTGGCAAGTTGGAAAATTTTCTACAAACCCATCTCAGAATCCATCTTTCCGATTTTAATTTGATATCTACGAAGATCGACCGCGCAGGTGGAACAGTTCTATTGGCTCTTCCGATTGGATTTTTTGAAAGTTTTAGCCGATGAAAAAGACGATCGGAAAACCAAAGACTTAAGTCTCCAGCTGAATGTTTATAAAACCGGGTTTATGTCAGGTTTTCACAAATATTTTCTGACCTAGGTGGTCAGGCACAAACTTTCTTTCTTTTCTTTTTATCGCCCTTTAAAAATAAGTCAGCTGGAATACATTTGGGGCGATTGGCTTCCTGGGTCCTTTGATTTGTCCAGCTCTGGCTGTTTATAACACCGTTTTCATCAATGTCTCTCCATATAATGGACTAGTGTGTATGGCAGAGGTGCAATTGTTCCCATTCCTTATGTTAAAGGTAACTGGGAGCTCCAAACAGTCATGATTAAAGAATAGTCATTCCTTCATACCTTTCCAATATACCCTGGTCACATACCTTTGTAAAACGCAGGATGTTTATGCTTATATACAATAAAACTTCCTGCTTCACCAGCTTGTAGCCATGTGTCCAAACTCTGCCTACATTAACAGCCCCATCGACTGTAAACGTTGTCAGTCTGGCTGTACTTTCAGTCTTTCCCAGCATTAAATTTTTATTTTAAGTGAGCATGCTCAGACTTCATTGTAACGGAAAGACTGCAGGCTTTTATATAACGCTAAATTGTTCAGAAACCACAGTTGCCCCTTATAAGATGTTTTTAAGATGTCCTCTCCGTCACGGGATTTCAGGGTGGCCATGCGGGAGCACGGGAGACCACCCCAGAATGAGGGAGAATCCGCGAGATGGGGGAGGGTTGGGATACCTGAAAAAGCTTACATCGTATGGGGAAGTCACTGATTGGTGTCCTTTACATACACCGAGCTTGCTAAATTGCATCACGTTTTTTGTCAATAAGTTTCTTATTGATAAGATGGTTACAAGTACAGAGAGGAATTGTGCCTTGGAGTAGAAAGTTTTCTGTGGGTTGCAAATAAATAATTATCGTCCCTGAAAATGACTAGGTATAGCATTCTTAGGGCTTCATGGAAATATAGACAGAACCCTAATTACCCTGATGGTGCCTCTGAACTACACCAACTCATATATACCGTATATACTAGAGGATAAAACGACCAGAGGATAAACCGAGGTACCCAATTTCAGCTAAAATCAATAAAAGTTTTTGACTCGAGTATAAAAAATGAATAACATGGATTTGTAATGTAACTGACCAGTATTTTAGAGAAGTAAAAGAGATGATGTTGGAAACTACAACTCCCAGCATGCTTTATTAGCTGGGAGTTTGTGTCCAAACATCTTGAATGCCACCCTCACTTGGCATTCAAGATGTTTGGAAACTGCAACTCCCAGCTAATAAAGCATGCTGGGAGTTGTAGTTCCCAAACATCTGAATGCCCCCCTCACCCTCCCACCCAGTTTGTACCTGTGGTCTCTTCCTGTGGTGTCTTCTCCCTGTGGGTCTCCTCCATACAGGGCTTCCTGGCAGGTACGGTCGGGATCCTGAGCATTCCGGCAGCCGCGCGATTTTCTGTGTACTGGCACGGGCAGTGACGTCAGGCCGGCGCGCAGTACACAGAAAGATCGTGCGGCTGCCGGAATGCTCAGGTAAGGTACTGACTCGAGTATAAACCAAGTCCGAGTTTTCAGGCTGATTTTTCAGCCTGAAAAACTCGGTATATACTCGAGTATTACAGTATTCTCTGCATTACTTCTCAAAATACTGGTCAGTTACATACAAATCCATGTTATTCATTTTTTTTATCGAAAGCTCGCGGAACGTGTTTCAGTGATATTCACCAGTTCAGCAAATGTGCAAGTGGATCGGGATCCATCTGCTTCCCCCTTATGCCCATAGCTGTTAAGCCGTAGGGCTAGGGGGAGGCTACATTGGTCCCTTCGGCGGTAGGCGTCAGGAACCACAACTTACTCCCTTTCTGCTCCCAGCTGCCACCAGGAAGCTTCCAGGGGGGGTTCAAATGGGATCAGCTGAAGGTCCTAAAAAGGACCCAGGCAATCCCGCCAAAAACGTGAACAAACAAAACAAAAAAAACACAAAATAAGTGCTAGTGTCATTTAAGTGCTATGTGTAAATAAATGGGGAGTGAATTTAATAATGTGAGCCAAAATAATAGGCCCGAGCCAAACAAATCCATGTTATTCATAACTTAACTCCCAAGGCATTCCATCGGGCCATTATTAATGTGGCCTGTTACATTCTATTAGAGAAGAGGTCAGCTGTTATCCCTGTGATATCGGGTGAAGGAATATAAGGAACTGATACTGAAATATACTTGAGTAACTAGTTGTGGAGGGTTAATAAAAACAGCTACAAAAATTTTAAGTTGCAGGTAAATTGAGTGGACCCGGCTCTATATAATTCCCAATTCCTGCTTATTATGCAAATAAGCCCTGTGAATCGGAGAATTCTGGGTAATCCCCCCCACACTTTTTTTTTTTATACCTTATAGAATTATTTTAGTAGTTGAGTTTATCTATTGTGTGGCTTAGAATAAGGGCCCTTGGTCATATTAAGTTATTTCTCATGTTGTTTTATAGGAACTGTTTACACCTGTAGGATATTTTCCCCTTAGAGATAATTAAGGGAAATGGGAGAAATTATATATAAATGGAGATAATTCTATATATAGTGTACTGTGTAATATTCTTTCTGTATTCCCATCTAGGCAATGCTGACACACATTTTATCTCTTTCACCATTTGGCATGAGTAATTAGATGCAAAACTGGAGCTGAATGATTTATTAGAAGGTGGTGAAAATAATACAGCGAATCCTCTTAGAATTAGAGTTGTCAAGGATTGATGTTAACAGTACACGCCTGAGAGGGACGGGCGCATTATTAATACAATTTTAGCTCGCAAGTGGTATATTTGTTAATGAAGGAGCAAGCGTGAGGACATTTACATAACAGCGAACATCATAAGGAGGGTGGTCTTATAGATGGTTATAGGTTTAAATTGTCCATACTTGGGACTATGTACATTTAACCCTGCTGGTTGTTGAGTAGAGATGGCCGAACTTCATAAGTTTTCGAAAAGTCTGGATGATTTACAGCTAAACAACAATGGTAACTTACTGAAAATGGCTGTGGCACCTGGGAAATCGGTGGGAACATGTCACTATCACTACTTTCTAGGATTATCGAAAAACAAAACGATACTTTCTGGGATTATCGAAAACGAACAATACTTTCTAGGGTTACGAAAACGAACGATACTTCGGATTATCGAAAACGAACGATACTTTCGGGATTATCGAAAACGAACGATACTTTCTAGGATTATCGGAAACGAACGATACTTTCTAGGATTATCGAAAGGACAGAACGATACTTTCTAGGAATTGATGAAAACGAACGATACTTTCTAGGATCTTGAAAACGAACGATACTTTCTAGGATTATCATGAAAACGAACGATACTTTCTAGTATAGGAAAGGGGTATAGTGTGCTATAATAATATATAGTGTTGGTACAATGGTGAGTAGTGTTGGTATAATAAGGTATAGTGTGTTGTAATGCGGTATAAGGGGTATAGTGTTTTATTCATATATTATTATAGCACACTAACCCCTATAACCGTATTATACCACACACTTTCACCATTATACCAACACTAATATATGATAATAACACACTATACCCCTTATACCGCATTACAACACACTATACCTTGTTATAAACCAACACTATTCACCATTGTACCACACACTTATATATTATTTGAAAATAAAGCACACCTATACCTCTTATACCAACACATACAACCCTATACCACACTATATATTATAATAAAACCACTATACCCCTTATACCGCATACAACACACTATACCTTACTATACCAACTATTCACCATTGTACCAACCGTTATATTTTATAGCACACTATACCCCTTATACGCATTATACCAACACCTGTTCCCACTTATTGCAACACTATACCCCATTACACCTTAAAACAACACTATAACTTATTATACACACTATACCCTTTATACCACATTACCACACTATACCCCATTATACCAACACTATTCACTATTATACCAACACTATACATTATTATAAAACACTATACCCCTTATACCGCATTACAACACACTATACCTCATATACCAACACTACTCACCATTGTACCAACATTGTTCACCATTAAACCAACACTATATATTATTATAGCACCTATCCCCTTATACCCCGATTACAACCACATACCTCATTATACCAACACTACTCACCATTGTACCAACACATATATAGCACACTATACCCCTTATCCGCATTATAGCACACTATACCCCATTATACCAACACTATTCACCATTACAACCAACATTATCACCATTATACCAACACTATACATTATTATAGCACACTATACCCCTTATACCACATTATAGCACACTATACCCTGTTATACCACAGACGGCATTATATTAACATATTTACCATACACACTACACTTTTTAATACCAACAGTATGCACCATTACAACACCACATTATAGCACAAACCAAACTATACCTTAATAAACCATCACTGTGCACCATTATACCACACTAAACCCCATTATACCACCCTATACACCATTCTACCAAAACTATTTACTTTATCGCACTATACCTTATTATATCATACTATCCACTTATACCAACACTTATCCCACATTATAATCATACTATACCCCATCTGTCTACATGATACCCATTATATTAAACAATACCCCGTTTAACCACACCATACCATATTATATCACAGTACTAAACCCCTTATACCACATTATACAACTTTATATCACACTATAACCCATTTTACCATAATTACCCTATTATATCACACTATAACAACCTATTCACCATTGTAGCACACAATACCCACATTATTTCACACTATAACCCATTTTACCACAATATACCCTATTATATCACACTATACCATAATATTTCACACTATAACCCATTTTACCACACTATACTACACTATAACCTGTTATAGCACACATTATACTACATTATACTACATTATTATCACACAATCCTGCACTAGAACAGCATTATATCACAATACTACACACCATTCCACACTATAGCACATCCAACCTCTATCCAAATCTTTTAATACTTTTATTCACATGTAACCCCTATTGTTCCAAGCTAAACATAATATTATTGTTTGTGAGCTACAAATGGTAGTACACGCGAGTTCCTTATTCATTGACATAGCCGTAGTCCATTCTGTATGGTAAATCAGGAGTCCGTTAGGTCCACCTACTTGTAACCTACCAGATTATCAAGGCAATATGAGACAATCAATCAATAAGCTCGCTCTGTATTCAATCCCTTCTTTCTTCCAGTTGATAAGGGCAACACGGTTTTCCATAACTCTCCCCAATATATTACACAGGTATAGAGCACACACTCAAATGGAGAAAACTGTACATTTTTAGGCAATTCTATTGGTCATGCTCATCGTGTCATACAATACAGAGCGTTGTACCACGGTATCATTTGGTGGAAAACCGGATTTACCAAATCTTCATTTACTTCTCCATAAACAAACCTCTAAGTATCTGTCTTTTCAATATTAGGTAACTAAATCCCACAGAGACCCCCTCCAGCACTATCCCCCTCCATTATAAATCAAACAAACCAGGCCATGGTCTGCATGCTGGCTAACTTCCCCTCCAGGCACTGAAAGCCATCGCTGGGGTAGTCACATGTATTGGCAGATCCATAACTAATCATTCTTCCCATCCTAATGGTGACATTAAGGATTCCTTTCAGCTTCTAGAATCTCTAACAGCAGAACACCAATTTATTCGGACACCGTGCTCATTATGGCGCAATGCCATGTGTCTTCCACCATTGATACACAACACAAGCAGCCTTAGTGCTACACCACATTTAAAAGCATTGACACCAACAATGGCCCCATGCAGCACATGAGACTCTAGCACTAGGTAGTTTTATAAGTAATTGTGCAACACGTGACATCCCAGGTGCAGATTGTGACATCACAGCCTGGAAAGGCACCACACACTTCTTATCATTTCACCGCAGCCTATCTTCTGCTGCACATGGAATGATGGCTTCTTAGATAGAGACTCCCATAATGCTTTTATTTCCTTTCAATAACAGAGTTTCTCCAACACTGGAGATGGCCATCTCTGTTCACTATAAACCAACCCAAGATCAATATAATTCACAGAAATGCATTATGGGAGATTAAATGGTGTTAGTCGCCTAGATAACGGGATCATTCAGATTCAAGGGCAGATTCCATTCACAGCACAAAAGGTGTCAATGTCAATCATGGTTGAAAGTCCCAGTCGCAAGGTCTAGTAAGTCAGCCTGGTTACTGTAGGACAATGCATTTCTGTTAATGGAGCAGTAGAGCAGAAACTTTCCATTATTTGCACTTTAAAGCTTTTAGCACTGATAAACCAAGAGCGGACCCCCCAACTTGGCATGACACAAGGACTCTGTGGTTATTTATATGAATCCCATGTTGTGTAGGGCAATGGGTTGGGAGACACCTGGTCTGCAAGAAGCATGTATTCTCCCATGTGCTTGTGTGGGTTCTTTCTGCAACCCAAGACATTGGATGATCAATGATCAATTGATGATTGGATGATCAATTGTTGCCAATTCATGTTGGATACGTCAAGACCCCCAATCATCGGGCTTATGCATTATATGGAAACGGCCATGAGCCATCACTATTAACCATGAAATCAGTCATGACAGTTACCACCAACCACTATCAGCCTCCCAAATCATTCCCACTACGGGGGGGGGGGGGTGTTGATGGGGCTAATCTATAATAATCTCCCATGTAACACGCACCATGATCGCATGGGTGTACCCCCAGCTTTAGACTGTAAGCTCTTTGGCAAGCGCTGCTAGTCCATTCTGCAGTAAATTCCCACACCCACTTGACAGCTGAAGGCTACCAGGGAATGCTGGGTGTTTGTAGTTTGTAGGGGGAAAAAAAGCAACAAATCTGGCAAGTAATCGGTCACAGCCCACAACCAGATCACGATAAATCTGTGAGTGGATAATCTGGGTGTATGGGGCATTGAGACCAACCGCTCGCCCTGTGCCAACAGGCATCAACCTCTAGACCCCCCCCTATCATCACTGCTTATTAAGTCCAACCCAATTAGCAATGACGGACAGTTTCCTCTCTGCAGCAACGTTTGGAGGGGGGATTAAATAAATAGACATATGCATATAACACCCACACAACATACACAATTTACATGTCACTTACATCTGAAACATGACCTCATTGAGGAACACCCCCATCCACCAAAGAGCATATTCATCCACCAGGGTCCCCAGACCCCCTGAACAGGATCCCAAAGGTCTTGATCTGCAGAGAGACAGGAAAAGGGTTAAACCATCAACCAACGCAGGGAAATCTATTGGAATCTTTACATAGAAAATATCTGACTTACCCAGTCACCAGGGGACTGGACATAAATTCTCTAATACTGGAGCAAAGATTTCCTTCTCCATGTTCCAGCAATGCGATAGGTAATCGAAATGAAAATATCCCTTTAGAGAAAATAGGGAGATAAACAGTTAATCCTTTGGCAATCGCTGTCCATGAGGATCCATTTGGAAAGGAGAAAAAAAAATTCCCAGACAGGAGACACTTGTAGGAAATCTTTAGATCCCAATGCAAAATCCCTTCCTAAACTGGATACATTGTAACCAGGAATGATCCCAGACTCCCTCCCTCCCTGTCTCTGCAGAGGTGCTGATCAGGGGCTGCAGGGAGCAGCAGTAGCACAAGGAGAGGCATCATCTGGAGACTGGGGGAGGAAAGGAAAACGGAGGGGTGAGAGAGGGGCTTGTGTGCAGGGGGAGACAACACTGGAACCACCAGCACTGTAGCTCCACCCAGAGGCACAAAACTGGATATTATTTCCCCTTTTTTTATTGATACTATCTATGAACATCACACTGCTACAATGTAACCCTTCTGGCCTCCATACAAATGTGAATGGAATCACAAGGGCAAGTGTTGACCTTCAACTACAATTCCCAGAATGTCCTAAAAACCAAAGTTATAATACACATGAGGTCACACACAAATGCATCATTGTCATGTGCCCAAAGGGTTAAAGCAGATCCAATAATATGACTATAATACACAGTGCCCCCTGCTGTGCTGTGGCTATGGGTAGAAACTCCAGATGCCAGTAATAATCTTAAACTCCCCCTCCCCCATGGCGGGGTGAATTCCACTTTCTCCTTACCTGCCTGGACAACCCTTACTTAACTGGCCTATTGATTGCAAAGTGTGTCAGCAAGATAGAATCTTACTACTGTAAACTTACCTTTTAGCCACATGGGCAACTACTAGTGGACTATAGCAGTGTAAACCAGGGTTAATTTTTCCCCCTATGGTACAGGTGACTACAAACTGCAGGGCAGACAGCTCAAGCTGTCAAAGTGAGATAATGATCCAGGTCCTTGTAATCCAATCACAGACTAGCTCAAGGAGAGAGTGAGTTCAGCCCAACCCTGAGATGTACAGGCAGAGAATAAACATAAATAACAGGGTAGACATAATATAACCTGGCTACATGATTGCAATCTGATTGTGTGTAACTAGCTGCATTGATTGCAATTAGATTGTAGCTCTTCTGGACAGGCCGATGTTAATCTAACAGTAATTGTGTAAGCGCTATGAAGATGTTGTCGCTATATAAATCCACAATTATAATAATAATAATCTGATTGTATGTAACCAGGGTGCAATGATTTTAATCTGATTGTGCGTAACCTAGCTGTATTGATTGCAATCTCATTGTATGTAACCTGGCTGCAATGATTTAATCTGATTGCGTGTAATCTGGCTGCATTAATTGCAATCTGATTGCATGTAACCTGGCAGCATTGATTGCAATCTGATTGTATGTAACCTGGCTGCATTGATTGCAATCTGATAGCATGTAACCTGCTGCATTGATTGCAATCTGATTGCGTGTAACCTGGCTGCAATGATTGCAATTTGATCGTGTAACCTGGCTGCATTGATTGCAATCTGATGCTTGTAACCTACTGCATTGATTGCAATCTGATTGCGTTTAACCTGGCTGTATGATTGCAATCTGATTGCGTGTAGTCCTGGCTACATTATTGCAATCTGATTGCGTGTAAACCTGGCAGCATTGATTGCAATCTGATTGTGTGTAACCTGCTGCATTGATTGCAATCTGATTGCTTGATAACCTACTGCATTGAAATTAATCTGATGGCGGTATCCTGGCTGTATTGATTGCAATCTGATTGTGTGTAGCCTGGCTGCATGATTGCAATCTGATTGCGTGTAACCTGGCAGCATTGATTGCAATCTTTTGTGTGTAACCTGGCTGCATTTATTGCCAATCTGATTGTGTGTAATCTGTTGCATTGATTGCAATCTGTTATGGTGTATGGCTGTATTATTGCATTCTGATTGTGTGTAACCTGGCTGCATTGTTTGCAATATGATTGTGTGTAAACCTGGCTGCATTGATTGCAATCTGATTGTGTGCAACCTGGCTGCATTGATTCAGTCTGTTATGGTTTATGGCTGTAATCGATTGCAATCTGATTGTGGTGGTATCCTGCGCTCTTGATTGCACTCTGATTGTGTGTAACCTGGCTCATTGATGCAATCTGTTATGGTGTATGGCTGTATTGATTGCAATCTGATTTGGTGTAACCTGGCTCATTGATTGCATCTGATTGTGTGTAACCTGGCTGGCTGCATGATTGCAATCTGATTGTGTGTAACTTGGCTGCATTGATTGCAATCTGTTTATGGTGTATGGGCTTGTATTGATTGCAATCTGATGTGTGTAACCGGCTCATTAATTGCAATCTTTGGTAACCTGGCTGTTGTATTGATGCAATCTGATTTTATCCTGGATGGTTGTATTGATGCTTGATTGTAACCTCTGGTTGTATTGATTTGCAATCTGATTGTATATAACCTGGCTGGTTGTATTGATTGCAGTCTTATTGTGTATAACCGGCTGGTTGTATTGATTGCAGTCTGATTGTGTTAATAACCTGGCTGGTTGTATTGATTGGCAGTCTGATTGTGTATAACCGGGCTGGTTTGATTGATTGCAGTCTGATTGTGTAATACCTGGCTGTTGGTATTGATTGCAGTCTGATTGGTATAACTGGCTGGTTGTATTGACTGCAATCCGTTTGTTATAACCTGGCTGGTTGTATTGGTTGTGCAGTCCATTGAATATACCTGGCTGGTTGTATTGATTGCAGTCAATTGTATATACCTGCTGGTTGTTATGATTGCAGTCCGATTGTATTAACCTGGCTGGTTGTTTGATTGCAGCCAATTGTATATAACCTGGCTGGTTTATTGATTGCAGTCCGATTGTATATAACTGGCTGGTTGTATTGATTTGCAGTCCATTGTATATAACCTGGCTGGTTGTATTGATTGTAGTCCGATTGTATATAACCTGGCGGTTGTATTGATTGCAATCATTGTATATAACCTGGCTGGTTGTATGATTGCAATCCGATTGTATATAACCTGGCTGGTTGTATTGATTGCAATCTGATTGTATATAACCTGGCTGGTTGTATTGATTGCAGTCTTATTGTGTATAACCTGGCTGGTTGTATTGATTGCAGTCTGATTGGTTATAACTGGCTGGTTGTATGATTGCAGTCTGATTGTGTATACCTGGGTGGTTGTATTGATTGCAGTCTGATTGTGTATAACCTGGCTGGTTGTATTGATTGCAGTCTGATTGTGTATAACCTGGCTGGTTGTATTGACTGCAATCCGTTTGTATATAACCTGGCTGGTTGTATTGGTTGCAGTCCATTGAATATACCTGGCTGGTTGTATTGATTGCAGTCCATTGTATATAACCTGCTGTTGTATTGATTGCAGTCCGATTGTATATACCCTGGCTGTTTGTTATTGTGCAGTCCAATTGTATATACCTGGCTGGTTGTATTGATTGTAGTCCGATTGTATATAACCTGGCTGGTTGTATTGATTGCAATCCGATTGTAATATCACCTGGCTGGTTGTATTGATTGCAATCCGATTGTATATACCGGCTGGTTGTATTGATTGCAATCGATTGATATAACCTGGCTGGTTGTATTGTTTGCAATCCGATTGTATATATCCTGGCTGGTTGTGTTGATTGCAATCCGATTGCATTAACTTGGCTGGTTGTATTGATTGCAATCTGATTGTATATAACCTGGTAGGTTGTATTGATTGCAATCTGATTGCATATAACCTGGCTGTTTGTATTGATTGCAATCTGATTGCAATATAACCTGGCTGTTGTATTGATTGCAGTCTGATTGGTATATACCTGGCTGGTTTGTATTGATTGCATCTGATTGTATTAACCTGGCTGGTTTGTATTGATTGCAATCTGATTGTATATATCCTGGCTGTTTGTATTGATTGCAATCTGATGTATATAACCTGGCTGGTTGTATTGATTGCAATCTGATTGTATATATCCTGGCTGGTTGTATTGATTGCAATCTGATTGTCATATAACCTGGCTGGTTGTATTGATTGCAATCTGATTGATATACCTGTGGTTGTATTGTTGCAATCTGCTTGTATATAACCTGGCTGGTTGTATTGATTGCAATCTGATTACATCCTGCAGTGATTTGGACCAGGCCTGTGTGTTTTATAATGTGTTTTCATCCACTCTCAGACCTTTTCCTGATTTCTGTTGGTAGTGACTGTCTCATGGAAACCCAGGGCTGTCTAATCTCGGTCTCTTACATTCCTTTATGTGTTGGTGCATTAGATGGTACAGTTCTGATTTCCACTGCCCCCTTCTCTAAAGGAACCTCTCAGGGAGGAGAGCGTGTGTGTTTTTGTCCATACAGGGAGAAGGGAAGGATCACTCCCCCTCCCCCACCAGACCCATCTCTCTCCTCTGCCAGGCTAGGGATCCCAATGATGCTTATTAACCCTTCCCATACACTGGCAGAAGCATTAGGAAGCTGCAGAATGGGATAACAGGTCTGAGTAGGGTTACCAGGTTACTGCTGCCTGGGGGGAGACTGGAATGAATGGAATTAGCAGGGACAGATAATTGCATTTAAACTGCATCACTTCAGTTGTGTTTTTATTCCAGGGGTCCTCCTACTACCCTCCATGTATGTATTTATTTTCTATATAGCGCTACATAATCCGCATCGCTTTACATTATTTACTCATTCACACCAGGACCTGCCCCAAAAGCTTACAATCTAATCGCTTTATGTGCACACAGTATGGTCTTTATGATTGTGGGTAGACGGAGTGCCCGGAGGAATCCACGCAAGCACGGGGAGAACATACAAACTCCTTGCAGATGTGTCCAAGGGTGATCGAACCCAGGATTTCTGCTAACCACTGAGCCACTGTGCTGCCCATGTTTTATTCATATCACACCTTGAGCCCTCTGTTCCCAACAAAGTCCATGAATATGGGGTTGTTACTTTTACCCTGGAGCTGTTGCTGAATTACTAATCGCTGCATTTGACCAGGTCTTGGCTCCAACATTCCCTTAATAGTTACACATATAGAAAAAAACATGGTGCAGGGCTGCAGGGGAGGATAATGAAGTAAACCTGTTTTAGCACAGCTTTGTGAAATGTGTTTTCTCAATAGTGTCCCGATGTAAGGGAATGCTGGATGCACAGGAATTCTAGGAGTAATAAATACAGCTTGCAGGGCTGGACTCCAAACATTGTTTAGTTCGTTTAAATGATTTGTGTTATTCCAATAGTGTGTTCAATCTACCTATGAACAGGACAGTACACCTGAAGTCCATGTTTAGAACTACAACTCCCATTCCCTCTGTGGTTAAAGGGCTGCAGGTTGGCAGCCTCTCTTCAAATATGAAATCTACAGGCTGAAAGCTAGGTATACACATTTAATAATCCGACCTATCGGCATTTCACTGTTTCGGTCGTCGGCGCCAAATTATTGTATGGTGGCTTTTTGCGTCTGCGACCGATCGCCGACCATTTTTTGTCCAAATCGGACGGACAACGATTGGACAGGTCAGAAAATCACAACCGATTGTGGGTCCTCTATGGACCACACAATCGTTCCGCCCTCCTGGTGGACTGGTTTGAAAGCCTCAAAGAGTTGGTCAGGAGGGAAATTGTATATTGTGCACCTATCTTTAGGCTAAGCAGCAGATCATTAAAATGTGGGGCTACACTGAATCCAATATAGCCTGCAGCATGCTTCTAATGGAAATACTGGCAGCCTTTCAACCATGCTGATCCTATTATTCAGATTAAAGGACCAAGTGGCAAATACGTGGGATGTTGTCTGTTACAGTCCACATTACAGATTAGAGAACTCTGCAACCAGCAAACGATTGGTAGCGCCAATGACGGGGGCCTTTACCCCCCTAGTTGCGCTGAGCGTAATGCTATTAAGTTTAGCTGCTACAATAATCCACCAGGAAAATTACAGACTGATGGTTACCAAGGCAACCGCGCCACCAACAGTTTCTGAGTGGCGTCTCGCTGGGAAACTCTCTGGCACCCACAATCCCACAAGCCCTGGAATCCAGAGGGTTAATTGAAATGAAAAACATTTTGACACTCTCAGGGCTATGTATTGCGTAGTTTTCGTTTTTTTTTTGCCCGACTAATACATTTCTGCACGCATGTCTAAAATTTACGTAACATTACGACATTTTTTTGTCGACTTTCTACGCATGAAATTTGGGGTCTACTCCTGATGCATTGAAAATGTTTATGGCTTCACGTCTGCAGGATATGTTAGCTGCCCAGGAGTTTTATTAAATACTGAAGAGTTTTCCAATGTTTTTATGTATTCTCCTCCACTACCACTGTCATCAGATATTTGGAATGGTGATAGTTGTAGTTGAACTAGTGCTAGATATTACAGTTTGCTAGCTCAGATTCTGCAAATAACGTTTTAAAAGTCGGTTAACAGTTACAGAAACATTCGCAATGCGCCGACATAACAATACAATGCGCACTACCATCGATACAAAGCCCTGAAGGAATCACCATTCTCAAGCTGAAAACGACGGTCATTAAAAGAAACTAAACTGAGCTTCCAGGTTTTTTTTTAGTCTTCAAGAGGAATCTATGATACTGTATGCGGGAGGTTGCAGAGCAACCCTACCTCCCATTTTTACTTGACTGCGCTTGGGAATTGGCCCACACTGGTGTCCGCTTTTTAAGCACGTTCGAATTAATATATATCTCCCGAGTGTAGCCTAGCCCTAAGATGGAGATACCTTACCCCCTAAAGGTGGCCATACATATGAACGATAATGGTCTTGTGTAGCCTACCCTAGATGGTAGATACCTTACCTCCTAAAGGTGGCCATACATATGAACGATAATGGCCCTAGTGTACCTAGCCCTAAGATGGTAGATACTTACCCTCTAATGGTCCATACATATGAACGATAATGGCCTGTGTAGCCTACCCCTAAGATGGTAGATACCTTACCTCCTAAATGTGGCCATACATATGAACGATAATGGCCCTAGTGTGCCTAGCCCTAAGATGGTAGATACCTACCTCCTAAAGTTCCATACATATGAACGATAATGGCCCTAGTGTAGCCTAGCCCTAAGATGGTAGATACCTTACCTCCTAAGGGTGGCCATACATATGAACGATAATTGTCCTAGTTTACCTAGCCCTAAGATGGTAGATACCTTACCTCCTAAAGGTGGCCAACATATGAACGATAATGGCCTAGTGTAGCCTAGCCCTAAGATGGTAGATACCTTACCACCTCCTAAAGTGGCCATACATATGAACGATAATGTGCCTAGTGTACCTAGCCCTAAGATGGTGTAGATCCTTACCTCTCAGGTGGCCAAACATCTGAACGATAATGCCTTGTGTAGCCTAGCCCTAAGATGGTAGATACCTTACCTCCTAAAGGTGGCCATACTATGAACGATAATGGCCTTGTGTAGCCTAGCCCTAGATGGTAGATACCTTACCTCCTAAAGGTGGCCATACATATGAACGATAATGGCCTTGTGTAGCCTAGCCCTAAGATGGTAGATACCTTACCTCCTAAAGGTGGCCATACATATGAACGATAATGGCCCTAGTGTAGCCTAGCCCTAGATGGTAGATACCTTACCTCTAAAGGTGGCCATACATATGAACGATAATGGCCCTAGTGTAGCCTAGCCCTAAGATGGTAGATCCCCTACCTCCTAAAGGTGGCCATACATATGAACGATAATGGCCCTAGTGTAGCCTAGCCCTAAGATGGTAGATACCTTACCTCCTAAAGGTGGCCATACATATGAACGATAATGGCCTTGTGTAGCCTAGCCCTAAGATGGTAGATACCTTACCTCCTAAAGTGGCCATACATATAACATGAATGGCCCTAGTGTAGCCTAGCCCTAAGATGTAGATACCTTACCTCCTAAAGTGGCCATACATATGAACGATAATGGCCTAGTGTAGCCTACCCTAAGATGGTAGATACCTTACCTCCTAAAGGTGGCCATACATATGAACGATATGGCCTAGTGTAGCCTAGCCCTAAGATGGTAGATACCTTTCCCCTAAGTGGCCATACATATGAAACTAATGGCCTTGTGTAGCCTAGCCTAAGATGGTAGATACCTTACCTCCTAAAGGTGGCCATACATATGAACGTAATGGCCCTATTGTAAGCCTAGCCCTAGATGTGATACCTTACCTCCTAAATGCCATACATATGAACATAATGGCCTTGGTGTAGCCTAGCCCTAAATGGTAATACCTTACCTCCTAAATGTGGCCATACATTGAACGATAATGGCCTGTGTAGCCTACCCTAAGATGGTAGATACCTTACCTCCTAAATGTGGCCATACATATAACGATAATGGCCCTGTGTAGCCTAGCCCTAAGATGGTAGATACCTTACCCTTCCTCCAAAGGTGGCCAACATATGAACGATAATGGCCCTCTGTAGCCTACCCTAAGATGGTAGATAACCTTACCTCTAAGGTGGCCATACATATGAACTATAATGGGTAAATCCCGTCGTTTCACACGACCGCATTTACCATTATTGTTTAAGTGTATGTGCTTTTCCCGATGATCGTAGTGCCACCAAGACGGTAGTCCGCCACATGGGATCGGTCAGTGCCATGTGTGCAGGTTCCCTCGCAATGTGCTGACAGATCACATGACAGATCACATTGGTATCCGTCGGCACATTGCGATGGAAATCCCAAGTGTATGGCCACCTTAACTATTCACTACATTGATATTGGGTACTAGGCCTAGAGACTCAGGAGGTCTAGGTGATTATTTTGCCTACCTGCTAATAATACATGATACGTCGTGCTTAGAGAATGCTCAATGGCATGTTCACCTCACTTAATGTATATATAATAACATTATCAATAAATATAATCACCAAAGCTCTCCCTTCCTGGTGAACACACACAAGGGGAGATAGATTTCGCAATAGGAACCTACCAGCACCTCGTTCCACAATGTATTAACATACTTTCCAATAGGTATTTATGTTAGCGTGGGTTTTTACACAGAGTCTGTGTTTGCAAATACTCAAAATAGCAAGGCACAGGTGCTGCATGCACTACGCACCGCAAAATTTGAATAGGGGTGAGTTGGCAGAGTTACCTGTCCAAGATCCCGATGCACTAAATCTCGCAAAGGGATTTTGCATTGCAGGAACTCGGGCAGGTAATCTTCCTCAGAATATAATATTGCATTGCCCCTTGTAGAGGTATATAGAGATATATAGGTGTTTGTATGGCATTTGGTGTCGGTATTTACCATAGAGAGTATATAGGGTTTGTATGCATTTGGTGGTCGTATTACCATAGAGAGTATAAGGTATTTGTTCGGACATTTTGTTGGTTGGTATTTACCATTGAGCGTAATAGGTTTTGTTTCGCATTTGTGTTGGTATTTACCATAGGAAGTTATGGTATTTGTTGGATTTGGTGGTTGGTATTTACCATAGAAGTATATAGGTATTGTATGGCATTTGGTGGTTGGTATTTATCATAGAAGTATATTGGTATTTGTGCATTTGTGGTCTGTTTTACCATATAAGTATATAGATATTTGTTCGGCATTGGTGGTTGGTATCACCATAGAGTGTAAATAGGTATTTTTTTGGCATTTGGTGGTTGGTATTACGATAGAGAGTAATGGTATTTGTATGGCATTTGGGGTGGTTGTATTTATCATAGAGATATATAGGTATTTGTATGGCATTTGGTGGTTGGTATTTATCATAAGAGTGTAAGAGTATTTGTATGGCATTGTGGTAGTTGGTATTTATCATAAGAATATATGGTATTTGTATGGCATTTGGTGGTTGGTATTATCATAGAGATTATATAGGTATTTGTTGCATTTGGTGGTTGGTATTTACATAGAGAGTATATAGGTATTTGTATGGCATTTGGTGGTTGGTATTTATCATAGAGAGTATATAGGATTTGTATGGCATTTGGTGGTTGGTATTTACCATAGGAGTATATATTATTTGTTGGCATTTGGTGGTTGGTATTACCATAGAGAGTATATAGGTATTTGTATGGCATTTGTGGTTGTGGTATTTATCATAGAGAGTATATAGGTAGTTTGTATGGCATTTGGTGTTGGTATTTATCATAGAGAGTATATAGGTATTTGTTGCATTTGGTGGTCGGTATTTACCATAGAGAGTATATAGGTATTTGTTCGGCATGTGGTGGTTGGTATTTATCATAGAGAGTATATAGGTATTTGTTTGGCATTTGGTGGTCGGTATTTACCAGCGAGAGTATATAGGTATTTGTTCGGCATTTGGTGGTTGGTATTCACCATAGAGAGTATATAGGTATTTGTATGGCATTTGGTTGTGGATATTTACCTCAGAGAGTATATAGGTATTGTGTATGCAGATGTTGTGTTTGGTATTTATCATAGAAGTATATAGGTATTGTGTTGCATTGGTGGTCGGTATTTACCATAGAGAGTATATATATTTGTTTGGCATTTTGTGGTTGTATAATAGAGCGTAATAGGTATTGTATGGCATTTGGTGGTGGTATTTACCATAGGGAGTATATAGGTATTTGTTGCATTTGGTGGTTGGTATTTACCATAAGAGTATGGTATTTGTTTCATTTGGTGGTTGTATTACATAGAGAGTAATATAGGTATTTGTATGCATTTGGTGGTTGGTATTTACCATAGAGAGTATATAGGATTTGTATGGCATTTGGGTGTTGGTATTTACCATAGGGAGTATTAGGTATTTGATTGGCATTTGGGTTGGTATTTACCATAGAGAGTATATAGGTATTTGTTCGGCATTTGGTGGTTGGTATTACCATAGATAGTATATGGTATTTGTATGGCATTGTGGTTGGTATTTATCATAGAGATATATAGGTATTTGTTGGCATTTGGTGGTTGGTATTTACATAGAGAGTATATAGCAATTTGTCGGCATGTGGTGGTTGGTATTTTATCATAGAGATTATATAGGTATTTGTATGCATTTGGTGGTTGGTATTTATCATAGAGAGTATATAGGTATTTGTATGGCATTTGGTGGTTGTATTTATCATAGAGAGTATATAGGTATTTGTATGCCATTTTGGTGGTTGGTATTTACCATAGAGTGTAAATAGGTATTTGTTGGCATTTGGTGGTTGGTATTTACCATAGAGTGTAAATAGGTATTTGTTTGGCATTTTGGTGGTTGGTATTTACCATAGAGAGTTAGAGTAGTATATATAGTATTTGTTTGGCATTTGGTGGTCTGTATTTACCATATAGAGTAAATAGATATTTGTTCGGCATTTGGTGGTTGGTATTTATCATAGAGATTATAATAGGTATTTGTATGGCATTTGGTGGTTGGTATTTATCATAGGAGTATATAGGTATTTGTCGTGGCATTTGGTGTTGTGGTATTTATCATAGAGAGTAATAGGTATTTGATGGCATTGGTGGTTGGTATTTATCATAGAGAGTATATAGGTATTGTATGGCATTTGGTGGTTGGTATTATCATAGAGAGTATATAGGTATTTGTATGGAATTTGGTGTTGTATTTACCATAGAGAGTATATTTATTATATTTATATTCGTCTTAAAATGGTGTTTTTTGTTTCACCTTAAATAACTATTTATCAACAAACTATGAATGAAGACGAGTTGTAATAAAACAAGTTTCCAAGTATTTTTCTCTTTTCCGGTAGCTGTGTTAACTGTTTCTGTTTAATGGTGAGTAATTTATGAGGGACCCAGATGCCGAGACTAATGATCCTTTGTCCAAAAGAAACAGGAATTCTGTTATTTACACCAATACCCTGGCAGTCAATGTCATATTGACTGGATTTCCTGTGGCTATTAATCTGGGGAAAGAAAGTTGCCTTAAATATTACTAATTACCCTTCTATGCAGTATAGTCACGTTAGTCTTTGTGATTCCAACATTATACCTTTAATTAGATCTATTGATTACCCAGCATCCTGCTACTATAATATGATGTATCAGTAGCATGGGCTTGGATGGCAAACGGATCCCATCGGGCTAGGCTCACTAGCAGCTGTAAATGTAGCAATGTGAACTGCTTTTCAGATGGCATCCATTTTGGCACCATTTTGAATTTGGTCTGAGCATTATAGCAAATCTTTAAGTAGAAATACATTTTGTTCTGGCTTAAACTTAAAATTTTCCTGAATGAAACAATCCAGCTTTTTCTTTCTATGCAATTTTTATTTACAAAAATAACAGCATTTTAAATGAATGCTGTTTCCTAGTTGGAAAGGCACCATTGGTCTGCCCACTCCCATGTTTTTATGGTCTTAGCACGCTCAGAGTAAGGACGGGAAGTGAGAAGTGGATATCACATATAAAGTCAAGTGATATCCTGTTTTATCAGCCTGTTTCTGTGCATGTAATCGGTACAAACGTCATTTAACTAAAGATTCTTTAAAATAAGTTTATTTTGATCCATCATAGTTCGACTAATCAGGACAAGGTTACTTTCTAGGCCTAACAATCTACCTTTGTTTCGTTCTATTAAAAAAGGTGGGATGAGGTTTAACCACCCTCAATGTCAGTAATTCCTGAACGTAGAATGTATGCCCTATAAATCCAGGCAGGTCCTGTGTTTGATTGAAATACCCTTCAATCAGCATAGAGTCCAAGGAATCACACACACTGCCCTGATTTGTGAATTCTTAAGTATCGCTCGTAGGACTTACTAAACCTAGGCAGCTTTGTATTTCTGTTTCACAGTTCTGTGTAATCAGTCCTGTCTGTCTGAGATTACAGAGGCGGCATGGCTGGCATCGATTGCAAGGCAGCTTTAATAGTAAGATGGATCCCGCTTGGGTTAGGGACAATGTGACCCAGCCATGCACTAAAGAAGATTTACCATTTTAGAATCTGACTCATAGCTAATAAATACATAGAATATATGTAGGCATTGTCTATTTAACGGGACATTCCTAAATATACTTACTTACATGATAGTTCACTGTGAATGCAATAAAAATAGTTTCTGCCATTTCGTACCGGTCTATTAAACAGCTGATCACCATTATACAATAAAGATAGTTCTGCGGTTCGGTACCGTCTATTAAACAGTGATTGCGAGTATACCAATAAGATCGTTCTGCCGGTTCGGTACGGCTATTAAACACTGATCACCATATACAATAAAGATAGTTCTGCCGGTTCGGTACCGGTCATTAAACAGCTGATGCGAGTATCCAATAAGATAGTTCTGCCGGTTGGTACCGGTCTATTAAACAAGCTGATTGCGAGTATCCAATAAAGATAGTTCTGCCGTTTCGGTACCGGTCATTAAACAGCTGATTGCGAGTATCCAATAAAGATAGTTCTGCCTGGTTGATCGCGGTCTATTAAACAGCATTGCGAGTATCCAATAAAGATAGTTCTCCCGGTTCGTGTACCGGTCATTAAACAGCTGATGCGAGTATCCAATAAAGATAGTTCTCCGGTTGGTACCGTGTCTATTAACAGCTGATTGCGAGTATCAATAAAGATAGTTCTGCCGTTCGGTACCGGTCAATTAAACAGCTGATTGCGAGTATCCAATAAAGATATTCTGCCTGCGTTTGGTACCGTTCTATAAACAGACTGATTGCTATCCAATAAAGATAGTTCTGCCGGTTCGGTACGTTCTATTAAACAGCTGATTGCGAGTATCCAATAAAGATAGTTCTGCCGGTTCGGTACCGGTCTATTAAACAGCGATTGCGAGTATCCAATAAAGATAGTTTCTGCCGGTTCGGTACCGGTCAATTAAACAGCTGATTGCGAATATCCAATAAAGATTTCTGCCTGCGGTTCGGTACCGGTCTATTAAACAGCTGATTGCAATATCCAATAAGATAGTTCTGCCGTTCGGTACCGGTCTATTAAACAGCTGATTGCGAGTATCCAAATAAGATAGTTCTGCCGGTTGGGTAGGCCGTCAATTAAACAGCTGATTGGCGAGTATCAATAAAGATAGTTCTGCCGGTTCGGTACCGGTCATTAAACAGTGATTGTGAATATCCAATAAAGATAGTTTCTGCCGGTTCGGTACCGGTCAATTAAACAGCTGATTGCGAGATCCAATAAAGATAGTTTCTGCCGGTTCGGTACGGTCTATTAAACAGCTGATTGCGAGTATCCAATAAAGATAGTTCTGCCGGTTCGGTACCGTCATTAAACAGCTGATTGCGAGTATCCATAAAGATAGTTCTGCCGGTCGGTACGGTCTATTAACAGCTGATTGCGAATATCCAATAAAGATAGTTCTGCCGTGTCGGTACCGGTCATTAAACAGCTGATTGCGATATCCAATAAAGATAGTTCTCGCGTTCGGTACCGGTCTATTAAACAGCTGATTCGAATATCCAATAAAATAGTTTGCCTGCGTTCGGTACCGGTCTTAAACAGCTGATTGCGAGTATCCAATAAAGATAGTTCTGCTGGTCATTACGGTCCTTAAACAGCTGATTGCTGAGTATCCAATAAAGATAGTTCTGCCGGTTCAGTACCGGTCTATTAAACAGCTGATTGGTAGTATCCAATAAAGATAGTTCTGCCGGTTCGGTATACGGTCTATAAACAGCTGATTGCGAGTTATCCAATAAAGATAGTTCTGTCGTTGGTACCGGTCTATTAAACAACTGATTGCGATATCCAATAAAGATAGTTCTGCCGGTTCGTTACCGGTCTATTAAACAGTGATTGACGAGTCCAATAGATAGTTTGCCGGTTCGGACCGGTCTATTAAACAGCTGATTGCGAGTATCCAATAAAGATAGTTTGCTGCCGTTCGTACCGGTCTATTAAACAGCTGATTGCGAATATCCAATAAGATAGTTCTGCCGTTCGGTACCGGTCTATTAAACAGCTGATGCGAATATCCAATAAAGATAGTTCTGCCGTTCGGTACGGTCTATTAACAGCTGATGCGATATCCAATAAAGATAGTTCTGCCGGTCGGTAACCGTCATTAAACAGCTGATTGTGAATATCCAATAAAGATAGTTCTGCCGGTTCGGTACCGGTCTAATTAAACGCTATGATTGCGAGTATACCATAAAGATAGTTTTGCCGGTTCGGTACCGGTCTATTAAACAGCTGATTGCGAATATCCAATAAGATAGTTCTGCCGTTCGGTACCGGTCAATTAAACAGCTGATTGGCGATATCCAATAAAGATAGTTCTGCTGCCGGTTCGGTACCGGTCTATTAAACAGCTGATTGCGAGAATCCAATAAAGATAGTTCTGGCCGGTTCGGTACGCGTCTTTAAACGCTGATTGCGAGTATCCAATAAAGATAGTTCTCTCGCTCTGCGCGTTCGGTACCGTTCTATTAACAGCTGATTCGAATATCCAATAAAGATAGTTCTGCTCGTTGGTACCGGTCTATTAAACCAGCTGATTGCGAGTATCCAATAAGATAGTTTCTGGCTGGTTCAGTACTCCTATTAAACAGCTGATTGGAGTATCCAATAAAGATAGTTCTGCCTGTTCAGTACCGGTCTTTAAACAGCTGATTGTGAATATCCAATATAGTTCTGCGTCGGTACCGGTCTATTAAACAGCTGATTGGAGTATCCAATAAAGATAGTTCTGCCGTTCGGTACGGTCTATTAAACAGCTGATTGCGAATATCCAATAAGATAGTTCTGCCGATTGGTACCGGTCTATTAAACAGCTGATTGCGAGTATCCAATAAGATAGTTCTGCGTTCGGTACTTCATTAAACAGCTGATTGCGAGTATCCAATAAAGATAGTTCTGCCGTTCGAGTACCGGTCTATTAAACAGCTGATTGCGAGTATCCAATAAGATAGTTTTGCCGGTTCTTACCGGTCTATTAAACAGCTGATTGCGAGTATCCAATAAAGATAGTTTCTGCGGTTCGGTACCGGTCTATTAAACAGCTGATTCGGTATCTAATAAAGATAGTTCTGCGGTTCGGTACGGTCTATTAAACACGTGATCGAATATCCAATAAAGATAGTTCTGCCGGTTCGGTACGGTCTATTTAAAACGCTGATCGAATATCCAATAAAGATAGTTTCTGCCGTTCGGTACCGGTCTATTAAACAGCTGATTGCGAGTATCAATAAAGATAGTTCTGTCCGGTTCGGTAACCGGTTTTTAAACGCTGCATTGAAGTATCCAATAAGGATAGTTCTTTCTGCTGCTTGGCCGGTCTATTAAACAGCTTTATCGCGAGTATCCAATAAAGATAGTTCTGCGGTTTCGGTCGGTCATTAACAGCGGATTGCGAATGTCCCATACAAGATATTCGCTGCGCACAGTTTCGGTACGGTCCTAATAGATACCTTACCTCCTAAAGGTGGCCATACATATGAACGATAATGGGTAAATCCCGTCGTTTCATGACCGCATTTACCCATTATTGTTTAAGTGTATGTGCTTTTCCCGACTGATCGTAGTGCCCACCAAAGACGGTAGTCGCCACCATGGGGATCGGTCAGTGCCATGTGTGCAGGTTCCCATCGCAATGTGCTGACAGATCACATGACAGATCACATTGGTATCCGTCGGCACATTGCGATGGAAATCCCAAGTGTATGGCCACCTTAACTATTCACTACATTGATATTGGGTACTAGGCCTAGAGAACTCAGGAGGTCTAGGTGATTATTTTGCCTACCTGCTAATAATACATGATACAGTCGTGCTTAGAGAATGCTCAATGGCATGTTCACTCACTTAATGTATATATAATAACATGATCAATAAATATAATGACACCAGAGCTCTCCCTGTCCTGGATGAACACACACAAAGGGGGAGATACATTTCGCAATAGGAACCTACCAGCACTCGTTCCCACAATGTATTAACATACATTTCCCAATATGTATTATATGGTTAGCGTGGGTTTTACACAGAGTCTGTGTTGCCTAAAATACTCAGAAATAGCAAGGCACAGGTGCTGCATGCTACTACGCACCGCAAAATTTGAATAGGGGTGAGTTGGCAGAGTTACCTGTCCAAGATCCCACGATGCACTAAATCTCGCAAAGGGATTTTTGCATTGCAGGAACTCGGGCAGGTAATCTTCCTCAGAATATAATATTGCATTGCCCCTTGTAGAGGTATATAGAGAGTATATAGGTGTTTGTATGGCATTTGGTGGTCGGTATTTACCATAGAGAGTATATAGGTATTTGTTCGGCATTTGGTGGTTGGTATTTATCATAGAGAGTATATAGGTGTTTGTATGGCATTTGGTGGTCGGTATTTACCATAGAGAGTATATAGGTGTTTGTATGGCATTTGGTGGTCGGTATTTACCATAGAGAGTATATAGGTATTTGTTCGGCATTTGTTGGTTGGTATTTACCATTGAGCGTAAATAGGTATTTGTTCGGCATTTGGTGGTTGGTATTTACCATAGGAAGTATATAGGTATTTGTTTGGCATTTGGTGGTTGGTATTTACCATAGAGAGTATATAGGTATTTGTATGGCATTTGGTGGTTGGTATTTATCATAGAGAGTATATTGGTATTTGTATGGCATTTGGTGGTCTGTATTTACCATATAGAGTATATAGATATTTGTTCGGCATTTGGTGGTTGGTATTCACCATAGAGTGTAAATAGGTATTTGTTTGGCATTTGGTGGTTGGTATTTACGATAGAGAGTATATAGGTATTTGTATGGCATTTGGTGGTTGGTATTTATCATAGAGAGTATATAGGTATTTGTATGGCATTTGGTGGTTGGTATTTATCATAGAGTGTATATAGGTATTTGTATGGCATTTGGTGGTTGGTATTTATCATAGAGAATATATAGGTATTTGTATGGCATTTGGTGGTTGGTATTTACCATAGAGAGTATATAGGTATTTGTTCGGCATTTGGTGGTTGGTATTTACCATAGAGAGTATATAGGTATTTGTATGGCATTTGGTGGTTGGTATTTGGTTTGTATGGACCTTCGTGGTGTTGGTATTTATCATGAGAGTATATAGGTATTTGTTGGCATTTGGTGGTTGGGTATTTACCTAGAGAGTATATAGGTATTTGTATCGGCATTTGGTGGTTGGTATTTATCATAGAGAGTATATAGTATTGTATGGCATTTGGTGGTTGGTATTTACCATGAGAGTATATAGGTATTTGTATGGCATTTGGTGGTTGGTATTACCATAGAGAGTATATAGGTATTTTGTATGGCATTTGGTGGTGGTATTTACCATAGAGAGTATATAGGTATTTGTTGGCATTTGGTGGTTGGTATTTATCATAGAGAGTATATAGGTATTTGTTTGCATTTGGTGGTGGTATTTACCATCGAGAGATATAGGTATTTGTTGTTCGGCATTGGTGTGGTTGGTATTACCATAGAGAGTATATAGGTATTTGTATGGCATTTGGTGGTTGGTATTTACCATAGGGGTATATAGGTATTTGATTGGCATTTGGTGGTTGGTATTTACCATAGAGGTATATAGGTATTTGTCGGCATTTTCCTATAGTAGAAGTATCGTTCGTTTTTGATAATCCTAGAAATGATCGTGTCGTTTTCAAATAGACGTTCCTCCGATAATCCTAGAAAGTATGCGTTCGATATCCTATTCGTTTTGAAACTAGATTCGTTCGTTTCCGAGAAAGTATCGTTCTTTCCATGCCTAATAATCCCGTTTCCGAAACTAAAATATCGTCTTTATAACCAGAGTATCGTTCGTTTCCGATAATCCTAGAAATATCGTTCGTTTAAACCTATATATCGTTCGTTTCAAATCCCGAAAGTATCTGTTCGTTTTCGATATGATCCTGAAGTATCTGTCGTTTTCGCGAATCCCTAAAAGTTCGTTCGTCCCCTAATCCTGGATTCGTTTTTTCGATAATCCCAGAAAGTTTATCGTTCGTTGATATTAATTGTCTTTCTAACTACAGTATTTCGTTTTTCGATAAGAAAGTACGTTGTTTTTGATATAGTATGAAGGTTTTTCATGTTCCGCCTCCCCCCCGGACCTTCCCAGTGCCACACCATTTTCATAAGTTACCATTGTTTAGTTTAGCTTAAATCATCCAGACTTTTTCGAAAACGTGATTGAAGTTCGGCCATCTCTACTCAACAACCAGCAGGGGTTAATGTCATAGCCCAAGTCTGGACAAGTTAAACCTATAACCATCTTATAATGACAAGCACCATCCCTCTATTGATGTTCGCTGTTACTTGTTAAATGTCCCACTCAGCGCTCCTTCATTACAAATGATATCCACTTGCGACTAAATTGTATAAAATGCGCCCGTCCCTCTCGGCGTGTACGTAACTCCATCCTTGACACTCATCGATCTGAAGAGGATTCGCTGTTAATTTTCACCACCTTCTAATAATCATTGCAGCTCCACGTTTTTTGCATCTAATTACTACTGGCAATCATGGTGAAAGTAGAGATAACATATGTGTCAAGCATTTGCCTAATGGGTAAATACAGAAAGAATATTACACAGTACCTATATATAAAGAATTATCTCCATTATATATAGATTTACTCTCCATTTTCCCTTATTATCTCTAAGGGGAAACATATCCTACAGGTGTTAAACATGTTCTCTATAAAACAACATGAGAAATAACTTAATTGACCAGCCTTATTCTAAGCACACAACTAGTCAACCAACTACTAAAATAATTCTATAGTAATAAAAAAAAAAAGTGTGGGGGGGATTACCCAGAATCGCCGATTCACAGTGGACTTATTTGCATAATAAGCCAGAATTGGGAATTAATAGAGCCGGGTCCCCTCAACTTACTGCAACTTAAATTTTTTGTAGCTGTTTTTTATTAACCCTCCACGAACATAGTTACTCAAGTATATTTCAGTATCAGTTCCTTATATCCTTCCAACCCGATATCACAGGGATACAGCGACCTCTTCTCTATGATAGAATGTACGCCACATTAATAATGGCGCCGATGGAATGCCTTGGGAGTTAAGTTATGATAACATGGGAATTTGTTTGGCTGGCCACCTATTATTTTTGGCTCACATTATTAAATTCAACTCCCCTTTATTTAACACATAGCACTTAATGACACTAGCACTTATTTTGTGTTTTTTTTGTTTTGGTTTGTTACGTTTTTGGGGGATTGCCTGGGTCCTTTTTTAGCACCCTTCATGCCTATCCCCATTTTGAACCCCCCCCTGGAAGCTTTCCGGTGTGCAGCTGGAGCAGAAAGGGATGGTAAGTCTGGTGGTTCCTGACGCCTACCGCCGAAGGACCATGTAGCCTCCCCCTAGCCCTACGGCTTTAACACTATGGGCATAGGGAAGCAGATGGATCCCGATCCACTTGCACATTTGCTGAACTTGTGCAATATCACTGAAACAACGTTCCGCGGCCTTTCGATAAAATAAAAGAAATAACAGGATTTGTAATGTAACTGGACCAGTATTTTAGAGAAGTAATGCAGAGATACTGTTATACTCATGTATACCCGAGTTTTTCAGGCTGGAAAAACGCCTGAAAACTCGGACTTGGTTATCTCGAGTCAGTACCTACCTGAGCATGTCCTGCCGCCCCGCACGATCTTTCTGTGTATCTTTGCGCGCCGGCCTGCGTCACTGTCCCGGTGCCAGTACATCAGAAATATCGCGCGGCTGCCGGAATGCTCAGGATCCCGACCGTACCTGCAGGAAGCCCTGTGGATGGAGGAGACCCACAGGGATAAGAGACCACCGAAGTAACGAGACCACAGGTACAAACTGGGTGGGAGGGTGAGGGGGGCATTCAGATGTTTGGGGAATACAAACATCCCAGCATGCTTATTAGCTGGGAGTTGCAGTTTCCAACATCTTGATGCCAGTGAGGGTGGGCAATTCAAGATGTTTGGACACTACAACTCCCAGTCTAACTATCATGCTTGGGAGTTGTGTTTCCAAACATCCATCGTCTTTTTACTTCTCTAAATACTGTCAGTTACATTACAAATCCATGTTATTCATTTTTTATACTCGAGTCAAAACCTTTATTAGTATTTTAGCCTGAAATTGGGTACCGAACCGCACCATCGGTTTATCCTCTGTCGTTTTATCACTCTAGTATATACCGGTAACTAAATATGAGTTGGTGTATTCAGAGGCACCGATCAGGGTAATTGGTTCTTCTATATTTCCATTGGAAGCCCTAGAACTGCTATACCTCGACTAGTCATTTTCAGGACGATAATTATTTATTTGCAACCCACAGAAAACTTTCTATCTCCAGCACACATCCTCTCTGTACTTGTACCATCTTATCAATAAGAAACCCATTATTGACAAAAAACACAGTGATGCAATTAGCAAGCTCGGTGTATGTAAAGGACACCAATTCAGTACTTCCCCATACGATGTAAGACTTTCAGGTATCCCACCCTCCCCACCCCCCATCTCGCGGATTTCTCCCTCATTCTGGGGTGGTCATCTCCCGTCGCCCCGCATGGCCACCCTAATCCCGTGACGAGAGGACATCTTAAAAACATCTTATCAAAGGGGCAACTGTGGTTTCTGACAATGTTAGCGTTATATAAAAGCTGCATCTTGTCCGTTACAATGAAGTCTGAGCATGCTCACTTAAAATAAAAATTTTAATGCTGGGAAAGACTGAGTACAGCCCAGACGTTGACAACGTTTACAGTCGAGGGGGCTGTTATGTAGCAGAGTTTTGGGACACATGGCTACCAAGTGGTGCAAGCAGGAATTTTATTGGTCATATAAGCCATAGAACATCCTGCGGTTTTACAAGGTAATGTGATCCGGCGTTATTGAAAGTATGAAGGATGACTAATTCTTTAATCAATGACTTGTTGGAGCTCCCCATTACCTTTAACAATCAACGAATGGGAACACTTGCCCTGCTCCATACACACTAGTCCATTAATGGAGAGACAATGATGAAAACGGTGTTTAAACGCAGGCTGGACAAATCAAAGGACCCAGGAAGCCAATCTCCCCATAATGTATTCCACTGACTTATTTTTTAAAGTGGCGATAAAAAGAAAAGAAAGAAGTTTGTGCCTGAGCCACCTAGGTCAGAAAATATTTGTGAAAACCTGAACATAAATAAACCCGGTTTTTATAAACATTCAGCTGGAGACTTAATGTCTTGGTTTTCCGATCGCTTTTTTCATCGTCTAAAACTTCAAATTTAAAATCCAATCGGAGAGCCCATAAACTGTTTTCCACCTGCGGCGGTCGATCTTCGTAATATCAAATTAAAATCGTGAAAGATGGATTCTGACGATGGGTGTTGTAGAAAAATTTTCCAACTTGCCAACTTCAGACTGCTGTTACACACAAGCCGATATTTTGGGCCAAATAAAGGTTATTTACGATTTCGAAATCTGAACCAGACTGATGGAAAATTACAGTGATTGTTTCGAGTCCTTAGCAAAAAGCCGGACGTGGCTACCAGTTTGTGGGGACAAATATCTCCCTTGTATCCTAGCCGAAAGGCTGTGTACATGGGGTCCAATTATTTCTCAATATAAACACACCGCAACCAAAAATTTTGGTATGATTTAAGGTGGCAAATTTTCACCTGTCAAAGTAACGCACCATGGTACAACCCAGTCTATGGGCTGTGGACAAATGATTACCTGGAAACCATTCATTATTGACCTATAATCTACATATCCCATTGGTCATTTTGGGTGACTGTTGCCTGAAATGATCTGTGTTTGGGATTTGGATAAAACCCATCGACCAACACTACCCCCAGTGCATTGGCGGTGTTGTCACTATGCAGAATGCATTTCTTGGGCGGTTGCAATTAGGGATGGTTCCTTTCACTGAGTCAAACACATCTAAAACCTTTATTTGTAAATGGAACGTAACTTTGTAATGTCATTTAACCATCTCTCCCAGTACAACGAAGCTCCCACAGTATACATGACTGCAGTTCACAAATAGACTCCGTCCCTTTTCATTGTTTGTAATTGTGGCTTTCATAAAACAAAAGCAACATAATCAATATGACAAGGTGGGCGGACCTGAATCACACCGTCCCTTTAAGAGACTGCAGAAAATTATCTGTTTTCTGCCAATACTGTAACGTGTGGGATCTAGCTACACTAATATGTCATAGAAGCTGGGATTATTGAAAGGGTAATTAGAATGGAATAATTCTCTTAGAGTAAGGGTGTAGACTTCACCCCCTCCTATTTCCCTTAACAAACCCCACTGGCAATGCAATTGAGTAGACAACATAATTATTTTTATTAATATTGTACAACCTGCTACATGGGGGATTGGGGTGACCACATCATAGCCCCCCTTACCGTGACAATCTTCAATTACAGTAAACATCCAAATCACCTCTCATGATTGGACCTTCTCAACACTTGAATTGTTATGTCCGTTATGTAGATTTAGCGTGCAGGCCACACACAGTACAAATTTTTATGGACAATACCACACAGTATCGTATTATACAACCATCAACGTGAATACGGATCGCATCGTAAAACCAACGCACATTGTTTAAAGGTTCGGTATCGCTATTTTGTGATATCATTTTTTATAAATAAGCTATAGCACAGAGAATACAAATAGCCATTTGGAGGTACCACGTATCTAAGGGATAATGTACACTGGGAAATGTGTTTTTTTTTAATTACCCATTACTGAAACTTAACTTCTTTCTTCCCAACTATCACTGTACCTTTTTTTTTGTTATCCCTGTCCCCTATTTCTTTCAGATATCCAGTCTTAAATTTCTATCATTTCAGCTGATCATCAAGTGCATTGTTTATGTAATAGTTGGTGTACTATGTGACTAGTTTGTTCCCGTGAACTGACATGTTGGGACATTTCCTCTCCCCGTGCTGCTTATAGGATTTGCTGAGGCATGCTTACCGCCACAGAGACGTCCGATAGTCAGGAGTGTGGCTGGGGGACTGAACCTGACGCAAAACAGTACTGGATTGAAAGTCAGCACAACACAACACATCATAATAATATGCTGCTTACAATATTCATTTATTATGTTTGAAATAAGGCAAGTAATTTTATCAGTGTACTAATAACGTTAAGGATGGGACACAAGCAATTTTTCACAGCCCAACCAAAAAAAATAAGAAATCGGTGGCAAATTTCATTGACTGATGTAATAACCTGTTTGCCCAGATCGGACGTGTCAGAAATTACTGCCGGTTTGTGCGGCCTCACGATCGTGGACCGCCTGTTGCAAACTGTCAGCACTCGCTAGTGGTAAACGGTTGGTTTGGGCCATAAATTGTTCTGTGTGTACCTAGCCTATATGTCTCGTCCTGGCAATCTCACAGTCTTCCATTACTGAACCAGCTCTTACCCTTCTGCCATGGCCACAAGAACTAGTTACTCCTTCACCTTTTGCCTGCAAGCTAAGTAATCTAAGCTCCTACTCCTTAGCCATATTAAATTCACACTTCTCAGGACAATACAGATACATTGCTGTCGTAACCTACATATCTTACTTAAAAATAAATTGATATTCTATGGTCCTACTTAGCTGCCATTCATTTCTGGCAATGACCTCCTTCTTTCTAGGGTAGACCCTGGGCAATGTAAGGCCAGTTACTGCTCCCTGACTGGCCCCCATAGTAGACCTGTACCCAAAAAATCTTATATTAATTGTCTCAGGCTGGATAAGTGATTTTATTTGATTATGTTTTTTTCTTTTTTTTTTTTTTTTTTAATGATGACCCGATCATTGATTTAATGGAATGAATCTAAAGTATTACATACCTTCCATTAAAATTGCAACTAATAATCAAAAATCATCCAATGAACCAGATATATTATTTGATTTTATTTGATTATGTTTTTTTTCTTTTTTTTTTTTTTTAATGATGACCCGATCATTGATTTAATGGAATGAATCTAAAGTATTACATACCTTCCATTAAAAATTGCAACTAATAATCAAAAATCTCCAATGAACCAGATATTTAATTAAATCTATTTATAAAATCCAGCTTTGCATTTAAGTTGAACCTATTTTACGGGCCCTTTACACAACAAATCCAAGTTTTCTCATGTGGCCCCCTTGAAAATTGAATTGCCCACCTTTGTTCTAGGGTGTACCCTTCCTTGAAATAACCCTGAACTATAATATTTACCTCATTGACTGTTGGGTGGGTCTACATGCTCAGATCTCTACGAAGCAACTGACTGACCCAGGGGCCCGAGTCAAGGGGCAGGACAATTTATGACACTATTAGGAGCTCCTCATCACACAGGAAGTCGGTGCTTCAAATACAGGATAATTGCTGGATTGGGGTTAGTGAAATGAGAAAATACTCTTTCTTTTTCTTGAAAGCAAATGTATTTGTGCTGAACTTACCTATAATCAGGGAATAGAGTTTTAAAGATATACAAATTATAAATCATAAAAATGTATTGGGTAAGTCAGCAAGGGGCTTTGCGGATACTTGACCATTTGTATGGGACTGGATTGTACTTGAAGATACAATTCTATATTCCTAGTGTCTCACAGTTTGTTTGCAAAATGTTTTACTTGGTAACATAAACCATATCCTCAATGTTTCTCGGGACCTCTATGATGGTCCCTAACTCTTTACAGTAGTTTAAGCATGCTCCATAGAGAAATTTCATTAACTCCACATATTAGCAGAGTTTTTATAACCCTTTCAGTGCCAGCAGATTCTCATTTTTATCTCCGTTTTTACAAAGCAAAATGCACAATGGTGATTTTTAACCATTTCAGTGCAGCCAATTCTTTTATTTTGTGTGTGGGGGAGTTTTAACCCTATGAAGCTGCTGATTGGAGCCTGGAGCTAAAGATTTGGGCTTGTTGTACTACTAAACTGGATTCAGAAAATTATTACAGTTACAACCAGAATTACTTGCATATTCTCTTTAGTGCATAGATATTTTGACAACACTATTACTAAATAAATTTGAAGGACTTAATACCCTAAGTAACACCCCCCCCCAACCTGATAGTAGCCAGGGTGTAATTAAAATCCCATGTCCATCTCTCAAGGGTCTGTAATAGCTGTCAACTGTCTGCTCGTCTAGCCTACTCCCCACTCTGGGACTGTTTCCAGACTGGCTAATACTACTTTGCAAAGTATATCTTACCATTGGCCTGGTAAGTCCTGGAAGCGGGAAAACACCAGTGGAAGGACTTTATGGAGATCTAGAGAACCCAGAATGAGGGGGTTACTTTGAATATATTGTATTAGAATTGAATTATATAATGGAATTAATAGATAATATAATTCATCCTGACAGATCACTAATATACACAAATATACCCTTTTTTAGTAGCCTGTTCTAACCTTTAAAATATGGTAATGATCACCAGATACTATGGTGAAGATTTCCTCTAAATGAGACAGATAATGTGCAGTATATATAATAATTATAGTAAATATAAATAGACTCTATCAAGAGACTGAGCATTTGTCCACACGAATAGATGGTGGTGACTGCAGTGTAGCTCCACCTTTCCAGTCATTATCGCTGTCTTAGAAAGATCATATTTTTCTACTGAAGGACCAAGCCAAATGTTAGGGTCTAAAAGTGAATCAAGCCATTCATATGGAACATTTCATCTGCTCCCTGCAGGAGGCCACAAACAACTGCACATTTCTATATTTATTCAAAAAGCTAAAGAAATCGCTGCCAAGGTTTGTACACTTAGTTCAGTGTTAGTTGAATAAGTTTCTCCACTTGAAAATACAACACACCCTCAGATCCACACAATCTGAAAATTCTCTAAAATTCTGAAAAGTAGAAATGCCCCTTGCACCTTATGGCTATTAATACGTCAGGTTTAGCAACTAACAAATTATCCAAGGGAATATACTATTAAACTGGTTAAATCTTAATAATTCCAATCGATTATAATATCAATAAGAAAACCACGCAAAGCCAAAGATTGCAGCAGGTTTATTTACAGGTACAGCAATTGATTTTCTGTAACAACTATGGAGCAACTGTATCCCCAATAATCTGTAAGATCAAAACACAGTGTGGAGCATTTGATGCAGATGATGGACTTCAAGATATGTGATGCTCATAACAGAAAAAAAATTCTTACCAGAATGTATAGTTTATTCCAGGAGTACTCAGCAAGATTTACAACAGGGTGTTTCTTTATCACAACACTCTCATATGGTAAGCACAGAGTCGGATAGCTTTTCAGGCGGATAGCCATGCGTAAGAATATTAGCAGTGCATTTTTAAAAACATATTAAACTGGAATTGCAAATGGATCACATAAATGGGAATGCAGAAATCTGTGTTGCTCTTTCTGAGGACACTAGTTTAAGGCAAAAGCCATTACTATCCGCAGGTTTGAGGTAATGATCAGTTTGTGAGTATAATGATTTCACTAAAACATTTTTGTGAGCACAGGACCCTTTTAAGTTTTTACAAATTAAAACCAGCTCAACTTTAGAGGAAAAAAACCCAAGAACCCATAGATTCTTCTATTGTATATCTACAATATCTATTGTATATCTATTGATATCTACCGTACATTCCTGAAGATTTTTAAACTTGTTTCTAATGGAAAACTGAATTAAACAAGTGTGTTTTCTTTTGTAATCAACTCCTTTCATTTCTAGATGTTCTACTACAAAACAGAATTGGACCCTTGGGAAAAGTTCCATAAATCAAATACAGAACCATTATGGAAGAGAGGCCCAGTACAAATATGGAAATTACCTTAAGAGGCCGATAATTGCCCTATATTCTTGTAAATTGATTAATTTCTTGTTCTCTTATACATTTCAATAAATCACTGGTGCCCTATCCTTATCCTGTACTGATGGGTGGATGTGTTTTCTCCTAATACTTTAAAAGATGCTGAGTTATCACTTTGTTATTCCACATAAACACTTTCTCTCCTACATTCCCCCAGACCAGACCTGATACAGGTGCCCAGTGCCAGGTCTCCAAGGCAACATCCTCTTTAGGTCCACAGACAAAAGTCGTACGGGTCTTTTTTTTTCTTGTTCTTTGTGCGGCAATATCATTCTACAGGGTCTCATAACTCAAAGACCCATTTTGGTCACCATCTTCGTTATACCATTATACAATGTATTTTATTACTATCTGTTGTCAGATGCAATAATACATCTATCTACATTCTGCTTAATAAATTGTGTAGTGACAGAAAATTGGTGGATAGTCAGAAATAGTTGTGGATAACCGGATATGCATTAGTATAGATGTAATTGGGGTTCGAATAGAACCCTGTTTCGAATCGAATCTGAGGGTTTCAAAGTCCCAACGAAACTTACGGAACCCGATTTTGGAATTTTTTCCGATTTTTATCGAAAATCGAAAGTAGATAATTACCGAAAATCGAAAGTAACAATTTTCGAAAATTGAAGCTCGAACTTTCCAAAAATTTCGAAACCAGAACAAAACTCAGTTTTCGAACATCTCTAGTCATTAGATAATCGTGGATATTCTAGGATAGTAGTAAATGGCCCAGATAGTAGTGGTATAGATGGTAGTGGATGGTCATATATAGTGTGCATGGTCATAGATTGTATGGATAGTCATGGACTTGGGATTGAGTCAGATATGAAAAGGTAAATGCTGGATCCCCTTTCTCCTTATGCATATTTGAAGTAAAATAATTTCCTTCCCTTATTTCATGCCCTTAAGGAACATCCCTACCATCTATAGGCCTTTACAGCATTCAAATCTCCAAATGCAGATCCAGAGGACAGCTGTAGACTGTTCTCCACTTTATTAAGCCATCACTCTACAACCTAGCCTCTATTGTAAAGCACATTCGCCTGTGTCACCAAGGTTATACGTTTTTTAAAAAGGCTACCATGGAAACAAGAAATTACCCCAGAAGTCTCTCCTCCTCTATGTCTTATAATGAATAGCTGTTCGCTGTCTATTTACCACTAAAGGATAAACTGCGCATCAACGCATAAAAAATGAACAGTAAAAGATGGGGCTGCTGGGACTAAACAGGCAGTAGAGGATTTCCAAGGATCCTTTCTACAGAGGCCACTCGCATAGAGGTAATTTTCTCTATGTAAGCTTTTTACTATCTATAAACAAATCCAACTTCTAGTACAAAGTCTACAAATTTATCCCCAGAACAGAACAGACTATAGACAAAAACATTTCCTGCTCCATAATGATCACACCCTACTGCGGAGTCAAACACCAATGGACCAGTCTATGAACCCTACCTTCAAATTACAACACCAGTTCATCCTACCATGACAGACAAGCCTCTGCTGTTGGTCACTGCAACCCATCTACCACACGAGGTTAGCTAAATCCACACATTTGCGCCTCCCTGTGCAACTCCCCACGAGAATAAGCATATATCTCCAATCATCCCGAGCATCATTCCTTCACCTCTACCAACTACAACTTTCACTGGAGAAACCTCTATCCCTAGAGGCTTTCCAATAGGACACCTTCTGCAGGAATATTGCAGGAAAGCAACATTAGGTGTACTGTCCTTAAAAAGACCCATTGTTCAACCCCTATTGCCGTAATAATAAGAATATCTATATTTATCCTACTCGGCACTGGCTAGTCATGTGCTATTTATACCAGGAAGGAAACTAGCAGCTGTGATGCCATGAGGAGCACAGACCGGTGTAACATTTCAAAACATTATCTCTATAATGATAATTCTAGGAGACAAATGACATTCCCCCCAACATTCAATAGGACATCCACCCGAGTAACCTAATTCACATGGCTGAGATCACCATCCGGGTAGTAAAAACATGTCCACAAACTGTCTGGTTTTGTGGACATGGCAATAATGACAAATAAATCCCTGGGCCAGCCAATTAGAGAGAATCTGAAAAGTCATCCCCTGGCATGTGGGGAATGTGTCTGTCCAGTCAGTGTGGGGGATGTGGTGGTCACTGGCGTTTGGCTAAATGATTTATGTTCCCCAGTTCCATCAGCAATTGAGAGGTCAAGTCTACTGTCTATAGTGCATAAACAACACAGAGAATAAACGGCATGACCCAGGAAGATGGATTTCTTGCCTTATCATCGGATATGTACCGACACCCTTCTCTGTATTCCTAATGGAAAACATGAATGCAGAGCATTGTGTTTACTTAAGTTGAGCACAAAACATCAATAGAAAACCCCCTGAACAGCACTACCCCATTATACCAACGCTATTCACCATTATAACCAACACACCCAAAACCCCCATTATACCAACACTACAACAATCACACCCCATTATACCAACACTACACCCCCTTATACCAACACTACACCCATTATACCAACACTATACCCCATATAACCAACTATTCACCATTATACCAACACTATATAATTATTAAAAACACTATAACCACTTATACACCGCATTACACACACACTATACCCTTATTATACCAACACTACTCACCATTGTTCCCACACTATTCACCATTGTACCAACATTATATATTATTAAAAACACTATAAACACCTATAAACCCGCATTACAACACACTATACCTCATTATACCAACACTACTCACCATTATACCAACACTATTCACCATTATACCAACACTATATATTATTATAAAACACTATAACCCTTATACCGCATTACAACTCACTATACTTCATTATACCAACACTACTCACCATATATCCACACCTACTCACCATTATACCAACACATTCCCCATTATAACCAACACTATATATATTATTATAAAACACTTACCCCTTATACCGCATTACAACACACCTATAACCTTATTATACCAACACTACTCACCATTGTACCAACACTATAATTATTATATACACACTATAGCCCCTTATACCGTATTATACCAACACTGTTTCACCATTATACCAACACTATATATTATTATAAAACACTATACCCCTTATACCGCATTACAACACACTATACTTATTATACAACACTACTCACCATTGTACCAACATCTATATATTATTATAGCACACTAACCCCCTTATAAACCGTATTATACCACACACTTTTCCACCATTATACCAACTATATATTATGAAAAACACCTATACCACCCCTTATACCGCATTACAAACCACACTATATACCTTGTTATACCAGCAGGCACATTCACCATTGTACCACCACTTATATTTAAAATTAAAATAAAAAAAAGCAACACACATACCTCTTATACCAACACATCACATACCCTATACCAACACTATATATTAATAATAAAAACACCTATACCCCTTATAACCCGCATTACAACCACCTATACTATCATAACCTTACTATAAACCAACACACTATTCCTCATTGTACAACCTCCTATATTTTATAGCACACTATACCCCTATACGCATTATACCACACACTGTTCCCTTATGCAACACTATCCCCATTACACCTTAAACACACTATACATTATATACACACATACCCTTTATACCACATTACCACACCTATACCCCATTATACCACACTATTCACCTATTATACCACACTATACATTATTATAAAACACTATACCCCTTATACCGCATTACAACACACTATACTCATTATACCACACCACCACCATTGTCCAACATTGTTACCATTAAACCAACACTATATATTATTATAGCACCTACCCCTTATACTCATAACCGATTACAACACACATACCTCATTAACCAACACTACTCACCATTGTACCAACACATATTATAGCACACTATACCCCTTTACCGCATTATAGCACCTATACCTCCATTATTACCAACACTATTCAACCATTACAACCACATTATCACCATTATACCAAACATACATTATTATAGCACACTATACCCTTATCCACATTATAGCACCTATACCCTGTTATACCACAGACGGCATTATATTACATATTACATACACACTACAACTTTTTATACCAACAGTTGCACCATTCAACACCACATTATACACAAACCAAACTATACCTTATTAACCATCACTGTGCACCATTATACACTAAACCCCCATTATACCACACTATACACCATTCTACCAAAACTATTACTTTATCGCACTATAATACCTTATTATATCATACTAATCCACACATATACCAACACTATACCAATTATAATCATACTATACCCCATCTTCTGTCACATGATACCCATTATATTAAACAATACCCCAGTTTAACCACACCATACCATATTATAATCACAGTACTAAACCCCTTATACCACATTATACAACTTTATCATCACCTATAACCCATTTTACCATAATTACCCTATTATATCACACTATAACCACACCTATTCCCATTGTAGCACACAATCCACATTATTTCACACTATAACCCATTTTACCACAATATACCCTATTATATCACACTATACCATAATATTTCACACTATAACCCATTTTACACCACACTATACTACACTATAGCCTGTTATAGCACACATTATACACATTATTACATTATTATCACACAATCCTGCACTAGAACAGCATTAATCACAATACTACAACCCATTCCACACTATAGCACATCCAACCTCTACATCAAATCTTTTAATACTTTTATTCACATGTAACCCACTAATTGTTCCAAGCTAAACATAATATTATTGTTTGTGAGCTACAAATGGTAGTACACCGAGTTCCTATCATTGACATAGCCGTAGTCCATTCTGTATGGTAAATCAGGAGTCCGTTAGGTCCACCTACTTGTAACCTACCAGATTATCAAGGCAATATGAGACAATCAAATCAATGAGCTCGCTCTGTATTCAATCCCTTTCTTTCTTCCAGTGAATAAGGGCAACACACGGTTTTCCATAACTCTCCCCAATATATTACACAGGTATAGAGCACACACTCAAATGGAGAAAACTGTACATTTTAGGCAATTCTATTGGTCAATGCTCATCGTGTCATACAATACAGAGCGTTGTACCACGGTATCATTTGGTGGAAAAACCGGATTTACCAAATTTCATTTACTTCTCCATAAACAAACCTCTAAGTATCTGTCTTTTCAATATAGGTAACTAAATCCCACAGAGACCCCTCCACATATCCCCCTCCATTATAAATCAAACAAACCAGGCCATGGTCTGCATGCTGGCTAACTTCCCCTCCAGGCACTGAAAGCCATCGTCTGGGGTAGTCACATGTATTGCAGATCCAAACAATCATTCTTCCCATCCTAATGGTGACATAGGATTCCTTTCAGCTCTAGAATCTCTAACAGCAGAACAGCCAATTTATTCGGACACCGTGCTCATTATGCGCAATGCCATGTTTCTTCCACCATTGATACACAACACAAGCAGCCTTAGTGCTACACCAATTTTAAAAGCATTGACACCAACAATGGCCCCATGCAGCCACATGAGACTCTACACTAGGTAGTTTTATAAGTAATTGTGCAACACGTGACATCCCAGGTGCAGATTGTGACATCACAGCCTGGAAAGGCCCCACACACTTCTTTATCATTTCACCGCAGCCTATCTTCTGCTGCACATGGAATGATGGCTTCTTAGATAGAGACTCCCATAATGCTTTTATTTCCTTTCAATAACAGAGTTTCTCCAACACTGGAGATGGCCATCTCTGTTCACTATAAACCAACCCAAGATCAATATAATTCACAGAAATGCATTATGGGAGATTAAATGGTGTTAGTCGCCTAGATAACGGGATCATTCAGATTCAAGGGCAGATTCCATTCACAGCACCAAAAGGTGTCAATGTCAATCATGGTTGAAAGTCCCAGTCGCAAGGTCTAGTAAGTCAGCCCTGGTTACTGTAGGACAATCAGTTTGTTAATGGAGCAGTAGAGCAGAAACTTTCCATTATTTGCACTTTAAAGCTTTTAGCACTGGATAAACAAGAGCGGACCCCCAACTTGGCATGACACAAGGACTCTGTGGTTATTATATGAATCCCATGTTGTGTAGGGCAATGGGTTGGAGACACCTGGTCTGCAAGAAGCATGTATTCTCCCATTTGCTTGTGTGGGTTTTCTTTTCTGCAACCCAAGACATTGGATGATCAATGATCAATTGATGATTGGATGATCAATTGTTGCCATTCATGTTGGATACGTCAAGACCCCCAATCATCGGGCTTATGCATTATATGGAAACGGCCATGAGCCATCACTATTAACCATGAAATCAGTCATGACAGTTACCACCAACCACTATCAGCCTCCCAAATCATTCCCACTACGGGGGGGGGGGGGTGTTGATGGGGCTAACCTATAATAATCTCCCATGTAACACGCACCGATGATGCATGGGTGTACCCCCAGCTTTAGACTGTAAGCTCTTTGGCAGCGCTGCTAGTCCATTCTGCAGTAAATTCCCACACCCACTTGACAGCTGAAGGCTACCAGGGGAATGCTGGGTGTTGTAGTTTGTAGGGGGAAAAAAAGCAACAAATCTGGCAAGTAATCGGTCACGCCCACAACCAGATCACGATAAATCTGTGAGTGGATAATCTGGGTGTATGGGGCATTGAGACCAACCGCTCGCCCTGTGCCAAACATGGCATCAACCTCTAGACCCCCCCCTATCATCACTGCTTATTAAGTCCAACCCAATTAGCAATGACGGACAGTTTCCTCTCTGCAGCAACGTTTGGAGGGGGATATAAATAATAGACATATGCATATAACACACCACACAACATACACAATTTTACATGTCACTTACATCTGAAACATGACCTCATTGAGGAACACCCCATCCACCAAAGACATATTCATCCACCAGGGTCCCAACCCCCTGAACAGGATCCCAAAGGTCTTGATCTGCCAAGAGAGACAGGAAAAGGGTTTAAACCATCAACCACGCAGGGAAATCTATTGGAATCTTTACATAGAAAATATTCTGACTTACCCAGCTCACCAGGGGACTGGACATAAATTCTCTAATACTGGAGCAAAGATTTCCTTCCATGTTCCAGCAATGCGATAGGTAATCGAAATGAAAATATCCCTTAGAGGAAATAGGGAGATAAACAGTTAATCCTTTGGCAATCGCTGTCCATGAGGATCCATTTGGAAAGGAGAAAAAAAAATTCCCAGACAGGAGACCACTTGTAGGAAATCTTTAGATCCCAATGCAAAATCCCTTCCTAAACTGGATACATTGTAACCAGGAATGATCCCAGACTCCCTCCCTCCCTGTCTCTGCAGAGGTGCTGGATCAGGGGCTGCAGGGAGCAGCAGTCGACAAGGAGAGGCATCATCTGGAGACTGGGGAGGAAAGGAAAACGAGGGGGAGAGAGGGGCTTGTGTGCAGGGGGAGACAACACTGGAACCACCAGCACTGTAGCTCCACCCAGAGGCACACAAACTGGATATTATTTCCCCTTTTATTTATTGATACTATCTATGAACATCACACTGCTACAATGTAACCCTTCTGGCCTCCATACAATTGTGAATGGAACACAAGGGCACTGTGTTGACCTTCAACTACAATTCCCAGAATGTCCTAAAAACCAAGTTATAATACACAGTGAGGTCACACACAATGCATCATTGTCATGTGCCCAAGGGTTAAAGCAGATCCAATAATATGACTATAATACACAGTGCCCCCTGCTGCTGTGGCTATGGGTAGAAACTCCAGATGCCAGTAATAATCTTAAACTCCCCCTCCCCCATGGCGGGTGAATCCACTTTCTCCTTACCTGCCTGGAACACCCTTACTTAACTGGCCTATTGATTATTGCAAAGTGTGTCAGCAAGATAGAATCCTTACTACTGTAAACTTACCTTTTAGCCACATGGGCAACTACTAGTGGACTATAGCAGTGTAAACCAGGGTTTAATTTTCCCCCTATGGTACAGGATGACTACAAACTGCAGGGCAGACAGCTCAAGCTGTCAAAGTGAGATAATGATCCAGGTCCTTGTAATCCCATCACAGACTAGCTCAAGGAGAGAGGTGAAGTTCAGCCCAACCCTGAGATGTTACAGGCAGAGAATAACATAAATAACAGGGTAGACATATATATAAAAACCTGGCCTACATGATTGCAATCTGATTTGTGTGTAACTAGCTGCATTGATTGCAATTAGATTGTAGGCTCTTCTGGACAGGGCCGATTTAATCTAAACATGTAATTGTGTAAGCGCTATTGAGATGTTGTCGCTATATAAATTCCACAATTATAATAATAATAATCTGATTGTATGTACCAGGGTGCAATGATTTTAATCTGATTGTGCGTAACCTAGCTGTATTGATTGCAATCTCATTGTATGTAACCTGGCTGCAATGAATTTAATCTGATTGCGTGTAATCTGGCTGCATTAATTGCAATCTGATTGCATGTAACCTGGGCAGCATTGATTGCAATCTGATTGTATGTACCTGGCTGCATTGATTGGCAATCTGATAGCATGTAACCTGGCTGCATTGATTGCAACTGATTGCGTGTAACCTGGCTGCAATGATTGCCAATTTGATAGCGTGTAACCTGGCTGCATTGATTGCAATGCTGATGCTTGTAACCTATCTGCATTGATTGCAATCGATTGCGTTTAACCTGGCTGTATGATTGCAATCTGATTGCGTGTATCCTGGCTACATTGATTGCAATCTGATTGCGTGTAAACCTGGCAGCATGATTGCAATCTGATTGTGTGTAACCTGCTGCATTGATTGCAATCTGATTGCTTGATAACCTAGCTGCATTGATTGAATCTGATTGCGGTATCCTGGCTGTATTGATTGCAATCTGATTGTGTGTAGCCTGCTGCATGATTGCAATCTGATTGCGTGTAACCTGGCAGCATTGATTGCAATCTTTTGTGTGTAACCTGGCTGCATTTATTGCAATCTGATTGTGTGTAATCTGTCTGCATTGATTGCAATCTGTTATGGTGTATGGCTGTATTGATTGCATTCTGATTGTGTGTAACCTGGCTGCATTGTTTGCAATATGATTGTGTGTAAACCTGGCTGCATTGATTGCAATCTGATTGTGTGCAACCTGGCTGCATTGATTCAGTCTGTTTGGTGTATGGCTGTAATCGATTGCAATCTGATTGTGTGGTACCTGGCTGCATTGATTGCACTCTGATTGTGTGTAACCTGGCTGCATTGATGCAATCTGTTATGGTGTATGGCTGTATTGATTGCCATCTGATTGTGTGTAACCTGGCTGCATTGATTGCATCTGATTGTGTGTAACCTGGCTGGCTGCATTGATTGCAATCTGATTGTGTGTATACTTGGCTGCATTGAATTGCAATCTGTTTATGGTGTAAGGCTTGTATTGATTGCAATCTGATTGTGTGTAACCTGGCTTGCATTAATTGCAATCTGTTTGGGTTGTAACCTGGCTGGTTGTATTGATTGCAATCTGATTGTATATAACCTGGTGGTTGTATTGATTGCAGTCTGATTGTGTAATAACCTTGCTGGTTGTATGATTTGCAATCTGATTGTATATAACCTGGCTGGTTGTATTGATTGCAGTCTTATTGTGTATAACCGGCTGGTTGTATTGATTGCAGTCTGATTGTGTATAACCTGGCTGGTTGTATTGATTGGCAGTCTGATTGTGTATAACCTGGCTGGTTTGATTGATTGCAGTCTGATTGTGTATAACCTGGCTGTGGTATTGATGCAGTCTATGGTATAACCTGGCTGGTTGTATTGCTGCAATCCGTTTGTATATAACCTGGCGGTTGTATTGGTTGTGCAGTCCGATTGAATATAACCTGGCTGGTTGGTATTGATTGCAGTCCAATTGTATATAACCTGCGCTTTGTATGATTGCAGTCCGATTGTATTAACCTGGCTGGTTGTATTGATTGCAGCCAATTGTAATATAACCTGGCTGGTTTATTGATTGCAGTCCGTTGTATATAACTGGCTGGTTGTATTGATTTGCAGTCCATTGTATATAACCTGGCTTGGTTGTATTGATTGTAGTCCGATTGTATATAACCTGGCCGGTTTATTGATTGCAATCCGATTGTATATAACCTGGCTGGTTGTATTGATTGCAATCCGATTGTATATAACCTGGCTGGTTTGTATTGATTGCAATCTATTGTATATAACCTGGCTGGTTGTATTGATTGCAGTCTTATTGTGTATAACCTGGCTGGTTGTATTGATTGCAGTCTGATTGTTATAACTGGCTAGGTTGTATATTGCAGTCTGATTGTGTATACCCTGGCTGGTTGTATTGATTGCAGTCTGATTGTGTATAACCTGGCTGGTTGGTATTGACTTTGCAGTCTGATTGTGTATAACCTGGCTGGTTGTATTGACTGCAATCCGTTTGTATATAACCTGGCTGGTTGTATTGGTTTGCATCCATTGAATATACCTGGCTGGTTGTATTGATTGCAGTCCAATTGTATATAACCTTGGCTTGTTGTATTGATTGCAGTCCGATTGTATATAACCTGGCTGTTGTTATTGATTGCAGTCCAATTGTATATACCCTGGCTGGTTGTATTGATTGTAGTCCGATTGTAATAACCTGCTGCTGGTTGTATTGATTGCAATCCGATTGGTAATATCACCTGGCTGGTTGTATTGATTGCAATCCGATTGTATATACCGGGCTGTTGTATTGATTGCAATCCGATTGATATAACCTGGCTGGTTGTATTGTTGCAATCCGATTGTATAATCCTGGCTGTTGTGTTGATTGCAATCCGATTGCATATAACTTGGCTGGTTGTATTGATTTGCAATCTGATTGTATATAACCTGGCTAGTTGTATTGATTGCAATCTGATTGCATATAACCTGGCTGTTTGTATTGATTGCAATCTGATTGCAATATAACCTGGCTGTTGTATTGATTGCAGTCGTGATTGGTATATATCCTGGCTGGTTTGTATTGATTGCATCTGATTGTATAACCTGGCTGGTTTGTATTGGATTGCAATCTGATTGTATATATCCTGGCTGGTTGTATTGATTGCAAATCTGATGTTATAACCTGGGCTGGTTGTATTGATTGCAATCTGATTGTATATATCCTGGCTGGTTGTATTGATTGCAATCTGATTGTCATATAACCTGGCTGGTTGTATTGATTGCATCTGATTGCATATACCGCTGGTTGTATGTTGCATCTGCTTGTATATAACCTGGCTGGTTGTATTGATTGCAATCTGATTACATCCTGCAGTGATTTGGACGCAGGCCTGTGTGTTTTATAATGTGTTTTCATCCACTCTCAGACCTTTTCCTGATTTCCTGTTGGTAGTGACTGTCTCTGGAAACCCAGGGCTGTCTAATCTCCGGTCTCTTTACATTCCTTTATTTGTTGGTGCATTAGATGGTACAGTCTGATTTCCACTGCCCCTTCTCTTAAAGGAACCTCTTCAGGGAGGATGAGCGTGTGTGTTTTTGTGCCATACAGGGAAAGGGAAGGGGATCACTCCCCCTCCTCCCACCAGACCCATCTCTCTTCCTCTGCCAGGCTAGGGATCCCAATGATGCTTATTAACCCTTCCCATACACTGGCAGGAAGCATTAGGAAGCTGCAGAATGGGATAACAGGTCTGAGTAGGGTTACCAGGTTATCTGCTGCCTGGGGGGAGACCGAATGATGGAATAGCAGGGACATGATAATTGCATTTAAACTGCATCACTTCAGTTGTGTTTTTATTCCAGGGTCCTCCTACTACCCCTCCATGTATGTATTTTATTTTCTTATATAGCGCTACATAATCCGCATCGCTTTACATTATTTACTCAATTCACACCCAGGACCTGCCCCAAAGAGCTTACAATCTATCGCTTTATGTGCACACAGTAAAGTCTTTATGATTGTGGGTAGACGGAGTGCCCGGAGGAATCCACGCAAGCACGGGGAGAACATCACAAACTCCTTGCAGATGTGGTCCAAGGGTGAATCGAACCCAGGATTTCTGCTAACCACTGAGCCACTGTGCTGCCCATGTTTTATTCATATCACACCTTGAGCCCTCTGTTCCCAACAAAGTCCATGAAATATGGGGTTGTTACTTTTACCCTGGAGCTGTTGCTGAATTACTAATCGCTGCATTTGACAGGTCTTGGCTCCAACATTCCCCTTTAATAGTTACACATATAGAAAAAACATGGTGCAGGGCTGCAGGGGAGGATAATGAAGTAAACCTGTTTTAGCACAGCTTTGTGAAATGTTTTTCTCAATAGTGTCCCGATGTAAGGGGAATGCTGGATGCACAGGATTCTAGGAGTAATAAATACAGCTTGCAGGGCTGGACTCCAGAACATTAGTTTAGTTCGTTTAAATGATTTGTGTTATTCCAATAGGTGTTCAATCTACCTATTGAACAGACATACACCTGAAGTCCATGTTTAGAACTACAACTCCCCATCCCTCTGTGGTTAAGGGCTGCAGGTTGGGCAGCCTCTCTCAAATATGAAATCTACAGGCTGAAAGCTAGGTATACACATGTTAATAATCCGACCTATCGGCATTTCACTGTTTCGGTCGTCGGCCGGCCAAATTATTGTATGGTGGCTTTTTGCGTCTGCGACCGATCGCCGACCATTTTGTTCGTCCAAATCGGACGGACGAACGATTGGACGGAGGTCGAAAATCACAACCGATTGTGCGGTCCTCTAGGACCACACAATCGTTCTCGCCCTCCTGGTGGACTGGTTTGAAAGCCTCAAAGAGTTGGTCAGAGGAGAAATTGTATTTGTGCACCTATCTTTAGGCTAAGCAGCAGATCATTAAATATGTGGGGCTTACCTGAATCCAATATAGCCTGCAGCATGCTTCTAATGGAAATACTGGCAGCCTTTTCAACCATGCTGATCCTATATTCAGATTTAAAGGACCAAGTGGCAAATCAACGTGGGATGGTTTGTCTGTTACAGTCCACATTAACAGATATAGAGAACTCTGCAACCGAGCAAACGATTGGTAGCGCAATACGGGGCCTTTACCCCCCTATTTGCTGCTGAGCGTAATGCTATTAAGTTTAGCTGCTACAATGAATCCACCAGAAATTACAGACTGATGGTTACCAATGCAACGCGCCACCAACATTTCTGAGTGGCGTCTCGCTGGGAAACTCTCTGGCACCCACAATCCACAACCCTGGAATCCAGAGGTGTTAATTGAAATGAAAAACATTTTGACACTCTCAGGCTATGTATTGTCGTAGTTTTCTTTTTTTTTTGCCCGACGAATACATTTCTGCACGCATGTCTAAAATTTTTACGTAACATTTACGACATTTTTTTGTCGACTTTCTACGCATGAAATTTGGGGTCTACTCCTGATGCATTGAGAAATGTTTATGGCGTCACGTCTGCAGGATATGTTAGCTGCCCAGGAAGTTTTATTAAATACTGAAGAGTTTTCCAATGTTTTTATGTATTCTCCTCCACTACCACTGTCATCAGATATTTTGGAATGGTGATAGTTGTAGTTGACTAGTGCTAGATATTACAGGTTGCTAGCTCAGATTCTGCAAATAAACTTTTAAAGTCGGTTAACAGTTGACAGAAACATTCGCAATGCCGCCGCATAACAATACATGCGCACTACCATCGATACAAAGCCCTGAAGGAATCACCATTCTCAATGCCTGAACGCACGGTCATTAAAAGAAACTAAACTGAGCTTCCAGGTTTTTTTTAGTCTTCAAGAGGAATCTATGATACTGTATGCGGGAGGTTGCAAAGAGCAACCCTACCTCCCATTTTTACTTTGAACTGCGCTTGGGAATTGGCGCCACACTGGTGTCCGCTTTTTAAGCATCGTTCGAATTAAATAATAATCTCCCGAGTGTAGCCTACCCTAAGATGGTAGATACCTTACCTCACCTAAAGGTGGCCATACATATGAACGATAATGGTCTTGTGTAGCCCTACCCTAGATGGTAGATACCTTACCTCCTAAAGGTGGCCATACATATGAACGATAATGGCCCTAGTGTATCCTAGCCCTAAGATGGGTAGATACCTTACCCTCCTAATGTTGGCCATACATATGAACGATAATGGCCTTGTGTAGCCTAGCCCTAAGATGGTAGATACCTTACCTCCTAATATGGCCATACATATGAACGATAATGGCCCTAGTGTGCCTAGCCCTAAGATGGTAGATACCTACCTCCTAAAGGTGGCCATACATATGAACGATAATGGCCCTAGTGTAGCCTAGCCCTAGATGGTATATACCTTACCTCCTAAGGTGGCCATCATATGAACGATAATTGGTCCTATTGTAGCCTAGCCCTAAGATGGTAGACTACCTTACCTCCTAAAGGTGGCCAACATATGAACGATAATGGCCCTAGTGTAGCCTAGCCCTAAGATGGTAGATACCTTACCTACCTCCTAAAGTGGCCATACATATGAACGTAATTGCCTAGTGTAACCTAGCCCTAAGATGGTGTAGATACCTTACCTCCTAGGTGGCCAATACATTTGAACGATAATGCCTTGGTGGTAGCCTAGCCCTAAGATGGTAGATACCTTACCTCCTAAAGGTGGCCATACATATGAACGATAATGGCCTGTGTAGCCTAGCCCTAGATGGTAGATACCTTTACCCTCCTAAAGAGTGGCCATACATATGAACGATAATGGCCTTGTGTAGCCTAGCCCTAAGATGGTAGATACCTTACCTCCTAAAGGTGGCCATACATATGAACGATAATGGCCCTAGTGTAGCCTAGCCCTAAGATGGTAGATACCTTACCTCCTAAAGGTGGCCATACATATGAACGATAATGGCCCTAGTGTAGCCTAGCCCTAAGATGGTAGATACCTTACCTCCTAAAGGTGGCCATACATATGCAAATGGCCCTAGTGTAGCCTAGCCCTAAGATGGTGAGATACCTTACCTCCTAAAGGTGGCCATACATATGAACGATAATGGCCTTGTGTAGCCTACCCAAGATGGTAGATACCTTACCTCCTAAAGTGGCCATACATATTAACATGAATGGCCCTAGTGTAGCCTACCCTAAGATTGGTAGATACCTTACCTCCTAATGTGGCCATACATATGAACGATAATGGCCCTAGTGTAGCCTACCCTAAGATGGTAGATACCTTACCTCCTAAAGGTGGCCATACATATGAAACGATATGGCCTATGTAGCCTACCCTAAGATGGTAATACCTTACCCCTAAAGTGGCCATACATATGAACGATAATGGCCTTGTGTAGCCTACCCTAAGATGGTAGATACCTTTACCTCCTAGGTGGCCTACACTATGAACGTAATGGCCCTATTGTAAGCCTAGCCCCTAGATGTGTATATACCTTACCTCCTAAATTGGCCATACATATGAACTATATGGCCTTGTGTAGCCTACCCTAATGGTAAGGTACCTTACCTCCTAAATGTGGCCATACATTGAACGATAATGGCCTGTGTAGCCTAGCCCTAAGATGGTAGATTACTTACCTCCTAAATGTGGCCATACATATGAACGATAATGGCCCTCGTTGTAGCCTAGCCCTAAGATGGTAATACCTTACCCTTCCTAAATGTGGCCATACATATGAACGATAAGGCCCCTGTAGCCTACCCTAAGATGGTAGATAACCTTACCTCCTAAGGTGGCCATACATAGAACTATAATGGGTAAATCCCGTCGTTTCACACGACCGCATTTACCATTATTGTTTAAGTGTATGTGCTTTTCCCGACTGATCGTAGTGCCACCAAAGACGGTAGTCGCCACCATGGGGATCGGTCATTGCCATGTGTGCAGGTTTCCCATCGCAATGTGCCTGACAGATCACATGACAGATCACATTGGTATCCGTCGGCACATTGTCGATGGAAATCCCAAGTGTATGGCCACCTTACTATTCACTACATTTGATATTGGGTACTAGGCCTAGAGACTCAGGAGGTCTAAGGTGATTATTTTGCCTACCTGCTAATAATACATGATACAGTCGTGCTTAGAGAATGCTCAATGCATGTTCACACTCACTTAATGTATATATAATAACATTATCAATAATATAATCACCAGAGCTCTCCCTGTCCTGGTGAACACACACAAAGGGGAGATAGATTCGCAATGGAACCTACCAGCACCTCGTTCCCACAATGTATTAACATACATTTCCCAATATGTATTTATGGTTAGCGTGGGTTGTTTACACAGAGTCTGTGTTTTGCCTAAAATACTCAGAAATAGCAAGGCACAGGTGCTGCATGCTACTACGCACCGCAAAATTTGAATAGGGGTGAGTTGGCAGAGTTACCTGTCCCAAGATCCCGATGCACTAAATCTCGCAAAGGGATTTTTGCATTGCAGGAACTCGGGCAGGTAATCTTCCTCAGAAATATAATATTGCATTGCCCTTGTAGAGGTATATAGAGATATATTAGGTGTTTGTATGGCATTTGGTGTCGGTATTTACCATAGAGAGTATATAGGGGTTTGTTATGCATTTGGTGGTCGGTATTTACCATAGAGAGTATATAGGTATTTGTTTCGGCATTTTGTTGGTTGGTATTTAACCATTGAGCGTAAATAGGTATTTGTTTCGGCATTTGTGTGGTTGGTATTTAACCATAGGAAGTATATGGTATTTGTTTGGCATTTGGTGGTTGGTATTTACCATAGAAGTATATAGGTATTGTATGGCATTTGGTGGTTGGTATTTATCATAGAGAGTATATTGGTATTTGTGGCATTTGGTGGTCTGTATTTACCATATAGAGTATATAGATATTTGTTCGGCATTGGTGGTTGGTATTCACCATAGAGTGTAATAGGTATTTGTTTGGCATTTGGTGGTTGGTATTACGATAGAGAGTAATCTGGTATTTGTATGGCATTTGGGTGGTTGTATTTATCATAGAGATATATAGGTATTTGTATGGCTTTGGTGGTTGGTATTTATCATAGAGTGTAAATAGGTATTTGTATGGCATTTGGTGTTGTATTTTATCATAGAGAATATATGGTTTTGTATGGCATTTGGTGGTTGGTATTTACCATAGAGATATATAGGTATTTGTTCGGCATTTTGGTGGTTGGTATTTACCATAGAGAGTATATTAGGTAGTTGTATGGCATTTGGTGGTTGGTATTTATCATAGAGAGGTATATAGGATTTGTATGGCATTTGGTGGTTGTATTTACCATAGGGAGTATATAGTATTCTGTATGGCATTTGGTGGTTGGTATTACCATAGAGAGTATATAGGTATTTGTATGGCATTTGTGGTGTTGGTATTTATCATAGAGAGTATATAGGTGTTTGTATGGCATTTGGTGTTGGTATTTATCATAGAATATATATAGGTATTTGTTTGCATTTGGTGGTCGTTATTTACCATAGAGAGTATATAGGTATTTGGTTCGGCATGTGGTGTTTGGTATTTATCATAGAGAGTATATAGGTATGTTGTTTGGCATTTGGTGTCGGTATTTACCATCGAGAGTATATAGGTATTTGTTCGGCATTGGTGGTTGGTATTCACCATAGAGAGTTATATAGGTATTTGTATGGCATTTGGTGTGTCGGCAAAAAAAACCATATTTACCTACATAGCTAGTATATAGGTTATTGTGTATCGCGCATGTTGTGTTTGGTATTTATCATAGAAGTATATAGGTATTGTTTGCTTTGGTGGTCGGTTATTTACCATCGAGAGATATATATTTAGTTCCTAGGACATTTATGTCGGTTGTATCACCATAGAGGTAGATAGGTATTTGTATGGCATTTGGTGGTTGGTATTTACCATAGGGAGTATATAGGTATTTGTTTCATTTGGTGGTTGGTATTTACCATAAGATATGGTATTTGTTTCGATTTGGTGGTTGTATTTACATAGAAGTAATATAGGTATTGATTGCATTTGGTGGTTGGTATTTACCATAGAGAGTATATAGGATTTGTATGGCATTTGGTGGTTGGTATTTACCATAGGGAGTATTAGGTATTTGTATTGGCATTTGGGTTGGTATTTACCATAGAGAGTATAATAGGTATTTGTTTCGGCATTTGGTGGTTGGTAATTTACCATAGAGAGTATATAGGTATTTGTATGCATTCGTGGTTTGGTATTTATCATAGAGATATATAGGTATTTGTTTGGCATTTGGTGGTTGGTATTTACATTAGAGAGTATATGCAATTTGTCGGCATGTGGTGGTTGTATTTATCATAGGATATATGGTATTTGTATCATTTGGTGTTTGGTATTTATCATAGAGAGTATATAGGTATTTGTATGCATTTGGTGGTTGTATTTATCCTAGAGAGTATATAGGTATTTGTATGCATTTTGGTGGTTGGTATTTACCATAGAGTTAAATAGGTATTTGTTTGGCATTTGGTGGTTGGTATTTACCATGAGTGTAAATAGGTATTTGTTTGGCATTTTGTGGTTGGTATTTACCATAGAGGAGTTTAGAGTAGTATACTATATGGTATTTGTTTGGCATTTGGTGGTCTGTATTTACCATATAGAAGTAGAATAGATATTTGGTTCGGCATTTGGTGGTTTGGTATTTATCATAGAGATATATAGATAGGTATTTGTATGGCATTTGGTGGTTGGTATTTATCATAGAGAGTATATAGGTATTTGTATGGCATTTGGTGGTTGGTATTTATCATAGAGAGTATATAGGTATTTGTATGGAATTTGGTGGTTAGTATTTACCATAGAGAGTATATTTATTATATTTATTATTCGTCTTAAAATGTGTTTTTTGTTTCACCTTAAATAACTAATTATCAACAAACTATGAATGAAGACGAGTTGTAATAAAACAAGTTTCCAAGTATTTTTCTCTTTTCCTGGTAGCTGTGTAACTGTTTCTGTTATAAGTGGTGAGTAATGTTATGGAGGGACCCAGATGCCGAGACTAATGATCCTTTGTCCAAAAGAAACAGGAATTCTGTTATTTACACCAATACGCCTGGCAGTCAATGTCATATTGACTGGATTTCTTGTGGCTATTAATCTCGGAAAGAAAGTTGCCTTAAATATTACTAATTACCCCTCTATGCAGTAAGTACTGTAGTCTTTGTATTCCAACATTATTACCTTTAATTGGATCTATGTGATTACCCAGCATCCTGCTACTATAATATGATGTATAGCATGGGCTTGGATGGCAAACGGATCCCATCGGGCTAGGCCTCACTAAGCTGTAAATGTATGCAATGTGAACTGCTTTTCAGATGGCATCCATTTTGGGCACCATTTTGAATTTGGTCTGAGCCATTATAGCAAATCTTTAAGTAGAAATACATTTTGTTTCTGGCTTATAACTTAAAATTTTCCTGAATGAAACAATCCAGCTCTTGTCTTTCTATGCAATTTTTATTTACCAAAAATACAGCATTTTAAATGTAATGCTTTTTCCTAGTTGGAAAGGCCCATTTGGTCTGCCCACTCCCATGTTTTATGGTCTGAGCACGCTCAGAGTAGGAGGGGAAGTGAGAAGGTGATTATCACATATAAAGTCAAGTGATATCTTGTTTTGATCAGCTGTTTCTGGGCTGTAAATCGGGTACAAACGTCATTTAACTAAAAGATTCCTTTAAAAATAAGTTATTTTTTGATCCATCATAGTTCGACTAAATCAGGACAAGGTTCTAGGCCTAACAATCTACCTTTGTTTCTTTATTTAAAAAAGGTGGGATAGGTTTACCACCCTCAATGTCAGTAATTCCTGAACGTAGAAATGTATTGACCCTATAAATCACAGGCCGGATGTTGAATTGAAATACCCTTCAATCAGCATAGAGTACAAGGAATCACACACACTGCCCTGATTTGTGAATTCTTAAGTATCGCTCGATAGGGACTTACTAAACTCAGGCAGCCTGTGGATTTCTGTGTCAGCAGTTCTGTGTAATCAGTCGCTGTCTGTCTGAGATTAAAGAGGCGGCATGGCTGGCATCGGATTGCAAGGCAGCTTTAATTAGTGAGATGGATCCCAGCTTGGTTAGGGACAATTGTGACCCAGCCATGCACATTAGAATGAAGGTATTTACCATTTTAACTAACTCATATAGCAATATAATGTAGGCATTGATCTATTTAAAGGGACATGGTCCCTACATAATAACTTACTTAAATGAATAGTTCACTGTGAATGCAATAAAAATAGTTCTGCCAGTTCGGTACCGGTCTATTAAACAGCTGATCACCATTATACAATAAAGATAGTTCTGCCGGTTCGGTACCGGTCTATTAAACAGTTTTCTGCGAGTATCCAATAAAGATAGTTCTGTCGGTTTGGTACTGGTCTATTAAACAGCTGATTGCGAGTATCAAATAAAGATAGTTCTGCCGGTTCGGTACTGGTCAATTAAACAGTTGATTGCGAGTATCCAATAAAGATAGTTCTGCCGGTTCGGTACCGGTCTATTAAACAGCTGATCACCATTATACAATAAAGACAGTTCTGGCGGTTCGGTAACGGTCAATTAAACAGCTGATTGCGAGTATCCAATAAAGATAGTTATGCTGGTTTGATACCGGTCTATTAAACAGCTTGTTGCGAGTATCCAATAAAGATAGTTCTCCCGGTTCGGTACCGGTCAATTAAACAGCTGATTGCGAGTATCCAATAAAGATAATTCTTCCGGTTTGGTACCAGTCTATTAAACAGCTGATTGCGAGTATCCAATAAAGATAGTTCTGCCGGTTTGGTACCGGTCAATTAAACAGCTGATTGCGAGTATCCAATAAAGATAGTTCTGCCGGTTCGGTACCGGTCTATTAAACAGCTGATTGCGAATATCCAATAAAGATAGTTCTGCCGGTTCGGTACCGGTCTATTAAACAGCTGATTACGAGTATCCAATAAAGATAGTTCTGCCAGTTCGGTACCGGTCTTTTAAACAGCTGATTGCGAATATCCAATAAAGATAGTTCTGCCAGTTCGGTACCGGTCTATTAAACAGCTGATTGCGAGTATCCAATAAAGATAGTTCTGCCAGTTCGGTACCGGTCTATTAAACAGCTGATTGCGAATATCCAATAAAGATAGTTCTGCCAGTTCGGTACCGGTCTATTAAACAGCTGATTTCGAGTATCCAATAAAGATAGTTCTGCCAATTCGGTATCGGTCTATTAAACAGCTGATTGCGAGTATCAAATAAAGGTAGTTCTGCCAGTTTGGTACCGGTCTATTAAACAGCTGATTGCGAGTATCCAAAAAAGATAGTTCTGCCAGTTCGGTACCGGTCTATTAAACAGCTGATTGCGAGTATCCAATAAAGATAGTTCTGCCTGTTCGGTACCGGTCTATTAAACAGCTGATTGCGAATATCCAATAAAGATAGTTCTGCCGGTTCGGTACCGGTCTATTAAACAGCTGATTGCGAGTATCCAATAAAGATAGTTCTGCCAGTTCGGTACCGGTCTATTAAACAGCTGATTGCGAATATCCAATAAAGATAGTTCTGCCAGTTCGGTACCGGTCTATTAAACAGCTGATTGCGAATATCCAATAAAGATAGTTCTGCCGGTGCGGTACCGGTCTATTAAACAGCTGATTGCGAATATCCAATAAAGATAGTTCTGCTGGTTCAGTACTGGCCTATTAAACAGCTGATTGTGAGTATCCAATAAAGATAGTTCTGCTGGTTCAGTACCGGTCTATTAAACAGCTGATTGTGAGTATCCAATAAAGATAGTTCTGCCGGTTCAGTACCGGTCTATTAAACAGCTGATTGTGAGTATCCAATAAAGATAGTTCTGTCGATTGGTACCGGTCTATAAAAAACTGATTGCGAATATCCAATAAGATAGTTTTTCTGCCTGGTTTCGGTACCGGTCTATTAAACAGCTGATTGCGAGTATCCAATAAAGATAGTTCTCCCGGTTCGGTACCGGTCAATTAAACAGCTGATTGCGAGTATCCAATAAAGATAGTTCTTCCGGTTTGGTACCTGTCTATTAAACAGCTGATTGCGAGTATCCAATAAAGATAGTTCTGCCGGTTCGGTACCGGTCAATTAAACAGCTGATTGCGAGTATCCAATAAAGATAGTTCTGTCGATTTGGTACCGGTCTATTAAACAACTGATTGCGAATATCCAATAAAGATAGTTCTGCCGGTTCGGTACCGGTCTATTAAACAGCTGATTGCGAGTATCCAATAAAGATAGTTCTGCCGGTTCGGTACCGGTCAATTAAACAGCTGATTGCGATTATCCAATAAGGATAGTTCTGCCGGTTCGGTACCGGTCTATAAACAGCTGATTGCGAATATCCAATAAAGATAGTTCTGCCGTTCGGTACCGGTCTATTAACAGCTGATTGCGAGTATCAATAAAGATAGTTTGCCGGTTCGGTACCGGTCAATTAAACAGCTGATTGGGAATATCCAATAAAGATAGTTCTGCCGGTTCGGTAACGGTCAATTAAACAGCTGATTGCGGGTATCCAATAAAGATAGTTCTGCCGGTTCGGTACCGGTCTATTAAACAGTGATTGGAGTATCCAATAAGATAGTTCTGCCGGTTCGTGGTACCGCGTTCAATTAAACAGCTGATTGCGAATATCCAATAAAGATAGTTCTGCCGGTTCGGTACCGGTCTATTAAACAGCTGATTGCGAGTATCCAATAAAGATAGTTCTGCCGGTTCGGTACCGGTCTATTAAACAGCTGATTGCGAGTATCCAATAAAGATAGTTCTGCCAGTTCGGTACCGGTCTATTAAACAGCTGATTGCGAGTATCCAATAAAGATAGTTCTGCCAGTTCGGTACCGGTCTATTAAACAGCTTATTGCCAGTATCCAATAAAGATAGTTCTGCTGGTTCGGTACCGGTCTATTAAACAGCTGATCTCGAGTATCCAATAAAGATAGTTCTGCTGGTTCGGTACCGGTCTATTAAACAGCTGATCGCGAGTATCCAATAAAGATAGTTCTGCTGGTTCGGTACCGGTCTATTAAACAGCTGATTGCGAGTATCCAATAAAGATAGTTCTGCTGGTTCGGTACCGGTCTATTAAACAGCTGATTTTGAGTATGCAATAAAGATAGTTCTGCCGGTTTGGTACCGGTTTATTAAACAGCTCATTGCAAGTTTCCAATAAGGATAGTTCTGCTGGCTTGGTACCGGTCTATTAAACAGCTGATCGCGAGTATCCAATAAAGGTAGTTCTGCCGGTTCGGTATCGGTCTATTAAATAGCTGATCGCGAGTATCCAATAAAGGTAGTTCTGCCGGTTCGGTACTGGTCAATTAAACAGCTGACCGCGAGTATCTAATAAAGGTAATTCTGCCGGTTTGGTACCGGTCTATTAAACAGCTGATCGCGAGTATCATACTCGCAATCAGCTGTTTATAGACGGTACCAAACCGGAAGAACTATCTTTATTGGATTACTCGCAATCAGCTGTTTAATGACTGTACCGAACCGGGAACTATCTTTATTGAATACTCGCAATCAGCTGTTTAATAGACCGGTATCAAACCAGCATAACTATCTTTATTGGATACTCGCAATCAGCTGTTTAATTGACCGTTACCGAACCGCCAGAACTTCTTTATTGTATGACTGATCAGCTGTTTAATAGACCGGTACCCCAACCGGCAGAACTATCTTTATTGGATACTCGCAATCAGCTGTTTAATTGACCGTACCGAACCGGCAGAACTATCTTTATTTGATACTCGCAATCAGCTGTTTAATAGGCCAGTACCAAACCGACAGAACATCTTTATTGGATACTCTCGCAAAACTGTTTATAGACCGGTACCGAACCGGCAGAACTATCTTTTTGTATATGGTGATCAGCTGTTTAATAGACCGGTAACCGAACTGGCAAACTATTTTTATTGCATTCACATGAACTATTCATTTAAGTAAGTATTATGTAGGGACCATGTCCCTTAAATATCAATGCCTACTATTTCATATGCTATATGATTTAGTTAAAATGGTAAATACCTTCATCTAATGTGCATGGCTGGGTCACAATTGTCCCTAACCAAGCTGGGATCCATCTACTAATTAAAGCTGCTGCTTGCAATCCGATGCCAGCCATGCCGCCTCTTTAATCTCAGACAGACAGCGACTGATTACACAGAACTGCTGACACAGACATCCACAGGCTGCCTGAGTTTAGTAAGTCCCTATCGAGCGATACTTAAGAATCACAAATCAGGCATGTGGTGTGATTCCTTGTACTCTATGCTGTTGAAGGTATTTCAATCAACATCCGGCCTGTGATTTATAGGGTCAATACATTTCTACGTTCAGGAATTACTGACATTGAGGGTGGTAAACCTATCCCACCTTTTTTAAATAAGAAAACAAAGGTAGATTGTTGCCTAGAACCTTGTCCTGATTTAGTCAACTATGATGGATCAAAAATAACTTTTTTTTAAAGGAACTTTTAGTTAAATGACGTTTGTACCCGATTTACAGCCCAGAAACAGCTGATCAAAACAGATATCACTTGACTTTTATGTGATAATCACCTTCCACTTCCCTCCTACTCTGAGCGTGCTCAGACCATAAAAACATGGGAGTGGGCAACCAAATGGGCCTTTCCAACTAGGAAAAAGCATTACATTTAAAATGCTGTATTTTTGTAAATAAAAATTGCATAGAAAGACAAAGCTGGATTGTTTCATTCAGAATTTTAAGTTATAAGCCAAAACAAAATGTATTTCTACTTAAAGATTTGCTATATGGCTCAGACCAAATTCAAATGGTGCCAAAATGGATGCCATCTGAAAACAGTTCCACATTGCATACATTTACAGCTTAGTGAGGCCTAGCCCGATGGGATCCTTTTGCCATCCAAGCCCATGCTATACATCATATTATAGTAGCAGGATGCTGGGTAATCACATAGATTCAATTAAAGGTAATATGTTGGAATACAAAGACTACAGTACTACTGCATAGAGGGTAATTAGTAATTTTAAGGCAACTTCTTTCCAGATTAATAGCCACAGGAAATCCAGTCAATTGACATTGACTGCCAGGCGTATTGGTGTAAATAACAGAATTCCTGTTTCTTTTGGACAAAGGATCATTAGTCTCGCATCTGGTCCCTCCATAACATTACTCACCTATTAACAGAAACAGTTACACAGCTACCAGGAAAAAGAGAAAAATACTTGGAAACTGTTGTTTTATTACAACTCGTCTCTTCATTCATAGTTTGTTGATAATTAGTTATTTAAGGTGAAACAAAAACACATTTTAAGACGATAATAAATATATAAATATACTCTCTTTAGGTAAATCTAACACACCAAATGTCCATACAAATACCTATATACTCTCTATGATAAATACCAACCACCAAATGCCAACAAATACCTATATACTCTCTCGATAAAATACCAACCACCAAATGTCATACAAATACCTATATATCTCTATGATAAATACCAACCACAAATGCCAACAAATATCTATATCCTCTATATGGTAAATACAGAACCACCAAATGCCAAACAAATACCTATATACTCTCTAACTCTCTATGGTAAATACCAACCACCAAATGCAAACAAATACCTATTTACACTCTATGGTAAATACCAACCACCAAATGCCAACAAATACCTATTTACACTCTATGGTAAATACCAACCACCAAATGCATACAAATACCTATATACTCTCTATGATAAATACCAACCACCAAATGCACAACAATACCTATATACTCTCTATGATAATACCACCACCAAGGCATAACAATCCTATATACTCTCTTATAAATACCAACCACCCCACATGCCGAACAAATCCTATAACTCTCTATGGTAAATACCAACCACACAATGCCAACAAATACCTATATACTTCTATGATAAATACCAACCACGAATGCCATACAAATACCTATATACTCGTCTATGTATAATACCAACCACCAAATGCCGAACAAATACCTATATACTCTCTATGGTAAATACCACCACCAAATGCCAATCAAATACCTATTACTCCCATGGTAAATCCCAACCACCAAATGCCATACCAAATACCTATATACTCTCTATGGTAAATACCAACCACCAACTGCCATACAAATACCTATATATCTCTATGGTAAATCCAACCCCCAAATGCCGAACAAATACCTATATACTCTCTATGGTTAAATACCAACCACCAAATGCCAATCAAATACCTATATACTCTCTATGTAAATACCACCACCAAATGCCATACAAATACCTATATACTCTCTATGGTGAATACCAACCACCAAATGCCGAACAAATACCTATTACTCTCTATGGGTAAATACCGACACCAAATGCCAAACAATACCTATATACTCTCTATGATAAATACCAACCACCAACATGCCGAACAAATACCTATATACTCTCTATGTAATACCGACCACCAATGCCAACAAATCCTATACTCTCTATGATAATACCAACACCAATGCCATACAAACACCTATATACTTCTCTATGAAAATACCAACCACCAAATGCCATAACAAATACTATATATCTCTATGGTAAATACCAACCACCAAAGCCATACAAATACCTATATACCTCTATGATAAATACCAACCACCAAATGCCATACAAACCTATATACTCTCTATGTAATACCACCACCAAATGCCAACAATACCATATACTCTCTATGGTAAATACCAACCACCAATGCATACAAATAACCTATATACTCTCTATGAAATACCACACCACCAAATGCCATACATACTATATCATCCTATGATAAATACCAACCACCAATGCCATACAAATACCTATATACTACCTATGGTTAACCAACCACCAAATGCCGAACAAATACCTATATTCTATGGTAAATACCAACACCAAATCCATACAACATACCTATTACTCTCTATGATAAATCCAACCACCAATGCCTACAAATACCTATATACTCTCTATGGTAAATACCAACCACCACAAATGCCATACAAAACCTATATAATCTCTATGGATAATAACCAACCACCAAATGCATATACTAAATACCTGCCATAATACTCTCTTATGGGACGTCAAATACCCAACTACCAATGCCTATACAAAAATACCTTATAACTCATCTATGATTAAGATTTACAACCACCAATGTGACCATGCAAATACCTATATACTCTGCTATGTGAAATAGCCAACCAGCAAATGCCATACAAATACCTATATACTCTCTATGATATACCAACACCACCAAATGCCGAAACAAATCCTATTACTACCTCAATTATAAATGACCAACTACCAAAGCCGACACTCTATGATCTGCTCATGGAAATAGACCACCAATGCCTACAACACCTATATACTCTCTAATAAACCTTCCAAGGGGCGTATGCAAATATTAATTCTGAGGAAGATTTAGCCCAGTTCTCTGCATGGCTAAAACCCTTTGCGAGATTTAGTTGCATCGTGGATCTTGGACAGGTAACTCAACTACCCCTATCAAATTTTGCGTGCGTAGTAGCAATGCAGCACTGTGTTGTATTTCTGAGTATTTTAGGACTACACAGCCTCTGTTAAAACCACGCTAACCTATAATACATATTGGGAAGTATTTAATACCATTGTGGGACGATTGGCCTGGTAGATTCCTCATTGGCGAAATGGTAAGGTATCCCTGCCTTATATGTGTGTTCATATTCCAGGACCGGGAGAAGGCTCTGGTGGGGCATTGCTATTTATTGATCATGTTATTTATATACATTAAGTGAGTGAACATCCATGAGTCATTCTCTAAGCACACTTTCTGTATTATTAGGCAGTAGCAAAATAATTCACCTAGACCTCTGTAGTTCTCGAGGCTAGTACCCATATCAAGTATGAATAGTTAAGGTGGCCATACCTTGGGATTTCCATCGCAATGGTGCCGACGGATCCAATGTGATCTGTCAGTATCTTCAGCACTTGCGATGGAACCTGCACACTAGTGGCACTGACCGAATCCCCATTAGGGGGACTACCGTCTTGGGTGGGCTACGATGAGGGAAAGCACATACACTTTAAACTAAGGTATCACATTGCGGTAGGACACTAGGGATTTACCCATTATGTTCATATGTATGGCCACCTTTATGAGGTAAGGTAAAGGTCTACCATCTTAGGGCTAGGCTACACAGGGCCATTATCGTTCATATTATGGCCACCTTTAGGAGGTAAGGTATCTACCATCTTAGGGCTAGCTACACTAGGCCATTATCGTTCATATGTATGGCCACCTGTAGGAGGTAGGTATCTACCATCTTAGGGCTAGGCCACAGGGCATTATCGTTAATTTATGGCCACTTTAGGAGTAGGTAATCTACCATCTTAGGGCTAGGCTACACTAGGGCCATTATCTTTCATATGTATGGCACCTTAGAGGTAGGTATCTACACTTGGGCTAGGCTACACTAGGGCCATTAATCGTTCATATGTATGGCCACCCTTTAGGAGGTAGGTATCTACCATCTTGGCTAGGCTACACTAGGGCCATTATCGTTCATATGTATGGCCTTTAGGATGTAAGGTATTACCATCTGAGGCTAGGCTACACTAGGGCCATTATCGTTCATATGTATGGCCACCTTAGGAGGTAAGTTATCTACCATCTTAGGGTAGGCTACACTAGGCCATTATCGTTCATATGTATGGCCATTTAGGAGGTAAGGTATCTACCATCTTAGGCTAGGCTACACTAGGCATATCTTATGTCTGGCCACCTGTAGGGTAGATCTACCATTTAGGGCTAGGCGACACTAGGCATTATCGTTCATATGTATGGCCACCTTTAGGAGGTAAGGTATCTACCTCTAGGGCTAGGCTACACATAGGGCCATTATCGTTCATATGTATGGCCACCTTTAGGAGTGTAAGGTATCTACCATCTTAGGGCTAGGCTACACTCGGCGATTATTATTAATCGACACGTGCTTAAAAACGACACCAGTGTGGGCCAATCCCAAGCGCAGTGTCAAAGTAAAAATGGGAGGTAGGGTTGCTCTTGCAACCTCCCCATACAGTATCAGAGATTCCTCTTGGAAGACTAAAAAAACCTGGAGCTCAGTTTATTTTCTTTTAATGACCGTGTTTCAGCTTAAGAATGGTGATTCCTTCAGGGCTTTGTATCGATTGGTAGTGCGCATTTATGTTATGTCGCGCATTGCGAATGTTTCTGTAACTGTTAACCACTTTAATAAAAACGTTATTTGCAGAATCTGAGCTATGCAACCTGTAATATCTAGCACTAGTTTCAACTACAACCTATCACCATTTCCACATATTCTGATGACAGTGGTAGTGGAGGAAATACATAAAAACATTGGAAAACTCTTCAGTATTTAATAAACTCCTGGGCAGCTAACATATCCTCAGACGTGACGCCATAACATTTCTCAATGCATCAGGAGTACCCCAAATTTCATGCGTAGAAAGTCGACAAAAAAATGTCGTAAATGTTACGTAAAAATTTTATACATGCGTGCAGAAATGTTTAGTCGGGCAAAAAAACAGAAAACTACGCAATACATAGCCCTGAGAGTGTCAAAATGTTTTTTCATTTCATTACACCCTCTGGATTCCAGGGCTTGTGGCATTGGCTGGGTGCCAGAGAGTTTCCCAGCGAGACGCCACTCGAAACGTTGGTGCGCGCGTTGCCGGTAACCATCAGTCCTGTAATTTCCTGGTGGATTCATTGTAGCAGCCTAAACTAATAGCATTATCGCTCAGCAGCAACAGGGGGGTAACGGCCCGTCATTGCGCTACCAATCGTTTGCTCGGTTGCAGAGATTCTCATAATCTTGTAATGTGGACTGTAACAGACAAACATCCCACGTTATTTGCCACCTGGTCCTTTAATCTGATATAGGATCAGCATGGTGAAAGGCTGGCCAGTATTTCCATTAGAAGCATGCTGCGGCTATATTGGATTCAGTGTAGCCCCACATATTTAATGATCTGCTGCTTTAGCCTAAAGCTAGGTGCACAACATACAATTTCTCCTCCTGACCAACTCTTTGAGGCTTTCAACCAGTCCACAGTAGGGGAGCAACGATTGTGGGTCCTAGAGGACCGCACAATCGTTGTGATTTTCGGTGACCTGTCCAATCGTTCGTCCGTCCGATTTGGACGAAATGGTCGGCGATCGTTCGCAGACGCAAAAAGCCACCATACAATAATTTGGCGACCGACCGAAACAGTGAAATGCCGATAGGTCGGATTATTACATCGTGGTATACCTAGCTTTACAGCCTGTAGATTTCATATTTGAAGAGAGGCTGCCCAACCTGCAGCCCTTTAACCACAGAGGGATGCGGGAGTTGTAGTTCTAAACATGGACTTCAGTTGTACTGTCCTTTTCATAGGTAGATTTGACAACCCTATTGGATAACACACAATCATTTAAAAACATAACTAAACTAATGTTTGGGAGTCCACCCTGCAAGCTGTATTTATTACTCCTAGAATTCCTGTGCATCCGCATTCTTCCCTTACATCGGGACACTATTGAGAAACACATTCACAAGCTGTGCTAAACCAGGTTTTACTTCATTATCCTCCCCGCAGCCCTGCACCATGTTCTTTTCTATAATGTGTACTATTAAAGGGGAATGTTGGAGCCAGACCTGTCAAATGCACGATTAGTAATCAGCAAACAGCTCCAGGGTAAAAGTAACAACCCCATATTCATGGACTTTGTTTGGAACAGAGGCTCAACGGTGTGATATGAATAAAACATGGGCAGCACAGTGGCTCAGTGGTTAGCAGAAATCCTGGGTTCGATTCCCCCCTTGGACACATCTGCAAGGAGTTTGTATGTTCTCCCCTGGCTTTGGTTATTCCTCCGGGCACTTCCGTCTACCAACCAATCATAAAGACATACTGTGTGCACATAAAGCGATAGATTGTAACTCTTTGGGGCAGGTCCTGGTGTGAAATTGAGTAAATAATTGTAAAGCGATGCGGATTATGTAGCGCTATATAAGAAATAAATACATACATGGAGGTAGTAGGAGGACCCTGGAATAAAAACACAACTGAAGTGATGCAGTTTTAAATGCAATTATCATGTCCTGCTAATTCCATTCATTCAGTCTCCCCCCAGGCAGCAGATAACCTGGTAACCCTACTCAAACCTGTTATCCCATGCTGCAGCTTCCTAATGCTTCCTTGCCAGTGTAAGGGAGGGTATAAGCATCATTGGGGATCCCTAGCCTGGCAGAGGAAGAGAGATGGGTCTGTGTGAGGGAGAGGGGATTGATCCTTCCCTCTCCCTATATGGCACAACACACACGCTCCCCTCCTGCAGAGGGTTCCTTAAGAGAAGGGGCAGTGGAAATCCAGACTGTACATCTAATGCACCAACACATAAAGGAATGGTAAACATCGAGATGAGACAGCCCTGGGTTTCTCATAACATCACTACCACCGAGAATCAGGAAAAAGGTCAGAGAGTGATAAACACCATTATACAACACACGGTCCTGCTCACACAACACTTGCAGGATGTAATCAGATTGCAATCAATACAACCAGTTCACAGAGATATATACAATCAGATTACAGCAATCAATACAACAGCCCAGTTATATACAATCAGATTGCAACAATACAACCAGCCAGGTTATATGCAATCAGATTGCAATTCAATACAAACCAGCCAGGTTATATGCAATCAGATTGCAATCAATACAACCAGCCAGGATATTACATCAGATGCAATCATACACAACCAGCCAGGTTATATACAATCGGAAATTGCAATCAATACAACACCAGCCAGGTTATATACAATCGATTGCAATCATACAACCAGCCAGGTTATAATGCACCAGATTGCAATCAATACAACCACCAGTGTTATATACAATCGAGATTGCAATCAATACAACCAGCCAGGTATATACAATATACATTGCATCAATACAACCAGCCAGGTTATACAAACATGCAAATCATACAACCAGCCAGGTATATACAATCGGATTGCATCAATACAACCAAGGTTATATCCAATCAGATTGCAACCATACAACACAGCCAGGTTATATACTAACTGCAATCAATACAACCAGCCAGGTTATACACAATCAGATGCAATCAATACAACCAGCCAGGTTATATCAATCAGACTGCAATCAATACAAACCAGCCAGGTTACAATCGATTCAACAATAATAATGTAACAATCCTGCCAATCAATACAACGCCATTATAGCAAAATATGCAATCAATACAACCAGCCAGGTATATACAATCGATTGCAATCAATCAAACCACCAGGTATATACAATCGAGATGCAATCATACAACCAGCCAGGTTATAATACAATCGGCATTGCAATCAATCACCCCGTTATATACATCGCACAATCAATACAACCAGCCAGGTTATATACAATTGGACTGCAAATCAATACAACCAGCCATTTATATACATCGGACTGCAATCAATACAACCACCAGGTTATATACAATTGGACTGCAATCATACAACCAGCCAGGTTATATTCAATCCGGACTGCAACCAATACAAACCAGCCAGGTTATAGACAAACGGATTGCAGTCAATACAAACCACAGTTATACACAATCAACTGCAATTATAACCAGCCAGGTTATACACATCAGACTTGCAATCAATACAACCAGCCAGGTTATACACAATCAGACTGCAATCAATACAACCAGCCAGGTTATACACAATCAGACTGCAATCAATACAACCAGCCAGGTTATCCACCATAAGACTGCAATCAATACAACCAGCCAGGTTATAACAATCATATGCAATCAATACAACCAGCCAGGTTATACACAATCAGACGCAATCAATACAAACCCGCAGGTTATATACAATCAAATTGCAATCAATACAACCAGCCGTTACACCCAAACAGATTTGCAATTAATGCAGCCAGTTACACACAATCAGATTGCAATCAATACAGCCATACACCATAAACAGATTGCAATCAATGCAGCCAAGTTACAACACAATCAGATTGCAATCAATGCAGCCAACCAGGTTTACACCAATCAGATTGCAATCCATGCAGCCAGTTACACACAATCAGATGCAATCAATAGAGCCATACACCATAACAGATTGCACATCAATGCAGCCAGGTTCACACAATCAATGCAATCATGCACCAGGATACACACAATCAGATTGCCAATCGATACAGCCATACACATAACAGACTGCAATCAATGCAGCCAGGTTGCACACAATCAGATTGCAATCAAGCAGCCAGGTACACACAATCATATTGCAAAACATGCAGCAGGTTACACACAATCAGATTGCAATCAATACAGCCATACCCATAACAGATTGACTCAATGCAGACCAGATTACCACAATCAGATTGCAATAACTTCGCCAGTTACAAACACAAACAGATTGCAATCAATGCTGCCGAGTTACCACGCAATCAGATTCAATCAATGCACCAGGCTACACACAATCAGATTGCAATCATACAGCCAGGATCACGCATCAATTGCAATCAATGCAGCTAGGTTACAAGCAATCAGATTGCCAATCAATGCAGCAGGTTACACACAATCAGATTGCAATCATGCTGCCAGGTTACACGCAATCAGATTGCAATCAATGTAGCCAGGCTACACGCAATGCAGATTGCAATCATACAGCCAGGTTACAACGCAATCATTGCAATCAATGCAGATCAGGTTACAAGCAATCAGATTGCACCAATGCAGCCAGGTTACACGATATCAAATTGCAATCATTGACAGCCAGGTTACACCGCAATCAGTTGCAATCAATGCAGCCAGGTTACTGCTATCAGATTGCAATCAATGCAGCCAGGTTACATACATCAGATTGCAATCAATCTGCCAGGTTACATGGCAATCAGATTGGCAATTAATGCAGCCAGATTACACGCATCAGATTAAATCATTGCAGCCAGGTACATACAACTGCAGATTGCAATCAATACAGCTAGGTTACGCACAATCAGATAAAATCATTGCACCCTGGTTCATACAATCAGATTATTATTATTATAATTGTGGAATTTATATAGCGACAAACATCTTCCATAGCGCTTCACACTTACATGTTTAGATTAACATCAGGCCCTGTCCAGAAGAGCTTACAATCTAATTGCAATCAATGCAGCTAGATTACAACAACTCAGATTGCAATCAATGTAGCCAGGTATATTATATGTCTACCCTGTTATTTATGTTATTCTCTGCCTGTACATCTCAGGGTTGGTGCTGAACTACACCTCTTTCCTTGAGCTAGTCTTGATTGGGATTACAAGGACCTGGATCATTATCTCACTTTGACAGCTTGAGCTGTCTGCCCCTGCAGTTGTAGTCAATCCTGACCATAGGGGGAAAACTTAACCCTGGTTTACAACTGCTATAGTCCACTTAGTTTGCCCATGTGGCTAAAAGGTAATTTTTACAGTAGTAAGATTCTATCTTGCTGACACACTTTGTACATCAATAGGCAGTTAAGTAAGGGTGTTCCAGCAGGTAAGGAGAAGTGGAATCACCCACCATGGGGGAGGGGGAGTTTATAGATTATTACTGGCATCTGGAGTTTCTACCCATAGCCACAGCCAGCAGGGGCACTGTGTTATAGTCATATTATGGATCTGCTTTAACCCCTTGGGCACATGACATGATGCATTGTGTGTGACCTCCATGTGTTATTATAAACTTGGTTTTTAGGACATTCTGGGAATTGTAGTTGAAGGTCCACACACTTGCCCTTGTGATTCCATTCACATTTGTATGGAGGCCAGAAGGGTTCCATTTGTAGCAGTGTGATGTTCATAGATAGTATCATAATAAAAGGGGAAATAATATCCAGTTTTGTGCCTCTGGGTGGAGCTACAGTGCTGGTGGTTCCAGTGTGTCTCCCCCTGCACACAAGCCCCTCTCTCCACCCTCCTGTCCTTTCCTTCCCCCCCAGTCTCCAGATGATGCCTCTCCCCTTGTGCTACTGCTGCTCCCTGCAGCCCCGATCCAGCACCTCTGCAGAGACAGGGAGGGAGGGAGTCTGGATCATTCTGGTTACAATGTATCCAGTTTAGGAAGGGATTTTTGCATTGGGATCTAAAGATTTCCTACAAGTGGCTCCTGTCTGTGGAATTTTTTTTTCCTCCTTTACCAATGGAGCCTCATGGACAGCGATTGCCAAAGGATTAACTGTTTTATCTCCCTATTTCCTCTAAGGATATTTTCTTTCGGATTCACCTATCGCATGCTGGACCTGGAGAGGAAATCTTTTGCTCCAGTATTAGAGAAGTTATGGTCCAGTTCCCCTGGTGAGCTGGGTAAGTCGAGATTTATTTTCTATGTAAGATCCAATAGATTTCCCTGCTGTTGTTATGGTTTAAACCCTTTCCTGTCTCTCTTGGCAGAGCAGACCTTTGGGATCCTGATTCAGAGGGGTCTGGGACCCTGGTGGATGCAGTATGTCTCTTGGGGATGGGGTGTTCTCAATGCCAGGTCATTTCAGATTATGACAGTAAAATTGTGTGGTGATATGTGTTGTGTGTTATATGCATATGTCTATTGTTATTTTATCATCCCCCTCAATACGTGCTGAAAGGAAGAACTGTCCCGCTCAGTGCTAATTGGGTGGACTTACATAGCAGTGATCGATAGTGGGTGGGAGGTACTAGAGGTGATGCCATGTTTCAACAGGCAGCGTTTGCCAATGCATACACGCTTATCCTCTCACATATTTATCGTGTCATCTGGTTGTGCGTACCGATTAACTATGCCAGATTGGTTCTTTTTTTCCCCCTACAACTGACAACACCAGCATCCCCATGGTAGCCTTCAGCTGTCAAGTGGGTGTGGGATTTGTACTGCAAAGGATAGCAGCCTGTCCAAAGAGCTTACAGTCCTAAAGCTGGGTACACCATGCTCATCATCGGTGCAGTGTTACATGGAGATTATTATAGATTGGCCATCCACCACCCCCCCGTAGTGGATGATTTGGGAGGCTGATATGGTTGTAGGTGGTAACTTCATAACTGATTCATGTTTAAATGATGGCTCATTGCCGTTCATCATAATGCCTAAGCCCGGATTGGAGAAGTCTGTACTATCCAACATTGATGGAGCTACTACAGATCACCATCATCAATTATCATTGATCATCATGTCTGTGGTTGCAGAAAGAAACCACAACGCACATGGAGAATACAGCTTTTCTTGCAGACCATGTGTCTCCCAACCCATTGCTACCCAACATGGGATTTCCATGATAAATAACCACAGAGTCCTTGGTGTATGCCAGTTGGGGGCCGCTCTGTTTGTTTATCCTAGCTAAAAGCTTTAAGTGCATCAATGGAAAGTCTTCATGTCTACTGCCATTACGACTGAATGTCTAAGTACCAGGGCTGACTTTATAGACTGCCACTGGGATTCATACTGATTGACATTGACAAACCTTTTGTGCTGTGAATGGAATCTGCCCATTGGAATGCTGAATGATCCCCTGATCTAGGCGACTACCACCTATTTAGATCTCCATAATGCATTGTCCTGTGAATTATTATTGATCTTGGGTTTGGTTATAGTGCACAGAATGGCATCTCGTGGTTTAGACACTCTGTTATGAAAGGAAATAAAGCATTATGGGAGTCCTTATCTAAGAAGCCAATCATTCATGTGCAGCAGAGATAGGCTGCGGTGAAATTATAAGAAGTGTGGGCCTTTCAGGCTGTGTCAAATCTTCACTCTGGGTGAGTGTTGCACAATACTTATAAACTTAGTGCTAGAGTCTATGGATCCAGTGGTGCCCATTGTTGTGTGAAGAACTTTGAAAATTGGTGTGCACTAAGGCTTGCTTGTGTTTTGTGTATCAAGTGGTGGACATAACATGGCATTGCTGCCATACATGACACGGTGGGTCCGAATAAATTGCTTGTCTGTTTAGCTATTCTAGAGCTGAAAGGAACTTTAGTCACCATTAGATGGAAGATGATATTTTGGAATCTGCACTCATTGTACTACCAGATGGCTTTCGTGCCTGGAGGGGAAGTTAAGAGATGCGATGGCCTAGGTTTGTTGTGTATTTGATAATGCGTGATAGTGCGTGAGGTGATGTCTCGTAGGATTTAGTACTAATATGTGCATAAGACAGATATTAGTAGTGTGTGTGTTTATGGAGAAGTAAATGGTCTTGTAATCCGTTTTTCCACAATGATACGTGTAACGCTCTGTGATTGTATAGTAATGGAGCTTGACCATAGATTGCTAAAATGTAATGTGGTTATCTTTCTCATTTGGAGTGTGTGGCTATACTGTGTAATATATTGGAGGAGATGTTAATGGAAAACCTTGTGGTTGCCTTTATAACTGGAAGATTAAGAAAGGGATTGAATACAAGGGATAGCTGCATTGTATTATGATTGGACTCATATTGCCTTGGATAATCTGGTAGTTTACAAGTAGGTGGAATAACGGTCTCTGATTTACATGAAGCATGTACTACGCATGGTCAATGAATAAAACTCGAGTGTGAGGACTACCATTTTAGCTCACAGGGTAACAATAATATTATATTGTAGTTGAAATTAGTTGGTTTTACAATGTGAATAAACTGTTGTAAAAATTTGTATGATAGAGTTGGATGGCTATGTGTGGTAATGGTGTTAGTATTGTGATATAATGCGTATCTAGTGCAGATTGTGTGTAATCTAATGTAGTATAACATGGGAATAGTGTGCTATAAATGGCTATAAGTGTAGTATAAAGTGGTGGTAGAAAGTAATGGATATTATAGTGTGAATATTATGGTATAGTGTGATATAATTCGGGTATAGTGTGTGTAATGGGTTATTGTGTGAATATAATGTGGTTTGTGTGCTACAATGGGAATGTGTGGTAAGTGTGATATTGGGATATTGGTAAATGGGTTAGGTGGTGCTTACACTGTTGTTACTGTGGTATAAGGGGTTGTACCTGTGATATTAATATGGTTTGGTGTGGTTATAATGTGGTGTCCTTGTTTAATGCATGGGTATCATGTGCAGGGGTATGTATGATTATAATTGGTATAGTGTTGGTATAATGTTGGTATAGGGTATGATATACATTAGGTAAGAGTGGGATAAAGTACATGTTTTTGGTAGAATGGTGTATAATGTTGGTATACGGGGTATAGTGTCTATATAATATAAAGTGTTGGTACCATGGTGAATATGTTGGTATAATAAGGTATAGTGCGTTGTAATTTGAGTATAAGGGGTCTAGTGTTTTAATATTTGGTGTTGGTTAATAGCATTAAGGGGTATAGTGTGCTATATATATATAGTTTGTGAAATGGTGACTATGGTTGGACATAGTGATGTAGTGTTGGTATATAAGGTATAGTGTGTTGTAATGCGGTCTAAGGTGTATAGTGTTTATATAATATATAATGTGTTGGTATATGGTGAAATTAGTGTTGGTAGAATGGTGAGTATGTGTATAAATAGTATAGTGTTGTAATGGCGTTCGGGGTTGTGTTTTATAATACATATATAGTGTTGGTATAATGGTGATAGTGTTGGTTATAATGGTGAGTAGTGTTGGTAATCAATGAGGTTATAGTGTGTGTAATGCGGTAAGGGGTAAAGTGTTTATAATTATTATGGGTACAATGGTGAATATGTGGGAACAAAAAATGTGAGTAGTGTTGGTAAATAAGGTTAGTGGTGTTTGTAATGCGGTATAAGGGTATAAGTGTTTTTATAATATATGTGTGGTATATAGTTGAATGGTGTTGGGTGTAATGGGTGAATAGTGTTGGTATAATGGGGTAGTGTTGGTATAAGGGGTATAGTGTTGGTATAATGGGGTTGTTTGGAGATGGTCTAGTTGTGGGTATAATGGTGAATGTGTTGGTATAATGGGTGTGCTGTTCCAGGTGGGTTTTCTATTGATTCTTTTGTGCTCACTTAGTAAACACAATGCTCTGCATTCATGTTTTCCATAGGAATAACGAGATGGGTGTCGTACATATCCGATGATAAGGCAGAAATCCATCTCCTGGGGTCACTGCTGTTTATCTCTTGTGTTGTTTATGCACTATAGCAGTAGACTAGACCTTCTCAATTGCTGATGGAACTGGGAACATAAATCATTTAGCCAAACTGCCAGACCACCCATCCCCCACACTGACTGGACAGACATTCCCCACATGCCAGGGGATGACTTTTCAGATTCTCTCTAATTGGCCTGGCCCAGGGTATTTTGTTTTTGCCATGTCCACAACAGACGTTGTGTTTTTACTACCCGGTGGTGACCTCCCATAATTAGGTTCACTCGTGGTTGGATTGGTCCATTTTGGAATGTCTGGGGGAATGTCATTTGTCTCCTAGAATTATCATTATAGAGCAGATATGTTTGGAAATGTTACACCGGTCTGTGCTCCTCATGCACTCACAGCTGTAGTTTCCTTCCTGGTATAAATAGCACATGACTAGTCAGTGCCGAGTAGGATAAATATGATATTCTTATTATTACTGGGCAATAGGGTTGACAATGGGTCTTTTTAAAGGCACAAGCCACCTAATGTTGGGCTTTCCTGCCTATTCCTGCAGAAGGTGTCCTATTGGAAAGCCTCTAGGGATCGATGGTTTTCTCCAGTGAAAGTTGTGTAGTAGGTAGAGTGAAGGAATGATGCTCGGGATGATTGGAGATCATATGTTTTGTCCTTTCGTGGTGGAGTTGCACAGGGAGCAAATGTGTGGATTAGGCTAACCTCGTTTTGGTAGATGGGTTGCAGTGTGACAAACACAGAGGGGTCTGTCATGGTAGGATGAACTGGTGTTTGTAATTGAAGGTATGGGTTCATGACTGGTCCATTGTGTTTGTTGAGCGCAGTAGGGTGTGATCATTAGGGAGCAGAAATGTTTTTGTCTATAGTCTGTCTGTTTCTGTGGAGTAAACTTTGTAGACTTTGTACTCAGTATTTTTGGTTTTTATAGATAGTAAAAGCTACATAGAGAAAATACCTCTATGCGAGTGGCCTTCTGTAGAAGGATCCTTGGAAACCTCCTACTGCTGTTTAGTCCCAGCATGCCCCAACTCTTTACTGTTCATTTTTCTATGCGTTATGCGCAGTTTATTCCTTTAGTGGTAAATAGACAGCGAACAGCTATTCATTTATTAGACATAAGAGGAGAAGACTTCGTGGTAATTTTCTTGTTTCCATGGTAGCCTTTTTAAAAATCGTATAACCTTGGTGACATCAGGCGAATCGTGCTTTTACAATAGAGGCCTACGTTTGTATAGTGATGGCTTAATAAGTGGAGAACAGTCTACAGCTGTCTCTCTGGATCTGCTATTTGGAGATTGAATGCTGTAAGGCCTCATAGATGGTAGGGGTGTCCCTTAAGGGCATGAAATAAGGGAAGGAAATTTTTTACTTCAATAATATGCATAAGGGAAAGGGAGATCCAGCATTTACCTTTTCATATCTGACTCAATCCCAAGTCCTGACTATCCACTACAATCTATGACCATGCACTACTAATCTATGACCATCCACTACCATCTATGACCACTACTATCTGTGGCCATTTACTACTATCCGAATATCCACGATTATCTAATGACTAGAGATGTTCGAAACTGAGTTTTGTTCTGTTTTCAAATTTTGTGGAAAGTTCGAGCTTCAATTTTCGAAATTGTCTACTTTCGATTTTCATAATACTACTTTCGATTTCGATAAAAATCGGAAATTCCAAAAATCCGGGTTCCGTAAGTTTCGTTGGACTTTGAAACCCTCAGATTCGATTCGAAACAGGGTTCTATTCGAACCCAATTACATCTCTACTAATGCACATCCTCGTTATCCACACTATTCTGACCTATCCACCAATTTTCTGTCACTACACAATTTATTAAGCAAATGTTAGATAGATGTATTATTGCATCATGTACAACAGATAGTAATAAAATACATTGTATAATGGTATACACAAGATGGTGACAAACTGGGTCTGAGTTCATTGATACCCTGTAGAATGATATTGCCTGCTCAGAACAAGAAAAAAAAAGACCCGTAATACCTTTGTCTGTAGACCTAAAGAGGATGTTTGCCTTGGCGACCCTGGCACTGGGCCACCTGTATCAGAGTCTGGTCCTGGGGAATGTAGAGAAAGTGTTTATGTGGATAACAAAGTGATACTCACATCTTTTAAAGTATTAGGAGAAACACATCCACCCCATCGTACAGGATAAGGATAGGGCACAGTGATTTATTGAAAGGTAAGAGAACGCAAAAATCTTACATCAATTTACAAGAATAGGAGCAATTATCGGCCTAATTAAGGTTAATTTCCATATTTGTACTGGCCTCTCCCATAATGGTTCTGTATTTTGATTTATGGAACTTTTCCCAAGGTCCAACTCTGTTTTGTAGTAGAACATCTAGAAATGAAAGGAGTTGATTACAAAGAAAACACACTTGTTTAATTCAGTTTTCCATATTAGAAACAATTTAAATAATCTTCAGGAATGTACCGGTAGATATCAATAGATATACAATAGATATTGTAGATATACAATAGAAGCATCTATGGGTTCTTGGTGTTTTTTTCTCTTAAAGTTGAGCTGGTTTTAATTTGTAAAAACTTTAAAAGGGTCCTGTGCTCACAAAATGTTCTTAGTAAATCATTATACTCACAACTGATCATTACCTCTGAAACCTGCGGAGTAATGGCTTTTGCTTAAACATTAGTGTCCTCAGAAAGATCAACACAGATTTTGCATTCCCATTTATTTGTGATCCATTGCAATTCAGTTTAATATGTTTAAAAATGCACTTGCTAATATTCTTACGCATCTATCCGCCTGAACAGCTATCCGACTTCTGGTCTACCATATGGAGAGTTGTGTGAATAAAGCAACCTGTTGTAAATCTTGCTGAGTACTCCTGGAATAAACTATTACAGTCTGTTATAGCATCACATACTTGAAGTCCATCATCTGCATCAAATGCTCCACACTGTGTTTTTGATCTTTACAGATTATTGGGGATACAGTTGCTCCCATAGTTTTACAGAAAATCAATTGCTGTACCGTAAATAAACCGCTGCAATCTTTGGCTTTGGCGTGGTTTTCTTATTGATATTATAATTGATTTGAATTAAGATTTAACCAGTTTAATAGTATATTCCCTGGATATAATTTGTTTTTAGTTGCATAACCTGACGTATTTAAATAGCCATAAGGTGCAAGGTGCATTTCTTACTTTTCAGAATTTTAAGAATTTTCAGATTGTGTGCATCTGAGGGTGTGTTGTATTTTCAAGTGGAAACTTATCAATCTAACCTGAACTAAGTGCAAACCTTGGCAGCGATTTCTTTAGCTTTTGATAAATATAGAAAATGTGCAGTTTGTTTGTGGCCTCCTGGCCGGGAGCAGATGAAATGTCCATTATGAATGGCTTGTTCACTTTTAGACCCAACATTTGCTTGTCCTTTCATTAGAAAATATGATCTTTCTAAGACAGCGATAATGACTGAAAGGTTGGAGCTACTCTGCAGTCACCACCATCTATTCTGTGGACAAAATGCTCAGTCCTCTGATAGAGTCTATTTTATTACTATAATTATTATATATACTGCACATTATCTGTCTCATTTGAGGAAATCTTCACAATAGTATCTGTGATCATTACATATTTTAAAAGGTTAGAACAGGCTACTAAAAAGGGTATATCTTGTGTATATTGAGTGATCTGTCAGATGAATTATATTCATCTATAATTCAATTATAATATTCAATTCTAATACAATTATTCAAGTAACCCCCTCATTCCTGGGTTCTCTATACTCTCCATAAAGTCCTTCCACCTGGTGTTTTCCCGCTTCCAGGACTTACCAGGCAATGGTAAGATATACTTTGCAAGTGTATTAGCCAGTCTGGAAACAGTCCCAGAGTGGGGAGTGCTGACAGAGCAGGACGTTGACAAGCTCATTACAGACCCTTGAGAGATGGACATAGGGATTTAATTACAACCCTGGCTACTCTCAGTTTGGGGGGGGTGTTACTTAGGGTATAATTGTCCTTCAAATTTATTTAGTAATAGTGTTGTCAAAATATCTCATGCACTAAAGAGAATATGCAAGAATAATTCTGGTGTAACTGTATAATATATTCTGAATCCAGTTTAGTAGTACAACAACCCCAAATCTTTAGCTCCAGGCTCCAATCAGCAGCTCTCATAGGGTTAAAACTCCCCCACCACAAAATAAGAATCGTGGGCACTGAAATGGTTAAAAATCATACCATTGTGCATTTTTGCTTTGTAAAACGAGATAAAATGAGAATCTGCTGCACTGAAAGGTTTAAAAACCTGCTAATATGTGGAGTAATGAAATTTTCTCTATGGAGCATGCTCAACTACTTGTAAAGAGTCTAGGGACCATCATAGAGGTCCCTGAAACATTGAGGATTATGGTTTATGTTACCAGTAAAAACTTTTGCCAAACCAACTGCTGAGACACTAGGAATATAGAATTGTATTTCTTCAAGTACAATCATCCCATACAAATGGTCAAGTATCCGCAAACGCCATTGGCTCTGACTTACCAACTACATTTTTTATGATTTATAATTTGTATATCTTTAAAACTCTATTCCCTGATTATAGGTAAGTTCAGCACAAATACATTTGCTTTCAAGAAAAAGAAAGAGTATTTTCTCATTCCACTAACCCTCAATCCAGCAATTACCTGTATTTGAAGCACCGACTTCCTGTGTGATGAGCTCCTAATAGTGTCATTATTGTCCTGCCCCTTGACTCGGTCCCTGGGTCAGTCAGTTGCTTCGTAGAATATCTGAGCATGTCTGACCCACCCAACAGTCATGAGTTAAATATTATAGTTCAGGGTATTTCAAAGAAGTGGTACACCCTAGAACAAGGGTGGGCAATTCAATTTTACAAGGGGCCACATGAGAAACTTGGATTTTGTGTAAAGGGCTGTCAAATAGGTTCACTTAAATGCAAAGCTAGTGATTTTATAATAATTTAATTAATATACCTGGTTCATTGGCATGATTTTGATTATAGTTGCAATTTTAATGGAAGGTATGTAATACTTTAGATTCATTCATTAAATCAATTGATCGGGTCATCATTAAAAAAAAAAAAAAAGAAAAACATAATCAAATAAAATCAATTATCCAGCCTGAGACAATAATATTCAAGTTTTTGGGTACAGGTCTACTATTGGAGGGCAGTCCAGGGGCAGTTCACTGGCCTTACATTGCCCAGTCTACCCTAGAAGAAAGGTCATTGGCAGAACTTGAATGGCAGCTACGTATACCATAGAATATCAATATTATTTTTAAGTTAGAATATGTAGGTTACGCCAGCAATGTATCTGTATGTGTCCTGAGAAGTGTGAATTTAATATGGCTAAGGAGTAGGAGCTCGTGATTACTAGCTTGCAGGCAAACAGGTGAAGGAGTAACTAGTTCTTGCATGTCCAGGCAGAAAGTGTATGAGCTGGTTCATAAGGAAGACTGTGAGATGGCCAGGACGAGACATATATTAGTGTACACACAGAACAATTTTATGCCCAACCACCGTTTACCACTAGCGAGCGCTGACAGTTTGCAACAGTTCGGTCCACGATCGTGAAGGCCGCACAACCGGCAGTAATTTTCTGACACGTCGATCTGGGCAAACAGGTTATTACATCAGTCAATGAAATTGCCACCAGATTTCTTATTTTTTTTGGTTGGGCTGTAAAATCTCTTGTGTGTACCCATCCTTAAGTAATATTACACTGATAAAATTACTTTGCCTTATTTCAACTAATAAATGAATATATGTAACGCAACTTATTCTGATGTGTTTGTGTTGCTGCATGACTTCAATCCAGTACTTGTTTTGCTCAGGTTCAGTCCCCCCCCCCTTCCTGACTATCGTGACTCTCTGTGGCGTAAGCATGCCTCAGCAAAATCCTATAAGGCAGCACTGGGAGAGGAAATTTCCCAACATTCAGTTCACGGAACAACAGTCACATAGCTACACCAAACTATTACATAACAATGCACTTGATTGATAGTGAAATGTAAGAAATTTTAGACTGGATATCTAAGAAATAGGGGACAGAATAACAAAAAAAAGGTACATTGATAGTTGGGAAAATATGTTTCCTAGTAATGGGTAATTAAAAAAAAACACATTTCCCAGTGTACATATCCCTTAGATACGTTGGTTACCCTCCAACTGGCTATTGTATCTCTCTGTGCTTATGCTTTATTTATAAGAAAGATATCACAAAATAGCGATAACCGAACCTTTACAATGTGGTTGGTTTTACGACGGCATCCGTATTTCACGTTGATGGTTGTATAATACGATACCTGTGTGGTATTGTCCATAAAATGTACTGTGTGGCTGCCGCTTAAATCTACCATCCGGACCATAACATTCAAGGTTGAGAATGGTCCAATATGAGAAGGGATTGGACTGTTTACTGTATTGATAGATTGTCACGTTAATGGGGGCTATGGATTGGTCCCCCAATCCCCATGTAGCAGGTTTGTACAATATTATAAAATATAATTATTTGTCTACATCAATTGCACTTGCCAGTGGGTTTGTTAAGGGAAATGAGGGGGGTGAAGTCTACACACACCTACATAACATACAAACAACATCAACTACAACAACACACAAAGTCTACACAAAAAAAAAAAAAAGAAACAACAACACACAAACCCAAAAACACAAATACAATTGTCCGCAATATTTGGGGCAAATCTGTGCCATCAAGGGGGGCAAACTTGTGCTCCCCAGTCATTCAGGGCAAACTTGTGTCCCAATCACTGAGGCAAACTTGTGTCCTAGTAATTTGGGGAAACTGTGTCCAAGTCAATGTGGGCAAACTTGTTGTCCCCCAAATCAAACATGGGCAACTATGTCCTGATCAATGTGGGCAAAAATTATGTCCAGTCAATGTTGGCAAACTTTGCACAATCAATTTGGGCAAAACTTAGGTCCCAGTCATGTGGGCACAATCATGTCCCAATCCTTTGGTGCAAATCTGTGTCCCATCAATTGGGGCAACTTATGTCCCAGTCATTCGGGCAACTGGTCCCAATCACTGAGGGCAACTTGTTGTCCCTAATTAAGGTGGGCAAACTTATGTCCAATTCACTGTGGCAAATTGTGTCCCAATCAACATGGGCAAACCTATGTCCCAAATCACTGCAAGGCAAATTACATCCAAGTCAATGTGGGCAACTTATGTCCCAATCAATGTTGGGGGCAAACTTAAATGTCCCACTCATGTGAGCAAACTTAATGTCCCTGATAAATGTGGGCAAACTAGGTCCCAGTCAATGTGGGCACCTGTATCCCAGTCCATGGTGGGCAAACCTGTGTCCCAATCATGTGGGGAAACTTGTGGTCCCATATGTGGGCAAATATATCCCCCATCACGGAGGGCAAACTTGTGTCCCAATCATTGAGGGGCAACTTGTGTCCCAATCAATGGTGGACAAAATTATGTCCTAATCATTGAGGGCAAACTTGTGTCCAATCAACTTGGGCAAACTTATGTTCCAATCACTGTGGGCACACTTGTGTCCCAATTAATGTGGGGCAAAACTTTTGTCCCATAGTCATCAATGGGGCAGACCTAATGTCCCAAATCAGTGTTGGAAAACTTATGTCCCCCGTTATGTTGGGCAAACGAATGTGCCAATCAATGTGGGCAAACTTATGTCCCAGTCAATTGGCAACTATGTCCCCAGTCAATTTTTGGGCAAACTTAGTCCCAATATGTGGCACAAACCAAACTTATTTTTGTTCCCCCCCCCCCCCCCCCCAAAATTTTTTCCCCACTGTAGACAAATTTATATTTTTCTATCATCACGTGGGCAACTTGTGTTCCAAGTCAATGTGGACAAACCTTATGTCCCAGTCATGTGCAAACTTAGTCCCAATCACTGTGGGCAAAACTTATGTCCCCAATCACTGTGGGCAAACTGTTTTGCCAAGCAATGATGGCAAAAGTATGTCCAGTACAAAGTAGACAAATATATGTCCCAATCAACTGAGGCAATGTGGGCAAACTTTTATGTCCAAGTCCATGTGGGCAAACGTGTGTCCCAATCAACATGGGCAAACCTATGTCCAAATCACTGCAGCAAATTACAATCCATCAATGTTGGGCACACCTTATGTCCCAATCAATGTGGGCAACTTATGTCCACTCAATGTGAGCAAACTTCGTCCTGCTACATGTGGGCAACTATGTCCCAGTCAATGTGGGCAAACCGGTATCCCAGTCAATGTGGGGCAAACCTGTGTCCCAATCAATTTGGGACAACTTGTGTCCCAATCATGTGGGCAAAATATATCCCCATCAACTGAGGGAAACTTGTGTCCCAATCATTGAGGGCAACTTGGGTCCCCATCAATGTGGACAATACTTTGTCCCCTTTAAAATCATTGGGGCAAACTTGTGTTCAATCAAACGGGGCAACCTTATGTTCCAATTCACTTTGGGCCCACTGTGGTCCCAGTAGTGTGGGCAACTTAATGCCTCAGTCAATGTTGGTAACTTATGTCCCAATCATGTGGGCAAACTGGTTTCCGTAATCATGGGGCAAACATGTCCGCAGTGAATGTATACAAATTTTAGGTACCAATCACTGTGTGGTAACCTTATGTCCAAGTCAATGTGGGAAAACTTATGTTCACAATGTGGAGCAAAATAATGTCTCAAACATTTTGGGCAAATTTGTGTCCTCACTCAATGTGGGAAAACTTATTCCCGTCATGTAGCAAACTTTGTGTCCCAATCACATTGGCAAACTTATTCCTGATCAATGTGTGCAAAATTATGTCCAAGTCAATTGGCAACCTGTATCCCCAGTCAATGTGGGCAACCTGGTGTCCCAATCAATGTGGGAAAACTTGTGGTCCAATCAATGGGGGCCAAATATATCCCCATCACTGAGGGCAACTTGTGTCCCTATCTTAGGGCAACCTTTGTCACCAAATATGTGGACAAACTTATGTCCTACGAGTTGAGGCCACTTGTGTCCAATCAACGTGGCAAACGTATGTTCCATCACTGTGGGGCAAACTTGATGTCCCAATTCATGTGGGCAAATGAGCCAATCTGTACGCAGATCTATGTCAAATCACTGGGTCAAACTTGTGCCCATCAATTGGGAAAACTTATGTCAATCACATGGTGGGCAACGCTGATGTCCCATCAATGTGGGCAAACTTATGGTCCCAGTCAATTGGGCAACTTCTGTCCAGTCCAGCAATTTCAATATGTGGGCAACTTATGTCCTCATTCATAGTGCAAATTTATTTCCAGAATGTCGAATTTTACCATCACTGTGGCAAACTTGTGTCACATCAATGTGGGCAAACCTTTGTCCCAGTAGTCAATTTGTCACTGGGGCAAACTTATGTCCCATCAAGGTGGGCAAACTTCCCCATTGGGGCACCCTTCAAGTCACTGTGGCAAACTTGTGGCCCAATAAATGTGGCAAATTATTTCCCAGATCAATGTATGGGCAAATACTGGTCCCCCATCAACTGTGGGCCAACGATGTCCCCAGTCATTGGTTGCAAACTTTGGCCCCAAATCAATGAGGGAAATTTGCAGCATTATGGGCTACCTAGCCAATGTGGCAAACTTATGTCCCTAAGTCACATGTGGGCAACTTGTTTTCCGCAATCAACTGGCAATTTCCTGATAATGTGGGCAAACATTGTCCCAAGTCCAATGTCTTGCAATTTAATGTCCAATCCCCATGTGGGAAACTTATTCCAGTCAATGTGGTGATGCCAACACCAGCAAATTAATAAGTCAAGCCAAACTGTCAATCATGGGCCAAACTTATCAATTCAAGTACCTCATATGTTCTATAATGGGGCAAACTTATGTCCCATCAATGTGGCAACTGTATTCCCGTCAATGTGGCACCTGAATCAATTGCGACTGCGCCCAATCACTTGGCAAAACTTATGTCCTGATCAATGTGTGCAAAATTATTGCCAGTCAGTGTGGGCATTCCTATTATCCAATCACTGTTGACAAATTATGTCGTAGTCAATTGGGCAAACTATGTCTCGATCAATGTGGGCAGACTTATGTCCCGATGAATGTGGCAACTTGTGTCCGTCTTAATGGGCAACTTTTCCCAATCAAGGTGGGCCAAACGTATGTCCCAATCACCTGTGGGCAACCTGTGTCCCAATCATTAGGGTTAACTTGTGTCCGACCCAATGTGGACACACTTATGTCCCTAATCAATGTGTGGGCAAACTTTGTCCCAATAAATGTGGGCAAACTTATGTCCCAATCAATTGTAGGAAAACTTATGTCTCACGTCAATGTGGGCAAACTTGTGTCCCAATCTGTGGGCAAACCTTATGTCCAATCATGCGGCAAATTTGTATATATTGCTAATGATGAAATATGTACTGGAATGGTATCAGCAATTACCATTCCAATAAGAAGGATATAAATAACAAACTTTAAAGATTCTTTGATTTCACGCTTATAATCCCATCTGTACATAACAAAACCTAAACACATCAATTCGTAATATTTAGACAGAAAAGCATGTACTAAAGTTTTTCAAACAGATCGCAGATCAATTGCCAGGGCCAGAAACTCCGACCCCAGCCACAAATTATGTCTGTAATATTTTACATTAATAAAATGTTTCCTTAATAAATGGAAAAATGGAAGAAATCTAAATCTCTAGAATATCACCAAGAAACTCAAAGAAATTGTCAGAGCAGTTAGAAAAAAACACCTACTACCTCTCAATCAAAAATGATAAAATAGATCAAACCAACAGTGCTTTGTGACATCACCAGGTTTTTGTGACATCACCTGGCATTGTGACATCACCAGGTATTGTGACATCACCAGGCTGACAGAAGAAAAAAATCAAGCTTACCATCAACTAGCTGAAGCTAAAACATATAAGCCTTTCAATGCAAAGTAGTAACAGGTTTTACCATACACATTTTGCCATTTTGTGGTCCATTCTTATAAGAGGATCTGATAACCAGTGAAAAACACTGATTCTGAAATGCAGTTGGCTGATTGATGAATCCATTGTACCAATGTGGACCACTAGGGGCAGAAAACCTTTTCTTAGCTTCCAGATTAGGGATATTATTTAGGGCTCGTTCACACTAGGAACAAAAAATACACAACTTTAAAATTAGTGACGTTTCAAACTTTTTTAATCCGTTGCTGAACCAGCAACTATCTTTATGTATCCGCTATCAGCTGTTTAAGACCGGTACAGAACAAGCAGAACTATCTTTATTGGCTACTCGCGATCACTGTTTATAATAGACGTACCGAACCGGCAGAACTATCTTATCTTTATTGGATACTCGCAATCGCTGTTTAAATAGACCGTACCGAACCGCAGAACTATTTTATTGGATACTCGCGATCAGCTGTTTATAGACCGGTACCGAACTGGCAGAACTATCTTTATTGGATACTCGCGATCAGCTGTTTAAATAGACCGGTACCGAACCAGCAGAACTATCTTTATTGTATACTCACGATCAGCTGTTTAATAGACCGGTACCGAACGGCAGAACTATCCTTATTAGATACTCGCGATCAGCTTTTAAAAGACCGGTACCGAACTGGCAGAACTATCTTATTTGGATACTCGCGATCAGCTGTTTAATAGACCAACCGAACCAGCAGAACTATCTTTTATGGATACTCGCGATCAGCTGTTTAATAGACCGGTACCGAACCGGCAGAACTATTTTTTTGGATACTCCGATCAGCTATTTAATAGACCGGTACCGAACTGCAGAACTATCTTTATTGGATATCGATCAGCTGTTAATAGACCGGTACCGAACGCAGAACTATCTTATTTATGACATCCGCAATCCAGCTGTTTAATAGAGGTACCGAACCGGCAAGAACTATCTTTATTGGATCTCGCATCAGCTTTTATAGACCGGTACCAAACTCGCAGACTTCTTATTGATACTCGCATCACTTTTAATAGACCGTACCGAACTGGCAGAACTATCTTATTGGATACTCGCGATACAGCTGTTTAATAGACCGTACCACCAGCAGAACTATCTTTATTGATACTCGCGATCAGCTTTTTAATAGACCGGTACCGAACCGGCAAGAACTATCTTTATGGATACTCTCGATCCTATTTAATAACCGGTACCGAACTGGCAGAAACTATCTTTATATGGACATTCGCAATCCCTGTTTAATAGACCGGTTACCGAACTGGCAAACTATCTTTATTGGACTTCGCATCCCAGCTGTTTAAAGAGTAACCACAACCGGCAGAACTATCTTTATTGGATACTCGCGATCAGCTGTTTATAGACCGGTACCACAACGGCCAGAACTACTCTTTATTGATACTCGAGTCAGCTTGTTTTAATTGACGCGGTACCGAACCGGCAGAACTACTTTATTGATACTGCGAATCAGCTTTTAATAGACCGGTCCGAACCGGCAGAACTCTTTATTGGATAATGCGATCAGCTGTTTAATAGACCGTTACCGAAGCCAGCAAACTATCTTTATTGGGATACTTCAATCAGCTGTTTAATATAACCGGTACCGAACCAGCAGAACTACTTTATTGGATACTCAATCAGCTGTTTAATAACGCGTACCGAACCGCAGAACATCTTATTGGATACTCGAATCAGCTGTTTATAGACCGGTACCCTGAACCGGCAGAACTACTTTATTGGATACTCGCATCAGCTTGTTTAATAGACCGGTACCTGAACCGGCAGAACTATCTTTTGGATACTCGAATCAGCTGTTTAATAGACCGGTAACCGAACCAGCAGAACTATCTTTATTGATACTGCAATCAGCTGTTTTAATAGACCGGTACCGAACTCGCAGAACTATCTTTATTGGATACTCGCAATCAGCTGTTTAATAGACCGGTACCGAACGGCAGAACTATCTTTATTGGATACTCGCAATCAGCTGTTTATAGACCGGTACGACCGCAGAACTATCTTTATTGGATATCACAATCACTGTTTATACCGGTACCGAACCGCAGAACTATCTTTATGGATATTCGCAATCAGCTGTTTAATAGACCGGTACGAACGGCAGACTATCTTTATTGGATATCCGAATCAGCTGTTTAATAGACCGGTACCGAACGGCAGAACATATCTTTATTGGATACTCGCATCAGCTGTTTTAATAGACCGTACCGAACCGGCAGAACTACTTTATTGGATACTCGCAATCACTGTTTAATAGACGGTACCGAACCGGCAGAACTATCTTTATGGATACTCGCAATCACTGTTAAATAGACCGTACCGAACGGCAGAACTATCTTTTATTGGATTACGCGAATCAGCTGTTTAATAGACCGTACCGAACCGCAAGAACTATCTTTAATTGGATACTCCGCATCAGCTGTTTAATTGACCGGTAACGACCGCAGAAACTATCTTTATTGGATACTCACACAGCTGTTTAATAGACCGGTACCGAACGGCAGAACTATCTTTATTGGAATTCGCAATCAGCTGTTTTAATAGACCGTACCGAACTCGGCAACTATCTTTATTGGAATTCGCAAACCAGCTGTTTAATAGAGTGGTACCAAACCGGACAGAACTATCTTTATGGATCTCGCGAATCAGCTGTTTAATAGACGTACCGAACCGGCAGAACTATCTTTATTGATACTCGCATCAGCTGTTTTAATTGACCGGTACCGAACCGGCAGACTACCTTTATTGGATACTCGCGATCAGCTGTTTAATAATACCGGTACCGAACCGGCAGAACTACTTCTTATTGGATACTCGCAATCACTGTTTATAGACCGGTACCAACCGTCAGAACTATCTTTATTGGATACTGCAATCAGCTTGTTTAATAAACCGTACCTGAACCGGCAGAACTATCTTTATTGGATACTCACAATCAGCTGTTTAATAGACCGGTACCGAACCAGCAGAACTATCTTTATTGGTATCTCACAATCAGCTGTTTAATAGACCGTTACCGAACCGCAGAACTATCTTTATTGGATACTCGCAATCAGCTGTTTAATAGACCGGTACCAACCATGCAGAACTTCTTTATTGGATATTCGAATCAGCTGTTTAATAAACCGGTACCGAACAGCAGAACTATCTTTATTGGATACTGCAATCAGCTGTTTAATAGACCGGTACCGAACGGCAGAACTATCTTTATTGGATACTCGCAATCAGCTGTTTAATAGACCGGTACCGACACGGCAGAACTATCTTTATTGGATACTCCAATCAGCTGTTTAATGACCGGTCACCGAACCGGCAGAACTATCCTTTATTGGATCTCGCAATCAGCTGTTTAATAGACCGTACCGAACGGCAGAACTATCTTTATTGGATATTCGCAATCAGCTGTTTAATATGACCGGTACCAAGAACCGGCAGAACTATCTTTATTGGATACTCGCAATCAGCTGTTTTAATAGACCGGTACCGAACCGGCAAACTATCTTTATTGATATACTCGCAATCAGCTGTTTATTGACCGGTACCAAACCGGCAGAACTATCTTTATTGGATACTCGCAATCAGCTGTTTAATAGACCGTACCGACCGTGCAGAACTATCTTTATTGGATTCTGCAATCAGCTGTTTAATAGACCGGTACCGAACCGGCAGAACTATCTTTATTGATAATCGCAATCAGCTGTTTATTGACCGGTACCGAACCGGCAGAACTATCTTTATTGGATACTCGCATCAGCTGTTTATATACCGTACCGAACGGCAGAACTATCTTTATTGGATACTCGCAATCAGCTGTTTAATAAGACCCGTACCAAACTGGCCAGAACTACCTTATATTGGATATCGCAATCAGCTGTTTATAGACCGTTACCGATGGCAGAACTATCTTTATTGGATACTCGAATCAGCTGTTTAATAGACCGTACCGACCCGGCAACTATCTTTTTGGATATTCGCAATCAGCTGTTTAAAAGACCGGTACCGAACGGCAAACTATCTTTTTGGATACTCGGAACAGCTGTTTATAGACCGGTACGAACCGGCAGAACTATCTTTATTGGATACTCGAATCAGCTGTTTAAATAGACCGGTACCGAACCGGCAGAACTATCTTTATTGGATACTCGCAATCAGCTGTTTAATTGACCGTACCAATACGGCAGAAACTCTCTTATTGGATATTCGCATCAGCTGTTTAATGACCGTACCGAACCGGCAGAACTATCTTTATTGGATACTCGCAATCAGCTGTTTATAGACCGGTACCAACGGCAGAACATCTTTATTGGATAATTCGATCACTGTTTAATAGACCGATACCGAACCGGCAAGAACTATCTTTTATTGGATATTCGCAATCAGCTGTTTCATTGACCGTTACCGAACCGGCAAAACTATCTTTATTGATATTCGCAATCAGCTGTTTAATTGACGCGGTACCGAACGGCCGAACTATCTTATTGGTATTCGAATCAGCTGTTTAATAGACCGGTACCGACCGGCAGAACTATCTTTATTAGATATTCGCATCAGCTGTTAATAAGACCGGTCCCGACTGGCGGAGAACTATCTTTATTGGATATCCGCATCAGCTGTTTAATAGACCGGTCCGAAACCCAGAAACTATCTTTATTGGATATCGCATCAGCTTTTATATAGACCCGGTAAACCGAACCGGCAGAACTCCTGCTTTATTGGATATTCGCAATCACTGTTTTATAGACCGTACCGAACTGCCGCAGAACTATCTTTATTGATATCGCATCCAGCTGTTAATAGACCGGTAACCGAACCGGCAGAACTATCTCTTTATTGATACTCGCAATCACTGTTTAATAGACCGTACCGAACCGGCAGAACTACCTTTATTGGATACTCTCGCAATCCGCTGTTTCAATAGACCGGTCCGACGGCAGAACTATCTTTATGGTTCTCCGCAATCAGCTGTTTAAATAGACCGGTACCGAACGCAACTATCTTATTGGATACTCGAATCATCTGTTTAATAGACCGTACCGAACGGCAGAACTATCTTTATTGGGATATTGCCGATCACGTTAATAGACCGTGAACGAACAGGCAGAACTATCTTTATTGGATATCATCAGCTGTTTATAGACCGTACCGAACCGCAGAACATCTTTATGTGATCTGCAATCAGCTGTTAATAGACCGGTACTGAACCGCACAAACTTCTTTATTGGATACTCAGCAATCAGCTGTTTAATAGACCGGTACCGAACCGGCAGAACATCTTTTATTGGATATTCCGCAATCAAGTGTTTAGAGACCGTACGCAACCGCAGAACTATCTTTATTGGATACTCGCAATCAGCTGTTTTAATAGACCGGTACTGGAACCGCAAACTATCTTTTTGGAATTCGCATCAGCTGTGTTATAGACCGGTACGAACCGGCAGAACTTCTTTATGGATATCGCAATCATCTGTTTAATAGACCGGTACCGACAGGCAGAACATCTTTATTGGATACTTCCAATCAGCTGTTTTAATAGACCGGTACCGAACCGGCAGAACTATCTTTATGGGAATATTCGCAATCAGCAGCGTTAATAGACCGGTCCAGAACGGCAGAACTATCTTTATTGGATATTCAGATCAGCTGTTTATAATCCGGTACCGAACGGCAAACTATCTTTATTGGATATCGCAATCACTGTTTAATAGACCGGTACCGAACGGCAGAAACTATCTTTATTGGATACTCGCAATCAGCTGTTTAATGACCGGTACCGGAACGAGCAGAACTATCTTTATTGGATACTCGCCATCAGCTGTTAATTGACCGAGACCGAACCGAGAAACTATCTTATTGGATATCGCAATCAGCTGTTTAATAGACCGGTACCGAACGGCAGAACTATCTTTATTGATACCGCAATCACTGTTTAATGACCGGTACGAACGGCAGGAACTATCTTTATTGGATATTCCAATCAGCTGTTTAATTGACGCGGTACCGAACCGGCAGAACTATTCTTATTGATATCGCAATCAGCTGTTTAATAGACCGGTACTGAACGGCAGAACTATCTTTATTGGATATTCGCAATCAGCTGTTTAATAGACCGTACCGAACGGCAGAACATCTTTTATTGGATATTCGCAATCAGCTGTTTATGAACCGGTACCGAACGGCAGACATATCTTATTGGATACTCGCAATCAGCTGTTAATTGACCCAGTACGAACCGGCAGAAACTATCCTTAATTGGATATCGCAATCAGTTGTTTAATAGGACGTACCGAACCGCAGACTATCTTTATTGGATACTCCGCAATCAGCTGTTTAAATAGACCGGTACCGAACGGCAGAACTATCTTTATTGATACTCACAATCAGCTGTTTTAATAGACCGGTACGAACCGGGCAGAACCTATCTTTATGATACTACAATCAGCTGTTTTAATCCGTTACTGACACCGGCAGAACTATCTTATTGGATACTCGCAATCAGCTGTTTATGACCGGAGCAAACCAAACCGAACTATCTTTATGGATACTCGCATCAGCTGTTATAGACCGGTACCGAACGGCAGAACTATCTTTATGGATATTCAATCAGCTGTTTAATGACCGGTACCGAACTGGCAGAACTATCTTTATTGGATATCGCAATCAGCTGTTTAATAGACCGGTACCGAACCGGCAGAATATCTTTATTGGATACTCGCAATCAGTGTTTAATAGACCGTACCGAAACCGGCAGAACTTCTTTATTGGATACTCGCAATCAGCTGTTTAATAGACCTTAACCCGAACCGCAGAACTATCTTATTGGATAGCGCATCAGCTGTTTAATCGACCGGTACCGAACCGCAACTATCTTTATTGGATACTCGCAATCAGCTGTTTAATAGAGCCGTACCCGAACCGGCAGAACTATCTTTATTGGATACTCGCAATCGCTGTTTAATTGACCGGACCGAACCGGCAGAACTATCTTTATTGGATACTCGCAATCAGCTGTTTAATAACCGGTACCGAACCGGCAGAACTATCTTTATTGGATACCGCAATCAGCTGTTAATAGACCGGTACCGAACGGCAGAACTATCTTTATTGGATAATCGCAATCAGCTGTTTAATAGACCGGTACCGAACGGCAGAACTATCTTTATTGGATATCTCGCAATCAGCTGTTTAATGACCGGTAACGAACGCAGAAACATCTTTATTGGATACTCGCAATCACTGTTAATAGACCGGTACCGAAACCGGCAGAACTATCTTTATTGGATACTCGCAATCAGCTGTTTAATAGACCGGGTACCGACGGCAGAACTATCTTTATTGGAATATCGCAATCAGCTGTTTAATTCAGACCGGTAACCGAACCGGCAGAACTATCTTTTTGGATACTCGCAATCAGCTGTTTAATAGACGGTACCCAAACGGAAGAACTATCTTTATTGGATACTCGCATCAGCTGTTTTAATGACGTACCTGAACCACCAGAACCTACTTTATTGATACTCGCAAATCAGCTGTTTAATAGACCGGTAACAACCAGCAGAACTATCTTTATTGGATACTCGCAATCAGCTTTTAATTGACCGCATACCGAACCGGCAGAACTATCTTTATTGGATACTCGCAATCAGCTGTTTAATAGACCGGTCCCAAACCGGCAGAACTACTCTTAATTGGATACTCGCAATCAGCTGTTTAATGAACCATGATACCGAATCCGCCAGAACATATGTCTTTATTGTGATAACGTCGCTCACTGTTTAATAGCTCAGTACCATAACCGACAGAACGATCTTATTGGAAGATAACTCGGCAATCGCTGAAAGTGTTTATATGACCGCGTCCGAAACCGGCAGAAACTAAAAAGATCTTTTATTGTATGGATATCGATCAGCTGTTTAATAAGACGCGGTACCGAACTGGCTGAACTTCTTATTGGCTTGCGATCAGCTGTTTAATAGACCGATACCGAACCAGCAGAACTATCTTTATTGTATACTCACGATCAGCTGTTTAATAGACCGGTACCGAACCGGCAGAACTATCCTTATTATATACTCGCGATCAGCTGTTTAATAGACCGGTACCGAACTGGCAGAACTATCTTTATTGGATACTTGCGATCAGCTGTTTAATAGACCGATACCGAACCAGCAGAACTATTTTTATTGGATACTCGCGATCAGCTGTTTAATAGACCGGTACCGAACCGGCAGAACTATTTTTATTGGATACTCGCGATCAGCTGTTTAATAGACCGGTACCGAACTGGCAGAACTATCTTTATTGGATACTCGCGATCAGCTGTTTAATAGACCGGTACCGAACCAGCAGAACTATCTTTATTGTATACTCACGATCAGCTGTTTAATAGACCGGTACCGAACCGGCAGAACTATCCTTATTAGATACTCGCGATCAGCTATTTAATAGACCGGTATCGAACTGGCAGAACTATCTTTATTGGATACTCGCGATCAGCTGTTTAATAGACCGGTACCGAACCAGCAGAACTATCTTTATTGTATACTCACGATCAGCTGTTTAATAGACCGGTACCGAACCGGCAGAACTATCCTTATTAGATACTCGCGATCAGCTATTTAATAGACCGGTACCGAACTGGCAGAACTATCTTTATTGGACATTCGCAATCCACTGTTTAATAGACCGGTACCGAACTGGCAGAACTATCTTTATTGGACATTCGCAATCCGCTGTTTAATAGACCGATACCGAACCGGCAGAACTACCTTTATTGGATACTCGCGATCAGCTGTTTAATAGACCGGTACCAAGCCAGCAGAACTATCCTTATTGGATACTTGCAATGAGCTGTTTAATAAACCGGTACCGAACCGGCAGAACTATCTTTATTGCATACTCACAATCAGCTGTTTAATAGACCGGTACCGAACCGGCAGAACTATCTTTATTGGATAATTGCCAATAAAGATAGTTCTGCTGGTTCAGTACTGGCCTATAAACAGCTGATTGCGAGTATCCAATAAAGATAGTTCTGCCGGTTCAGTACCGGTCTATTAAACAGCTGATTGTGAGTATCCAATAAAGATAGTTTTGCCGGTTCAGTACCGGTCTATTAAACAGCTGATTGCCAGTATCCATAAAGATGTTCTGCTGGTTCGGTACCGGTCTATTAAACAGCTGATCTCGAGTATCTAATAAAGATAGTTCTGCTGGTTCGGTAACGGTCTATTAACGCTGATCGCAATTATCCAATAAAGATAGTTCTGCCGTTCGGTACCGGTCTATTAAAACCGCTGATCGCAATTATCCAATAAGATAGTTCTGCCGTTCGGTACCGGTCTATTAAACAGCTGATTGTGAGTATGCAATAAAGATAGTTCTGCCGGTTCGGTACCGGTTTTTAAACAGCTCATTGCAAGTATCCAATAAGGATAGTTCTGCTGCTTGGTACCGGTCTATTAAACAGCTGATCGCGAGTATCCAATAAAGGTAGTTCTGCCGGTTCGGTATCGGTCTATTAAACAGCGGATTGCGAATGTCAATAAAGATAGTTCTGCCAGTTCGGTACCGGTCTATTAAACAGTGGATTGCGAATGTCCAATAAAGATAGTTCTGCCAGTTCGGTTACCGGTCTATTAAATAGCGATTCGCGAGTATCTAATAGGATAGTTCTGCCGGTTCGGTACCGGTCTATTAAACAGCTGATCGTGAGTATCAATAAAGAGAATTCTGCTGGTTCGGTACGGTCTATTAAACAGCTGATCGCGAGTATCCAATAAAGATAGTTCTGCCATTCGATACCGGTCTATTAATAGCTGATCGCGAGTATCTAATAAGGATAGTTCTCCGGTTCGGTACCGGTCTATTAAACAGCTGATCGTGAGTATCAATAAAGATAGTTCTGCGGTTCGGTACCGGTCTATTAAACAGCTGATCGCGAGTATCCAATAAGATAGTTCTGCCAGTCGGTACCGGTCTATAAACAGCTGATCGCGAGTATCCAATAAAATAGTTCTGCGCGGTTCGGTACCGGTCTATTAAACAGCTGATGCGAGTATCCATAAAATAGTTCTGCTGGTTCGGTATCGGTCTATTAAACAGCTGATCGCAAGTTCCAATAAAGATAGTTCTGCCAGTTCGGTACCGGTCTATTAAACAGCTGATCGCGAGTATATATAAGGATAGTTCTGCCGGTTCGGTACCGGTCTATTAAACAGCTGATCGTGAGTATAACAATAAAGATGAGTTCTGCTGTTCGGTATCGGTCTATTAAACAGCTGATCGAAGTATCCAATAAAGATAGTTCTGCCAGTTCGGTACCGGTCTATCAAACAGCTGATCGCGAGTATCCAATAAAATAGTTCTCGCCGGTTCGGTACCGGTCTATTAAACGCTGATTGCGAGTATCCAATAAGATAAGATAGTTCTGCCGTTCGGTATCGGTCTTAAACAGCTGATCGCGAGTAGCCAATAAAGATAGTTCTGCTTGTTCTGTACCGGTCTATTAAACAGCTGATAGCGAGTATACAATAAAGATAGTTCTGCTGGTTCAGCAACGGATTAAAAAGGTTTTGAAACGTCACTACGTTTTAAAGTTGTGTATTTTTCTGTTCCTAGTGTGAACGAGCCCTAAATAATATCCCTAATCTGGAAGCTAATGAAAAGTGTTTTCTGCCACCTAGTGGTCACAATTGGGTACAATGCATCATCAATCAGCCAACTGCATTTCAGAATCAGTGTTTTTCACTGTTATTCAGATCCCTTTCATAAGAATGGACCACAAAATGGCAAAATGTGTATGGTAAAACCTGTTACTACTTTGCATTGAAAGGCTTATATTGTTTTTAGCTTCCAGCTAGTTGATGGTAAGCTTGATTTTATTTCTTCTGTCAGCCTGGTGATGTCACAATACCTGGTGATGTCACAATGCCAGGTGATGTCACAAAACCTGGTGATGTCACAAAGCCTGTTGGTTTGATCTATTTTTATCATTTTTTGATTGAGAGGTAGTAGGTGTTTTTTTCTAACTGCTCTGATATTGCAATTTTCTTTGAGTTCTTGGTGATATTCTAGAGATTTAGATTTTTCTTCCATTTTTCCATTTCTGATTAAGGTAACATTTTATAATGTAAATATTAAAGAATAATTTTGTGCTGGGGTCGGCTTTTCTGGCCCTGGCAATGATTGCCGATCTTTTGAAAAACATCTGTAAGTACATTGCCCTTTTTATTGTACTAATATATTTACGAATTGAATGTGGTTTAGGTTTTGTATGTACAGTATGGGATTATAAGCTTGAAATCAAAGAATCTTTAAAGTTTGTTATTTATAATCCTTCTATTGGAATGGGTAATTGCCTGATACCATTCCAGGTACACATACATTTCATTACTTAGGCAATATAATACAAATTTTGCCCACGCATTGATTGGGACATAAGTTTGCCCACAATTTGATTGGGACCCACATTGCTTGCCCATCATTGGATTTCCTGGACACTGACATGTTTTCCCCTACATTGATTGGGACATAAGTTTGCCCACATTTATTGGGACACAAGTTTGCCCACATTGATTAGGACATAAGTTTGTCCACATTGGTTGGGACACAAGTTTACCCTCAATGATTGGGACACAGGTTTGCCCACAGTGATTGGGACATACGTTTGCCCACCTTGATTGGGGCAAAAGTATGCCCACATTGACTGGGACACAAGTTTGCCCACATTCATCTGGACATAAGTTCGCCCACATTGATCGAGACATAAGTTTGCCCACATTGACTAAGACATAATTTTGTCAACAGTGATTTGGATATAGAAATGCCCCATGACGGCATAAATTTTGCCCACATTGACAGGACATAAGTTTGCCAATGTTGATTGGGACACAAGTTTGCTCACATTGATTGGGACACAGGTTTGCCCACATTGACTGGGATACAGGTTTGCCCACATTGACTGGGACATAAGTTTGCCCACATTTATCAGGACATAAGTTTGCTCACATTGATTGGGACATAAGTTTGCCCACATGATTGGGACATAAGTTTGTCCACATTGAGTGGAGTATTTTGCCTATTGGCATAGTGCATGCCCACATTGATGGGACATAAGTTTGCCCACTTGATTGGACAAAATTTGCCAACATTGACTTGACATAATTTGCCCACATTTATCGGAGACATAAGTTTCCCATGTTGATTGGGACACAAGTTTGCCCACATTGACTTGGACATAAGTTTGCCCACATTACTTAGGACATAAGTTTCCCTCAGTGATTTGGGACACAAAGTTTGCCCTAATTGACTGGGACATAAGTTTGCCCACATTGATTGGGACACAGATTTGCCCCAAATGATTGGGACATATTGTGCCCACATTGATTGGGCACAAGTTTGCCACATTACTTGGGACAACGGGTTTGCCCACCTTAACCGGGACATAAGTTTGCCCACCTTGATTGGGACATAAGTTTGCCCACATTGATTGTGACAAAAGTTTGCCAACATTAACTGGGACATAAGTTTGCCCACATTGATTGGACACAATTTTCCACAGTGATTGGTTCATAAATTTGTCTACATTAATAGGGACAATAAATTCCACATAATGGGACATAGTTGCCCACATTGATTGGGACATGTTTGCCCACATTGACTGGGACATAATTTTGCTCACATTGATTGGGACTCAAGTTTGCCCACAGTGATTGGACATAAGTTTACCTACATGATTGGGACACAAGTTTGCCCACAGTGATTGGGATGGACATAAGTTTGCCTCCATTGAATTGGGACATACATTTCCCACAGTGATTGGGACATAAGTTTGCCCACAGTGATTGGGACATAAATTTGCCCACCAGAAGTCGGCTCGCAATCACCATTTTTTTCTATTACCCATGATAGATACCTCCATAGGTCAAATCTTCAGACCTGACACCTTTGAACCACACTTACTGGTCAAGGCTATAAACTGACCTAAACCGCAAACCTGCCCCCCCTCCTCTTATACAAAACTTGAAGTGACATGGGACCTTTCCACAGACAAACACTTAAACTGTCCCTCAGCACACCCGAACCCAACCGCAAACTGGGTCATGGCCCATGCGTGACTCGTACTCCATGTTTGTGGCCTTACTAACCCCCTAAAGCCAAAACAGACAAAGTTTTGAGAATTGTAATTTTGCCAAAATTGTTTTACATTAAAACCCCAGCAATGTATTAACAGGAGAAATAGATTTGTAAAGGCCTGTTAGCCCCTAAGGGACCTTTCCCCTACTATGTTCTCATGGAAACCAGACAGATGTCCGTGATGTCATCGAACTCCAGAAAGTGGACTACTGCCATCCCCAATTATTAATCCGGACTTGGCTACACTAAATGGGCACATTTAAAGGTTTTAAAGATTATCTACTGTCCTCGCAAACACGGGCAGTGCTAATCATATTATATTTATGAGTAATAGTGTGCCTTTATTCAGTCTATTATTATATTAGTGTCAGCTGTAACATAAATGGCTGCCATTACTTGATGGATTTTATGAAAATGTTAGCTAACCCTTTTTAAAGTATTCGTCATTGTTTTGTTTCGATAACATATAACTCGAAGTATGATGTTGTCAGTAAACCCTACAACGTATCGTTCGCTAACCCTCGAATGTAACCTTTGATTTCGGTTAACCCCGAAAGTGTCGTTCGTTTTGGTAACCCTCAATGTATGGATAGTTTTCGCTAACCCAAGACAGTATCGTTCGTTTTGGATTAATCCCAGAAAGTATCGTCGTTTTCGCTAACCAAGAAAGTATCGTTCGTTTGGATAATCCCAGAAAGTATTCGTTGGTTTTAGATAATCCATAGAAGTATCGTTCGTTTTGGATAATCCTAGAAAGTATCGTTCGTTTTCGATAATCCTAGAAAGTATCGTTCGCTTCGATAATCCTGAAAGTATTGTTCGTATTCACGATAATCCTAAGGAAGTATCGTTCGTTTTTGATAACCCTAGAAAGTATCGTTCTTCGTTTTCAATGATCCTAGAAAGTATCGTTCCGTTTCAATGATCCTCAGAAAGTATCGTTCGTTTCCGATAATCCTAGAAAGTATCGTTCGTTTTTGAGAAACCCTAGAAAGTATCGTTCGTTTCCGAATAATCCTAACGAGAAAAGTATCGTTCGTTTTGATAATCCTAGAAAGTATCGTTCGTTTTCAATGAACTAGAAAGTATCGTTCGTTTTCAAGATCCTAGAAAGTTATCGTTCGTTTCGATAATCCTAGAAAGTATCGTTCGTTTCGATAATCCAGAAGTATCGTTCGTTTTCGATAATCCCCAGAAAGTATGTCGATTTTCGATAATCCGAAAGTATCGTTCGTTTTCGCTAACCCTGAAAATAATTGTTCGTTTTCGATAATCCAGAAAGTATCGTTTGTTTTTGATAATCCTAGAAAGTAGGATAGTGGGATGTCCCGGACATTTCCCAGGTGCCACAGCCATTTGTCAGTACCATTGTTTTAGTTTAGCTGTAAATCATCCAGACTTTTCGAAAACTTATGAAGTTCGGCCATCTCTACTCAACAACCAGCAGGGTTAAATGTACATAGTCCCAAGTAATGGACAAGTTAAACCTATAACCATCTATAAGACAAGCACTCCATTAGGATGTTCGCTGTTTATGTAAATGTCCCCGCGCTTCCTTCATTACAAATGATACCACTGCGAGCTAAAAGTTGTATTAATAATGCGCCCTGCCCCTCCAGGCGTGTATGTTAACTCAATCCTTGACAACTCTAATTTAAGAGGATTCCTGTATCATTATTTCACCACCTTCTAATAATCTATTCAGCTCCAGTTTTGCATCTAATTACTGCATGCCAAATTGGTGAAAGGAGATAAAATGTGTCAGCATTGCCTAGATGGGAAATACAGAAAGAAAAGAATATTCACAGTACACTAGTATATATAGAATTATCTCCATTATATATAGATTATTCTCCATTTTCCCATTAATTATCTCTAAGGGGAAAATATCTACAGGTGTAAACGGTTCCTATAAAACAACATGAGAAATTAACTTAATATTGACCAAGGGCCTTATTCTAAGCACACAAATAGGATAAACTCAACTACTAAAATAATTCTATAAAGGTATAAAAAAAAAAAAAGTGGTGGGGGGGATTACCCAGAATCTCCGATCACAGGGGCTTATTTGCATAATAAGCAGGAATTGGGAATTTATAGAGCCGGGTCCACTCAATTTACTGCAACTTAAAATTTTTGTAGCTGTTTTTTATTAACCCTCCACGAACTAGTTACTCAAGTATATTTCAGTATCAGTTCCTTATATCCTTCACCCGATTTCACAGGGATAACAGCTGACCTCTTTATAGATAGAATGTACAGGCCACATATACATAATGGCTCCGATGGAATGCTCTGGGAGTTAAGTTAGAATAACATGGATTTGTTTGGCTGGGCCTCCTAATTGGCTCACATTATTAAATTCACTCCCCATTTTATTAACACATAGCACGTAAATGACACTAGCACTTATTTTGTGTGTTTTTTTTGGTTTGTTTGTTCACGTTTGTGTGGCGGGATTGCCTGGGTCCTTTTTTAGGACCTCAGTGCTGATCCCCATTTGAACCCCCCCTGGGAAGCTTCTGGTGGCAGCTGGGAGCAGAAAGGGAGGGTAAGTATGGTGGTTCCTGACGCCTACCGCCGAAGGGACCAATGTAGCCTCCCCCTAGCCCTACGGCTTAACAGACTATGGGCATAAGGGGGAAGCAGATGGATCCCGATACTGCACATTTGCTGAACTTGTGAAATATCACTGAAACACGTTCCGCGAGCTTTCGATAAATAAAAAAATGAATAACATGGATTTGTAATGTAACTGACCAGTATTTTAGAGAAGTAATGCAGAGAATACTGTATATACTCGAGTATAACCGAGTTTTCAGGCTGAAAAATCAGCCTGAAAACGGACTTGGTTTACTCGAGTCAGTAACTTACTGAATGACGGCAGCCGCACGATCTTTCTGTGTACTGGCGCGCCGGCCTGACGTCCATGCCCGGTGCCAGTACACAGAAAGATTTCGCGCGGCTGCCGGAATGCTAGGACCGCACCGTACCTGCCAGGAAGCCTTGGATGGAGGAGAGCCCACAGGGAGAAGAGACCACAGGGAGAAGAGACACAGGTACAAACTGGGTGGGAGGGTTGAGGGGGGCATTCAGATGTTTGGGAATAACTACAACTCCCAGCATGCTTTATTAGCTGGAGTTGCAGTTTCCAAACTCTTGAATGCCCAGTGAGGGTGCATTCAAGATGTTTGGAACTACAACTCCCAGCTAATAAAGCATGCTGGGAGTTTGTAGTTTCAAACATCATCTCTTTTACTTCTCTAAAATACTGGTCAGTTACATTACAAATCCAGTTATTCATTTTTTTTATACTCGAGTCAACAACTTTTATTAGGATTTTTAGACTGAAATTGGGTACCTCGGTTTATACCTGTCGTTTATCACTCTAGTATATACGGTATATATGAGTTGGTGTAGTTCAGAGGCACCATACAGGGTAATTAGGGTTTCTCTATATTTCCATTGGAAGCCCTAAAGGAAATGCTATACCTAGTTCATTTTCAGGGACGTAATTATTTATTTGCAACCACAGAAAACTTTCTAGCTCCCAAGGCACAATTCTCTCTGTATCTTGTACCATCTTATCAATAAAGAAACAATATTGACAAAAAAAACAGTGATGCAATTAGCAAGTCGGTGTATGTAAAGGACACCAATCAGGACTTCCCATACGATGATAAGCTTTTTCAGGTATCCCAACCCTCCCCCATCTCGGGATTCTCCTCATTCTGGGGTGGTCTCCGTGTGCTCCCGATGGCCACCCTGAATCCCGTGAGGAGAGGGACATCTTAAAAACATCTTATAAGGGGCAACTGTGGTTTCTGAACAAGTTAGCGTTATATAAAAGCCTGCAGTCTTTCCGTTACAATGAAGTCTGAGCATGCTCACTTAAAATAAAAATTAATGCTGGGAAAGACTGAAAGTACAGCACAGACTTGACAACGTTTACAGTGATGGGGGCTGTTAATGTAGGCAGAGTTTTGGACACATGGCACAAGCTGGTGAAAGCAGGAAGTTTTATTGTATAAAGCAATATAACATCCTGCAAGTTTTACAAGGTATGTGATCCGGGTATATTTGAAAGGTATGAAGGAATGACTATTCTTTATCATGACTTGTTGAGCTCCCAGTTACCTTTAACATAATGAATGGGAACAATTGCACCTCTGCCATACACACTAGTCCATATATGGAGAGACATTGATGAAAACGGTGTTATACGCCAGAGCTGGACAAATCAAAGGACCCAGGAAGCCAATCGCCCCAGGAATGTATTCCAGCTGACTTATTTTTTAAAGGGCGATAAAAAGAAAGAAAGAAAGTTGTGCCTGACCACCTAGGTCAGAAAATATTTGTGAAAACCTGACATAAACCCGGTTTTATAAACATTCAGCTGGAGACTTAAGGTCTGTGGTTTTCCGATCGTCTTTTTCATCGCTAAAACTTCAAAAAAACCAATCGGAAGAGCCATAGAACTGTTCCCCTGCGCGGTCGATCTTCGTAGATATCAAATTAAAATCTGGAAAGATGGATTCTGGAAGATGGGGTTGTAGTAGAAAATTTTTCCAACTTGCAAACTTCAGACTGCTGTGTACACACAAGCCGAATTTTGGGCCAATAAAAGGTTATTTTACGATTTTCCGAAATCTGACCAGACATGATGGAAAATGTACAGTTGATTGTTCAGTCCTTGACAAAAAGACCGGACGTGTGGCTACCAGTTTGTGGGGACAAAATATTGTCACCTTGTATACCTAGCCAAGGCTGTGTACATGGGGTCCAATTTTCGTCATGATAAACACCGCAACCAAAAATTTTGGTTGATTTATAGGTGGCAATTTTCACCTGTCAAAGTAACGACCAGTGTACACCCAGTCTATTGGGCTGTGGAGCAAATGATTTACCTGGAAATACATTCATTATTGACTTATAATCTACATATCCATTGGTAATTATTGGGTGACTGTGTGCCTGAAAATGATCTGTGTTTGATTGGATAAAACCCATCGACCCAACACTACCCCAGTGCATTCGGGTGTGTCACATGCAAGAAGCATTTCTGGGTGCCGTTGCAATAGGGATGGTTCCTTCATGCAGTAAACACATTAAAACCTTTATTTAAATGGAACGTAACTTTGTAATGTCATTTACCATCTCTCCCAGTAAACGAAAGCTCCCACATTAAATTGCAAGTTCACAAAATGACTCCGTCCCTTTTCATTGTTTTAAGTGTGCTTCATAAAACAAAAGCAACATAATCAATAGAACAAGGTGGGGCGGACCTGAATCTCACCGTCCCTTTAAGAAGAATGCAGAGAAATTATCTGTTTTCTGCCACATACTGTAAGGGGGATCTAGCTACACTAAATGCATAGAAAGCTGGGATTATGAAGGGTAAATTAAATGAATAATCTCTAGAGATAAGGGTGTAGACTTCACCCCCCTCATTTCCCTTAACAAACCCACTGGCAATGCAATTGAGTAGACAAATAATTATATTTTATAATATTGTACAACCTGCTACATGGGGGGATTGGGGACCAATCATAGCCCCATTAACGTGACAATCTATCAATACAGTAAACAGTCCAAATCACCTTCTCATATTGGACATTCTCAACCTTGAATGTTATGTCCGTGATGGTAGATTTGACGGCAGCACACACAGTACATTTTATGGACAATACCACACAGTATCGTATTATACAACCATCAAGTGAAATACGGATGCAGTCGTAAAACCAACCACATTGTAAAGGTTCGGTATCGCTATTTTGTGATATCATTTCTTATAAAAAAGCTAAAGCACAGAGAGATACAAAGTAGCCAGTTGGAGGGTACACAACGTATCTAAGGATTGTACACTGGGAAATGTGTTTTTTTTAATTACCCTTACTGGAAACTATAATTCTTCCCAACTATCACGTCACCTTTTTTTTGTTATCTGTCCCCATTTCTTCTAGATATCCAGTCTTAAATTTCTACATTTCAGCTATCAATCAAGTGCATGTTTATGTAATAGTTTGGTGTGTAGCTATGGTGACTGTTGTTCCGTGAACTGAATGTTGGGCAATTTCCTCTCCCAGTGCTGCTTATAGGATTTGCTGAGGCATGCTTACCGCCACAGAGCGTCCGATAGTCAGGAAGTGGGCTGGGGGACTGAACCTGAGCAAAACAAGTACTGGATTGAAGTCATGCACAACACAACACATAGAATAAGTGCTGCTTACATATATTCATTTATAGTTTGAAATAAGGCAAAGTAATTTTATCAGTGTACTAATATTAGGATGGGTACACACAAGCAATTTTTCACAGCCCAACCAAAAAAAATAAGAAATCGGTGGCAATTTCATTGACTGATGTAAATAACCTGTTTGCCCAGATCGGACGTGTCGAGAAAATTACTGCCGGTTGTGCGGCCTCACGATCGTGGACCGAACTGTTGCAAACTGTCAGCACTCGCTAGTGGTAAACGGTTTGGTTTGGGCCATAAAATTGTTCTGTGTGTACCTAGCCTAATATGTCTCGTCCTGGCAATCTCACAGTCTTCCATTACTGACCAGCTTTACACTTCTGCATGGACATGCAAGAACTAGTTACTCCTTCAACCTGTTTGCCTGCAAGTAAGTAAATCCGAGCTCCTACTCCTTAGCCATATTAAATTCACACTTCTCAGGCAATACAGATACATTGCTGCGTAACCTACATATCTAACTTAAAAATAAATTGATATTCTATGGTCATACGTAAGCTGCCTTTCAAGTTCTGGCATAGACCTTTCTTTCTAGGGTTAGACCTGGGCAATGTAAGGCCAGTGAACTGCCCTGACTGGCCCTCCCATAGTAGACCTGTACCCAAAAAATCTTATATTAATTGTCTCAGGCGGATAATTGATTTATTTGATTATGTTTTTTTCTTTTTTTTTTTTTTTTAATGATGACCCGATCAATTGATTTAATGAATGAATCTAAAGTATTAATAACTTCCATTAAAATTGCAACTAATAATCAAAAACATCCAATGAACCAGATATATTATTTGATTTATTTGATTATGTTTTTTTCTTTTTTTTTTTTTTTAATGATGACCCGATCAATTGATTTAATGGAATGAATCTAAAGTATTACATACCTTCCATTAAAAATTGCAACTAATAATCAAAAATCATCCAATGAACCAGATATATTAATTAAATCTATTTATAAAATCCAGCTTTGCATTTAAGTTGAACCTATTTGACCGGCCCTTTACACAAATCCAAGTTTCATGTGGCCCCTTGTAAAATTGAATTGCCCACCTTTGTTCTAGGGGTTACCACTTCCTGAAATACCCTGACTATAATATTTACCTCATTGACTGTTGGGTGGGTCAGACATGCTCAGATCTCTACGAAGCAACTGACTGACCCAGGGGACGAGTCAAGGGGCAGGACAATTATGACACTTAGGAGCTCCCATCACACAGGAAGTCGGTGCTTCAAATACAGGATAATTGCGGATTGGGGTTAGTAGTGAATAGAGAAAAATACTCTTTCTTTTCTTGAAAGCAAATGTATTTGTGCTGAACTTAACCTATAATCAGGGAATAGAGTTTTAAAGATATACAAATTATAAATCATAAAAAATGTAGTTGGGTAAGTCAGAGCCAATGGGCTTTGCGGATACTTGACCATTTGTATGGGACTGATTGTACTTGAAGAATACAATTCTATATTCCTAGTGTCTCAGCAGTTGGTTTGGCAAAATGTTTTACTTGGTAACATAAACCATATCCTCAATGTTTAGGGACCTCTATGATGGTCCCTAGACTCTTTACAAGTAGTTTAGAGCATGCTCCATAGAGAAATTTCATTACTCCACATATTAGCAGAGTTTTTAACCCTTTCAGTGCCAGCAGATTCTCATTTTTATCTCCGTTTTAAAAAGCAAAAATGCACAATGGTGATTTTTAACCATTTCAGTGCACCAGCTTTTATTTTGTGTGTGGGGGAGTTTTAACCCTATGAGAGCTGCTGATTGGAGCCTGGAGCTAAAGATTTGGGCTTGTTGTACTACTAAACTGGATTCAGAATATTATTACAGTTACACCAAGAATTACTTGCATATTCTCTTTAGTGCATGAGATATTTTGACAACACTATTACTAAATAAATTTGAAGGACATTATACCCTAAGTAACACCCCCCCCATACCTGATAGTAGCCAGGGTGTTAATTAAATCCCTATGTCATCTCTCGGGTCTGTAAGAGCTGTCAACGTCTGCGCGTCTAGCCACTCCCCACTCTGGGACTGTTTCCAGACTGGCTAATACTACTTGCAAAGTATATCTTACCATTGGCCTGGTAAGTCCTGGAAGCGGGAAAACACCAGTGGAAGGACTTTATGGAGAGTATAGAGAACCCAGGAGAGGGGGGTTACTTTGAATATAATTGTATTAGAATTGAATATTTTATTGAATTATAGATGAATATAATTCATCCTGACAGATCACTAATATACACAAGATATACCCTTTTTAAGTAGCCTGTTCTAACTTTAAAATATGGTAATGATCACAGATACTATTGTGAAGATTTCCTCTAAATGAGACAGATAATGTGCAGTATATATAATAATTATAGTAAATAAAATAGACTCTATCAGAGAGACTGAGGCATTTGTCCACAGAATAGATGGTGGTGACTGCAGATGTAGCTCAACCTTTCCAGTCATTATCGCTGTCTATAGAAAGATCATTTTCTACTGAAAGGACCAAGCCAAATGTTAGGGTCTAAAAGTGAATCAAGCCATTCATAATGGACATTTATCTGCTCCCTGGCAGGAGGCCACAAACAACTGCACATTTCTATATTTATTCAAAAAGCTAAAGAAATGCCTGCCAAGGTTTGTACACTTAGTTCAGTGTTAGTTGAAAGTTTTCCACTGAAAATACAACACACCCTCAGATGCACACAATCTGAAAATTTCTAAAATTCTGATGAAAGTAGAAATGCACCTTGCACCTTATGGCTATTAAATACGTCAGGGTTATGCAAAATAAACAAATTATATACCAAGGGAATATACTATTAAACTGGTTAATCTTAATATTCAAATCAGATTATAATATCAATAAGAAAACACGCAAAAGCCAAAGATTGCAGCAGGTTTATTTACAGGTACAGCAATTGATTTTCTGTAACAACTATGGAGCAACGTTATCCCCAATAATCTGTAAAGATCAAAAAACAGTGTGGAGCATTTGATGCAGATGATGGACTTCAAGATATGTGATGCATAAACAGAAAAAAAATTCTTAAACAGAATGTATAGTTTATTCCAGGAGTACTCAGCAAGATTTACACAAGGGTTTACTTTTATCACAAACATCTCATATGGTAAGACAGAAGTCGGATAGTTTCAGCGCGGATAGCATGCGTAGAATATTAGCAGTGCATTTTTAAACATAAACTGAATTGCAAATGGATCACATAAAGGGAATGCAAAATCTGTGTTGCTCTTTCTGAGGAACACATGTTTAAGGCAAAAGCCATTACTTCCGCAGTTTCAGAGGTAATGATCAGTTGTGAGTATAATGATTTACTAAGAACATTTTGTGAGCACAGGACCCTTTTAAAGTTTTTACAAATTAAAACCAGCTCAACTTTAAGAGGAAAAAAACACCAGAACCCATAGATGCTTCTATTGTATATCTACAATATCTATTGTATATCTATTGATATCTACGGTACATTCCTGAAGATTATTTAAATTGTTTCTAATATGGAAAACTGAATTAAACAAGGTGTGTTTCTTTGTAATCAACTCCTTTCATTTAGATGTTCTACTACAAAACAGAGTTGGACCCTTGGGAAAAGTTCCATAAATCAAAATACAGAACCATTATGGGAGAGGCCCAGTACAAATATGGAAATAACCTTAATTAGGCCGATAATTGCTCCTATTCTTGTAAATTGATTAAGATTTCTTGTTCTCTTATACATTTCAATAAATCACTGTGCCCTATCTTATACTGTACTGATGGGTGGGTATGTGTTCTCCTAATACTTTAAAAGATGCTGAGTTATCACTTTGTTATTCCACATAAACACTTTCTCTACATTCCCCCAGACCAGACTCTGATACAGGTGGCCCAGTGCCAGGTCGCCAAGGCAACATCCTCTTTAGGTCTACAGACAAAGGTATTACGGGTCTTTTTTTTTCTTGTTCTTTGTGCAGGCAATATCATTCTACAGGGTCTCATAACTCAAAGACCCAGTTTGTCACCATCTTCTGGTTATACCATTATACAATGTATTTATTACTATCTGTTGTACATGATGCAATAATACATCTATCTACATTCTGCTTAATAAATTGTGTAGTGACAGAAAATTGGTGGTAGTCAGAATAGTTGTGGATAACCGAGGATGTGCATTAGTAGAGATGTAATGTGGGTTCGAATAGAACCCTGTTTCGAATCGAATCTGAGGGTTTCAAAGTCCCAACGAAACTTACGGAACCGGATTTTTGGAATTTTTCGATTTTTATCGAAAATCGAAAGTAGTAATTACCAAAATCGAAAGTAGACAATTTTCGAAAATTGAAGCTCGAACTTTCCAAAAATTTCGAAAACAGAACAAAACTCAGTTTCGAACATCTTAGTCATAGATAATCGTGGATATTCTGGATAGTAGTAAATGGCCCAGATAGTAGTGGTCATAGATGGTAGTGGATGGTCATAGATAGTAGTGCATGGTCATAGATTGTAGGATAGTCATGGACTTGGGATGAGTCAGATGAAAAGGTAAATGCTGGATCTCCCTTTCTCCTTAGATATTATTGAAGTAAAATAAATTCCTTCCCTTATTTCATGCCCTTAAGAACATCCCTACCATCTAGAGGCCTTTACAGCATTCAAATCTCCAAATGCAGATCCGAGAGACAGCTGTAGACTGTTCTCCACTTTATTAAGCCATCACTACTACAACGTAGGCCTCTATTGTAAAGCACGATTCGCCTGATGTCACCAAGGTTATCGATTTTTAAAAAGGCTACCATGGAAACAAGAAATTACCCAGAAGTCTCTCCTCCTCTATGTCTTAATAAATGAAAGCTGTTCGCTGCTATTTACCACTAAAGGAATAAACTGCGCATAACGCATAGAAAATGAACAGTAAAGAGTGGGGCATGCTGGGACTAAACAGCCAGTAGGAGGATTTCCAAGGATCCTTTCTACAGAAGGCCACTCGCATAGAGGATTTTCTCTATGTAGCTTTTTACTATCTATAAACAAATCCAACTTCTAGTAACAAAGTCTACAAAGTTTATCCCACAGAACAGACAGACTATAGACAAAAACATTTTGCCTTCCATAATGATCACACCTACTGCGGAGTCAAAAAACCATGGACCAGTCTATGAACACTACTTCAAAACAACACCAGTTCATCCTACCATGACAGACCCCTCTGCGTTTGTCACTGCAACCCATCTACCACACGAGGTTGAGCTAAATCCACACATTTTGGCCTCCCTGTGCAACTCCACCACGGACAATAACAATATGATCTCCAATCATCCGAGCATCATTCCTTCACCTCTACCAACTACAACTTTCAACTGGAGAAACATCGATCCCTAGAGGGCTTTCCAATAGGACACCTTCTGCAGGAATATTGCAGGAAAGCCAACATTAGGTGTACTGTGCCTTTAAAAAGACCCATTGTCAACCCTATTGCCCGTAATAATAAGAATATCTATTTATCCTACTCGGCACTGGCTAGTCATGTGCTATTTATACCAGGAAGGAAACTACAGCTGTGATGCTGAGGAGCACAGACCGGTGTAACATTTCAAAACATTATCTGCTATAATGATAATTCTAGGAGACAAATGACATTCCCCAACATTCATAAGGACAATCCAACCCGAGTGAACCTAATTCAATGGCTGAGATCCCATCCGGGTAGTAAAAACATGTCCACAAACATGTCTGGTTTGTGGACATGGCAAATAAGACAAATACCCTGGGCCAGCCAATTAGAGAGAATCTGAAAGTCATCCCGGCATTGGGGGAATGTCTGTCCAGTCAGTTGGGGGATGTGGTGGTCACTGGCAGTTTGGCTAAATGATTTATGTTCCCCAGTTCCATCAGCAATTGAGAAGGTCAAGTCTACTGTCTATAGTGCATAAACAACACAAGAGAATAAACGGCATGACCCAGGGAGATGGATTTCTGCCTTATCATCGGATTATGTAACGACACCCATTCTCTGTTATTCCTATGGAAAACAGAATGCAGAGCATTGGTGTATACTAAGTGAGCAAAAAGCATCAATAGAAACCCCTGGAACAGCACTACCCCATTATACCAACGCTATTCACCATTATACCAACACGACACCCCCATTATACCAACACTACACCCCATTATACCAACACTACCCCCATTATACCAACACTACACCCATTATACCAACACTATACCCCATATACCAACACTATTCACCATTATACCAACACTATATATTATTAAAACACTATAACCCTTATCACCGCATTACAACACACTATACCTTATTATAACAACACTCATCACCATTGTTCCACACTATCACCATTGTACCAACATTATATATTATTATAAAAACACTATACACCTATACCGCATACAACCACGATACCTATAACCAACACACTCACCAAGACATACCAACACACCCTTAGTACCAACACTATATATTAATAAAACACATAACCCTTATACCGCAACAACCTCACTATACTTCAAACCAACACACCACCATATACCAACACTACCACCTTATACCAACACTATTCACCATTATAACCAACAACTATATATATATTATAAAACACTTAACCCCTTATACCGCATTACAACACACTATACCTTATTATACCAACACTACTCACCATTGACCAACACTATATATTATTATAGCACACTATACCCCTTATACCGTATATACCAACACTTTCACCATTATCCAACACTAATATATTATAAAACACTATACCCCTATACCGCATTACACACACACTATACTTATTATACCAACACTACTCACCATTGTACCAACACATATATATTATAGCACACTCCCCTTATACCGTATTATACCAACCTTTTCACCATTTACCAAACACTATAATATGATAAAACACTATATACCCCTTATACCGCATTACAACACACTATACCTTGTTATACCAACACTATTCACCATTGTAAACACTGTATATTATTATAGCACAGATATACCTCTTATACCAACACTATTAAACCATATACAACACTATATATTATAATAAAACCAATATACCTCCTTATACCGCATTACAACACACTATACCTTACTATACCACACTATTCACCATTGTACCAACACTATATATTATTATAGCACACTATACCCCTTATACCGCATTATACAACACTGTTCACCATTATGCAACACTATACCCATACACCTTAAAACAACACCTATACAATTATTATAGCACACTATACCTTTATACCACATTACAACACAAACCCCATTATACCAACACTATTCACTATTATACCAACACTATACATTATATAAAACACTATACCCCTTATACCGCATTACAACACACTATACCTCATTATACCAACACTACTCACCATTGTACCAACATTGTTCACACATTATACAAACACTATATATTATTATAGCAACTATACCCTTATTACCGATTACAACACACTATACCTCATTATACCAACACTACTCACCATTGTACCAACACTATATATAGCACACTATACCCCTTATACCGCATTATAGCAAACTATACCCCATTATACCAACACTATTCACCATTACACCCAACATTATCACACATTATACCAACACATTACATATAAGCACACTATACCCTTTTAACCACATTATAGCACACTATACCCTGTTATACCACAGACGGCATTATATTAAACTATTTACCATACCACACTACACCTTTTTATACCAACAGTATGCACCATTACAACACCACAGTTATAGCAACCACCAAACTATACCTTATTATACCATCACTGTGCACCATTATACACACTAAACCCCATTATACCAAACTATACACCATTCTACCAAAACTATTTTACTTATCGCACTATACCTTATTATATCATACTATACCACATTATACCAACACTATACCAATTATAATCATCTATACCCCATATCGTCTACATGATACCCATTATATTAAACAACAATACCCGTAACCACACCATACCATATTATATCACAGTACTAAACCCCTATACCACATTATACAAACTTATATCACACTAAACCCATTTTACCATAATATACCCATTATATCACACTATACAACACTATTCACCATTAGCACACAATACCACATTATTTCACACTATAACCCATTACCACAATATACCCTTATAATCACACATACAAAAAACAATATAACCCATTTTACACACTATCTACACTATAACCTGTTATAGCACACATTATTACTACATTACTTACATTATTATCACACAATCCTGCCCTAGAACAGCATTATATCACAATACTACACCATTCCACACTATAGCACATCCAACCTCTATCACTACAAATCTTTAATCAGTTTATTCACATGTAACCAACTAATTGTTCCAAGCTAAACATAATATTATTGTTTGTGAGCTACAAATGGTAGTACAGCGAGTTCTATTCATGACATAGCCGTAGTCCATTCTGTATGGTAAATCAGGAGTCCGTTTGTCCACACTACGTGACCTACCAGATTATCAAGGCAATATGAGACAATCAAATCAATGAGCTCGCTCTGTATTCAATCCCTTTCTTTCTTCCAGTGATAAGGGCAACACAAGGTTTTCATAACTTCCCCAATATATTACACAGGTATAGAGCACACACTCAAATGAGAAAAAACTGTACATTTTTAGGCAATTCTATTGGTCAATGCTCATCGTGTCATACAATACAGAGCGTTGTACCACGGTATCATTTGGTGGAAAACCGGATTTACCAAGATTCATTTACTTCTCCATAAACAAACCTCTAAGTATCTGTCTTTCAATATTAGGTAACTAATCCCACGAGACCCCTCCACACTATCCCCTCCATTATAAATCAAACAAACCAGGCCCATGGTCTGCAGCTGGCAACTTCCCCTCCAGGCACTGAAAGCCATCGCTGGGGGTAGTCACATGTATGTGCAGATCCATAACTAATCATTCTTCCCATCCTAATGGTGACATAAAGGATTCCTTTCAGCTTCTAGAATCTCTAACAGAGAACAAGCCAATTTATTCGGACACCGTGCTCATTATGGCGCAATGCCATGTGTTTCCACCATTGATACACAAACACAAGCAGCCTTAGTGCTACACCAATTTAAAGAGCATTGCACACCAACAATGGCCCCATGCAGACACATGAGACTCTAGCATAGGTAGTTTTATAAGTAATTGTGCAACACGTGACATCCCAGAGTGAGATTGTGACATCACAGCCTGGAAAGGCACCACACACTTCTTATCATTTCACCGCAGCCTATCTTCTGTGCACATGGAATGATGGCTTCTTAGATAGAGACTCCCATATGTTTATTTCCTTTCAATAACAGAGTTTCTCCAACACTTGAGATGGCCATCTCTGTTCACTATAAACCAACCCAAGATCAATAATAATTCAGAAATGCATTATGGGAGATTAAATAGGTGTTAGTCGCCTAGATAACGGGATCATTCAGATTCAAGGGCAGATTCCATTCACAGCACAAAAGGTTGTCAATGTCAATCATGGGTTGAAAGTCCCAGTCGCCAAGGTCTAGTAAGTCAGCCCTGGTTACTGGAGGACAATGCAGTTCTGTTAATGCAGTGAGCAGTAGAGCAGAGACTTTCCATTATTTGCACTTTAAAGCTTTAGCACTAGGATAAACCAGAGCGGACCCCCCAACTTGGCAGACACAAGGACTCTGTGGTTATTTATATGAATCCCATGTTGTGTAGGGCAATGGGTTGGGAGACACCTGGTCTGCAAGAAGCATGTATTCTCCATGTGCTTGTGTGGGTTTTTCTGCAACCCTAAAGACATTGGATGATCAATGATCAATTGATGATTGGATGATCAATGTTGCCAATTCATGTTGGATACGTCAAGACTCCCCAATCATCGGGCTTATGCATTATATGGAAACGGCCAATGAGCCATCACTATTAACCATGAAATCAGTCATGACAGTTACCACCAACCACTATCAGCCTCCCAAATCATTCCCACTACGGGGGGGGGGGGGGTGGTGATGGGGCTAATCTATAATAATCTCCCATGTAACACGCACCGATGATGCATGGGAGTCCCCCAGCTTTAGACTGTAAGCTCTTTGGACAGCGCTGCTAGTCCATTCTGCAGTAAATTCCCACACCCACTGACAGCTGAAGGCTACCAGGGGAATGCTGGGTGTTGTAGTTTGTAGGGGGAAAAAAAGCAACAAAAGGCAAGTAATCGGTCACGCCACAACCAGATCACGATAATATCTGTGAGATGGATAATCTGGGTGTATGGGGCATTGAGACCAACCGCTCGCCCGTGCCAACATGGCATCAACCTCTAGAACCCCCCCTATCATCACTGCTTATTAAGTCCAACCCAATTAGCAATGACGGACAGTTTCCTCTCTGCAGCAACGTATTGGAGGGGGGATATAAATAAAAGACATATGCATATAACACACACACATACATACACATTTACATGTCTTACATCTGAAACATGACCTCCTTGAGGAACACCCCATCCACCAAAGAGACATATTCATCACCAGGGTCCCAGACCCCCTGAACAGGATCCCAAAGGTCTTGATCTGCAAGAGAGACAGGAAAAGGGTTAACCATAGACCAACGCAGGGAATCTATTGGAATTTACATAGAAATAAATCTGACTTACCAGATCACCAGGGGACTGGACATAAATTCTCTAATACTGGAGCAAGATTTCCTTCCCATGTTCCAGCAATGCGATAGGTAATCGAAATGAAAATATCCCTTAGAGGAAATAGGGAGATAAACAGTTAATCCTTTGGCAATCGCTGTCCATGAGGATCCATTTGGAAAGGAGGAAAAAAAAAATTCCCAGACAGGAGAGACACTTGTAGGAAATTTTAGGATCCCAATGCAAAATCCCTTCCTAAAACTGGATACATTGTAACCAGGAATGTCCCAGACTCCCTCCCTCCTGTCTCTGCAGAGGTGCTGGATCAGGGGCTGCAGGGAGCAGCAGTAGCACAAGGAGAGGCATCATCTGGAGACTGGGGGAGGAAAGGAAAGGACAGGAGGGGTGGAGAGGGGCTTGTGTGCAGGGGGAACACACTGGAACCACCAGCACTGTAGCTCCACCCAGAGGCACAAAACTGGATATTATTCCCCTTTTATTTATTGATACTATCTATGAACATCACACTGCTACAATGTAACCCTTCTGGCCTCCATACAAATGTGAATGGAATCACAGGGCAAGTGTGTGACCTTCAACTACAATTCCCAGAATGTCCTAAAAACCAAAGTTATAATACAACATGGAGTCACACACAAATGCATCGTGTCATGGCCCCAAGGGGTTAAAGCAGATCCAATAATATGACTATAATACACAGTGCCCCTGCGGCTGTGGCTATGGGGAGAAACTCCAGAGCCAGTAATAATCTAAAACTCCCCCTCCCCCATGGCTGGGTGAATTCCACTTCTCCCTACCTGCCTGGAACACCCTTACTTAACTGGCCTATTGAATGTACAAAGTGTGTCAGCAAGATAGAATCATTACTACTGTAAACTTACCTTTTAGCCACATGGAACTACTAGTGGACTATAGCAGTGTAAACCAGGGTTAATTTTCCCCCTATGGTACAGGATTGACTACAAACTGCAGGGCAGACAGCTCAAGCTGTCAAAGTGAGATAATGATCCAGGTCCTTGTAATCCAATCACAGACTAGCTCAAGGAAGAGGTGTAGTTCAGCCCAACCCTGAGAGTACAGGCAGAGAATAAACATAAAATAACAGGGTAGACATATAATATACTGGCTACCTGATTGCAATCTGATTGTGTGTAATCTAGCTGCATTGATTGCAATTAGATTGTAAGCTCTTCTGGACAGGGCCTGATGTTAATCTAAACATGTAATTGTAAGGCTATGGAAGATGTTGTCGCTATATAAATCCACAATTATAATAATAATAATCTGATTGTATGTAACCAGGGTGCAATGATTTTAATCTGATTGTGCGTAACCTAGCTGTATTGATTGCAATCTCATTGTATGTAACTGGCTGCAATGATTTTAATCTGATTGCGTGTAATCTGGCTGCATTAATGCAACTGATTGCATGTAACCTGGCATGATTGCAATGATTGTGTAAACTGGCTGCATGATTGCAATCTGATGATGTAACCTGGCGCATTGATTGCAATCTGATTGCGTGTAACGGCTGGCTGCAATGATTGCAATTTGATAGCGTGTAACCTGGCTGCATTGATTGCAATCTGATTGCTTGAACCTAGCTGCATTGATTGCAATCTGATTGCGTGTACCTGGCTGTATTGATTGCAATCTGATTGCTGTGTAGCCTGGCTACATTGATTGCAATCTGATTGCGTGTAAACCTGGCAGCATTGATTGAATCTGATTGTGTGTAACCTGGCTGCATTGATTGCAATCTGATTGCTTGTAACCTAGCTGCATTGATTGCAATCTGATTGCGTGTATCCTGGCTGTATTGATTGCAATCTGATTGTGTGTAGCCTGGCTGCATTGATTGCATCTGATTGCGTGTAACTGGCAGCATTGATTGCAATGTTTGTGTGTAACCTGGCTGCATTTATTGCAATCTGATTGTGTGTAATCTGTCTGCATTGATTGCAATCTGTTTTATGGTGTATGGCTGTATTGATTGCATTCTGATTGTGTGTAACCTGGCTGCATTGTTTGCATATGATTGTGTGTAAACCTGGTGCATTGATTGCAATCTGATGTGTGCAACCTGGCTGCATTGATTGCAGTCTGTTATGGTGTATGGTGTATCGATTGCACATCTGATTGTGGGGTATCCTGGCGCATTGATTGCAATCTTGATTGTGTGTAACCTGGCTGCATTGATTGCAATCTGTTATGTGTTGGCTGTATTGATTGCAATCTGATTGTGTGTAACCTGGCTGCATTGATTGCAATCTGATTGTGTGAACCTGGCTGGCTGCATGATTGCAATGATTGTGTGTAACTTGGCTGCATTGATTGCAATCTGTTAGGTGTATGGCTGTATTGATTGCAAAATGATTGTGTGTTAACCTGGCTGCATTAATTGCAATCTGTTGGGTTGTAACCTGGCTGGTTGTATTGATTGCAATCTGATTGTATATAACCTGGCTGGTTTTATTGATTGCAGTCTGATTGTGTGATAACCTGGCTGTTGTATTGATTGCAATCTGATTGATATAACTGGGTGGTGTATTGATTGCAGTCTTATTGTGTATAAACTGGCTGGTTGTATTGATTGCAGTCTGATTGTGTATAACCTGGCTGTGTTGTATTGATTGCAGTCTGATTGTGTATAACTGGCTGGTTGTATGATTGCGTCGTGATTGTGTATAAACCGGCTGGTTGTATTGATTGCAGTCTGATGTGTATACCTGGCTGGTTGTATTGACTGCAATCGTTTGTATATAACCTGGCTGGTTGTATGGTTCAGTCGATTGATATACCTGGTGGTTGTATTGATGCAGTCAAATTGTATATAACCTGGCTGGTTGTATTGATTGCAGTCTGCGATTGTATATGAACCGGCTGGTTGTATTGATTGCAGCCAATTGTATATAACCTGGCTGGTTGTATTGATTGCAGTCCGATTGTATATAACTGGCTGGTGTATTGGGTTATATACAATTGGACTGCAATCAATACAACCAGCCAGGTTATATTCAATCGGACTGCAACCAATACAACCAGCCAGGTTATATACAAACGGATTGCAGTCAATACAACCAGCCAGGTTATACACAATCAGACTGCAATCAATACAACTGGCTGGTTTATTGATTGCAGTCTTATGTGTATAACCTGGCTGGTTGTATTGATTGCAGTCTGATTGTGTATAACCTGGCTGGTTGTATTGATTGCAGTCTGATTGTGTATAACCTGGCTGGTTGTATTGATTGCAGTCTGATTGTGTATAACCTGGCTGGTTGTATTTATTGCAGTCTGTATTTGTATAACCTGGCTGGTTTGTATTGGACTGCAATCGTTTGTATTATAACCTGGCTGGTTGTATTGTTGCAGTCCGATTGATATAACCTGGCTGGTTGTATTGATTGCAGTCCAATTGTATATACCTGGCTGGTTGTATTGATTGCAGTCCGATTGTAATAACCTGGCTGTTGTATTTGATCAGCCAATTGTATATAACCTGGCTGGTTGTATTGATTGCATCCGTTGTATATAACTGGCTGGTTGTATTGTTTGCAGTCCCATGTATATAACCGGCTGTTTGTATTGATGTAGTCCATTGTATATAACTGAGTCCGGTGGTTGTATTGATTGCATCCGATTGTATATAACCTGGCTGGTTGTATTGATTGCAATCCGATTGTATATAACCTGGCTGGTTGTATTGATTGCAATCTGATTGTATATAACCTGGCTGGTTGTATTGATTGCAGTCTTATTGTGTATAACCTGGCTGGTTGTATTGATTGCAGTCTGATTGTGTATAACCTGGCTGGTTGTATTGATTGCAGTCTGATTGTGTATAACCTGGCTGGTTGTATTGATTGCAGTCTGATTGTTATAACCTGGCTGTTTTATTGATTGCTCTGATTGTGTATAACCTGGCTGGTTGTATTGACTGCAATCCGTTGTATATAACCTGGCTGGTTGTATGGTTGCAGTCCGATTGAATTAACCTGGCTGGTTGTATTGATTGCAGTCCAATTGTTATACCTGGCTGGTTGTATTGATTGCAGTCCGATTGTATATAACCTGGCTGGTTGTATTGATTGCAGTCCAATGATATAACCTGGCTGGTTGTATTGATTGTAAGTCCGATTGTATATAACCTGCTGGTTGTATGATTGCATCCGATTGTATATAACCTGCTGGTTTGTATTGATTGCAATCCGATTGTATATACCCTGGCTGGTTGTATGATTGCAATCCGATTGTATATAACCTGGCTGGTTGTAATTGAGTCAATCGGATTGTATATATCCTGCTGGCTGGTTGTGTTGATTGCAATCCGATTGCATATAACTTGGGCTGGTTGTATTGATTGCAATCTGATTGTATATAACCTGGTAGTTGTATTGATTGCAATCTGATTGCATAAACCTGGCTGGTTGTATTGATTGCAATCTGATTGCATATAACCTGGCTGTTGTATTGATTGCATCTGATTGTATATAACCTGGCTGGTTGTATGATTGCAACTCTGATTGTAATAACCTGGCTGGTTTGTATTGATTGCAATCTGATTGTATATATCCTGGCTGGTTGTATTGATTGCAATCTGATTGTGTATAACCTGGCTGGTTGTATTGATTGCAATCTGATTGTATATACCTGGCTGGTTGTATGATTGCAATTGATTGTATATAACCTGGCTGGTTGTATTGATTGCAATCTGATTGCATATAACCGGCTGGTTGTATTGATTGCATCTGTTGTATATAACCTGGCTGGTTGTATTGATTGCAATCTGATTACATCCTGCATGATTTGGACCAGGCCTGTGTGTTTATATATGTGTTTTCATCATCCACTCTCAGACCTTTTCCTGATTTCCTGTTGGTAGTGACTGTCTTGGAAACCCAGGGCTGTCTAATCTCCAGTCTCTTACATTCCTTTATGTGTTGGTGCATTAGATGGTACAGTCTGATTTCCACTGCCCCTCTCTTAAAGGAACCTCTGCAGGGAGGAGGAGCGTGTTGTTTGTGCCATACAGGGAGAAGGGAAGGATCACTCCCCCCCCCCACCACAGACCCATCTCTCTTCCTCTGCCAGGCTAGGACCCAATGATGCTTATTAACCCTTCCCATACACTGGCAGGAAGCATTAGGAAGCTGCAGAATGGGATAACAGGTCTGAGTAGGGTTACCAGGTTATCTGCTGCCTGGGGGGAGACTGAATGAATGGAATTAGCAGGGACATGATAATTGCATTTAAACTGCATCACTTCATTGTGTTTTTATCCAGGGGTCCTCCTACTACCTCCATGTATGTATTATATTTCTATATAGCGCTACATAATCCGCATCGCTTTACAATTATTTACTCATTCATCACACCAGGACCTGCCCCAAAGAGCTTACAATCTAATCGCTTTATGTGCACACAGTATGTCTTTTATGATTGTGGGTAGACGGAGTGCCCGGAGGAATCCCACGCAAGCACAGGGAGAGAACATACAAACTCCTTGAAGATGTGTCCAAGGGTGAATCGAACCCAGGTTTCTGCTAACCACTGAGCCACTGTGTGCCCATGTTTTATTCATATCACACACCTTGAGCCCTCTGTTCCCAAACAAAGTCCATGAATATGGGGTTGTTACTTTTACCCTGGAGCTGTTGCTGAATTACTAATCGCTGCATTTGACAGGTCTTGGCTCCAACATTCCCTTTAATAGTTCACATATAGAAAAAACATGGTGCAGGGCTGCAGGGGAGGATATGAAGTAAACCTGTTTTAGCACAGCTTTGTGAAATGGTTTTCTCAATGTTGTCCCGATGTAAGGGAATGCTGGATGCACAGGAATTCTAGGAGTAATAAATACAGCTTGCAGGGCTGGACTCCCAAACATTAGTTTAGTTCAGTTTAAATGATTTGTGTTTATTCCAATAGGGTTGTCAAATCTACCCTATGGAACAGGACAGTACAACCTGAAGTCCATGTTTAGAACTCCAACTCCCACTTCCCTCTGTGGTTAAAGGGCTGCAGGTTGGGCAGCCTCTCTCACAATATGAAATCTACAGCTGTAAAGCTAGTATACACAATGTAATAATCCGACCTATCGGCATTTCACTGTTTCGGTCGGTCGGCCAAATTATTGTATGGTGGCTTTTTGCGTCTGCGACCGATCGCCGACCATTTGTTCGTCCAATCGGACGGACGAACGATTGGACAGGTCGAAAATCACAACCGATTGTGCGGTCCTCTATGGACCACACATCGTTCGGCCCCCTCCTGGTGGACTGGTTGAAAGCCTCAAAGAGTTGGTCAGGAGGAGAAATTGTATGTGTGCACCTAGCTTTAGGCTAAGCAGCAGATCATTAAATATGTGGGGCTACCTGAATCCAATATAGCCTGCAGCATGCTTCTAATGGAAATACTGGCAGCCTTTCAACCATGCTGATCCTATATTCAGATTTAAAGGACCAAGGTGGCAAATAACGTGGGATGTTTGTCTGTTACAGTCCACATTACAAGATATAGAGACTCTGCACCGAGCAAACATTGGTAGCGCCAATGACGGGCCTTTACCCCCCTAGTTGCTGCTGAGCGATAATGCTATTAAGTTTAGCTGCTACAATGAATCCACCAGGAAATTACAGGACTGATGGTTACCAAGCAACGCGCCACAACAGTTTCTGGTGGCGTCTCGCTGGAAACTCTCTGGCACCCAGCCAATGCCACAAGCCCTGGAATCCAGAGGTTAATTGAAATGAAAAACATTTTGACACTCTCAGGGCTATGTATTGCGTAGTTTTCTGTTTTTTTTTGCCCGACTAATACATTTCTGCCACGCAATGTCTAAAATTTTTACGTAACATTTACGACATTTTTTTGTCGACTTTCTACGCCATGAAATTTGGGGTCTACTCCTGATGCATTGAGAAATGTTTATGGCGTCACGTCTGCAGTGATATGTTAGCTGCCCAGGAGTTTTTATTAAATACTGAAGATTTTCCAATGTTTTTATGTATTCTCCTCCCACTACCACTGTCATCAGATATTTGGAAATGGTGATAGTTGTAGTTGACACAGTGCTAGATAATTACAGGTTGCATAGCTCAGATTCTGCAAATAACGTTTAAAGTCGGTTAACATTTACAGAAACATTCGCAATGCGCCGACATAACAATACAATGCGCACTACCAATCGATACAAAGCCTGAAGGAATCACCATTCTCTAAGGCTGAAAACACGGTCATTAAAGAAAACTAAACTGAGCTTCCAGGGTTTTTTTAGTCTTCAAGAGGAATCTATGATACTGTATGCGGGAGGTTGCAAAGAGCAACCCTACCTCCCATTTTTACTTGAAACTGCGCTTGGGAATTGGCCCCACACTGGTGTCCGCTTTTTAAGCACGTTCGAATAATAATAATCCCCGGTGTAGCCTGCCCTAAGATGGTAGATACCTTACCTCCTAAAGGTGGCCATACATATGAACGATAATGGTCTTGTGTAGCCTAGCCCTAAGATGGTAGATACCTTACCTCCTAAAGGTGGCCATACTATGAACGATAATGGCCCTAGTGTACCTAGCCCTAAGATGGTAGATACCTACCTCCTAATGTGGCCATACATATGAACGATAATGGCCTTGTGTAGCCTAGCCCTAAGATGGTAGATACCTTACCTCCTAAATGTGGCCATACATATGAACGATAATGGCCCTAGTGTAGCCTACCCTAAGATGGTAGATACCTACCTCCTAAAGGTGGCCATACATATGAACGATAATGGCCCTAGTGTAGCCTAGCCCTAAGATGTAATACCTTACCTCCTAAGGTGCCATAAATATGAACATAATGGTCCTATGTAGCCTAGCCCTAAGATGGAGATACCTACCTCCTAAAGGTGGCCAAACATGAAACGATAATGGCCCTAGTGTAGCCTAGCCCTAAGATGGTAGATACCTTACCTCCTCCTAAAGGTGCCATACATATGAACGATAATGGCCCTAGTGTAGCCTAGCCCTAATTGGTAGATACCTTACCTCCTAAAGGTGGCCATACATATGACGATAATGCCTTGTGTAGCCTAGCCCTAAGATGGTAGATACCTTACCTCCTAAAGGTGGCCATACATATGAACGATAATGGCCTTGTTTAGCCTAGCCCTAAGATGGTAGATACCTTACCTCCTAAAAGTGCCATACATATGAAACATAATGGCCTTGTGTAGCCTAGCCCTAAGATGGTAGATACCTTACCTCCTAAAGGTGGCCATACATATGAACGATAATGGCCCTAGTGTACCTAGCCCTAAGATGGTAGATACCTTACCTCTACCTCAAAGGTGGCCATACTATGAACGATAATGGCCCTAGTGTACCCTAGCCCTAAGATGGTAGATACCTACCTCAAAGGTGGCCATACATATGAACGATAATGGCCCTAGTGTAGCCTAGCCCTAAGATGGAGATACCTTACCTCCAAGGTGGCCATACATATGAACGATAATGCCTTGTGTAGCCTACCCTAAGATGGTAGATACCTTACCTCCTTAAAGTGGCCATACATATGAACGATAATGGCCCTAGTGTGCCTACCCTAAGATGGTAGATACCTTACCTCCTAAATGTGGCCATACATATGAACGATAATGGCCCTAGTGTAGCCTAGCCCTAAGATGGTAGATACCTTACCTCCTAAAGGTGGCCATACATATGAACGATAATGCCCTAGTGTAGCCTAGCCCTAAGGGTAGATACCTTACCTCCTAAAGGTGGCCATACATATGAACGATAATGGCCTTGTGTAGCCTAGCCCTAAATGGTAGATACCTTACCTCCTAAGGTGGCCATACATATGAACGATAATGGCCCTATGTAGCCTAGCCCTAAGATGGTAATACCTTACCTCCTAAATGGGCCATACTATGAACATAATGGCCTGTGTAGCCTAGCCCTAGATGGAGATACCTTACCTCCTAAATGTGGCATACATATACGATATGGCCTTGTGTAGCCTAGCCCTAAGATGGTAGATACTTACCACCTCCAAAATGTGGCCATACATATGAACGATAATGGCCCTAGTGTAGCCTAGCCCTAAGATGGTAGATACCTTACCTCCTAAATGTGGCCATACATATGAACGATAATGGCCCTAGTTAGCCTAGCCCTAAGATGGTAGATACCTTACCTCCTAAAGGGTGGCCATACATAGAACGATAATGGGTAAATCCCGTCGTTTCATACGACCGCATTACCATTATTGTTTTAATGTATGTGCTTTTCCCGACTGATCGTAGTGCCCACCAAAGACGGTAGTCGCCACCATGGGGATCGGTCAGTTGCCATGTGTGCAGGTTCCCATCGCAAGTGTCTGACAGATCACATGACAGATCACATTGGTATCCGTCGGCACATTCGATGGAAATCCCAAGTGTATGGCCACCTTAACTATCACTACATTGATATTGGGTACTAGGCCTAGAGAACTCAGGAGGTCTAGGTGATTATTTGCCTACCTGCTAATAATACTGATACAGTCGTGCTTAGAGAATGCTCAATGGCATGTTCACTCACTTAATGTATTATAAATAACATATCAATAAATATAATACACCAGAGCTCTCCCTGTCCTGGATGAACACACACAAAGGGGAGATAGATTTCGCAATAGGAACCTACCAGCACCTCGTTCCCACAATGTATTAACATACATTTCCCAATATGTATTATAGGGTTAGCTGGGGTTTTACACAGAGTCTGTGTTGCCTAAAATACTCAGAAATAGCAAGGCACAGGTGCTGCTGCTACTACGCACCGCAAAATTTGAATAGGGGTGAGTTGGCAGAGTTACCTGTCCAAGATCCCCTTGCACTAAATCTCGCAAAGGGATTTTTGCATGCAGGAACTCGGGCAGGTAAGCTTCCTCAGAATATAATATTGCATTGCCCCTGTGTAGAGGTATATAGAGAGTATATAGGTGTTTGTATGGCATTTGGTGTCGGTATTTACCATAGAGAGTAATAGTTTTTGATGCATTTGGTGGTCGTATTTACATAGAGAGTATATAGGTATTTGTTTCGGCATTTGTTGGTTGGTATTTTACCATTGAGCGTAAATAGGTATTTGTTGATTTGGTGGTTGGTATTTACCATAGGAAGTATATGGTTTGTTGGCATTTGGTGGTTGGTATTTACCATAGAGAGTATATAGGTATTTGTGGTGATTATTAGGTATGGTAGTTCTTCTTATTTACCATAGAGTATAGATAGTTTTTCGGCATTGGTGGTTGGTATTCACCATAGAGTGTATAGGTATTTGTTTGGCATTTGGTGGTTGGTATTACGATAGAGAGTATATAGGTATTTGTATGGCATTTGGTGGTTGTATTTATCATAGAGATTATATGGTATTTGTATGGCATTTGGTGGTTGGTATTTACATAGAGTGTATATAGGTATTTGTATGGCATTTGGTTGTTTTGATTTATCATAGAGAATATATAGGTATTTGTATGGCATTGGTGTTTGGTATTTACATAGAGAGTATATAGGTATTGTACGGCATTTGGTGGTTGGTATTTACCATAGAGAGTATATAGGTATTTTGTATGGCTTTGGTGGTTGGTATTTACATAGAGTATATAGGATTTGTATGCATTTGGTGGTTGTATTTACCATAGGAGTATATAGGTATTTTGTATGGCATTTGGTGGTTGGTATTTACCATAGAGAGTATATAGGTATTATTTGTATGGCATTTGTGGGTGGTATTTATCATAGAGAGTATATGGTGTTTTGTATGGCATTTGGTGTTGTATTTATCATAGAGAGTATATAGGTATTTGTTTGCATTTGGTGGTGTATTTACCATAGAGAGTATATAGGTATTTGGTTCGCATGTGGTGGTTGGTATTTATCATAGAGAGTATATAGGTATTTGTTTGGCATTTGGTGTCGGTATTTACCATCGAGAGTAATAGGTATTTGTTCGCATTGGGGTTGGTATTCACCATAGAGAGTATATAGGTTTGTGTATGGCATTTGGTGGTCGGTATTTTACCATAGAGAGTTAATAGGTATTTGTTCGGCATGTGGTGGTTGGTATTATCATAGAGAGTATATACGGTTTTGTTGGCATTGGTGTCGGTATTTACCATCGAGAGTATATAGGTATTTGTTCGGCATTTGGTGGTTGGTATTCACCATAGAGAGTATATAGGTATTGTATGGCATTTGTGGTTGGTATTTACCATAGGAGTATATAGGTATTTGATTGGCATTTGGTGTTTGGTATTTACCATAGAGAGTAATAGTAGGTATTTGTTTCGCATTTGGTGGTTGGTATTACCATAGGAGTATATAGGTATTTGTATGGCATTTGGTGGTTGGGTATTTACCATAGAGAGTATATAGGTATTTGTATGGCATTTGGTGGTTGGTATTTACCATAGGGAGTATATAGGTATTTGATTGGCATTGGTGGTTGTATTTACCATAGAGATATATAGTTTTGTTTGCATTTGGTGGTTGGTATTTACCATAGAGAGTATATAGGTATTTGTAGGCATTCGTGGTTGGTATTTATCATAGAGAGTAATATAGGTATTTGTTTTTTGTTTGGCATTTGGTGGTTGGTATTTACCATAAGTATATGGAATTTGTTCGGCATGTGGTGGTTGGTATTTATCATAGAGAGTATATCAGGTATTTTTGTTATGCCATTTGGTGGTTGGTATTTATCATAGAGAGTAATAGGTATTTGTATGCATTTGGTGGTTGTATTTATCTAGAATATATAGGTTTTGTATGCATTTGGTGGTTGGTATTTACCATAGAGTGTAATAGGTATTGTTTGGCATTTGGTGGTTGGGATTTACCATAGAGATATATAGGTATTTGTTTGGCATTTGGTGTTGGTATTTACAGAGAGTGAGTTAGAAGAGTATATAGGTATTTGTTTGGCATGTGGGTGGTTGTATTTACTAGAGTAGATATAGGATTTGTTCGGATTTGGTGGTTTGGTATTTATCATAGAGAGTATATAGGTATTGTGTATGGCATTTGGTGGTTGGTATTTACTCATAGAGAGTATAGGTATTGGTGGGCATTGGTGGTTGGTATTTATCACATGAAGTATATAGGTATTTGATGGCATTTGGTGGTTGGTATTTACATAGAGTATATAGGTATTTGTATGGCATTTGGTGGTTGGTATTTATCATAGAGAGTATATAGGTATTTGTATGGATTTGGTGGTTGTATTTACCATAGAGAGTATATTTTATATATTATTATTCTCTTAAAATGGTTTGTTTTGTTTCACCTTAAATAACTATTATCACAAACTAATGCAAGACGATTGTAATAAAACAGTTTTCCAAGTATTTTTCTCTTTTCCGGTAGCTGTGTTAACTGTTTCTGTTATAATGGTAGTATGTTATGGAGGGACCCGATGCCGAGACTAATGATCCTTTGTCCAAAGAACAGGATTCTGTTATTTACACCAATACGCCTGGCATCAATGTGCATATTGACTGGATTTCTGTGGCTATTTAATCTCTGGAAAGAAATTGCCTTAAAAAACATTACTATTACCCTCTATGCAGTTAGTACTGTATCTTTTTGTATTCCAACATTATACCTTTAATTTAGATTATTGATTACCCAGCATCCTGCTACTATAAATATGTTGTATAGCATGGTCTGGGATGGCAAACGGATCCATCGGGCTAGGCTCACTAAGCTGTAATGTATGCAATGTGAACTGCTTTTCAGATGCCATCCATTTTGTGGCACCATTTTGAATTTGGTCTGCAGCATTAAGCAAATCTTTAAGTAGAAATACATTTTGTTCTGGCTTATAACTTAAAATTTCCTGAATGAAACAATCCAGCTTTGTCTTTCTATGCAATTTTATTTAACAAAAATACAGCATTTTAAATGTAATGCTTTTTCCTAGTTGGAAAGGCCCATTGGTCTGCCCACTCCCATGTTTTATGGTCTGAGCACGCTCAGATGTAGGAGGGAAGTGAGAAGGTGATTATCACATATAAAGTCAAGTGATATCTTGTTTTGATCAGCTGTTTCTGGGCTGTAAATCGGGTACAAACGTCATTAACTAAAAGTTCCTTAAAACTAAGTTTTTTTGATCCATCATAGTTCGACTAACAGGACAAGTTCTGGCTAACAATTATCTTTGTTTCTTCTTATTAAAAGGGGGATAGTTTAATCCACCCTCAATGTCAGTAATTCCTGAACGTAGAATGTATTGACCTATAAATCAAGCCGATGTTTGGATTGAAATCCCTTCAATCAGCATAGAGTACAAGGAACTCACACAACACTCCTGATTTGTGAATTCTAAGTATCGCTCGTAGGGACTTACTAAACTCAGGCAGCCTGTGATTTCTTTCTTGTCACAGTTCTGTGTATCAGTCGCTGTCTGCTCTGAGATTAAGAGGCGCCATGGCTGGCATCGATTGCAAGGCAGCTTTAATTAGTAGATGGATCCCAGCTTGGTTAGGGACAATTGTGACTCCCCATGCACATTAGAATGAAGGATTTACATTTTATAACTCATAGCAATGAATACATATCATATATGTAGCATTGATCATTTAAAGGGACATGGTCCTCATAATAAACTTACTTAATGAATAGTCCTGTGAATGCAAAAAAATATTTTCTGCCATTTCGGTACGGTCTTTATTAAACAGCTGACACACCATTATACAATAAAGATTAGTTCTCCTGCGTTTCGGTACCGGTCTATAAACATTTATTGCGAGTATCCAATAACGATCGTTCTGTCGGTTTCGTACTGGCTATTAAAACTGACACATATAACATAAGAGAGTTCGGCGGTTCGGTACCTGGTCATTAAACAGCTGATGGAGTATCCAATAAGATCTTTCTGCCGGTTGGGACGGGTCATATACACACGCTGATCGCGAGTAACCCAATAAAGATAGTTCTGCGGTTCGAGTACCGGTCAATTAAACAGCTGATTGCGAGTATCCAATAAAGATAGTTCTGCTGGTTGATTAACCGGTCTATTAAACAGCTTATTGCGAGTATCCAATAAAGATAGTTCCCCGTGTTCGGTACCGGTCATTAAACAGCTGATGTCGAGTATCCAATAAGATAGTTCTTCCGGTTGGTACCTCTATTAAACATCTGATTGCGAGTATTCAATAAAGATAGTTCTGCGGTTGGTAACCGTCAACTTAAACAGCTGATTGCGAGTATCCAATAAAGAAGTTCTGTCGTTTGGGTACCGTCTATTAAACAACTGATTGCGAATATCCAATAAAGATAGTTCTGCCGGTTCGGTACCGGTCTATTAATCAGCTGATTGCGAGTATCCAAGATAAAGATAGTTCTGCGGTTTCGGTAACCGGTCAATTAACAGCGATTGCGAGTATCCAATAAAGATAGTTTCTGGCGGTGTTACCGTCAATTAAACAGCTTGTTGCGAATTATCCAATAAAGTAGTTTCTGCGGTTCGGTACCGGTCTATTAAACAGCTGATTGCAAATATCCAATAAGATAGTTCTGCCGTTATGGTACCGTCTATTAAACAGCTGATTGCGAGTATCCAATAAAGATAGTTCTGCCGGTTTGGTACCGGTCAATTAACAGCTGATTGCGAGTATAAATAAAGAAGTTCTGCCGGTTCGGTACCGGTCATAAAACAGCTATTGTGAATATCCAATAAAGATAGTTTTGCCGGTTCGGTACCGGTCAATTAAACAGCTGATGCGAGTATCCAATAAAGATAGTTCTGCCGGTTCGGTACCGGTCTATTAAAACAGCTGATTGCGAGTATCCAATAAAGATAGTTCTGCCGGTTCGGTTACCGGTCCATTAAACAGCTGATTGCGAGTATCCAATAAAGATGTTCTGCCGGTTTCGGTACGGTCTATTAAACAGCTGATTGCGATATCCAAAAATAGTTCTCCGTTCGTACCGGTCATTAAACGCTGATTGCGATATCCAATAAAATAGTTCTGCCGGTTCGGTACCGGTCTATTAAACAGCTGATTCGAATAATCCAATAAAGATAGTTCTGTCGATTTTGGTCAGGTCTATTAAACAGCTGATTGCGAGTATCCAATAAAGATAGTTCTGCTGGTTCATTACGGCCTATTAAACAGCTGATTGCTGAGTATCCAATAAGATAGTTCTGCGTTCAGTACCGGTCTATTAAACAGCTGATTGATATATCCAATAAAGATAGTTCTGCGCCGGTCGTACGGTCTATAAACAGCTGATTGGAGTATCCAATAAAGATAGTTCTGCCAGTTTCGGTACCGGTCTATTAAACACTGATTGCGATATCCAATAAAGATAGTTCTGCCGTTCGGTACCGGTCTATAAACAGCTGATTGCGAGATCCAATAAGATTTAGTTCTGCCGTTCGGTACCGGTCAATTAACAGCTGATTGGAGTATCCAATAAAGATAGTTCTGCCGGTTCGTACCGGTCATTAAACAAGCTGATTGCGGATTATCCAATAAGATAGTTCTGCCGGTTCGGTAACCGGTCTATAAACAGCTGATTGCAGTATCCAATAAAGAGAGTTCTGCCGTATCGGTACCGGTCTATTAAACAGCTGATTGCGATATCCACAATAAGATAGTTCTGCCGTTCGGTAATCGTCATTAAACAGCTGATTGGAATATCCAATAAAGATAGTTCTGCCGTTCGTTGTCCGGTATTAAACGCTGATTGCGGTATCCATAAAGATAGTTCTGCCGTTCGGTACCGGTCTATAACAGCTGATTGCGATATCCAATAAAGATAGTTTCTGCCCGGTTCGGTAGGCTCGGTATTAAAACAGCTGATTGCGAGTATCCAATAAAGATAGTTCTGGCCAGTTCGGTACCGGTCATTAAACAGCTGATTGCGAGATCCAATAAAGATAGTTCTTGCCGGTTCGGTACGGTCTATTAAACAGCTGATTGCGAGTATCCAATAAAGATAGTTTCTGTGCCGTTCGGTACCGGTCTATTAAACAGCTGATTCTGAATATCCAATAAAGATAGTTCTGTCGATTTGGTACCGGTCTATTAAACAGCTGATGCGATATCCATAAAGATAGTTTCTGCTGGTTAGTACTCCTATTAACAGCTGATTGGAGTATCCATAAAGATAGTTCTGCCGTTCGTACCGGTCTATTAAAACAGATGATTGGAAGTATCCAATAATAGTTCTGCTGTGGTACCGGTCTATTAAACAGCTGATTGGAGTATCAAAAAGATAGTTCTGCCGGTTCGGTACCGGTCTATTAACAGCTGATTCGGAATATTCAATAAGAATATTGCCGATTTGGTACCGGTCTATTAAACAGCTGATTGCGAGTATCCAATAAAGATAGTTCTGCTGGTTCAGTACTGGTCACTATAACAGTCTGATTGCGAAGTATCCAATAAAGATAGTTCTGTCCGGTTCGTACCGGTCTATTAAACAGCTGATTGTGAGTATCCAATAAAGATAGTTTTGCGGTTCAGTACCGGTCTATTAAACAGCTGATTGCCAGTAATCCATAAAGTCGTTCTGCTGGTTCGGTCCGGTCTATTAAACAGCTGATCTCGAGTATCTAATAAAGATAGTTCTGCTGTTCTGTAACGGTCTATTAACACGCTGATGAATTATCCATAAAGATAGTTCTGCCGTTCGGTACGGTCTATTTAAAACCGCTGATCGAATATCCAATAAGATAGTTCTGCCGTTTCGGTACCGGTCTATTAAACAGCTGATTCGTGAGTATGCAATAAAGATTGATGTTCTGCCGGTCGGTAACCGGTCTTTTAAACACTGCATTGCAAGTACCAATAAGATAGTTTTTCTGCTCCTTGGACCGGTCATTAAACAGCTGATGCGAGTATCCAATAAAGTAGTTCTGCCGGTTTCGGTCGGTCTATTAAACAGCGATTGCGAATAGTCACATAAAGATATTCTGCCGTTCGGTACCGGTCTATTAAACAGCTGATGCGAATGTCCAATAAAGATAGTTTGCCAGTTCGGTTACCGGTCTATTAAAAGCGATTGCGAGTATCCATAAAGATAGTTCTGCCAGGTTCGGTACCGGTCTATTAACAGCTGATTTCGTGATATCATAAAGATAGTTCTGCCAGTTCGGTACGGTCTATTAAACAGCTGATTGCGGAGTATCCAATAAAGATAGTTCTGGCGGCTTCGTATACCGGTCTATTCAAAGCTGATTCGGAATATCCAATAAGATAGTTCTCCGGTTCGGTACCGGTCTATTAAACAGCTGATTGCGAGATATCAATAAAGATAGTTCTGCCGGTCGGTACGGTCTATTAAACAGCTGATGCGATATCCAATAAGATAGTTTCCTGCCGTCGGTACCGGTCTATAAACAGCTGATTGCGAGTATCCAATAAAGATAGTTCTGCCGGTTCGGTACCGGTCTATTAAACAGCTGACTGCGAGTATCCATAAAATATCTGGCGGTTCGGTACTATTAACAGTGATTCGAATTAATAAAGATATTCTGCCAGTTTGCGGTACCGGTCTATTAAACAGCTGATGCGAATATCCATATAAGATAGTTCTGGCCAGTTCGGTACCGGTCTATTAAACAGCTGATGTGAGTAAACAATAAGAGAGTTCTGCAATGTTCGGTACTCGTCTATTAAACAGCTGATTGCGAATATCCATAAAGATAGTTCTGCCAGGTCGGTACCGGTCTATTAAACAGCTGATGCGAGTATCCAATAAAATAGTTTCGCCGGTTCGGTACGGTCTATTAAACCGCTGATTGCGAGTATCAATAAGATAGATAGTTCTGGCCGTTTCGGTATCGGTCTTAAACAGCTGATGCGAGTATCCAATAAAATAGTTCTCAGTTGGTCTGGACCGGTCTATTAAACAGCTGATTGCGAGGGTATCAATAAAGATAGTTTCTGCCGGTTCGCAACGGATTAAAAGTTTTGAAACGTCCACTACATTTTAAAGTTGTGTATTTTTTCTTTCCTAGTGTTAACGAGCCCTAATAATACCCTAATCTGGAGCTAATAAAATTGTTTTTCTGCCACCTAGTGGTCACAATGGGGTACAATGGCATCATCAATCAGCCAACTTCATTTCAGATCAGTGTTTTTCACTGTTATTCAGATCCCTTTCATAAGAAGAGACCACAAAATGCAAAATGTGTATGGTACAACCTGTACCTTTGCATTGAAGGCTTATATGGTTTTTAGCTTCCAGCTAGGTGATGGTAAGCTTGATTTTAATTTCTTTTCTTCTGTCAGCCTGTGATGTCACAATACCTGGTGATGTCACAATGCCAGTTTATGTCACAAAACCTGGTGATGTCACAAGCCTGTTGGTTTGATCTATTTTTATCATTTTTGATTGCGAGGTAGTAGGTGTTTTTTCTAACTTGCTCTGATAGTTGCAATTTTCTTTGAGTTCTTGGTGATTATTCTAGAGATTTTAAGATTTTTGCTTCCATTTTTTTTTTTTTCCATTTCTGATTAGGTAACATTTTATATGGTAAATATAAAAATATTTGTGCTGGGGTCGGCTTTTCTGGCCCTGTGCAATGATTGCCGATCTTTGAAAACATCTGTATACATTGCCCTTTTTATTGTACTAATATATTTACGAATTGAATGTGTGTTTTAAGGTTTTGTATGTACAGTAGGGGATTATAAGCTTGAAATCAAAGAATCTTTAAAGTTTTTATTTTATATCCTTCTATTGGAAATGGTATTGCCTGATACCATTCCGGTACACATCATTTCATTACTTAGGCAATATAATACAAATTTTGCCCCGCATTGATTGGGACATAAGTTTGCCACAATTTGATTGGGACCCAATTTTGCCCACATGGACCTGGACCTAAGTTTTCCCTACATGATTGGGACCTAAGTTGCCCACATTTTTGGGACAACAAGTTTGCCCACATTGATTAGGACATAGTTTGTCCCCATTGGTTGGACACAATTAACCCTCAATGATTGGGACACAGGTTTGCCCACGTGTTGGGACATACGTTGCCCACCTTGATTGGGCAAAAGTATTGCCTCACATTGACTGGACACAAGTTTGCCCACATTCATCTGGACCTAAGTTCGCCCCCATTGATCGAGACATAAGTTTGCCCACATTGACTAAGACATATTTTTTGTCAACAGTGATTTTGGATATAGTAAATGCCCCACTGACGGCACTAAATTTTGCCCACATTGAGCAGGACATAAGTTTGCCATGTTTGATTGGGACCAAGTTTTGCTCACATTTATTGGGACACAGGTTTGTGCCCACATTGACTGGTATAACAGGTTGCCACATTGACTGGGACATAAGTTTGCCCACATTTATCAGGAAATAAGTGGGCTCACATTGATTGGGACATAAGTTTGCCCACATTGATTGGGACATAAGTTTTTGTCCACATTGACCGTGGATGTATTTTGCCTCTTATTTGGCATATGCATGCCCAACATTGACTGGGACATAAGTTTGCCCACTTGATTGGGACAAAATTTTGCCAACATTGACTTTGACATAATTTGCCCACATTTATCAGGCAGGACATAGGTTTTTCCCATGTTGATTGGGACACAATTTTGCCCACAATTTGACTTGGACATAAGTTTGCCCCACTTACTTAGGACATAAGTTTTCCCTCAGTGAATTTGGACACAGAAAGTTTGCCCTAATTGACTGGGACCTAGTTTTGCCCCCCTTGATTGGGGACACAGATTTGCCACCAAATGATTGGGAAGATTGTGCCCACATTGATTGGACACAATTTTGCCACATTACTTGGACAACGGGTTTGCCCACCTTAAACTGGGACATAAGTTTGGCCCACCTTGATTGGACAGAAGTTTGCCCACAATGATTGTGACAAAAGTTTGCCAACATTAACTGGGACATAAGTTTGCCCACATTGGATTGGACAAAAACAATTTTCCACAGTATTGGTTCATAAATTTGTCTACATTAATAGGGACAATAAATTGGCCACATAACTGGGACATAAGTGTTGCCCACATTGATTGGGACCAATGTTTGCCCACATTGACTGGACATAAATTTTGCTCACATTGATTGGGACCAAAGTTTTGCCCACAGTGATTGGACATAAGTTTACCTCATGATTGGGACACAAGTTGCCCACAGTGAATTTGGGCAGAAAATGAATAAAGGGACATAAGTTTGCCTCCATTGAATTGGACTACATTTTTCCCACAGTGATTGGGACATAATTGCCCACAGTGATTGGGACATAAATTTTGCCCACATTGACTGGACATCAAGTTGCCCACATTTGAATTGGGACATCTGTTTGCCCACATTGACTGGGACATAGTTTGCCACATTGATTGGGACCATAAGTTTGCCCCAGTGATTTGGACATAAGTTTTGCCCTCAGTGATTGGGACACAAGTTTGCCCTAATGACTGTGACTATTTGCCCACATTGATTGGTGACCAGATTTGCCTCAAATGATTGGGACATATTGTGCCCACATTGAATTGGGCACAAGTTTGCCCACTTACTTGGACACAGTTTTGTCCCACCTTAACTCGGAACATAGTTTTGCCCACCTTGATGGGACATAATTTCTCCCACATTGACTGGTGACATACTTTGGCCCACATTGAATTGACCAATGTTGTTGTTGCCAACATAACTGGGTCATAAGTTGCCCACTTGATTGGACACAGAGTTTGCGCACAGTGATTGGTTCATAAATTTGTCTACATTAATTGGAACATACATTTGCCCACATTGATGGGACATAGGTTTGCCCACATTGACTGGACATAAGTTTGGCTCACATTGATTGGACACAATTTGCCCACAGTGATTGGACATAAGTTTACCTAATGGTTGGGACACAAGTTCCCCCACAGTGATTGGACATAAGTTTCCTACATTAATTGGACATACATTTGCCCACATGATTGGGACATAAGTTGCCCACAGTGATTGGGGACATAAATTTGGCCCCCATTGACTGGGACATAAGTTTTGCCCACATTGATTTGGGACATATTTTGCCCACATTTACTGGAACATAAGTTTGCCCACATTGATTGGACATAAGTTTGCCCACATTGATTGGGACATAAGTTTGCCCACATTGATTGGGACATAAGTTTGCCCACATTGATTGGGACCTAAGTGATTGGGACCTAAGTGATTGGGACATAGGGGATTGGGACACAAGTTTGCCCACAGTTATCAGGACATACATTTTCCCACATTGATTGGGGCTTAAGTTTGGCCCCATTAACTGTTTACATAAGTTTGCCCACATTGACTGGGACATAAAATTTGCCCACATTAACTGGGACATAAGTTTACTCACATTGATTGGGACATAGGTTTGCCCACATTGACTGGGACACAATTTGCCCAACATGATTGGGACACAAATTTGCCCACAATGATTGGAACATAAGTTTTGCCTACATTGATTGGGACATATGTTTGCATACATTGACTGGGACACATTTATTGGACAAAAGTTTAACCACATTGACTGGACATAAGTTTTTCCACACTGATTGGGACATAAGTTTGCCCAAACTGATCGGGACATAAGTTTGCCCACAGTGCCTGGGACAAAGTTTGCCCACATTGATTGGGGCTTAAGTTTGCCCACATTAACTTGGACATAAGTTTGCCCACATTGACTAGGACATAAATTTGCCCACATTAACTGGGACATAAGTTTACTCACATTGATTGGGACATAGGTTTGCCCACATTGACTGGGACATAAGTTGCCCACATTGATTGGACACAAATTTGCCCACAATGATTGGAACATAAGTTTGCCTACATTGATTGGGACATATGTTTTCCTACATTGACTGGGACACATTGATAGGGACAAAGGTTTAACCACATTGACTGGGACATAAGTTTTCCACACTGATTGGACACAAGTTTGCCCTCAGTGATTGGGACACAAGTTTGCCCTAATTGACTTGGGACATAAGTTTGCCCACATTGATTGGGACACAGATTTGCCCCAATGATTGGGACATTTTGTGCCCACATTACTTGGACACAAGTTTGCCCACCTTAACTGGGGCATAAGTTTGCCCACCTTGATTGGGACATAAGTTTGCCCACATTGACTGGACATAAGTTTGCCCACATTGATTGTGACAAAAGTTTGCCAACATTAACTGGGACAAAAGTTTGCCCACATCGATTGGGACACAAGTTTGCCCACAGTGATTGGTTCATAAATTTGTATACATTAATAGGGACATAAATTTGCCCACATTTACTGGGACATATGTTTGCCCACATGATGGCATGGTTCCTACATTGACTGGGACATAATTTTGCTCACTTGATTGGGAACAGTTTGCCCACAGTGATTGTACATAAGTTTACCTACATTGATTGGGACACAAGTTTGCCCACCTGATTGGACATACATTGCCCATTGACTGGGACGTAAGTTTGCCCACATTGATTGGGACATAGGTTTGCCCAATTGACTGGGACATAAGTTTGCCCACATGGATGGGACATAGGTTTCCCCATTGATTGGGACATAAGTTTGTACTCAGTGATTTGGACAAAAGTTTGCCCTAATTGACTGGGACATAAGTTTGCCCACATTGATTGGGACACAGATTTCCCCAAATGATTGGGACATATTGTGCCCACAGTGATTGGGACACAAGTTTGCCCACATTACTTGGGACACGGTTTGGCCCACCTTAACTGGGACATAAGTTTGCCCTCCTTGATTGGGACATAAGTTTGCCCACATTGACTGTGACATAAGTTTGCCCACATTGATTGTGACAAAAGTTTTGCCCAACATAACTGGGTCATAAGTTTTTCCCACATTGATTGGGACACAAGTTATCCCGCAGTGATTGGTTCATAAATTTGTCTACATTAATAGGGACATAAGTTTGCCCACATTAACTGGGACATACATTTGCCCACATTGATTGGGACATAGGTTTGCCCACATTGACTGGGACATAAGTTTGCCCACATTGATTGGGACACAAATTTGCCCACAATGATTGGAACATAAGTTTGCCTACATTGATTGGGACATATGTTGGCATACATTGACTGGACACATGTTGGACAAAAGTTTAACCACATTGACTGGACATAAGTTTTCCACACTGTTGGGACATAAGTTTGCCCAAACTGATCGGGACATAAGTTTGCCCACAGTGCCTGGGACATAAGTTTGCCCACATTGATTGGGGCTTAAGTTTGCCGACATTAACTTGGACATAAGTTTGCCCACATTGACTTAGGCCATAAATTTGCCCACTTAAACGGGACATAATGTTTACTCACATTGATTGGAACACAGGTTTGCCCACATTGACTGGAACATAAGTTTGCCCACATTGATTGGAACAAATTTGCCCACAATGATTGAACATAAGTTTTGCCTACATTGATTGGGACATATGTTTTCCTACATTGACGGGGACACATTGATAGGGACAAGGTTTAACCACATTGACTGGGACATAGTTTTCCACACTGATTGGGACACAAGTTTGCCCTCAGTGATTGGGACACAAGTTTGCCCTAATTGACTGGACATAAGTTTGCCCACATTGATTGGGACACAGATTTGCCCCAAATGATTGGGACATATTGTGCCCACATTACTTGGGACACAAGTTAGCCCACCTTAACTGGGACATAAGTTTGTCCACCTTGATTGGGACATAGTTTTGCCCACATTGATTGGGACATAAGTTTGCCCGCATTGATTGGGACATAAGTTTGCCCTCAGTGATTGGACAAAAGTTTTGCCCTAATTGACTGGATAATTTGGCCCATATTGATTGGGACACAGATTTGCCTCAAATGATTGGGACATATTGTGCCCACTTGAGTTGACACAAGTTTGCCCACATTACTTGGGACACAGGTTTGCCCACCTTAACTGGGACATAAGTTTGCCCGCCTTGATTGGGACATAAGTTTGCCCACATTGACTGGGACATAAGTTTGCCCACATTGATTGTGACAAAAGTTTGCCAACATTAACGGGTCATAAGTTTTCCCACATTGATTGGGACAACAAGTTATCCCGCAGTGATTGGTTCATAAATTTGTCTACATTAATAGGGACATAAGTTTGTGCCACATTACTGGCCAACATTTGCCCACATTGATTGGGACACTAGGTTTGCCCACATTGACTGGGACATAAGTTTGCCCACATTGATTGGGACACAAATTTGCCCACAATTATGGAACATAAGTTTGCCTACATTGATTGGGACTATGTTTGCATACATTGACTGGGACACATTGATTGGGACAAAAGTTTAACCACATTGACTGGGACATAAGTTTTCCACACTGATTGGGACATAAGTTTGCCCAAACTGATCGGGACATAAGTTTGCCCACAGTGCCTGGGACATAAGTTTGCCCACATTGATTGGGGCTTAAGTTTGCCGAATTAACTTGGACATAAGTTTGCCCTAATTGACTAGGACATAAATTTGCCCACATTAACTGGGATATATTTTACTCACATTGAATTGGACATAGGTTTGCCCAATGACTGGGACATAAGTTTGCCCACATTGATTGGGACCAAATTTGCCCACAATGATTGGAACATAAGTTTGCCTACATTGATTGGGACATATGTTTGCCTACATTGACTGGGACACATTGATAGGGACAAAGGTTTAACCACATTGACTGGGACATAAGTTTTCCACACTGATTGGGACACAAGTTTGCCCCCAGTGATTGGGACACAAGTTTGCCCTAATTGACTGGGACATAAGTTTGCCCACATTGATTGGGACACAGATTTGCCCCAAATGATGGGACATATTGGTGCCCACATTACTTGGGACACAGAGTTTGCCCACCTTAACTGGGACATAAGTTTGCCCACCTTGATTGGGACATAAGTTTGCCCACATTGACTGGGACATAAGTTTCTCCACATTGATGTGACAAAAGTTTGCCAACATTAACTGGGACAAAAGTTTGCCCACATCGATTGGGACACAAGTTTGCCCACAGTGATTGGTTCATAAATTTGTATACATTAATAGACATAAATTTGCCCACATTAACTGGGACATAAGTTTGCCCACATTGATTGGGACATAGGTTTGCCTACATTGACTGGGACATAAGTTTGCCCACATTGATTGGGACATAGGTTTGCCTACATTGACTGGGACATAAGTTTGCTCACATTGATTGGGACACAAGTTTTGCCCACAGGTGTTGGACATAAATTTCACTACATGATTGGACACAAGTTTGCCACAGTATTGGGACTACATTTGCCCACATTGACTGGGACGTAAGTTTGCCCACATTGATTGGGACATAGGTTTTGCCCACATTGAACTGGTACAAAGTTTGCCCAATGGATTGGGACTAAGTTTGCCCGCATTGATGGGACATAGTTTGCCCTCAGTGATTTGGACAAAAGTTTGCCCTATTGACTGGGACATAAGTTTGCCACATTGATTGGGACACAGATTTGCCTCAAATGATTGGGACATATTGTCCCACATTGATGGGACACAGTTTGCCCACATTACTTGGGACACAGGTTTGCCCACCTTAACTGGGACATAAGTTTGCCCTCCTTGATTGGGACATATGTTTGCCCACATTGACTGTGACATAAGTTTGCCCACATTGATTGTGACAAAAGTTTGCCAACATTAACTGGGTCATAAGTTTTCCCACATTGATTGGGACACAAGTTATCCCGCAGTGATTGGTTCATAAATTTGTCTACATTAATAGGGACATAGTTTTGCCCACAACTGGGACATACATTTGCCCACATTGATTGGGACATAGGTTTGCCCACATTGACTGGGACATAAGTTTGCCCACATTGATTGGGACACAAATTTGCCCACAATGATTGGAACATAAGTTTGCCTACATTGATTGGTACATATGTTTGCATACATTGACTGGGACACATTGATTGGGACAAAAGTTTAACCACATTGACTGGGACATAAGTTTGCCCACATTGATTGTGACAAAAGTTTGCCAACATTAACTGGGTCATAAGTTTTTCCCACATTGATTGGGACACAAGTTATCCGCAGTGATTGTTCATAATTTGTCTACATTAATAGGGACATAAGTTTGCCACATTAACTGGACATACATTTGCCCACATTGATTGGGACATAGGTTTGCCCACATTGACTGGACATAAAGTTGCCCACATTGGATTGGACAACATTTGCCCACAATGATTGGAACATAAGTTTGCCTACATTGATTGGGACATATGTTTGCATACATTGACTGGACACATTGATTGGGACAAAGTTTAACCACATTGACTGGACATAAGTTTTCCACACTGATTGGGACATAAGTTTGCCCAAACCTGATCGGACATAATTTGCCTCACATGCCTGGCATAAGTTTTGCCCACATTGATTGGGCTTAAATTTGCCGACATTAACTTGGACATAAGTTTGCCCACATTGATTGGGACACAGATTTGCCCCAAATGATTGGGACATATGTGCCCACATTACGTGGGACACAAGTTTGCCCACCTTAACTGGGGCATAAGTTTGGCCCACCTTGATTGGGACATAAGTTTGCCCACATTGACTGGGACATAAGTTTGCCCACATTGATTGTGACAAGTTTGCCAAAATTAACTGGGACAAAAGTTTGCCCACATCGATTGGGACACAAGTTTGCCCACAGTGATTGGTTCATAATTTGTATACATTAATAGGGACATAAATTTGCCCACATTAACTGGGACATACGTTTGCCCACATTGATTGGGACATAGGTTTGCCTACATTGACTGGACATAAGTTTGCTCACATTGATTGGGACACAAGTTTGCCCACAGTGATTGGACATAAGTTTACCTACATTGATTGGGACACAAGTTTGCCCACAGTGATTGGGACTAATTTGCCCACTTGATTGTGGACAAAAGTTTGCCAACATTAACTGGGTCATAAGTTTTCCCACATTGATTGGGACACAAGTTATCCCGCAGTGATTGGTTCATAAATTTGTCTACATTAATAGGGACATAAGTTTGCCCACATTAACTGGGACATACATTTGCCCACATTGATTGGGACATGGGTTTTGCCCACATTGACTGGACATAAGTTTGCCCACATGATTGGGACACAAATTTGCCCACAATGATTGGAACATAAGTTTGCCTACATTGGTGGACAATGTTTGCATACATTGACTGGGACACATTGATTGGACAAAAGTTTAACCACATTGACTGGGACATAAGTTTGCCCCATTGATTGTGACAAAAGTTTGCCAACATTAACTGGGTCATTAAGTTTTCCCACATTGATTGGGACCAAAGTTATCCCGCAGTGATTGGTTCATAAATTTGTCTACATTAAGGGGACATAATTGCCACATTAACTGGGACATACATTGCCCACTTGATTGGGACATAGGTTTGCCCCACATTGCTGGGACATAATTTGCCCACATTGATTGGGACCCAAATTTGGCCCACATGATTGGAACATAAGTTTGCCTACATGATTGGTACATATGTTTGCATACATTGACTGGAACCATTGATTGGGACAAAGTTTAACCACATTGACTGGACATAAGTTTTCCAACCTGATTGGGACATAATTTGCCCAAACTGATCGGGACATAAGTTTGCCCACAGTGCCTGGACATAAGTTTGCCCACATTGATGGGGCTTAATTTTGCCGACATTAACTTTGGACATAAGTTTGCCCACATTGACTAGGACATAAATTTGCCCACATTAACTGGGACATCAAGTTTACTCACATTGATTTGGACATAGGTTTGCCACATTGACTGGGCCATGTTTTCCCCATTGATTGGGACCAATTTGCTCCACAATGATTGGAAACATAATTTGCCTACATTGATTGGGACTATTTTTGCCCTACATTGACTGGACCACTTGATAGGGCAAAGGTTAAACCACATGACTGGACATAAGTTTTCCACACTGATTGGGACACAGTTTGCCCTCAGTAATTGGGACACAGTTTCCCTAATTGACGGGTCATAAGTTTGCCCACATTTGATTGGACACAGATTTGCCCCAAATGATTGGGACATAATTGTGCCCAATTATACTTGGGACACATTTTGCCCACCTTATCGTGGGCATAAGTTTGCCCACCTGGATTGGGACATCAAGTTTGCCCACATTGACTGGGACATAAGTTTGCCCACATTGATTGTGACAAAGTTTGCCAACATTACGGGAACAACGTTTGCCACATCGATTAGGCACATTTTGCCCACAGTGATTGGTTCATAAATTTGTATACATTAATAGGGACATAAATTTGCCCACATTAACTGGGACATACGTTTGCCCACTTGATTGGGACATTGGTTTTGCCTACATTGACTGGGACATAAGTTTGCTCACATTGATTGGGACATCAATTTTGCACAGTGATCGGAACAAGTTTACCTACAGTGATTGGGACAAGTTGCCCACAGTTATGGGGACATACTTTGCCACATTGAATTGTGACATAGTGTTGCCAACATTAACTGGGTCACTATTTTTCCCACATTGATTGGGACACAAGTTTCCCACCCCGCAGTGATTGGTTCATAAATGTTTCCTACATTAATAGGGACATAAGTTTTGCCCACATTAACTGGGACAGACATTTGCCCACATTGATTGGGACATAGGTTTGCCCACATTGACTGGGACATAAGTTTGCCCACATTGATTGGGACACAAATTTGCCCACAATGATTGGAACATAAGTTTTGCCACATGTTGGTACATATGTTTGCCATCCATTGACTGACACATGATTGGGACACAAGTTTAACCACATTGACTGGGACATAAGTTTGCCCACATTGTACTAAGTTGACAACTGGTTAAGTTTTCCCACTTTTTGACAGGATGTGCACCCAGTGATTGCTCATAAATTGCTAAATAACAGTTTGCCACATGATGGGACCTAGTTTGCCCCAATACTGGGATCATAATCAGTTGCCCATATCTGATTGGGACACAAGTTTGCCCACATTTCGACCGTTTGCACAAGGGACCAGATTTGCCCACATGATGGGAATAAGTTTGCCCACAATTGATTGGACAAGTTTTGCCATACAGTGAACTGGGACAAAAGTGCCACATTGATCGGGACACAAAGTTTACCCACAGTGTTGATGTGCTTAATTTTCTTTCCACATGATTGCGGACAAAATTTGGCCCAATTATCGGGACATAAGTTGCCCCATTTGCTGGAGACAGGTTTGCCACACATCGATTGGGCAAGTGCGACATAATTTGCGCATAAGTTCCAATTGACTGGACTCAGATTTTGCCCACATTACTGGACATTTAAGTTTACTACCACATTGATTGGGACACCAAGTTTGCCACGTGATGGGACATAGTTCATTCCACATTGATGGAACAATTTGCCCACATGATTGGGACAAAGTTTGCCCTACATTGATTGCGGACTTGTAAATTTGCACATTGACTGGGACATGTTCTTGATAGGACAGGTTTCCACATTGATGACTGTGCAAACATTATTGAAAGTTTGTCCACACTGATTGGGACATAAAGTTGCCCTCAGTGAATTATGGGACAGAAGTTTGCCCTAATTGACTGGATCAATAAGTTTTTGCCCACATTGATTTGGGACACAGATTGCCCAAATGATTGGGACATCATATTGTGCCCACAATTGATTGGGACAGCCACATTATTGGACGTTGCCCACCTTAACTGTGGCATAAGTTTCCCACCTTGATTCGAGGAATGTAAGTTTGCCCCATTTGACTGTGGACATAAGTTGCCCACATTGTATTGTGACAACAGTTTGCCCAAATTTAACTGGTAATAAGTTTGCTCACATTGATTGGGACACAAGTTTTGCGCACGGATTGGTCATAAGAATGTTGACATTAATAGGGACATACATTTGCTTGCCCCAGTACGAATACAATTGCCATTGATGGACACTGGTTGCCCACATTGACTGGGACATAAGTTTGCTACACATTGATGGGACACAAGTTTTCCCAGGTACTGTTCCTAAGTTGGGAACGTTGGATACCATAAGTTTACTTTATCTACATTGCCAATGATGGGGACATCAAGTTTTGCCCACAGTGATTGGACATAACATTTTGCCCAACATGACTGTGGACTATAGTTTGCCCACATTGATTGGGACATAGGTTGCTTACTGGGCAATGCCCACATTGATCGATAGTTGCCCCACATTGATGGAATAGTTTGCCCACATTGATTGGGACATAAGTTATGCCAACCATTGATTGGGACTAAGTGATGGGACCTCAGTGATTGGGACAGGATGCGGACAAAAGTTTGCCCATTACGATCATTTCACGAGGCTAAGTGTCCACTACTGTTACAACGTTTGCGCACATGACTTGGGGACAGAGATTTGCCCTCAATTAGAGGGCACATAATTGTAGCCCACGATTGATTGGGGTAGGTCCAATGTGTTGGACCACAATTCACATTGGGACACAAGTTTTTGCCCCACAACTTGATGGGAATAAGTTTTTGCCCTCATGATTGGGACATGAAGTTTGCATCATTGAACTGGGGGACAAGTGGGGAAATAAGTTTAAGCCAATTGACGACATAATTCACTGATTGGTGACATAAGTTGGCCCACTGATCGGGAAATAGTTGACAGCCTGGGATCATAAGTTTGGTCCCACATTGATTGGGACAGAGGTTGACCCCATTGACTGGATTCATAAGTTTGCCTCACATTACATAGGACATACTTTTGCCCACATTAACTGGGACCATAAGTTTTAGCTCACAGTGATTTGGGACATAGTTGCCCAAATTGACCTGGTGACAGAATTTGCCCCACAGTGATTGGGACACAAATTTTGCCCACATATGAGATGGAAACATAAGTTTGCCTACATTGATTGGCTATGTGTAGACGATTGATTGTGAATTTGTTACCTACATGACGGGACACATGAAGTTTTAGATGGGACAAAGTTTGCCAATGACTGATGGGACAAATTTTGCCCACAGTCCCTGGACACAATTGCCTCACGTGATTGGGAGCATAGTTTGCCTGAATGACTGGACATAAAGTTTGCCCACATGATTGTGACACAGTTTTGCCCCAAATGATTGGGGACATTATTGTGCCCACATTAATTGGGAACAAGTTTTGCCACCTTAACTGCGGACATAAGTTTGCTCCCACCTTGAGGTTGGGACATAAAGTGGCACCCACATGAGCTGGGACATAAGTTTGCCCACATCGGTGACAAAAGGTTGCCAACAATTAATGGGAACAAAGTTTGCCACATCCGTTGGGGACACAAGTTTGCCACAATCAGGGTTGTTCATAATTGTATACATTAATAGGGACTCTAATTTGCCCAACCATTTAACTTGGGAACATATGTTTTTGCCACATTGATTGGGACATAGTTGCACATTGACGGGACATAAGTTGCTTCACATTGATTGGGACCACAACTTTGCCCAGTGATTGGACATTAAGTTTACCTACATGATTGGGGACACAAGTTGCCCACAGTGATTGGGGACATACATTTGCCCACTGAGACTTGCACATTGTGTCCACTGGCTGGAAAAGTTTTGCCCAACATTGACTTGGGTCATAAGTTTGTTCCCTATTGATTGGGACAAAGTTTGACTCAGTGTTGGATTCAAAAGTTTGTCCCTAATGATGGGACATAAGTTTGCCCACAAGTTACTGGGAACAGTTGTGCATCCACATTTGATTGGGACATATTGTGCCCCACATTGATGGGACAAGTTGCCACATTGACTTGGGACACAGATTTGCCCACATGATTACACAATGTACTGTGGGGACATAAGTTTGCATCCTCTTGATCTGGGACATATTGAAAGTTTCCCACATTGACTGTGACATAAGTTGCCCACATCTGATGTGACAAAAGGTTTGCCACCATTAACTGGGTCATAAGTTTTCCCAAACATGATTGGGACCAAGTATCCCGCGTGATGGTTCATAAATTTTGTCTAAATTAATAGGGACATAAGTTTGCCCACATTAACTGGGCAACCATTTTGCCCCATTGATTGGGACATAGGTTGCCCACATTGACCTGGGACCATAAGTTTTGCACCTGATTGGGACAACAAATTTGCCCAAATGTTTGGGAACATAAGGTTGCCACATGATTCTGGACATATGTGTTTGCACTACATTGACGGACCCATTGATTGGGACAAAAGTTAACAACCAATTGACTGGGACATAAGTGTTCCACACTGATGGGACATAAGTTGCCCCAAAACTGATCGGGACTAGATTTTCCACAGTGCCTGGGACATAAGTTTTGCCCACATTGATTGGGGCTTAAGTTTCCGACATCTCATTCCACATTTAGATGGACACAGAGTTTGCCCCAAAGTTGACTAATTGGCCACACTACTTGTACACAGTTGCCAACCATTAACTGTGGCATAAGTTTATCACCACTTGATTGGACACTAGTTTGCCCACATGACTGGGGACATAAGTTTGCCCACATTGATTGGCAAGTTTGCATTCTACATTGCCACATGATTGGACACTTTGTCCACAAGATAATTTGACTATAGAAAATTCCACATACTGGACATAGTTTGCTCTACATTGATTGGGACATATGTTTTCCGGACACATGATGGACAGTTACACAGACTGGGACATAAGTTTGCCAACCTTGATTGGGTACACAAGTTGCCCTCATGAGAATAGTTATCTTGAGCGGACACAAGTTTGCCCATTGACGGGACATACAGTTGCCCACATTGATGGGACAAGAGTTGCCCCACATAGACTGGGCATATTTTGCCACATTGATTGGGAACACAAGTTAGCTCCCCTTAACTGGTTCATAAATTTGTCCACCATTATGGTGACTAAGTTTGCCCACATTATGGGACATAAGCTTGCCCCTTGATTGGGACATAAGGTTCTAATTGTGCAGTCCTAATTGATGGGACATAAGTTTGCCCAACTTGATTGGACACGAAATTTGCCTACAATGATTGGGACATATTGCTCTTGATGCCAAATTATTTGCACTTTGCCCACATACTGGAAACGGTTTGCCCCGGACATATTCCTTGATTGGGACATAAGTTTACCACATTGACTGTGTACATAGTTTGCCCCATGGATGTGACAAAAGTTTTGCACACCATTAACTGGGTCATAAGTGTTTCCATAACATGATTGGGACACAAGTTATCCCGCAGTGATGGTTGCATAAATTTGTTACATTAATAGACATAAGTTTGCCACATAACTGGACATACATTTGCCCACATTGATTGGGCCATAGTCTTGGCCCACCATTGAATGGGACATAAGTTTGCCCACATTGATGGGACACAAATGTGCCCACAATGATGGAACATAAGTTTGCGCATTACATTGAATTGGGTACATATGTTTGCGAACATGACTGGGAAGGACACATTGATTGGGACAAAAGTATAACCACATGACTGGGAATAATGTTTTCCACACTCTGATTGGACATAAGTTTGCCCAAAAACTGATCGGGACGTAAGTTTGACCCCAGTGCTGGAATAAGTTGGCCCACATTGATTGGGCTTATAGTTTGCCGATCATTAATCTGGAATAGTTTGCCCACTGTGAACTAGGCATAATGTTGCCCACATTAACGTGGGATCAGTAAGTTGTACTCACAGTTGATTGGGACATAGGTTTGCCCACATTGACTGGGACATAAGTTTGCCCAATTGATTGGGACACAAATTTGCCCACAATGATTGGAACATAAGTTTGCCTACATTGATTTGGGAACATAGTTGCCTACATTGACTTGGACATTGTAAGGGACAAGTTTAACCACATTGACTGGGACATAAGTTTTTCCCAAACTGATGTTTCCCACAACCTGTGGGAACAAAATTGCCGATGACACATAGTTCCTTGTCCACGTGCAAATGTGGAATTTGTGCCCCACTTGGGACACAATGCCCATAACTGGATAAGTGCATGGTACTAAGTTTGCCCACATTGATGGGGACGTTTCCATTGATTTGAGTCCCTTACTGCAAAAGTGAACATCATGGCAATGTTCCCACAGTGATTGTTGCCACAATTATACTTAGGGACATAAGTTTGCCATACGCATAACTGCCACATGATTGGGCATAGTTTGCCCAACATTGATGCGGGACATAAGTTTGGCCAACATTGATGGGCATCGGGCACCATAATGGAATAGTCTGCTCACATTGATTGGTGGACAATATTTGCCAACATACTGGACAAATTCCCTACATGATTGGGACAGCAAGTTGCCCACAGTGATTGGTCATATTGAACATTATGCTAATTTGCCCACATTGACTGGGATGACAAGTTTTGCCCACATTGATTGGGACATAGTTTGATGCGCTAATCACTGTGGGGACAGCCATGATGGACATAAGTTTGCCCTCAGCATTGATTGGATAAACAAAGTTTGCCCTAATGACTGTGGAAACATAAGTTGTCCTACATTGAGTTGGGACACAAGTTTGCCAGGTTGCGTGACTTAGGCCACACTATGGACACAGTTTGCCCACCAGTCTGACCTTGCCCATACTGGGACATAAGTTGCCCTATTGATTGGGCACATATGTGCCTTATGTGAAAGGGCCCATATTGTACGTGACATTACGACATAAGTTTTCCCACATTGGCAGTTACCCGCAGTGATGTGGTCTCAAGGGTCACATAATAGGACTAGTTTGCCCCATTGATTGGACATACCGTTGCCCCATGATTTGGGGACATAAGTTTGCCCTACATTGACTGGGACAATATGCTTTGGGCACCACCTCATGATTGGGACCTATGTGACCACACATTGATTGGGACAAAGTTTGCCACATTATTGGGACAGCTTTGCCTCTTACTGGGATCATAGTTTCCCTGAGTGGGACAAAGGTTTAGCCCATGATCGGGACATAAGTTTGCCCACATTGTATTGTGACAAAAGTTTGCAAACAGTAACTGGGTCTAAGTTTCCCACATGATTGGAGACACCAATGTATCCCGCAGTGATTGGTCATAAATGTTGTTCTACACTTAATAGGGACATAAGTTTTGCCACATAACTGGACATACATTTGCCACATGATTGGGGACATAGGTTTGCCACACATGTGACTGGGACATAAAAGTTTGCCCACATTGTGGGACACAAAATTGCCCACAATGATTGGAACATAAGTTTGCATACATTGATTGGGACCATATAGTTTGCATACATTGACTGGGAACATGTGATTGGGACACAAAGTTTAAACCACAGTTGAACTGGGTACATAAGTTTTCCAACTGATGGGGACATAATGTTTGCTCCAACTGATCGGTACAAAGTTTGCCAACAGTGCTGGGAACATAGTTTGTGCACCACCATTGATGGGGCGCTTAAGTTTGCCGACATTAACCTTGGACCTAAGTTTGCAAAATTGATTGGGACACAGGATTTGCCCAAAGTGATTGGACATAGTTGACCACCTTGACTTGGGACACAATGGCCCCCTTAACTGGGACATAAAGTTGCCCCCTTGCTTGGGACATAAGTTTTGCCACATGACTGAGACATAAGTTTGCCCCATGATTGTGACAAAATTTTGCCAAAATTAACGTGGACAAAAGTTTGAACCCACATCGATTGGGACACAAGTTTGCCCACAGTGATGGGTTCATAAGTTGGTATACATTAATAGGGACATAAATTTTGCCCAATTAACTGGGACATGACGTTTGCCCACATTGATTGGGACATAGGTTTGCCTACATTGACTGGACATAAGTTTGCTCACATTGAGTTGGGACACAAGTTTGCCACACAGTGATTCGGACAAAGTGTTACCGTACAGATGATTGGGACCAAGTTTGCACCAAGTGATTGAGGACATTACATTTGTGCCCACATGAGTGTGACACAAAGGTTGCCAACATTAACTGGGTCCATAGTTTTTCCACATTGATTGGGAACACAAGGATTCCGCAGGGTGATTGGTTTCATAAATTGTCTACATTAATAGGACATAAGTGTATAGAATTAATGGACATACATTTGCCCACATTGATTGGGACATAGTTTGCCAACATACTGGACATAAAGTTTGCCCACATGATCGGTGGGAACCTCACAAATTTGCCCACAATGAGTGGACATAAGTTTGCCTACATTGATTGGTACATATGTGTTGCCATATTTACGGGACACATTGATTGGGACAAAAGTTTAAACCACAGTTTGCCTGACATAAGTTTGCCCACATTGATTGTGACAAAAGTTTGCCAACATTAAATGGGTCATAATTTTTCCCCACCTTGATTGGGACACAGTTTCCCGCAGTGATTGTATCATAAATTGTCTACATTAATAGGGGAAAAAAAAACACTAAAGTTTGCCCCACATTAACTGGGACATACATTTTGCCCACATTGATGGGCATAGGTTTGCCCACATTGACTTGTGTTGACATAAGTTTTTCCCACATTGATTGGGACACAAATTTGCCCCCCAAAACCAAAAAATGTGGGAAAAATTGGAACATCAGTTTGCTACATTGATTGGTGTACTTGTTTGCATACATTGACTGGACAACATTGATTGGGACAAAAGTTTAACCACATTGAACTGGGACATAAGTTTTCCACACTGATTGGTACATAATTTGTGCCAAACTGATTTTCGGGACATAATTTGGCCACAGGCCTGGGACATAAGTTTGCCCACATTGATTGGGGCTAAGTTGCCGACATTAACTACTTGGACATAAGTTTTGCCCACTTGACTAGACATACATTTGTCCCACATTAACTGGACAGAATTTTTAAGTTTTACTCACTTGATTGGGACATGTTGCCCACATTGGACTGGGACATACGTTGCCCACATTGATGGGGAACACAATTTGCCCACAATGATTGGAACAGAATTGGTCCTACATGATTGGGACATAGTTTTGCCTACATGACTGGGACACATTGATAGGGACAAAGTTTAAACCACATTGAATGGGACATAATTTTTCCACACTCTGATTGGGCACAAGTGTGCCCTCGTAATTGGGACACAAGGTTTGCCTAATTGACTGGGTGGGTCAGAATTTGCCAACATTGATTGGGGACACAGATTTGCCCCAAATGATTGGGACATATTGTTGCCACATTTACTTGGTAACACAAGTTTTGCCCACCTTAACTGGGCAATAATTTGCCACTTGATGGGACCATAAGTTTGCCCACATTGACTGGGACATACGTTTGCCGCCATTGATTGTGACAAAAGTTGCAACATAACCTGGGACAAAGTTTGCCCCACATCGCTTGGGACACAATTTGCCCACATGATTGGTTCTCCATTTGTATACATTAATAGGGCCATAAATTTGCCCTCATTACTGGGACCTACGTTTGCCCACCTTGATTGGACTAGTTTGCCTACATTGACTGGTACATAAGTTTGCTCACAATTGATTGGGACACACGTCAAGGTTGCCCACAGTGGCTTGACATAAGTTTACCTACATTGATTGGGACACACTTTTTTGCCCACAGTGATTGGGACATACATTTGCCCCACATTGACGGACTAAGTTTGCCCACATTGATTGGGACATGGTTTTGCCACATTGACGGGTACATAAGTTTTGCCCACATTGATTGGGACATAAGTTTGCCCGCATTGATTGGAACATAATTGCCCTCATGATTTGGGACAAAATTTCCGAATATTGACTGGGACATAAGTTTGCCCCATTGATTGGACTCAGAATTTGCCTCCAATGATTGGGACATCTTGTGCCCACATTGATGGGACACAAGTTTGCCCACATTACTTGGACACAGGTTTGGCCCAAACCTTAATGGACATAAGTTTGCCCTCCTTGATTGGGACATATGTGCCCACATTGACTGTGACATAATTTTGTTGCCCAATGAATTGTGACAAAAGTTTGCCAACATTAACTGGTCATAAGTTTTCCCACATTTAATTGGGACCAACAAGTTTCCCGCAGTGATTGGTTTCATAAATTTGGTCTACATTAATAGGGACATAAGTTTGCCCACATTACGGGACATACATTTGCCCACATTGAATGGACAGAGGTTTGCCCACATTGACTGGACATAAGTTTGCCCACATTGAATTGGGACACAAATTTGCCCACAATGAATTGAACATAAGTTTTTGCCTACATTGATGGGACATTGTTGCCTACATTGACTGGGAACATTTGATAGTGACAAATGTTTAACCACATTGACTGGACATAAGTTTTCCACACTGATTGGGACACAAGTTTGCCCTCATATTGACACAGAGTTTGCCCTAATTGCACTGGGTCATAAGTTTGCCACATTGTTGGACACAGATTTTCCCCCAAATTATTGGGACATTTGTGCCCACATTACTTGGGACACAAGTTTGCCCACCTTAACTAACGGGGGCATAAGTTTGCCCACCGTGATTGGACATAAGTTTGCCCCATTGCTGGACATAAGTTTGCCCCCATTGATTTGACAAAGTTTTGGCCAAACTTACTGGGACAAAAAGTTTGCCCACATCGATTGGGACACAAGTTTGCCACGTGGATTTGTTCTAAATTGTATACATTAATAGGACATAAATTTGCCCACATTAACTGGGACATACGTTCCCACATTGATTGGGGACATTAGTTTGGCCTACATTGACTGGGACAATACGTTTGCTCACATTGATTGGACAAAAAAAAAAAAAAAACCCATTTGCCCACAGTGATTGGCATAAGTTTACCTACATTGATTGGGAACACAGTTTGCCCACAGTGATGGACATACATTTGCCCGCACATGACTGGGACATAAGTTTGCCCACATTGATTGGGACATAGGGTTTGCCCACTGACTGGGACATCATTTGCCACATTGATTGGGCACTAAGTTTGCCCGCATTGATTGGGACATAGTTTGCCCTCAGTGATTTGGACAAAAGTTTGGCCCGAATTGACTGGACATAAGGTTTGGCCCAATTGTGGGGACACAGATTTGCTCAAATGATTGGGACATATTGTGCCCACATTGAGTGGCACAAGTTTGCCCACATTACTTGGGACACAGTTGTTGCCCACCTTAACTGGGACATAATTGCCCTCCTTGATTGGGACATAAGTTGCCCCAATTTACTGTGGACATAGTTTGCCCACATTGATTTGTGACAAAAGTTTGCAACATTACCTAACTGGGTCAAAGTTTTCCCACATTGATTGGACACAAGTTATCCCGCAGTGATTGGTTCATATTTTGTCTACATTAAATAGGACATAAGTTTGCCCCACATACTGGGACATCATTTGCCCACATTGAGTGGACATAGGTTTTTTGCCACATGACCTGTGACATAGTTTGCCACATTGATTGGGACCAAATTGCCCACAATTATTGGACCTAAGTTTGCCTACATTGATTGGGACATCTGTTGCATACATTGACTGGGCACATGATTGGGACAAAAGTTTTAACCACATTGACTCTGGGACATAGTTTTCCTACCCTGATTGGGACATAAGTTTTTTTGCCCCCAAACTGATCGGGACATAAGTTTGCCACAGTGCCTGGGACATAAGTTTGCCCACATTGATTGGGGCTTAAGTTTGCCGACATTAACTTGGACATAAGTTTGCCCACATTGATTGGGACACAGATTTGCCCCAAATGATTGGGACATATTGTGCCCACATTACTTGGGACACAAGTTTGCCCACCTTAACTGGGGCATAAGTTTGCCCACCTTGATTGGGACATAAGTTTGCCCCCATTGACTGGACATAGTTTGCCCACTTTGAATTTGACAAAAGTTTGCCAAATTAACTGGGACAAAAAGTTTGCCCACATCATGGGAACACAAGTTTGCCCCACGTGATGGTTCATAAATTTGTATACATTAATAGGACATAAATTTGCCCACATTTAACTGGGACATACGTTTGCCACATTGGATTGGGACATAGTTTGCCTACATTACGGGACATAAAGTTGGCTCACATTGAATTGGGACAACAAGTTGCCCACAGTGATTGGACATGAGTTAC